>OZ018325.1:10998306-11598306 GCA_963969495.1 Ceratothoa steindachneri
AGGTATATTTTTATTTTTCACTGACTATGAACGTACAAGTTGTAATTTTTTGTTAAAAATGTCTCCGAAGAAAGAGATTCCTGAATTTTAAAGAGTTTAAACCTTGCATTGTCCAGAGAGGGAACATTCTAATTCAAAATTGACAAAAAATTGAAAGGATCAAAAAACATTATTAAAGTGGCCCAACTCTCTGATATATGCTAAATTGCAATTATGGCAGGGTATACGGTATACTCCATCATCGTGAATGATTGGACGCAGTCTAGTCAATGATTTTCGTATGGTATTAGAATATTTAAATGTGATATTTATGTCATTTCCGTTCGCATACGATTTTAAGGGGGCCAAAGATGGAGCATAAGGGAAACTAATACATTTTTTTTTAAATCCTCCCTTCGCGGTTTGGATATAGCATAGAAATTTTTCATGCTTTCGAATGGCATCTGTTTATAAGGTGAATAAGCATTTTAGTTCGATGAAATTGCAGATAGGGTGGTTAATTTTATCCTGAAGGAAGATTGAGTTGCATGTTCTATAGGATCGGAGAAAAAGGTAAGAAAGAAAAAATATCTTAACGGATTTGTCATGTAATGAGTAGAAATGTATATAAGCTTTTGAATTTGTAGGCTGTCAATAGACTGAGCACTGAATATGATTATTTAAACGGTGGATTTTTACGTCTAGAAACGGTAAAGAGTTGTTCTGTTCCAATTCTACTTTGAATTATATCGATGGGTGTAAAGAATTCAGGTTGTGGTAAAATCCATTGAAATTGTTATTGTCCACGGGCCATCGTGATAGGATGTTGTGAACATATCGGAACCAGATAAGAGGATGGGAATGGATTCCTCGGAGGAGGGTCGTTTCATAATTTTCCATAAAAAGATTACATAGGTGGGGAAAAGGGGGTTACCTAAACTTGGCCATATTTTTAGCCTAAAAACTTATCTTCAGTTGAAAATACATTATCAGTTACACATAAGCGCAATAATTTAATAATTTTAGGGATCGGTATGAGTAGGTTAATATCTAGATTAGGAAGAATTTTCGATAAAACATAGAGCGCTTCATTAAGCGGGACTTTCGTGAACAAACTATTTACGTAAAAGCTTAACAGTTTTTTCCCTGGGAGGTCAAGATTCTTAATTTTGGAAATAAGGTCAGATGAGGAAATAATATGTGAGTGAGACATTCTACCCACCGCATTTGCTAAAATTCTAGCCAGCCATTTCGATAGCTTATAACTATGGCAGCCAATGCAAGAGATAATTATGCGTAATGAGATAACTTCTTTGTGGATTTTCGGTAGCCCGTACATATAGGGAAGTCAGGGGTTGATTGTTTTAAATTTCTTGCTTAATTCAGATTTGGAAGCTAAGATTTATCGGTTAGCGCCATTAAAGGATTTCGTCTTGTTGTTCAGAGGATTAGAATTTAGAATTTCATTGTTAATATTGTCACTTAGGGGTCATTTAATTTTTGCGAATATTGAATTTTATCCATCAGGATAATTTGGTTAGTTTTATCGGATTTGGTTATCACAATGATTTGGTCTTTGTGTAAAAGTTTTAAAGCGTTAAGTAACCTTTTGGGTATATTTTTAATTTTAACATTAACATTCGAATAAAAATCACCGAAAAGATAAGCACTGAGAGATAAACTATTAATCTCTAGATTTTTACTGCATTTACAATGGGACGCTCAATGTTGTAGGTTTAATGAATCACTATTAGATAATCAGAATGAAAGTCCATATCCAAGAATAATTTGTTCCTTGTATGGTAATCACGGGAACATAAATATCACATTTAAATATTCTAATACCATACCAAATTCATTGACTAGACTGCGTCCAATCAATCACGATGCTAGGGTATACCGTATACCATGATGTAATTGCAAATTGGCATACATTGGAGAGTCAGGTCTATTTAATAACAGGATAAAAAAATATCAAGCCGATATAAGAAGGTGTGCAAGTTCTTCAAGTCTCTTTACGCATATGCCAAAGTACGAGCATAGAATTTATTTCAACCAAGCAAAAATCATTTATAAATCAAGCAATTATATTAAGAGGAGAATTGGTGAATCTATCATCATTAAAAAAGTCGAAAATTTCTCGAGCAAATTTCGACACAATTACTAAATTCTAATACTCAAGGAGACTGGCCTCAATTCCTAACAAAGATAGATACGGCAAAGTTTTATGATCTTCAAAGGCAGAAAATCATACGTTTGCATGGACAGATTAGTCAAAGCTGATGAGATTTAGAGAATCAATCCCTAATTTCGTTAAAATTAGCTTCAGAAGAAGAGAAGACAGATTCTTAGGTCTATTCGTTTCTGAGGAAGAAATGTAGTTCGCAATGATTTCCCAGGGGCAAACGCGTCAAAACAGCTAAGTAAGTAGCAACTGCGCTTATGTAATTATAACTTCAGCAGTGCAAAGTCCAAAGTTTGAGATTAGTATCAGTTAAAAAACCTAATATATAGGTAGAATATTCATTTGAATATATACTGTATGTATATATGTTTTGTTAAAACATGTTTGTATTTTGATTTTAGTAATTTATTTATGAAAGTTCCAAAATATAATTCGTAGGCAAAATACAACCTAGTCTTTCACAAATCATGTTTACAAGTGAAGCTGCTGCTCCCATCACATACACAACGATATATATATATATATATATATATATATATATATATATATGATAAAAATCTTCAATATGCAAGCGAGTCAAAATTATGAAGAAACCCCAGAGAGGAATGGTAAAAAACGATTCCCAGCGCTTTCATCTCTATTCTATTCTCAAAGACCTTATCATAAATGATAAGGTCTTTGAGAATAGAGACGAAATCCATCTAATTCGTTTTATCTTTTTTTCTTTGTGGGTGTTTCTTCATATATTATAGATATATATACATATATATATATATATATATGTATATATATATATATATATATATATATATATATATACGAGGGGTGGTTAATATGTTTTGCAATTCGGATATAAGGAATCGAGATATGAGTAAAAGTGTTTTATTAAATTTTAATATAACTACCGTCGAATTCAATGCACTTGCGCCACTTGTCCCTGAGGCTTCGAATTCTCGACAACCAGAAATCTCCCCACTGCTGTTCAATCCACTCTTGGGAGGTGAACTGGAAATCTTCATCGCCTCCAAACTGGCGTCCACACAGTGCAGCCTTGAACTGGCTGAATAAAAAGTAGTCACTAGGGGCGAGATCTGGACTATAGGGGGGATGGGGGAGTTCGTCGAATACGCACTCGTGCAAGGCAGCTTGTGCAACTCTGGACTTGTGGACAGGGTCATTGTCGTGGAGGAGCAGGACACTGCGTGTCAACTTGCCGCGCCGCTTCTGACGGATGTACTTCTTCAAACCAGCCAGTTGATAGGCGTAATACTGGTCTTTGATGGTCCTTCCACGAGGCGCATAGTCCACCATTAACACTTTCTCAGAATCCCAGAAGATAGTGGCTATTATTTACCTGGCTGAGGGTTGGGTCCGAAACTTGATGGGGGTCGGAGAGCCCCTGTGCTTCCAGGCCATGCTTTCGAGCTTGGTCTGGGGATCCCAGTGATGGACTCACGTTTCATCACCTGTCACTATGCGTGACTCGAATCCCGCCAGGTCTTGGATGTATAGGAGCAGCAGCTCCTCCGAACTTGGACGACGTTGAAGTCAATCATGGGGCGTGAGGTTTCGTGAAGTTTCTAGAAACCCAACGGGGTGAGACCTTGCTTATGGCCAAATTGTCGTGGATATTGTTGAAAACACTTCCATGTGACATTCCAAGTTTCGCTCGATTTCTTCGACCCTCACCCGTCGATTTTCGAGGATTATCCTCTCCACACGGGCCACATTGTCCTCGTTGGTCATCTCTGACGGGCGTCCTGGACGTGGGTCATCTTTAAGTGACTCACGACCATATCGGAACTCCCTATTCCATCGACCAATGGTTGCATAGGAATGGGCGGTGTCGATATACACTGCAACCATGCGTTCATGGATCTCTTTTGCATTCTTGCTCAACCTTCTCCATTGTTGAAAAATTTTGACTGACGATGGGCGAACAGCTATTGCTTCTTAAATAGACGAGGCAGGAGCGTGCGGCTGCAGGTGCTGACTTGTCATAACTTGTCCTAACACCCGCACAAACAGCCATCCCCCCTTCCTCTGTTTTGCCCTACCGATTCGCAAAACTTATTGACAGCCCCTCGTATATATATATATATATATATATATATATATATATATATATATATATATATATATATATATATATATATATTTAATTCATATATATATGTAAGCTATTTTTTAATGAACATGTTAAAAGACTTCTTAAAATCATCCTGCCAACACTTTTCTTATTACATAAGAACTGTACAGCCGCCGTTGTTGTGGTACTTGCTCTACAAGGATGCCACCATACGGGAAACTCCCTCCCTAGCTCTGTTAGAGAATTGTTCACTTGAAAACTAAGATGAGGACTATGCCATTTTAATAGAGTGTGATTTCGTCCGTTAATAAGTTTTTTGATAAAAACAAAAGCTATAGTCCTCCTCCAAATGTCAGTCGACCTCAAACTACGGAGAAGACTAGTAGGAATTTATCGAAAAATTAAGACCAATAGTGTCAAAGAAGCGAGCCATATCACTGTGTCAATTCACATCAATTCATTTGGTTTAAAAACGCGTTCTCCATAATCATACATATGAGGAAATATCTGCTAGGCATGGAGGAGGTAGCATCATCGTCTAAACAAATTTTTCATCTGAAGTACTTGATCCTCTAGTGCAAAAAAATAAAGAGTTAAATGCTTTTTTCTACCTAAACCTCATACAAATATATGTTATGCCTTCCCTCCGAGCATCACTGAGCAAGCCAGCAGTATTTATGTAGAACAACGCTCCAGGCCATACTGCAAATTGAGCAAAATACTATTTCAAACAAGAGAATATCGAAGTAAAGATGTGGTCTACTCAAAGCCGCAACTTGAACCAAATTGAGAATCCCTGGAAGTTCATTGGAGATAAAGAGCGATAACAACGGTAATTCAATCTAACGCATTAATAGACGGAAATTGAGCAGGAATGGAAAAAATATCACCAGAATTTTAGAAGAAACTGATGTGTGTCTGTGGTTGTGGGTGTACCGAATTAATAAAAAAAAAGCTTTCAACACTTCACTTAGTGATGAAAGGTTCATCCTTGACAAATCTTGCTTTGTTTCAAGTGTATTTGCTAGCTAAGCACTTATGTGACTAATTAATCGTTCTGTTAGTATTCGCGAGTCAATATTTTATTGTGTTAGTTTTTTCAGTATAAATTCTTGAATATACAATTGTATCATATTAAATCTTGATACAAATATATTAAATATGTACCATGGAAAATTCATTACCTGCTTATCATATTTTTAAAAATATTTTGATAAAGGTAATTAATTATCTTATTTAGTTCGCTAGTATTTATATATATATATATATATATATATATATATATATATATATATATATATATATATATATATATATATATATATATATATATATATATATATATATATGTATATATATATATATATATATATATATATATATATATATATATATATATATATATATATATATACATATATATATATATATATATATATATATATATATATATATATATATATATATATATATATATATATATATATATATGTATATATATATATATATATATATATATATATATATATATATATATATATATATATATATATATATATATATATATATATGTATATATATATATATATATATATTTATATATATATATATATATATATATATATATATATATATATATATATATATATATATATATATATATATATGGTTCTATTGAAGTCCACACCTGCGGCAGCGTTATTAATTTTAACTTGTATTTTCTGAATATTTCTTACAAGTTTTTTAACGGGGTCTTTGAGGCAGGGGAGAAAATAACTTGTAAGAAATATTAAAAATATACAAGTTAAAATTAATCACGCTGCCGCAGCTGTGGACTTTAATAGGACCTGCATACAACATGGCCTTTTACCTACTTACATATATATATATATATATATATATATATATATGTATTTTTTATATATATATATATATATATATATATATATATATATATATATATATATATATATATATATATATATATGAATAACGTTACAGCCACGAGGAAAATGAAACAACGGAGAACTGCAGAGCCTTTCGACTAATGGTCCTTTACTGAGCAGACTAAAAGATGTCTTAATACATAGGGAATCATTTAATTGCAATTTTAGTATTTATAGGAAACCAACCAACAACTTAACCTATGTCCATTTTTATTCAGGCCACCATCTTAATATTAAGATATCAATTTTTTCCTCTATGTTTTTACGTGCGTTGCGCATTGTCAGTCCTCAATATTTGGATCAGGAAATTGAATCTATAAGAAAAATCGGTGCAGACTTGTGTTATCCAGAAAATATACTCGATATTTGTTATAATAAAGCCCCAAAAAGGTTTTATAACGAAAGTACTATTGAGAAGGAAGCGCCCAAGAATATCCTCATTTTACCTTATTTTAATGGCTTTAAAACAGTAAAAACATTGTTAAAAACACTTAATGTAAATCTTGTTTTCTCTTATACTAATACTTTAAAAAGAATGTTAATAAAAAATTGTCCTAATGAAACAAATAACGTAATTTATAAAATCCCTTGTTTGGATTGCCCTTCATTTTATATTGGGCAAACTAGCAAGGATCTGAATGTGCGTATTAAGCAACATAAGTACTCTGTAAGCACTGGGCAAACATCAAATGCCATTTTTATCCATTTGAGTGAAAATTCCCATCGTATTAATTGGACGGAGAGTTCTGTGATTGCCAAATCAAATGACTTTTTTTCACGAAATCTTTTAGAATCAGCATTTATACAACTGACTTCGAATTTTAATCTCAGCCCTGGAATGTATTTTTTGGACCTTTGTATCAAAAGAAAGTTTAAGAATGACTTTAAAGATATAATTTATGAATTAATGATTACCACATAGAAGTTATTTTAGCTTATTTATATAAAAAAACCTTTCCTCATATTTTTCTTTTGTCATATTTTCTAGTTATCATGTGTAAACTTTTTTGTTTTCATATTGCATATGTGATTCCCAAACATTGCCCCCCCACCTTTCTTTTGTAACCCGTAAACTTTTTTTTTTTTTTTTTTTTTTACCCTGACGGCTCATCTTGTTAATAGGTTTTTTCCAGGTATCTGGAAATCCCACCCCTTTTAATCTTTATATCCCATATTTTCATTAATCAGGTGTATAAATATCTTTCTCTTTTTCCCTGTCTTTTAGTCTGCTCAGTAAAGGACCATTAGTCGAAAGGCCTCGCAGTTCTCCGTTGTTTCATTTTCCTCGTGGCTGTAACGTTATTCATAAATTCCTCACGTTCCTTATTTTCGTGATTCAGTTATACTTATATATATATATATATATATATATATATATATATATATATATATATATCAATCCAACAAGCCGTAGGAAACAGAAAACGGGAAAGTTTTTCTTAGAACCGTGCACACTGAGGCCACGAGCATCCGCGCTTTGATCTAAATTAAATCATCTCTTAAGCCACTTGGCTACGTGGAAGACCAAAAAATCTTGAGGAATAAACAAGCTTTTAAGCTATGATTCGTAAGGTCGATCGGGACTATGAAAGAAAGAGAAAATTAATATGGAATTCAAAAGAAAAAAGAAAATTGAGGTAAACACGCAGCGCATATACAATGTATAACTTTTTCATGAGCGCGAAAGAATGAGGAAAATGAATCCAACAAACCGCAAGGAACAGAAAACGAGAAAATTGTTTTACGGAAATATTATTTCCTAATTTGAGAGACTAATGAAATTATATGAGTCATACCAGCCATGAAAAAGAATAGAGTCGGAATCATTTATCATCTGAAAAATGTCATATTCTAAATGGAAAATATCCTTGCTAATCGTGGGATCGAACAAATCACACTGAGGCAGCAAGCAGCGATGTGATCTCAGTCAAAAAATTCTCACGAATAGAGAGACTAATAAGACCTTCTTCTGCCTTAGGTCGATCGGAAAAAAACTATGAAAGCGTGACAGAGAAATTTATTGGGAATTCAAAGGAGAAATGAGAAATGATTTGAAAAGTGGAGGAATATAAAATATATATCTCATCAACGCGATAAAATGATGAAGTAGAGTGATTCATGAAGCAAAATAAAACGAAGATAAACTGAATAATTTTTCATCCGCAAAATTTTATTTACTAATTACTAAAAAATCCGTGCTAGGCTGGAATCGAAATAAACACAATGAGGCAGTAGACACTGGGTTTGATCTCAGTTAAAAGAATTCTCAGGAATAGCCTGTCTAATCCCTCGCTTAACTGGATTTATTAGAAGTTGTTCTAGGGCGGAGAAATAGATTTTGATTTTGAGGGAAAGTTTAACATAAGTAAAACCAGGCATTGGCTTCGCCAGTCTCCCCCCCCCCCATACGTGGAGAGCTTGCGCTTCTCTCCTAAGATTAAAATCTAAAATCCCCCCCAAAAAACAGCCATGGTTAAATTTTTATAAATTTTCTGAACTTTGCCAATTATAATAATTTTAAAAATGAACTCTAAACCTAATTTCCCCCCTTTCAAAGTATCACGTTGCTAAAATATAAAGTCATGGAAGAAGATATATAAAGATAAATTTTCTGAACTTCACCATTTGTAATTCTTTTGGTTTTAAATAATTCACAAAATTTCGATACTTCGATTTATTTCTGAACTTCACCATTTTGTTTTTTGTTATTATAAAAGAATTATTAGAAATAACTTTGGTAAAAAAACATGTCATAACCAAACTAAGATGAAATTATTATTCAAATACTCAAAAAATATCCCTTCTTAAATAATAGAGTTAGTGATGATATTGATCATGATGATGTTTAAGGAAATCAACTATAAATTCTCTTCTCTAGAGAGATTGTCGCAAAGTATCTTTAAAGTGAAGCAACACTTCGCATAAAACAGTTGTTTCTTTTTACAATTATGTTTTTATGTACTCTTATAGCTTAAACTACTGAAAGATATTCTAATTCTGTCCTCAAAGTTCATGACCGATGCTACTAAATTTAATTTATCTCAGTCTTGGTTCTTCCCAGAGAATAATACGGTAAAAATTTTTCACATCGCTAATTTACCGTGATCAAATTGCTCTGATTTGCTCTTGGAGTCAAATTTGAACTGCTGCTTTTGGAATATTAGCATATTGAATATCTCTTTCCATTTTGAAAGTTGCTGATGGAATTAAAAGACTCTCAGATCATCGGCAAATTCCAGGAATTTTGCCACCTTTCTTGCTAATTCCAATTCTCTTCCTTTTTTCAGACGTTCCTTTTTCAAACCCAGCTTTAATTTATTTGAGTTTACCACTCAAGCTTTTAAAGAACTACTAAATTGAGGGGTTCATGTCTTGGTTTAAAGAACAGTTATTCAACCAAGAGCCGGAAAAAACTGAACCTACAATTCACCGTTGGCCTGATTGATAACACATACTTCCTTTTCAATTTTCTTTGGCAACTTTCTCTTTTTCTAACTATCTTTTTTATTCCATCTTGTAAATGATGAATTATTAAAAAAAGATGCCTACAGGACAAGTGATCCACTATATACAAAATGGAATAAAAAAGTTAGTTAGAAGAAGAGAAAGATGCCAAAGGAAATTAATTAAAGCGAAATACACAATGGTATTTAAAAAAATTTCATATATATATTGATATATATTTCAGTCAAAATGGCTATGCTACAGCTAATTAAAACTTTATAAAGGTCCGAGAAGAACCTCAGCTTACAAGCACTTCAGGATATACCAGTATCTCTGACACAGACAAAAGTTTTCATGTTGATTCTCCTTTATATATGTCACCCCGGCTATCGAAGATAATGCAAAACTCATATAATCCACTTTAGCTTGGCATTGTAAATCAGGAATTATTTTTTCATTGAGGCATATATAATTATGTGGTTAAATAGGAAATCTTCCGGCTAACTCAGATCTTGAATATGCCCTTGATGATAAAACGCACAATACTGTTAATTCTGTTAAATTAATCCTAGTAAATGCTTAGCCTCATAACCACATGGATTATCAGGTGATCAAAACCAAGAGGTGAGTTGATTTATTGTAACATTCAATATTAAGGTATCTTCAGCAGACCACAGGATTTTGTTGGTAGATTGTACGTCTCGTCCTACATTAACTGAAACCATTCACAAAAATCGATTAATTTTCGGTCATGGCTTCTAACAGCATTGAAATATAGTTTTCCATTTACACGCTATTAAAGTGTGGTGTACACCTTATTTTATGATGCTGTTAATCACGGACACATTACCAAGAAGATTTCTTAGTTGTTCGAGTAACGCTTTTCAACAGTAAAATTTAATTTCGTCGCCCGCATAACATTACCGTCGTGCATAACTTTGATCATACATATTTTAAACATTAACCTCTGCCTCAAACCTTTCAAGGAGACTTGTGAGGGCAAGACGATTCAAGGGCTTAGTACCAAATCACGGAGTGATTGCGTTTGATTCCATAACGTATAAGGGATAAAGAGTGGAGAAAGTAAAAATCCTTTTCTCTACCATTCGCTAAATTTTTTTTTAATTCCCTAACATATACGTCATGGAATCGAACAAAAATATGTAAGGTGGTGGAAAAAGAATTTTACTTCCTAAGCCCATTTTCATATTTTCACACATTCATGTAATCGTAATTTCCCAGACTGGAGGGACCATTGATTTCGCCTTGGTCGCGTTATCTTTCAGAAAGCTGTCATTTGGCCCTTTCATTTCATTTGTTTATTTACACCAATCTGCTACAATGAAACTCCGTGCTTCTCGTTATTCACAGTCTATCTTTAAAGAAATTTATTAGATAATCTCTGCGCGCTCTCTCTCTCTCTCTCTCTTGCGAACATACATCAACCAAAATTTCCTTTTCACACAAAACTGCTATTTCCAAAAACCCCATTGGTCAAGCTCACCTTCTTTCAACATATAAAACAATCACATATTATTCACACAAAAGTCAGGTACAGATATTCTCATAATCTACATACACAGTCGATCATCCCTTCATCTTCATCACTGTGATATATCCATATAGGTGAATAGAATTCACACTTAATTATTAAATCTCAAGTTCCAAAATGAAGTTATATTTCATCAAGTTGTTTATAGAAATCCACCCTCCAAAACGAACTTGAATCATAGAGCAGAGAAGGAATATTTCTTCTAACTTGGAACTGGTGACCCACGCCACTACCGGTCCATCAACTACTTCTCTCACTACAAGGCATCAACTGACACCTCTCGCCACACACACAAACACACACACACCTATATATATATATATATATATATATATATACATATATATATATATATATATACGTATATATATATATATATATATATATATATATATATATATATATATATATATATATATATATATATATATATATATATATATATATATATAATATATAAAGATAAGGAAGAGAGGCATTCATAGATTTGAATTTAGAAATTAAGTCTGGATGATGTTTAAGAATTGAGCCTACTTTTTTAGGAAAATTACTATTCACTTGTTCTAAAGGGTCTTTATTTAAGTGCACATAGGCAGAGTCATCATTTTTTAATTCGCTCATTTTATCAAAATATGTTTGTTTATCAAATATTTGGTGTAGCTATGGATAATTGTTTATCCTCCGTTTTATCTAGTATATATAGGGAATTTTTCGAAACGGTTTCCCTCCCCTCTATTGTAGATTTTCCTATAATCTGGTTTTGCTATATTGATGATATCCTTTGCTCGTGGGCCAATTCTGAAAATATTTTTCTTCTTTTAGACAAACTTAATTCCCTTGTACCTCCCTATAAATTTACCCTTGAAATTGAGCAGAATGGAAGTATTCCTTTCCTTGATTTATTAATACACCGCACGCCTTCTAGTTTCAAATTCTCTGTCTATCGAAAACCAACTAATTCTTCTTCTTATATTCACTTTTACTCCTCTCACCATATTAAAGTCAAAAGATCTATTTTTATTTCAATGTTTCTCCCTGCACTTCGTGTAGTTAGTCCTGAATGTTTTGACTCTGAAGTTTCTAAAATTTTTGACATCGGCCATAAACTTTGCTATCCTTTTCATTTCCTTGATAAATAATGCCTTCAGTTAGCGAAAAAGTCATTTTATTGTTTTCAACCTCGCGTGCGTTTTAATAACAAGAATACTCTTGTACATCCTTTTAATCCATCATTTGCTTCTTTCCCTCATATTTTAAAATTATAGGCATTTGTGTAGCATTTAACTATAATAATACTATCTCTAAACTATTAGTCAAGAAAGCCCCTTCCCCTATTGCTAATGTATATTGCGTAAAATGTATCGATTGCTCTAAATATTACTCTGGTCAATCAGGTAAATGTTTAAAATAACAAATTTCTCAGCATAAATATAATGTCCATCGTGGCGAAGAAAGCAGCTCATTTTATGTTCATATGACATATCTTAATCACAATATTGATTGGAATTTAGCTAAAATCATGTCATAATAACGATACAATTTACCCATATATCATTGAATCAACCTTAATTAGTAAATTCCCCAATTTTAATTTAAGTCCTTGCGTATCTAAACTTGATGGTTATTTTTTAAATTATATTCACAATGTACTGTCGAAACTTTTAATATTAGACTAAATATTTTATTAATCTTAATAAACAATTTAATTTTATTTTGTTTGCATCTATGTAGAGTTATATTTTTGTCTGTATTTATTTCCATTTGAGTCAAGTTTTTAGAACATTTGTATTTATTCTACCTCTGTTTTTAGACTCTGACCTCTGAGATTAATCTCTCGTTAAGATTTTAACCCTCCTTAATGGCCTAAACGGTATTTTAATCCTATTGTCAACCTTTAATCTTTTGAATTTACCTGATTTAATGATCTTATTTTGTATTTGTCTTCGCTCCTCCTAAGGTTTCCATTTCATATTATTTCATTTTATTGAAAGGTTTTTATGCTCTTTTGTGGGCGTTCCCTCTCCTCTCTCTCATCCTTATAAATATTACAATTTTCAATACTTCTGTTATTCCTTGATAAAGAACTCGAAATAAAGTTCGAAAGGAATTGGAATCCTCGTATTAATTCCCTCTGTGGGCTTTGTTGCATTTTTTGCTTACTCACGAGATACTTTGTGAGTTTTCCACACACACACACACACACACACACACACACACATATATATATATATATATATATATATATATATATATATATATATATATATATATTATCAATGCAATAAACCACATTGCAAGAGAAAACGGAATAATTTTTCTTACATTAATATTTAATACCTTTTTTCGAAAAAATCCGTGCTGGGAAGCGATTCGAACCATGGACAATGAGGCAGCAAGCACCGCTTTGATCACAGTTAAAAGTATGCCGTTAGTACACTACTCTACGCAGAGAACCATGGCGGTGCTCGCTGCCTCAGTGTCCATGGTTCGAATCGCTTCCCTGCACGGCTTTTTTCTAAAAAAGGTAATAAATATTACTGTAATAAAAATTTATTCCGTTTTCTCTGTCAATGTGGTTTATTGCATTCATCTTCATTATTCTCTCGCGCTACCTGGAGAGATATTATATACATATATATATATATATATATATATATATATATATATATATATATATATATATATATATATATATATATATATATATAAGTGATAGACCAAATATTCGCAATCGCACACAAATATGCGAATATTTTGTCCAAATCATTCATTGAACTTATCTCAAAATGTAGTTCAGCACTCTGCAAATGATGATAAAGAGGAAAGATCTTAATAAATCTCTGCTTGTACGCCAGTTCTAATGCTAAAATCAAGTCCTTATCACCCTACGACAATGTTCTTCTAACCAACTATATCACTGTACTCCAACTCTTTGAATATATCACTAAGAAAATCTGCAAGAACTCCTCATCAATAGCAGACGTCATTCCTCTCGTAACCACTCTGAAGAGAGTATTAACATCCTCAGCCGAAGAAATTCAAGGATTGAAGGTGATAAGAGAGACCATAAGGACAGAAATTACCAAAAGGTTTGATTTTTCATAGAACAACGACTTATATACCATAGCTGCGTTTTGCACCCTAGATACAAAACAAAAACTCATAAAAGAAAAGAGAAACTCATTGCCACTGACGGAGATCGTCTTTCATGGTGGAGAATGCATGAGGATATGTATCCTGATCTTTTGCATTTGGTGAACATTGCTTGTCCACCATCAAGATTTACCAGCGAATGCCTATTTAGTGGTGCTTGTCTGGTCTATGATAAAAAACGCGTAGCAGACTAGCTGCTGAGAGAGCTGAAAAATTGTTGTTTTTGAAGTTTAATTTTCCAATAATTGAGTCCAACTATTGATCATCCTTTCAACTTTAGCTTTGTAAATTGATGACGTAGTTATCCTCTTTTAAAGGGCGGAGGTTGGGCAAAGAGGTTGGTGGGATGCGAATAAAAGTCGGTCGTCTTCCTGCATCAAGGAAACATAAAAAATTGAATGGATTTTATCCATTTAATTTATTATGAACTCTTACAATACATTCATATATTAGAGTTTTAATATATACAATATGGCATATTACTTGAAATATGTAATTTTTGCATTCACGAATATTGAAAATAGAACATGATCGAAGAAATCAACCGTAGATGAATAGGCTGGGCTAAATTTATAATCGGATCCACACACATCTTCGGTTGCAAAATATTTACAAAGTCTTGGTGTCATACGGTGTGGATGGAGGATCATCATAAACGTGTGACATACAAAGATATTTAGCAATAAATGATTTTAAAGATGGCAACTAGAAGGACCAATTAGGAAATTGAAAGAAATTAAGTGGCAACTCCACTGTTACCGGACAGAATAATACAAGATAAATCAGCTCGATGCAATCTTTATCTCCCTTCTACTGATTTGCTCCAGTGTGTATGTGTGTCTGTGTGTGTGTTAAATAACGCTTGTTTGTTTCCTGCATGTGACCAAGTCTGGTAGTGACTAATGCTTAGTTAGATGGCCATTGCGAAAAATCCCTATGTAAAAGTGACCGGACCATTGTACTCAATTTTGTCAACGGTCACAAAGGCGGACAAAGGTTACAATCGGAGTAATGGTTCAGTCGTCTCGATCTTTCGTGCCACTAAAACAACCGCTGTTCTGGTGAATATCCTGGGTTTTCTGAGAGTGCTGCAGTTTCTCACGGTAAAAGTTCCACGCACAAGCGTCTCTTGACGCCCAAAGTGGACCCAGAATTACACATGCCCGTTTACCGATCTAGGATGCGGCTTTAGCATCGGGTTAAAAAGTCATGAACGCCTTTACCAAAGAAGATAGATAATATTTTGTAGTTAGGAAATCCAACTGATCTTATAAGGAACATAGCCCTACGACTATTTAAGTTGGTGGTGGATATTCTTCAAATGATCACAAGGAGAGAAGGCTCAGCCAAGAAACAACCAGTAGAATTGAACTGACTCTACCTGGCTTCAGTCTATGTTATGTTAGGTTCGGTAAAATAACCTACTTCTTATCTCATCTTTAAGTACACAATTGTACGTGATACATTTAAATTTGTCGTGCTTCCTAAATTGGGTGTGGTTTCTTTCCTGTTATTAATTGTCGTAAATAAATTGTGATAATCATTTCAACAGAACAAAGTATGCAATATATACATATATATATATATATATATATATATATATATATATATATATATATATATATATATATATATATATATATATTTGTGTATACCA
The DNA here is from genome assembly GCA_963969495.1 of Ceratothoa steindachneri. Lineage (NCBI taxonomy): Eukaryota > Metazoa > Arthropoda > Malacostraca > Isopoda > Cymothoidae > Ceratothoa > Ceratothoa steindachneri. Next base: position 11,014,312 of record OZ018325.1, read on the forward strand.
CGTAAGGAAAAAGAAAGATTGAATGGAGTTAGTACTTTTGTTGTCTTAACATTTTCAAAGTTACAATGCTTTACAAAATAAAGACACCGTATTTATACGAAGCAAGGTTTTCCCTATGTGGTCAGATATTTTTTTGAGTCTGATAAGTCTTATTTGAGAAATAAAGATAGGACTGGATCTAAGGAAGACAAACCGGGGCTTATATTTACATTTCTCTCCTTTGTGCTGGAGATTAGGAAAGATTCAAAGATATTGATACTGATTTATTTTTTTCACTTAGCAAAAATAGAGAAATAATTCATATGATCCAAATATTTAGTTATTATCGGATATTCTAATCAAACCACAAATGAACGGTATTATTGTTAGTGACCAAATTACCCGAACCTATGTAAGGTTGATTAATTTGTTCCTGATCATATTGTATTTTAATCTTAATCATTACGTGAAAACATTAAAATAAATGGGAAGTAATATATTCAATTTTTGTTTAAGTAATGAATAATAAATATCAAATGGTCGCAGTTGGATGTATGTGAAAAAATAATGTTTAACACTCTACAACTTGAGCTATAAATCCTTGTGTATATTTTTAAATCATTCTTTGATTTGTGTTGCGAAATATTTCATTTAGGTAAATATAAATCATTCAAGTTGGCAACAAGTAGGACACAATTTATTTATTTTTATTTATTTGCAAGTAATCTTAATAGCTGCCTAAGGGTTTCACAAGTAAATAAATAATTAAAATTAATCTAATAAGAAGTCAACAGGATTTATAAAATCTTATTAAATTATGAGACTTATTTAAAAGCCATCTCTTAGCTACTAAACGGTTGATTGTGAGAAAGATAGAATCTAAATCGTAAGAAGAAGAGCGAGAAACCTTGGGATGTATGATATAAAATATATTCTGTACTTGTTTGTTGTGCAGTATACAACCACAAGTTCTTAAACAGTAGCTAGCCTAGCATAACAAAACCTAACAAAGTTTAAGTTAGGGGTTGTTGTAGATCGTGCGTAAAAGAGTAAATACGGTTGAACATTGCATAATAAGGGAGCAATAAAATTTGTTGTGAGTACACATGATTTTCGGTCTTCAGATAATGTACCAGTTGAGATCTAAAAATGACCTGGTAACGATTAATATAAACATCTTTGTGTTAAAGCAAAGTGGTTGAAACGAAAAATTAAGTTAAGCCGTCAGTCACAAGGTCAAAGGCAATTGGCGACTTTTGGAATACCCCCCGCTCAAAAGTATGTTAATAAGCAAAATCAGGACAGTGGAGCTTAACAAAGAGTACAGAGCATGATATTTAAATAGAAGAGCAGAGTTCTTCGGTCAGGTTAAGAGTCAAAATAATGAGAGAGCAGAGTCACTAAATGATTATTTCTCCATAGTTTTCACTGTAGAAAATGATCAGGTACTTACCACCACGAGGTGAATATCAACGTACCTATCTAATCGAAGGAGGGATATCCTGACCATGATAAAGGATTGGGTCTGCGTTCGTTGTAAACTACGAGTAATTTGCGTCTTGAGATTAGAAATCCAGTAAACATCGAGACCTACGGATCCTGTGGTTGGGTGAATCAAGGGTCGATGGCAGTCGTGGAATGGGTCGGCGAAGAAAATTAGTCGCAAATATAGATTTCTTCAAATATAAACTAACAAGGGAATCGCCTTCAAAAACATTGAAGGTATATTCGTAAATTAGGTATTTTTACTCTTTACACGCATTTGGTAATAGGGGCTTATAATATACCTTCCTATTATATTACATTCTTTGGTTTGACCAGTTTACTTCATTTATGTAGGTAAATTATACACATGCTGATATTCATAAGGCTTTAGAATGTAAAAGGCAACTTTCTGTTTACGGAACAGTGTTGCATAAATAAATAAAATAATAAAATGACTAAAATGGTATCGAAAGTACGCTTTGGTAGATTGGGTCCCGTGATACGAACTTCTGAAAGTAGTTGCAATCCAAGACAAGAATTGACTAAATGTCACACAATCAATATATTCAAACTTTTAAACAAATTCTGTCAGATATGCATTCTACTACAATTCCACGACCTAGCGATCTTTTTTTGACTAGTGGCATTTCTCCAAACTAGCTACTATTTATTTATCAGAAATATGCAATCTTCAAAGAACTTTACAAACAGCACATTTTTATTAAAATTTAGTCCTTTAGTTATCCTTAAATTGACCAAAATGATTCAATTAACGCTGAATGCTTTTTATTTCTTACTCATTGTATCATGAGTCGCCATTTTATTCTAACAAAAGGTTTGCTTGAAGTATAGTATAAAATTGCTTCCATTGTTCTATAGACTAATGCTGAAAATAGAACGTTGTTCTTTTTTCTGTTTCGTTGCCCGCGTATCTTAGCCTGCTTAACTGAAGTTTAATATTGATTTTTCAATTGTTTTGATCAAAACCAAAGAGAGGGAAAGAAATCGAATTGACATGAAAATGCGATAGTGCTAAATTAAAGATGAGCTTTAATTGGAAAAACGAGGTTATTAGTCAAATCTGTATATAACCAAGAAACTTGTAAATACAATTTAACGGGAGAACTACTCAGGTGAAGAGGGTCACACTACTCTGAGATTATGCAAATGACAGACTGATAAGATTCATCAAAGGATACGCCAAAAATAATTAATTAGACTAACATGGATAGAACTTAAGATAATCGGAAAGCTATTGCGCCTTAAACTTAGAACAGAATATATATTTTGTCCAATAAAAGGACAATGTCACAAATAGGAAACCCAAAACCTAACCTCAAGGAGTCGCCATTGTTGTTACCGTAACTTATAGACTGGGTGGGCCGAAAGTCTTGTCGCCCTAACCGAAAGGTAATAAGAAAAATTTGGTTTTAGTGTATTCACTTTCAAAAGAGCAACAATAGACGATCATGTGTCCATGCACTTGCAATTAGCCTCTCTTTCACACTGTAAGAGTGCGTATCAGCCATCTGAAATATAAAATTACAAAAAATATTTATATTCAGAGGAGATGACAACACTCTTAGTCATGTCAAATATAATATTAAAAAAATATTTACAAGGGGAAACAACAGTTGTGAACCATCCTGTAGGCTCGCTTTTCTTGCAAATGGAAATCCTTAAATACGTTTATATCAGGCGGTAACTTAAGGTTAGGCTCAGTTAACCCATGTTAGCCTAACCCTAGCTAACTAAAACAATATTGATGTCGCTTCCTTAGATCTCATGTTTGAGTGTTTGGCTTTGTAGATTCAAGATATTTACTTGGATATGTGTATATGGATGTTATTGAAGACAGCGACCTCGAATGGCGAATCCAGAGAAATCTGGCAAATAATCCTATTCCCAGTACAGAAGAGTCAACCATCTTTTGTGGCCAAGGGGGTAGAGAGGGGTTCGGGAAAGCTATTATTTGTTTCCCCCTTCTCTTTACATTTCATTTCATTTCACTTCGTTTATTAAAGACCACCGTTCAAACACAACATATTAAAAAGTAATCGGAGAGAAAAAAGAAAATATTTCTACTGCTACATAATAACAATTAAGGTTTCGTATTGCGTACTTCAAGATATTTAAGCCATTGCAAGCACCTTCCTGTCCATAGAGTAGAGTAGGGCTTACAAAGCTCCCTTGAAAACGCCAAGCGAAGAAGAAGAGCGTATTTCAGGTGGTAGAGCCACTATTCAGAACTCTTAGAGGGAGATTTACGGTGTTTGTGATTTGCAAATTTGAAAAAAAAAGACTTTAAAAATAGTTCGAAATTAAATTGCAGCCAGTGCAGTTTGCACAGGAGTGGTGTGGCACGAAAGAACTGTCGTCGATCTGAGGATCACATAAGCTACAAAGTTCTAGATAAGTTTAAGTAGACAAAGTGTAGTGTTGGAAGCTTCAGTGAGAAGAGAATTACACTAATCAAAGCGAGAATTAACAAAGGCATATATGGCTATCTCAGAACTGTGGGACCGGCTACGGCTGAGGTTACGAATAAAGCAGAGAGAAAATTTGCAAAATTAACAACATGCAAATTGAAATAGAGTTGACTGTTAAAGGAAACCCCAGTTTTATAAAATTGTGAGAGAACGCGATCGAAGAACCACCTATATTTAGAGGTGGGCTACATTTTTACAAGGAACAGCATCAGGTCAGCTTCCGTTCAGAAGAATCTCAATTGGTTAGTGTTGAGTTTGAGTAAGTAATCTGATAACCATTCAGTAATCGTGTAATATACGGACGAAAGATAGGTGACCGCCACGTTAAATGAGTTGGGGGAGGAAGGGAGAAATATTTGCCCTTATTCACTATCGAAATGAAGGGATAGAATTAGGGGACGCAGAAAAAGACCAAGAGGAACTAAGTAGATACGAAAGAGCAGCGAGCTAATGACAAAGCCTGAGGAAAACCAGAGGACACCATAACAGACTGAGGGACCTTACCCTCGATATGAACAAAATGAGTACCAGTTGAAAGATAAGGGCTAAATCAGTTTAAGTATAGCCGTTCCAGAGGGCTGAACGGTGTCAAATGATTCCGAGAGATCGCGAGCACTAAAATTGAAGGCCTGTCTAGGTCGGCTTCGTGGCCGAGTCGGTCAGTTACATGGAAGAGAACCGATACAGAGCTGTGACCTAATTAGAAATCGGACTGGAATGATATGTCTTTGCTGGAGGAGAACGCGTTTTGGGTGATGCGGGTGGCTACTACCATAGCAAGGTCCTTGTAGTGGAACGCTAGTTGAGAGATAGGACGATAGTTTGAATGAATATTACGGTCAAAATTTTGTTTTATTTAATATCATGCAGACATCGGCATGTGTAAAGTCAGAGGGCATCCCATTTAACCACATGGATGCGTTCATCATACCCCCAGTGGATGTGATATGATGACTGGTAGGAACTGAATATAGACTTGGTGGGAAAATGTCAAGCGGAGAACAATTGTTTATGTTGTGTGTATTATTAAGGCAAGCTCTTCAGGAGAGACAGTTAAGAGTAGTGAGTTTGAGGTGTTAGGCAATGGGGATTATTGTGTGACGAAAGGCAGAGAAATTCGGGATATCAGAGCAAATATTAACTACATTTTCAGAAACTAAGGCACATATGATGGATAAAGTGATGGGCGAGGAGAGCTTGTGGTAGATTAGGAGACGAGAAACGAGCAAGGAATTTGAAAATTTGCGAGGATTTTATTTCTTTTCGTCAGGCATTTTACGGATATTGGCCTCGCGCAAAGATTTCATCAGGGTTATGTACGTAAGAATTGCAAGAAAATATATCAAGAAAGCTTGTTTCGTTCCCATATCTCGGGTGCGGGTGGAAAGAAGACCCCTCGCAAATGCACTTTCCGTTTTTTTCTTCGAAAACGTATCCGAGAAGTCAGGGGCGCAGAATCTGCGAGAGGTGGCATGACGAAAGGGAGCGTAATTGTGTAGGCGGGCAGGGTCAAAGCGAAAACGAGCTGAGGGATACGTTAATATCAGCAGATGGGGAGATAGAGGGATTCTCCAGTATATGTTAGGCGAGATCTCAGGACATCAGCCCATGGTCAATGGAGGAGTCAACGGTTTAGTGACCACGTGACAGTACCCTTGGGAGGTTAGTTAGACGAGGTAGAATTAAACCAAATTGAAAAATAAAATGATCAGTATTGGCATTTGAAGGGCCAAGGACAGAGAGTTGGTAAAGGGGGTAATAGGATAAAACGACCTCATGAAAGTTATCGCGTGGTTAGGTGTAGGAAGTTACGAATTGGTAGGGGAAAAAAGTCCGAAAACTTCAAGATGTCATTTATTTGAGGTAGTGTTTTGGGCAATATCGCCTAGTATCGCCATAGGCTTGGGAAGGCGAGAAGAAGTAGATCACACAGTTCGTTAAAGATAAGATTTGTTAGCTTAACAGGTGTTATGTAGATATCTATAAATTTGTGTGTAGCAGAATGAGGTTAAATGGCGACCGCGTGCTCTTCTGTACCCACTTGAATCCTGAGATGACCGCGTGGAGCTGTGAAAGCTTGGCTAAACCCGGGCAAGGAGGCGGCCGACACCGTTATCACAAGCCCTAGCTGTATTTGCCTAAGGACCGTTGTCATCGTCTCTCACGGCTACCTCTCCGCAAACCTTCTTGATTTCCGCTCGAAGATTGAAATCTGTTGGACATTCCAACCAACGTTATCACGATTCCCCTTCCCCCGAACGAGTCGCCGACTTTTTTCCAAATCCGCGCGCGCGTTTGGAGCCACATCACCAGGCGTCTATATAACCCTTCAACTGAGTTTAGAGAGCAGCACTGTCAGACTCCCACCTACTCTGGCGAACAAGCTGAAGGACGCTAGCTCCCATTCCCAGAGGCGATTTAGATTCGAGTTGCAAGCTAAATCAATCCGTAAACTCTGCCATAGTCAATCGACCATTATCCTCATCACTGAACTCTTCCCATAGTCAATAGAAAAGTATCGACATCAGTGAACTCTGCCATAGTCAATCGGCAAGTACCTGACGAGGATTCCCAAATCCGAACGCTCGACAAATGCTCCCTGGTCTGAAGCAAGAGGTAACCTGACTTCTTCCGTCGCATTCATCGTACCAGAACTGGCCCTTTTTCGGTAACGAGCACGTAAAGTAGTCGTAACCCTTGCCGCCTGCAGATTGATCTTGAACCTGGCTTACCCCATTGCTGCATTATTTGTGTAAAAACAGCGGTTTAAAATCCCCCTTTAAATCACTAAACTGAATCTGATATCTTTAATTCTTTAATTAACCTACCTGTAACTTGTATGGACCTTTAACCCCGGCTGCGCGAAATTCCCTTTAAACCCAATTTTTGTGTAAATATAAATATCATTTTGTTGTTAGTAAAGATATATTTGCGTCATTGTCTTTCTCTTGCAACCCCAGCGCGTACCAGCTACCTGTTAATCTTTGGCCAACTTGCACTCTGAAATATTTGTTTTAAAAGGAATCCGCAAAGTTAATAATAAATCATCCTCACTGAGCTCATACAATTTTTCCCTTTGACTAATGGTCTTCACCAACTTCAGCCCCATGCCCCAAAGTACCTACGTATATATATATATAGCCAGAGAGTTGGGCCATTTTTACGACATTAAGCGAAAGGCTTAGGGCAAAAGTTGCAAGAAGTACTTCGAAGGTGTCGGTGTAATTGTCGAACAGAACAATGTGAGTGAGAGGCAGAGAAAATCAGCAAAGATAATACCTACCCTACCCGGTGAGTATAGCGCCGTGAAACAAAAGTGTTTAGAAGGCCCTCCCCACTTATCACTAATGCAGAATACCTTAATTTTATCAGATATAATTGGAGATAGATAAAATCTGCCTGTTTAAACTACCTCACGGCCATTTAAAGACTTCATGGGGACAAATGGAGTAGTCGTCACTATAGCGGGTTGGTGTGACGAGTGAGATTTAAAAATGGAATGCACTAGGCAGCTCAAGTAGAAACCCTTATAAGAACTTGCAAGGCATTTTAACAAGTTGTGGACTCTCAACTTTTTGTAAGTGGAAGGAGGCAACAGGTTGAGAGGTTTGTTTACCGATGGCAGAATGGTGGTCAATTTAGTCATCGACTACCTGATATGCAGTTAGGCGAGGCCAGATGGCATGGAGATGCCGCAGGGTAGTTTTCAAGCAACCATTCAGTTGGTGTGTGTTTATGAACATGAAAACAAAACATAAAAAATCCATAGATAAAAGTAAATTGAAAGTTAAAAAACAAACTAAACGCAGCGCTCTTGAATGGACGAAATCCCACGACAAATGAAGACAAACGTAGAAATTACGACGGAAAACACAAGCATAAGCATTTTGAAGTTAAGGAGATGCACGGGGGCTAGGACTAAAAACCAGAGGAGGACGGAAAATTAATATGATGAAAAGTTGCAAACGCAAATTTCTTTATGATATTTACAACAGGTCATGTTGACGGAAAGAAATAAACTATATAGGTTAATTAATTTCTGTAACGCAATAGCTACTCGGTTTCCTTTTAATAAATTAGTATAGCATCCTTTTTTATTAAAAGGAAGATCGTGTGTTTTTTTTTATTACATGATATTCATTTAGGTTTCTATTTTCGTAATTGGAACATTTGAGGTCACTATTCTTGACATATTACAATTCGGTTCACTATTATTCATATGATACAATGTTAAACTATGACGATTTATCTTCGTTCTTATTATGATTATATTCCTGTTAAAAATCGACCTTTTATTATTTTCATAGGATTTTGTACATGTTTCGATGTTCAATGACCTCCAAAATCCGAAAATCACAATTATTTTGACAAAGAAATCTGGGAAGAATTCTCATATGGAACTTTCAACTTTCTGCTTCGAAATCAGCTAAATACACCAGTTCAGGGGTACCTTGATTCATATTTTTCACTCTAACTCCTTTTTTATCTAAGCAAGATAAAGTTAGAAAATAGGCGCCAAATTAAAGTTTTTTCACCTTGCTTTCTAACTTAAACACTTATGATAGACTTGGAACAAAAAAGGAATATTGGTACATGCAAAGTTTTAAAAAATATAACATAATTCCTTTTATCACACTCAAGGCAGACCAGGCCTATTATTCATGATTCAAATTTAAGATTAACATTTGGTCACAAACCAAGTCAATCAAGAATTGAAAGCATTATATGATTATGTATTACCTAATGACATTTACAAAGTCATTTGGTGCGAGTTTTTTTTAATCCAAAACTAAGTAGCTAGTTTTTTGCTTAGCCTTGTTGTTATGACATTTCCAAAGCTGCTAATCAGTTTGACACCACGTTCAGCAATGTCATTTACCGCTTTCAGATTCTTAACATAATCCGAGACTTTTAGGTAGGAGTAATTCCGTAGCCAAGACGTGACAGCCTAAAAATTACATTCAAATCCAATGTTCAGTGACTCTACCAGAAAATTTAATTCTGGGCGAAAAAGATCAACCAGGTTATTCTTAGCTGCGAAATTCTGGAATAAAGGCTTTCTTGTTCTGAATCTGTCTGGCTTCTCAGTACCCTGTAACTGCGCAGCAGTGTCGTGCTTCACTGTATGATTCATCAACGGCTAAACAGGTCAAATGGCAAGACTTCCCATGCCCGTGACCATTTGTGTTTTTACATTTTATTAGGTATTGCATCAGTAAGCTCTGGATCAGTTTTCTTGTAATTCAACTTCCTAGGTTAGACTTAGATCAATTTCTGCAGCCTCTGACGTAGATATTTACATTATACATAGAGAACTGAAAAATAGCACAAAGTTCAAGGAAGGTATTGAGTCTTTCCTGGATTAATATATTGTTTTCGTCATACTCAAGTTGATCTAAAAACATCAGCATTTCCATGAAGTACAAGTTTCTAGCCATTCCTCTGGACTGATGAATAGGAGCCTGATCAACTAGAGTGCAAACCTTGAAGAGGTGTTCCTCCAAGATAAATGACTGTTTTTGCAGCTATTTCTAGGAAAGCTTTATTCCCATTGAATGTTTTTTACCATTTCCTGATTGTTATTTCCTTCAGTTATTTACCATTGATATTCAGCATCTTTGGGTTGTCCTTGATCAAGTTTTTTCAAACATCCTTCAGACCGTGAAACGGTACCAGAGAAGGCGATATTGGTTTCCCCAAGGTTAAGGGGGAAAAAAAGAGCTTTAGATTTCTCCACCATCAAAGCGGTACCAACAAGGAGATCTCAGTTTTATCATGGTTAAGTTTGAGAAAGTTGGCAGACAGCCATTCGTTTATGGATGTGTAGGCTGAAAGGAGCTTGGTATTTGATTGAGAGAAGGACACAAGGGATGAGGAAAGGAATATCTGAGTCTCATCAGCATAGAGGTGGAAACAAGCCCAAATCGCGAAGAAGGGAGGCAAGAGGATGTGAGTAGATGGGAAAGAGAAGGGGGCTAAGGACTGAGCCCTGAGGCATCACGAAATGAAGGGGCACGGGCTCGAAGGAGAGGTTATCTAGCGCGAACGACTGAGTGCGGGAGAAGTATGCGCTGTACCAATCAAGTGCAGTGCCCGAGAGATCAAGGAAAGTATCAAGACGATCAAGGATGACAGTGTGTCGAAAGCAGATAAGAGGTCTAGGAGGAATAGAATGGACGTACAACCGGTATCGGCTGCTCTACGTAAACTATCTGAAAAATTAAGAAGAGCGGTATCAGCAAAGTGCTTCGCGTTGAACCCCGACTGGTATAATTTATTGATATTGCAGCTAGAAATATGGTCATTAAAGTGAGAGATAACCACTCTCTCAAGTACCTAAGAGAGTAATGGAAGCTGTGAGATAAGGCAATAGCTAGATGGTTTAGAGTGATTAAGGCGTGTTTTTTTAAGAAAAGGACGAATTGAGGCATGTTGGAAGGAAGAAGGAACCACCCCTCTGGCAAGTAAAATGTTAATAAGATGAAGAATCAGTGGAAGGACAGCAGGGAGGAGTTGGTGGAGGAATTTGGGGTGGAAAAACGTCAATAGGGGATCCATATTTGTTAGAGCGCGAAACCAAGGTAGTTACTTCCTCAGAGAACGCCCTAATGTGGATGTTAAGCAGCAATGGAGTATGGTCAGGGAGAACAGCATGGTTCTTATAGTCTTAGTAAAGTTCCATCCAATATCCGCATGGTTTGCTCTCGTGTAGGTTTCTCCTTGTCGTTGAGGATACAAAGAGGTAACCTCTTCGCTACTTCTTAGTCGTCGATGTGGCCCGTTTAGAACCTGTTTGCCGGGTTCTTTCTTCCTTCTCATTGATGCCTGTTAATTTGCCTGGGTATAAATGTATTTATTTGGATAAAAAGGGGGCGAATTAATGATGATCTTCCCACCAGTGCAACTTCTCGCTCAGCAGGTGTAACTGCCTGGGTGACGATGATAAATGAATGGGTCATGAATTTGGGAAGGCCCTACAGAACGATGACTCATGATGGACTTTATGGTGGATGATGGCCTACTCAATTAACACCACTTGTAGTGCCGTGCCTTCTGGAATTTGGTTATTGGAGCTGCCTCCGGCATATAAGGAGATGGTTGTAAGTCCCTCTGTGGTCTTGGATTGGCCCTTAGGGACTTATTTATTAAAATTACATAGGTTATTTTATTTAAGAAAATATGGAAATAATTATTAATAAACATGCATCATAAGATTAGCAAATATCAAAATAATTCTAAATACTATTAATCTGAATTACATTTATTTATTGAAAAAATGACAATGTTTGAGGAGTAACTAAATATTTTTGGTAAAAATGCAATTTAAAGGGTAAACTAAAATAAGAAACATTTTGTGGGTAGTATTTATTCATGCCGCTACAAGTATACCATTTTAAGAAAGTAATTATTAAATATATACTAAAAATTGCAATGGAGTAAGTCTTAAATCTTTATTTGACGTTCAAGATGATTAGTTTTACCTTGATCTTTTCTAGGCTGCAAGCCATCCTTACTCGAGCTAGCTGCAGGAATCTTGTATCAAAAATCTTGTCATGAATAGATATATGACTTTCCCTCTCTCTCTCTTCTGGTCATCGTCGAACTTAATATCCCCCTTCATTCTTCTCTCTACATAGCAGTATACTGGTCTATTTTATTGGATTGTATTCGGAGCTCCCATATCGAGCAAGCTACAAAATTCCAGCACAAATGCTTTTCACTATAGCACGATGCTTATAATGTATTTCAAAATGAGCTTTATTGCGTAATTTTTTGTAATTTATTTTCCTAGCCATCTCATATAATCCAATGATATATTCAAGCTTGGGGGTTCTTGAATTATGGTAAATTCTCAAGGTTAAAGGATTAATGGCACGCCTTTCTGTTGGTGAAAAGCTGGAACCACTGATGAATGCTGAAGTATAACTAAGAGGGAATGCCCTCGAAGGACCACCGTGAGAGGAAGCCCCTTGGAAATACCCCTCTATACTTTCAAGACCACGTGAGCCAGCGTGAGAATTTTAGAATGTCGAGGAATACTCTGTCACTCGCTTAATTACCTTCCCATCTATGTTTGTAGTCAGACGTCGATCGTCCACCCTTCCCTGCGAGAACACCGTGCGCGACCATATTAAACCTACCCCCATATCGCAAGGCGAGTTTGATCATGTGGAACGACGCGTTATCATGAATTGTGTTTGCTTAGACTGTCGCTAGAAATCCTTTCGGGACCGCAAGGCCCTGAGGCGTCTTTCAGAGCAGTCGTCCGGGTATTAAACCCGAAGATCACCATCTCTCGAGAGGATTGATAGCTCGCCATTTACTCCGTCCAGACTGCCATCTGTTTGCCGCGATTACCCGTAACTCTTTGTCGTACGTCCTCGAAGATCTCGTCAGCAGATCTAAATTTGTTAGGATTTGGCCCCTGTTTAGAGGAAAACTATTTTCGCCCCCTTCTTCCCGAAGAGTTGTGCGGCCCTCTTATCTTTACGACCCCTTCAAGATTCCCGTGTTTCAAGACTAAGACTACCTGCAATCAGCAGAATCGTCTTGAGTTGAGATTACGTCTCTCTGCAGCAGAGAAAATGTCATTCTTTATCACAAGTAATCCACTCTTATCTTTGAGCCTTCCTAGTCAGTACTGCCTGAAGTATATTCTTTCAGACCTGCGCCGTTCTATTCCTCTGCCCATCTAATTAGCGCGCGCTTGACGGTAAAGTCATCGTGTATGGTCATCTCCAGATTACCTCGTTAATTTTCACTTAATTCATTTAACTAATTTGTTTAACAAAATCTCCGTCAGGGTTTTGGATACGATCGTCAGAGATTCCTAATCTTTTCCTTGATGGACTCGATTGGTCAAACGCGCATTTACACCAACAAGATGTCCTTATTTGAGTGTTTTCATTAACAAGGAGAGATCCTTGAGTTGTCAGGCAAAGATCTAGTTGCATATGTCCAGGCCGAAGAAAGAAATGAAAGCCAGTAAAAAGAGAAAAAGAACACAGAGAAGCTGAACAAAGAGGAATGATTCGTCAGCATTAGTGTGAGATTAACAGGAATCATTTGGAGACCCTTTCTGTTAGCTTGAGAAATAAATCCCTGAAACTTCTTCGGTAAGGTTGACAGTGTTTAAAGACGGCCAGTATTTCATCGCGTACTTCACTCACTTTGAGAAAATTTTCGAAGTAAACTACTGGGATATTAAAGCCGATAGAATGGCTCGACCAATTCCTCTCCCTAATGTTAACCTCCGAGAAATCTTCATTTCACTCCGGGCTGAGGCTACTCTCGTCTACTCCTCCCTCAAGTCCGAATTATTATCGGGGGTTAATAGGAATCCAGATTACTATAGGTCAAAGTTCTGCCAGGTGAGAATAATCCTCGACCAGACCAACCGTCAATTTGGATTCACCCCCCAGTGAACTTTCCAGTTTTGGTTCGACTCAGCTCAAGTTAACCGCGACTACGAGTTCCTAATTGGTTTCGTTCTAGGCGATCAGATAATGGCTGCATTACCTTCTGAAATTCGCGCATTCGTAAAGGACAGACGCGTCTCTTCTTCCAAGGAATGCATAGAAGAAGCGGATGTGCACGCAACAAGCCAGCATCTTTACCCGAAAGACACCCAGAAGTCTCATCCACCATCTCCCAAAGAAAAATAACCTCTCCAAATTTCCCCCGAAGAATCCACTGAAGTTTGTGAAGGTACCTGGTTCCTTTAAACATAAGTACCATTCCCCGCCAGAATCAAGGAATATTAAGCCCCTCATAAAAAATCCCCCAGCGTTGGATTACTCTCGTAGGCCCATAATTTGTTTTTCTTGCGGAAGTCCCAGTCATGTGAGGACTCACTGTCCCCAAAACTACCAATTTTGTTCTGCTCCTAGTCATCAAATCCACCAAATAAGTGCCTCTCTCTCTCATCCGCCCGCTCGCCCTAAAACGCCAGCAACTCCTCCAACAAGCAGGCCCACAGGAGAGCAAGTTAATTTACCTTACATCAAAAGCTCCCCCGGTGGTCTTGAGTTCGAAAATGGAAGTGTTGATTGTTGCCGAGTGTCAACCCTCGTAAGAGACAGCGGATGCACTTGCTTCGTCGTTTCTGAAAAGTTATTCCCTCCAGTGGGCCCCGACCACTATAGATTCGCAGTAGTCCATGACCACTTGGGAAGTGCGAATCGGTTCCCCGTGGTCCACTGCTATCTCGAATGCGAATACTTCAATGGTTTGGACGAAGTGATAGCAGCTTCCATTAAATTCTGCGCCGTCTTGATCGGCCAGAGCCCATAGCTCTCCCCTAACGCCATTGCTCAGCCCGTTATCACGAATGCCCAAGCGCTAAAAGACACTATCCCCTGTGTCTTTAGACCCCTTTATGCCCCAGAGTTGCAGCCCTACTAAACGAGACTTTTGCGAGCGCTCAAAAGGAATGCCACACTTTTCAGTCCTTGTGTAAAAAATCGAGTAGTGACGAACGTGGATCTGCCCATGGCTAAACGCCAGTCGCCTACCTTATTAACGACGGACTCCTTTATCGCTCCATTTCGGCTGACGGTAAAGCCCCCAATCGCTTGTTGTGTATGCCTTGGTCCCATGTTCCCCAAGTCCTGCGACTCTCACATGATGGATTAATGGCTGGTCATTGCAGTCCCAACAAAACGTCTCAAAGAATCTTCCGTTATTTCTTCTCGCCCAGTGCTGCCAAAGAAATTACCGAGTTTTACAGGTAGTGTGACTTTTGCCAGAATACTACAGCAAAATGACGAATACCACCTGACCGCCTCCAGAAGACACCGATTGTCTCGAAGCCTTTTTTTCGAGTGGCCATAGACCTAATTGGCCCAATTCACCCCGCGTCTAGCGAAGAACACTCTACGTGCTCACTCTTGTTGATTTTGCAACGAGATTCCCCGACGTACTACCCCTCTAAAAATTTGATAGCATTACTTGTGCGGAGGCCCTTATTTCTATCTTTTCCTGCTTCAGCATCCCCAATGAGATCTTGTTCGAGAGAGGTAGACAGTTCACCTCTCAGCTAATGGAACACGTCGGCAAGCTCCTTACGATCAAGCCCTCATTCACCTTCCCTTTTCATCTCGCCACTAATGGCATATGATAAAAGTTGAATAGCACTCTGAAGACCATTTTGAAAAAGTTATGCTATGCTTAGCCCCAAGAATGGCATCGATACCTGCCGGTCGTCCTGTTCGCTTGCAGAGAAATCACCAACAGAACTTTGGGATTGGCTCCCTTTGAGCTCTTGTATGGCCGAATTGTACGCGGACCAATGAGCATTTTCAATCAATTCCTCGTATTCTTATGTGCTACATCTTCGGAACCGCTTGGAAGAATGCGTCGATCTAGCCTACAAAAATTCGGTCCTAATTTTAACAAAATATAGGACCTATTTTGCAGTTAGGTCCAAAAAAAGGCGACTCAAGCCCAGTGAAGAGGTGTTGCTCCTCCTACCAACGGAGACAAGCAAGCTCTTGTCAAAATGGAAAGGCTCTTTCCTAATACCAGAATCCCGCGGTCTCGTAGATTACATAATACAGGCCCCCTCAGGCAACAATCGTTTCGTGTGAGTATGCTTAACTGCTATCACCGCTGGGCATGCATTAACAATCTAATTGCCCTTGACGAAAAGACAGTAATGGAAACCTTCATCTATCTGAGCCTCTTAATTTAATCCACACTAAATCTGTTGGAGCCGGATTTAAACCCCCAGTTGGAACCCCCTCAGAAGACGCAGTTGGCTCTTTTGTTAGCTGAATTCCCCGATGTAATTTGTGAGAAGCTTGGTTGCTCTTTGTATTTTGAGCATGATATAGCCCTAACTACCCAGGAGCCTATTATATCCAAGCCCTACCCGGTACCTGTTTTCTTGCGCCCTACTTTTAATGCCAAAGTGGAAAGCTTGCTAAAGTTAGGAATAATTGAACCTTCAGCGTTGGATTATTGCTCTCCCATTGTTATGTTCAGAAAGCCGGATCAGTCTTTTCGCATGTGGGTAGACTTTAGAAAGCTGAACGCTATAAGAGTTTTCGACGCTGAGCTTATCCCTTTGATAGACAGGGCCTACATCTATTCAAAGAGGCTAAGTTTATTTCAGAGATAGACTTGTGTAAAGACTACTATCAAATCGCCCTTAAGGATAGTGCTCGAAATACACAGCATTTCCCACATAAAAAGGCCTTATGCAGCTTAAGCGCCTACATTTTGAATTTAGTTGCAGCCTATAGTAAATATAATCGAATAATGCGCAGGATACTGGATGGGCTGAGTAACATTTCCTTTTACTTCGATAAATTTAGGTGGCCACCCGTACATGGGACCAGCATTTACCTCCCTACAATCGCTCCTCAATAGGCTTCGTGAAAACGAATGAATGCTTTCGATTTTTTTTTTGTAACTGGCATTTACTTACTTTGTGTGTTGTTTTTGTCTAATGGTAAACGACCATACCCTTTTTAAGTATAACCTGCGCAAGGGATTAAATGGAAGTAATTCATTCATATAGTCAACGCTGTGTCGAATTATATTTAAAGGTCCACCCTTATTGGACACCTGTATACTCAGATCAAAATTTTCCAATACGCGACTCTTCCCATGTTTGAGGATGACCTTTTCTCTCCTCTTCAAATCAGGAAAAGGTCAATTTTGGAAAGGAAGTCGCGTGAGGAAATGCCCTCGAAGGACAACCGTGAGAGGAAGACCCTTGGAAATAACCCTCTATTCTTGCAAAACCACGTGAGCCAGCGTGAGAATTTTAGAAAGTCGAGGAAGAATCTGTAACTAGCTTAATCACCCGTCTCACCTATGTTTGTTTTCAGACGCCAATCGCCCGATCCCCTCCCATGCGATAACGCCATGAGCGGCCATATTAACCCTACCCCCATATTGCGAAGCGAATTCGATCTTCTGGAACCACACGTTATCATGTATTATGTTTGCTTGGACTGGCGCCGAGAATCCTTCAAGGACCGCAAGGCCTGAGGCGTCTATCAGAGCAGCCACCTGGGTATTTAACCCAAAGCTCACTAACTCTCGAGGAGATTAAAAGCCCGCCATTTACTCCGTCCAGACTGCCGTCTGTTTCCTGTGACCCCCCGTAACTCGTCGTCGTACGTCATCGATGATCTTTTCAGCAGATATACGTTCGTTAAGCTTTGGCCCCTGTTCAGTGGAAAGCTTTCGAGCTATCTTCTTCCCGGAGAGTTGTGCGGCCCTCTCATCTTCACCTCCCTTTCAATGTTGTCGCCCTTCGTCACTGAGACTCGCCGCCGATCAGCTGAAGCACCTCGAATTGAGATTACCTCTCTTTGAAGCAGTGAAAATCTTTTCTTCATCACGAAGTAATCTAACCATATCTTCGAGTCCTCCTAGTAAGGACTCCCGCAGTATCTTCTTGAAGACCTGCTCCGTTGTCTTCCTCCCACCATCCAATCTGCCCGCGCTTGAAGGTAAAGCCATGGTGTATGGTCATCCCCAGATTACCTCGTTAATCTTCACTTAATTCATTTAACTACCATAAGTATTTTTTCTCCCTTTTATATATCTATATATATATATATATATATATATATATATATATATATATATATATATATATATATATATACATATATATGTATAAATGGCCCTTTTTTTCATATATAGTAAAGTTATATTTTGGGGTATTGTCTTTGTATATCCTTTGAACTGCAACTTGCCAAGCCATTAATCTAAACCCGGTTAACCGTAATTCGCACTCTTTATTAATCGCACGGACATATCTGCAGCGGCCTTTGGTCAGCTGCCTGCCCGTGCTTATGTAAGACTCGGAGCACTGAGCTGGTCTACACAGGTATACCTTGACAATAACCATCCATGAATTTTTAGTGATTGATCTGGTTAGTGGCATAGTTGACACCTTCCTGTGGACAATACGTAGCGATTCTGAGAGATCACCTCTGCATCCACGGAGCTCCATCAGCTCCTTCATTTATGCCATTGTGAAGTTGTAATTTGTTGGTTATTTTATCGGTTCTGATTGAGTTTCTGTTATTTCTGAAAATGATAAATAATTATTATTATTACTATTATAATTTTTATTGTTTATTATAATTATTTAATAATTTGTTACTCTATCATATTTAGATCAAAAGTTATAGCGCAAAACAGGATTAAATGGACCGCGGAACTTCTGCTTTTGGCCGATTTCAAGAGACAAAATTTAAAGATCACACCATAAGCAATGTTTTCCAACTTACCAGATCAAAATAGTTGTGATTTTTGGCTTCTTCATGTCAAAAAGCCCAGGGAAACGTACAGACCCAATGATTATTAAAACAAGTTAATGTTTAAACATGGCCGTCTTGTCACTGAATAGTAGGACGTATTAAGTGAATCCATGCTGTCTTCCTGTCAATCTGGCTGCTCAGTTGAAAGCCACGGCCTTTGATGAGAAAGCGTCCACTGTAAATCTTCTAGTCAGTGTGTGTCGCTGTTTAGGTATGACCTCCACTCTCAAAAGTTGGAAAATGAGACATAGGATAGACGTGAGTAGTTTGACCGGGGATATAGCCCAGCAACTTTTTTCCTCAAAAATATCGTATTTCTTAAACTTTGAAAAATTGGTCATTACGTCAAAATCGACGAAAACGCACCCGAATTTGGTGTTAGGGTGGACGATGAATTTGACAATAGACTTTTGATTGTTGGAGGCGTAAAGTGGATTCACCTTTCCCACATTTAATGGCACTCTCTGATGACCCAACGAGAGGATTTCTCATGGATGAGGTGGGCCCCTTTCTTACATCCACGTGTAAGGCACGATCCTCCTGAAGCGGTACGTGACATGGGGAGTCAAGAACAGAGGTGGCACCTTCTCTATCAGTTTGTGTCTTTTTTGAAGCCATTAACTTCCTGATTTTGGAAAAGGACATGCCTGGAAGCCCAGTCATCCTGCCTTTCCACCACTTCCTAAGGTCGATAGTATCGAGTTCAATTTATGCCAGCCTCCTTTAAGAGTAAAAAGAGCGATTGGTAGTCTTGTGCTTCGTCCGTTAAATTAGTTCTCGGTCGAGTGTTAAGCGTCCCGCAGAGAGAAAAACATTAGCTACATTCGCTATAAGCATAACCCGAACGATTTATCTGTCGGTAAATTTCATCGAACGAAGGCTAGGTTCCGTAAAATTGAAAACACGACAGATTCATTTTTTTAGATTCCGTAATTTTCATCATTTAACGGTTAATCAGCTCTTGCAGAGGTGTGGAATCGACTCAAAAGCATTCGCGGCAAGTTTTCACAGGACCATCTTCTGCCATCCAGGAAAACGGTATCGCAATTTCAGATCCTGCATCCGTTGCGGATTCATTCACGACCCTTTTTTGCATATTTGTTAGCCATGATGCTGCACTGACACCATTTATTGCACGTTATGATATCGCTGAAACCTTTCGTCTGGAGGTTTCTTCAGAGGCAGAGAAACATTCAACGATATGTTCACGCTAAATGAATTGAGTTCCACTATCGCTTAATGGGTGAAGACTGATCCCTATCCGGGCGATGTCACAAATACCATGCTACGACACCTAGATGAGCGAGGTACAGCCTTACAGTTAGACTTTTTCAAGACGATCTAGACAGAAGGTAGCCTCCCATAATATTGGCAAATTGTTAGTGTGCTCAATTTTTGCAAACTTGGGAGAGAATGATCTATCTTGACCGGTTTTCACCCAAATAGAACCTTCTGCGTAAAAAGTAAGTAGAAAAAAATAAATATTAGATTAAACTTTTTCCTATCCAACTGAGGCTACCTCTCTCACAGTGCGGCTTTCGACTATTTTACTCGACGTAGGATGCTTTGCGCTGGCTGGAAAATGGTATACAGTATAAGCGTCGTTCCTTCTTAGACACCATTACACCACGTTGTCTTTCGACCTGAAGTGGCATATGATATTCCCTGGCGATACGTTATCATGGAGAGAAACGAGACCTCCCAATCTTGATTATTCTTGATTTTTCTTTTGACTGAAGATCACAAAAAAACAGTTAAGTTTGCAATTTTATGTTTAATTTAACTTCTACGTTGTTTATCTTCCTGCCTTATAACGGTTTATCAACAATCTCAATGTTATCCACAGTTCTGGTTGGATTAGGCTTACTCTTTCTGGTGACGTTTAAGACTCAGTTTCGTGAACTTTTCGAAAAAGTGCCGCAACAGTATCTTTTGCTCACTTGAGATCAGAAGACTCATTCAGAAATTCTCAAGCCATTTACTTTTTTCCTTTAAAGCTTAATACTTTATTTATCACGTTCTTTTAAACTTATCGTATTTAATCAAAATAGAAATATGAGTATATTATGATGCTAATTTTTTTCAAAGAATCTAATAAATTTAGACTTGATCTTTTTAAATTTTGTGGCAATAATTCTTAGCAAGTTATTTATTTCCCCCCAAAATGTTACAATATTTTATAAACCGAGCTATGTGAAAGGGCGCAAAAATTCAATACTGAAAAGCATTAACAAATTTACAAGAATGCTCCTGACTCTATCATGACCTGATCGTTGCCTTTGGGGGTGCAAATTTTGGGGGCTTTAATGAGGGCAACACAGCAAAACACTTTAGCCACGCTGAGTCACCAAAAAACTCTTTCAACATCACCATGAAAGGATGTAGAGGCATCGTTGTAGAATTTTGGGGTCAAATAATCAGAAAGGATCGAATAGAAAACAATTTCTGTCTTATGAGAGAAGAATTGTTTTTTTACAATGTTAAATAAAAATAATTGATTAAAAATACTAAATTATATTAAATAATTTCCTTGTTATTTTAGATAACTTAATCTGAATTTCACGCTAAAGGAATCCATTTTCTTCCTACTCCATCATTACTTTATCTTTCTTTCTCTCTCTCTTCTTAAGTTCGTCTGATAATTCATGAGAGGTGTAATACAAGAAAAAATTACAATTCTCTTCAAATTGAAAAATCCTTTTTAGTACATAGGTTAGATAAGTAACGTACTCGTATTGAGGGCATAATTGAATATTTTTATACTTTAGATGCGAATAACTTTAGTTTCCTTGGTTATACAATCCAAAAAACATGACCTTGCTAACTTTCCTTCTTCCTTTTCTTTTCAACTTTATGTTATTTTATTGCCGTGTTGTTATAAACTTCCCAAATTATTAAATATAGAGAATTTAAACACTTTTCTCATATATTATTTATTTTATGGATACTAATTGGTTATTACTAAGATAAAAGCAGTTTTAGATACTAAGTGTGGGTCACATCTCTTTCTTACATAATCTATATTGGTTGGAATTTTAAATGTGAGTTAAAATTAATGATCACTTTGAATTCCCTCGCCGAAATATTTTAGGGAAAAGAGAATAAAGGTAATATACATTTAAAATCTTCATTTAACGAACAAATGGGGTAAATAATAAAGAAAAAGTCTGATTATCTGACCAAACAGCTTCAAATATCATACATAACTTCAATACTTTTGAATATTTTGAACATATAAGGCTATATCGGAAATATCACATTTTTATATTTTATATTTTAACCCTGTTATTTTATATATATATGAAAGATAATGGTAAACCACTATATTCAAATCAAGATTTTATTTATAACTATCGAACTATCGGCCTAGTTTCGGCAAGACTAGTTGGAGTAAATGTTGTGGATTTAGGTAGTGGCTCTGCTTTTGGATAAATAAGAGGATGATGAAATAACTATGTTTCGGATATGAATAAAAGAGCTGGACAATAATGTGATTAAAGCTGAGATTTCAAGGACGAATTATTTTTTGGATTCATTCTGGCGAAGCGAGTACGGGTAAAATCATCAAAATGATCCAGGGTTGAAGCATTTTGTATTCGTATCTGTTGGCTTTTCTATGAGAGGACGGAGGCCGAGAAAGAGATTTTCTGGCAGGAATCTGGCCTAGTGGCGACTAGAGTTAATAATGGGTATCGGTCGATGGATATGGGAAATATGGACGAAAGAAAAGTTTCAGAATGAGAGATGGATAACTAGAGCGTTGGCTACCAAGGGCGATGGTTAAAATATAGAGAATGTAGTAAATTTCTGGAAGAGAATTGATTATGTAAATAAGTTGATGATCTTTTGTGTGATACTAAGGAATGTAGGTAGTTTGGTAAGGTCATGCTTTAGATATTCCGTGTATTAATACATACTTTAATTGGACGAAAACCTATAGAAACAGATGGACCAAGTTTCTCAAATGTTTTTAGTAAACTTGAAAGATGTATTTGTTTTACTTTAACCAATTAAAACTAACTATTTTATTGTAGACGACTGTGTTTCATTTACACATTGCATTAATCAGAAGAGAAATCCATATCGCTTAGTTTTGCAGCCAACTAAGAGCAGTTGACGGCGGGTAGCCTACCTGCGAATGGCAATGGAGGCAGGCTGGAATGCTTCCGAGTATCACTTAGGAACATCCAGCAAAAAGCACCAAACCGGACAAATGAAAGCTATGTTAAGTAATATCTGGAAAACAGATGTTTGCCCTAATAAATATCATAGATGTCCTAAACGGATACGCTGTAATCTGTAACACGTAAAATTACCTGAAAAAGCTAGTCTGCTATGAATCATAGAAACATTAAAAAAAATAGGTTCAACTCTAAGAATCGGACATCAAATTACCACTAATAGAAGCCAGGTATGTAGAAAGGTCGACCAATGGGTAGCCTCGCATACAAAATAAGAAATTAAGATCAAGCTCACAGGAGTGATAAATTTCGAAAGTCACAAATGTATTTTAGATAACGTGTGCAGCAACATATATGACCAACAATATAATGCAAAAGTGACTCTAATTGTTCATTATGAGAATTACTCCAGAACATATGAAACGAGAGAAACTTATTAATATCCAGATATGGGTCAAACTTCCTAAAACCTACGCCATAATTATAGTGTTATAAAAGTACTAATACTCTTTATAGGCATTTACAGTCATCAAATAAGGTTGCGTTCTGATGCAGAAAGTACATATTTTTTTAGGTACTAGATATTGATGTGGTTAATATTAATATTGAAAATAAGTCCACCATAAATTTTACTTCTGTGACCAGAAACCACAAATTTCACACATTGGCAACATTTCTTTTGCATTTAATTCACACATTAGCTTCCTTGATACAGATATTTATAACAGCGCTTACTTCGTGCCAAAACCAGATTGTCAAGCGTTCGTGCTGATTGTGTCGTGTAAATTTTGCGTATTTAGTTATGCTAGGCTTTCAAATTTTGTAGTACTTGATCCTGAGGTGCAAATGGTAGGGTATGAGGTGCAGAGCTCTCCCATAATGTCAACCCATAGCTCGACTCGATACCATCTCCAGTAACCAAACACGGTGCTTATAGTAGTAAAAAACAGTACTAATGGTGTTTTAGTCATTTCAGCCATCAGTTATGGCTTCGTTTTTGGCGATAAGCAGTTATTTTTAAAATAGTATAATAGGAACCCGCAGCTTGGCTCGATAATGGCTTCCAGTAACTAAACACTGTGTTTTTAGTAATAAAAAACAGTGCTAATGGTGTTTTTAGATATTTCAGTTATGATTTACGGCTTTATTTTGGCGCAAAAGGCAGTTATTTTCAAAATACTATAATGGCAACCGATTCTTTTTGGCGTGGAAAGCAGTTTTATTCAAGATAGTATCACTGTAAATAGAGCCATACTCAGAGTGATAGTATCTTAAAAAGGAGTGCTTTCTACGCCTAACCAAAGCAGTAAATGACAACTATAATTCCTTGAAACACAATTAGTACTGTTTTTACTACAAAAAACATGGCGTATGTCTTTTGAAGTTTCACTAGATATTCTTCAATTACTACTAAATGGAGGAGCATTTTGGATGGAATGTCAAAACATGGAGCAGATATGTTCTGAATGCAGCAAAGCTGGACATAACTGGAGAAACTATAAGAGGAAACGAAGAAAGGAACACAAAACGACATGCTTTAGAGAAACGGTATGAAGAAGTTTTTGAGAACTCTCCATCTCAGAAATACTAGGCCTGAGTTTGCCTAAAACTCAAACAGAACGTTCCATAAGAAGCGGAAATCGTAAATACCGAAGAAAAAAAAGTAATGACATAACTGAAGAAATTAAAAAATAAGAAAAAGTAACTGAAAAAGTACAATATAAGAGAGTAAGACTACTATAACCAAGAGGATTGAGGCCTCCGAGCTTCCTCGCAAATATTCTTGTTAGCAACGTCTCTCTCACCAATAGGAGATAAATAAGCTGAGATAATAAAAAAAGTCAAAGTGACGCACATACACGCGGACCTTCAAAGGTAAAACTCTAAACCAAGATGACCGTTCGGTGGAAAAGATACTCAATCAGCACAACCTCAGGGTTTACGCGGGAGACTGCATTTCTCTCAACTACAATATCTTTCCTATTATTCAAAAATAAAAATTTTAGTCTATCACTTGCAAAAGTAACATTCCTTAGACCAATAAAACACCTTAAACAAAAACCCTGAGCGAACAATGGATTACGGAACAAAACACCCCTCAGAATTCTGCAAATTAATATCAATGAATGGCTCGGTAAAACACCAACCAGTGACAAGAGGGAAATCGATCAGGAGGATTATTGTTTCGGTCCGTTTTGCCGTGGCACTAATGATTCCGGCCGGAGAATCACCAGATCCATGGACTGGTAGAGAAATGCACTTCAATAAGGATGACAACCTAATCTCCATCGGGAAAACTTGGGGGACGGGCATGCCAGCTTATATGAACGTTACCCATGCAGGTGTCGAAAACGGGATGGCGCGTGGCATGGTGGGTCCCTCCACTATTTTTCCCTCTCAAAGGTTTGGCAACATCGAGGTCTTTTACCATGAGACGTTGATTTTTGTTAGTCTAATGAGAGGACCAGTTTGGATGATTAAGGTACCCCTACCACCAATGGTATGTAAGGGGAGTCGTTGAGGAGGGTGAAACTCTCTCATCCGTTTTAAATAGGGGTGGAAGCCTCTTTTCCGATAGGATGAAGTTGGAGGGACCATTGGGAAAGGCGATGATGGGAGCACCTTTTAGAGATAGGGATCTGCCCGATAGGCTCTATAAGTGGTTAAAGGAAAACCCACTTATCCATTGGAGTGGTGAGAGAGGAGCTCCAAAACAATCAGAGGAAGGTTGTCTAGGGTTTTCTGTACGTTAAGACCAAGGTAAAGCGAGATTTAACTATTGGCAAAGTAATCAG
This sequence comes from Ceratothoa steindachneri, assembly GCA_963969495.1. Taxonomy (NCBI): domain Eukaryota; kingdom Metazoa; phylum Arthropoda; class Malacostraca; order Isopoda; family Cymothoidae; genus Ceratothoa; species Ceratothoa steindachneri. The sequence goes on from OZ018325.1 coordinate 11,039,526, forward strand.
AACTTTTTTATAATTTGCACACACACATTATTTAAAAGATTGTGACCAGAAAAAATGGTAAAGGTTTTTGAAGTAAATCCTCCCTCTAGCTACTTCTGTTTATCACGTTAGGGATTTTAGACTTTTCATAACGCTAAAACTGGGCGCTTTAATGTACTTTAGGTTGTTTACGCTTGTGGAGCGACTCTCACCAACCAGAACTTGCCCAGTGAACTGGTTGCTTTACAAAGGCTGCATTTTCTAATTCAGCTTCCAAAGTGGCAGAGATACAGGTGGATCCTTACTAGGTTGTACGAATCATCGACAAGATGGCAAGGATATAACATCTGTTTTAGTGGACCTAGAGACGTGACCGAAGTTTTTAAGTGGGCTTAGCAGCCACTAATGAAGTAAATTCAGCCAGCCATACGCAGCACAGCTTTATGGAGCAAAAAACGTTCTAACTGAAGTTGTTAGCACAATACGGGGAGGAAATCGGTCATTAAGACCAAATCAATCTTCAGATTAATCACTCCCCATCGTCCACAATACTCAACTCCTGGTCTCATGCAAATTGAGGGTGATTCAAGGTGTTGTATATGCAGTTTTAAAGCCTCTATTCGGACATGGCATATGCTAAACGGTTGGTCTTAAATCTAGATAGGGAAGTTAATGCGAGTATATGACTAGAAAAAAGTAACGCATATTTCAAAAGGGAGAAAGCACCAGATTTCCTATGCCATGTCCAAAGGTTCAATTAAACCGAGACCGTGCCTATTGGCACTAGGCTTAGAAATGCGTAGCGCTTCTCATGGTTCTACGGGTAACAACCTATACAGCCCAGCCCCCTCTTCGATGAAACTTTGACGAATTTCAGTTATTGTTTGTACGATATTTGAATGAAATAAAGTTGAGGGGGGAGGAATAATTAGACTTTTGGTAATCTCAATGATAAAATAAGGGTGCTGGGAAGGTAAAAATTATGTTAAAAAATCTTGTGAGCCAAACAAGTTCATTAAGCCCGAATATGTTCTAATATACTCATGAGTTTATTTAAATAGAGGAGTTAAATTTTGAGGTAAGATCGATGTACCTTAATATACGCTTAAAACTTGTAAATTTATATTTGTTCGTGTATGGTTAATATGACACAAGGAAAGTAGAAGGATGTATAATCAGAAATACCAGGTTTTGTTGAATCAGAACAATTATAAAACTACACAAACAAAGATCAACAAAGACCATAGGCCCACTCGAGGCCATTCCGCTTACAGACTGTGTTAAATTATCACAATCTAATGTTAGTGTATCATGCTTAACATGCTGTTTTTTTAACTATTTCAATTCTAGGGTATACACTTACCTACATGTATACCCTTTGACATGCAGGTTCACATACTCCTTAATGAATGTACACGCTCCTATGAACGGAAGGAGAGAGGAATAGGACAGTACTCTCTTCTCCTACAAGCTTCCATTTCTATTGATGAAAATAATATACGTATAGGACAGACACAAAAGGAATGAGGGAATTCACTCCATACCATTCATCATTTCATCTTATTCCTTGACTCCTAATTATGTTTGACGTTTTAATCTATGATCCTACTATCTTATATTTACAGTTTCAAAGTACTTATCAAGTCGGTTTTGAAAACTTTACCAATATGCTTTTTATGACAGGGTGGAGAAGGCTATTAACCTATTTGCGTTATCTTAAATGGAAGTAGTTTAGAGCTTTAGTAGAGTTAATGTGCAAATTGAAAATTTGAACCGTTTTGGCGTGTGATGACCCTTTTGTCCATATCTAGCAATTAATATTAGTAAATCCTTTTAATACTTTGAAAATCTCAACCAACTAAACACATAATCGTCTAATTTCAAGGAATAGTAGGTGTAATAAGCGGAGTATCTCTTGGTACGGTTTCTTTCGAATTCCAGGAACTAGTTTAGTAGACCTAAGTTGTATTCTTTCTAACTGCGCTATATCCTTGTTTAGGTCGGGAGCCCAATTTTGAACCGCATATTCGAGGTGTGGGCGCACGAGCCATTTATATAGTGGCAAGACTATATCTTTTGATTTGAAAGTGAAATTCCGAGTGATATCATTCGGTTTGCTTTCTTACAAGCTTCTGCCCGTTGTTTCGATTCCTTAAGATCCTCCTAGATTAAAATCTCCAAGTCTTATTCTAAGTTAACGGAATCCAGGATTTGGTCTCTCATGTACTATGTATTCTACTTTTAAGTTATGATATCCTAAATGCATGATCTTGCATTTACCTATGTTGAAGACCATTGCCAGTTGTTCGCCAACTGGACAATTTTATCAAGGTCTCTCTGCATTTGCTCTACATCGGATCTAGAAAGGGCTCGGCTTCCAAACTTCGTGGCTTCCCTAAATTTAGAGATCCTATTAATCACTCCATTATTTACATCAATTATGTTAAAAAAAATATTAATGGACCCAAATTATATTAATGGACCCCAAAATAATTAATGGACCCAAATTAAGTTTACTTTTAATCCTTTAGCAGTCAATTACCCCGTGATAAAGGCTATCAAAGTTGAAAAAATCTCGAAACGATAGCAAATCTGGAAAGATACGTACATTCTCGAAGGCTGATAAAGCGGGCCTTTAGGGAAGCTAAGCTGGAATATGAAAAAGGTCTTGTCTTAAATTTGAAGCATAAACGAAACGGTTTTATTGTTAGGTAAAGAGTAGAAAGACCATATAGGTTTCAATCGGGCTGATCAGAAGTAAAGATGGTCTTATGAGAGACGACACAGAACAAATTGCTAAAATATTATAAGAATACTTCGAAAGCCTTTTTGCTGTAGAAGACGTGACACAATTCGAGGGAATAATTTTGCAAAGACAAAATATTCTATCCATCATAAATAAAAATCAAGGGGAGATTATTACCTACATTAATAAAATGAAAAATTCGAAGGCCCCTGTGCCCAATCGGATGTACCCAACCCATCTTAAAATCTAAAAAATGAATTGGCAAGACCGCTCTGCAGGATTTTCAATCGATCAATCGAGGGAGGCCTAGTTAAAATAGGGTTCAGAAGTGCAAATATTATGCCGATAATCAAAAATGGAGAGAAATCTGAGCTTACTAATTTTCGTTTAATCAGCCTGTCGTAGAATGACTCCCGACGATACCATATATACACTATTCGTTGAGGGAACTTCCTTAATTATCTTTAGAGTGCGTTTACTGTCTGGCGGCCGATATTATGTATCTTCAAAATGCTTAAGAAGTGGAACTGAGCTCAAGGATAATATTATTGCTATCATTAATAAAATAGAGTTTTATTAATAATAACTATAAAAAATACACAAAAAAACGGAAAATATTGACATAAACAGAATGGAAAGGGTCGTGGAGACTCTGGCTAATCCAAGGATTTAAGGGATTAAAAAAAGGTAAAACAAATATATGTAGAGTTAAAGAGATGGGATGGTTCGATAAACAATTTAAAGCACAGGATAGAATTGACAAAAAGGGATCAATACTCAAAAGGTGACGTTTGGCTTACGTAACTTTTCATTAGGGTGCAGTGGAAGGTACTTGAAGGAATATTCGGTCCGCTGGTGAGTTCCAGCCGAAGGGGGGGGATAAAAGGATCCTGACGAGGCGTCTTGGAAAGGAGAACCGTTTCTCGACGAACGGCTTGAAGAACAATAGCTGTTCTAGGTTGTTCTCTTCTGAACAAAGGGGGGGGATGAGAAACGTCTCTTGTCTACGGGCTCAAAAACAATGGCTGTTCTAATGTTGTTCTCCTTGAACAACAGGGGGGGTGAGAACCGTTTCTTGGCGAAGGGCTCAAAACGAACAATGGCTGTTCTAGGTTGTTCTCTTCTGAACAAAGGGAGGGGATGAGAACCGTCTCTTGTCTACGGGCTCAAGAACAATGGCTGTTCTAATGTTGTTCTCCTTGAACAACAGGGGGGGGTGAAAACCGTTTCTTGGCGAAGTGCTCAAAACGAACAATGGCTGTTCTAATGTTGTTCTCCCTTGAACAACAGGGGGGGGAAGAGAACCGTTTCTTGGCGAAGGGCTCAAAACGAACAATGGCTGTTCTAATGTTGTTCTCCCTTGAACAACAGGGGGGGGGGGGGTAAGCCTTGGGACTAGGCGTCGAAAAAGCTCGAACTTTTGGCACTCAAGGAATATTGTCCTCCTTCTGGACAAGTGATGGTGAATCTCGTGGTCGAGGTCCCTTGGCGCACAAAGGGAGAGAGGGTCGTGGTGATGTTTCGCGACGAAAATCTGGATCTCCAATCTGATCTTAGTGGTAAAGTTTCCATATAAATAGCCAGGACATCTCCTTGGCGTGGGGGGAAAATGGAGTGAAAGCTTGGAGGAAACGCACAGCCGGGCCGGAGAAAAATGCCTTATCTGTTCATAAGCCTAACTCGATCTGGCGAGGTCGGCGTATGGGGGCGAACGGGGGGACGATAACCTCCTTGTTTAAACATTGGCATCCGGTAGCTGAGATAAGACTCCAAGCCTCGAATCGAAGATGCACGTGGGCAGCATCGTGGTTTTAAATAATACGGGGTAGGAGTTGAAATTAAACGCAGCTTCCACACGCTCTATCACACCCCTCCATTCCAGGGGAAGTTGTCACTTCGAAAAAAAGAGAGAAGGGACAACGATAGAGCTCCTTTGTGGGGAACTCGTTTTCTTGTACCAACCGTACCTTCCTGCACCTAACTAGTATTACCTCAATACATATGATCATTTTCATCTTTAGATTACAGGGGAAAATAACCTTTAATACAACTTAATCAAAGAAAAAAAAAGGGCATGGAACAATGAAATGATATAAACTTAGTACATACGGGACAAAATAATTTATACGTAAATTAATAAGAACAAATATATAGACATACAAAAAATTAGACATTGAGCGTTACAAAATTCAGACATATACATTAATTAATTATATTACTAAAGAATCTTAAATTAAGTCGTACAAGACGGTATATACCTACATGGAGATAATAATCCTATGAATACAATTATTCTACGCAATTCGGTAACGCATTCCTACTGAGTGCGTCAGCGACCTGGTTATCGGAACCTTTTATCTAATTTATTTTAAACTGATACTCTTGCAAGAGTAAACTCCAGCGCATGATGCGGCCGTTTGAGTGTCTCAAATTCCTAATATAGGCTAACGGACGGTGGTCGGTTCCTATTTGAAATTCTTTACATATCAAGTACAGCTTGAATTTGTCTATGACCCAGATAATTGATAGAGCTATCTTTTCTCTAGTGGCATATCTCTTTCCGCGTGGTAATAATTGACGACTAGCATATGCAACTGGATGACTCGTTCTGTCATCCACGTATTGAAGGAGTACACCTCCAATGCCCTCGTTGATCACGTCGGTCTTAACCCCAAAGGATTTTTCCGGGTTGGGCAACTTAAAAATGGGGGCAGAAATGAACTTACTTTTGAGCTGATTAAAATGGGAAACAGCGACATCATTCCAACGTAAACGATCGGAGAAATTCTTTTCCTGAAGGGGGCATAGGGGGGCCGAAATTGCAGCGACATTCGGAACAAATCGCTGATAGGGAGAAGCTGATCCTAGGATCGATCTTAATGGCTTCTTTGTAATCGGGAGGGGCATGTCGGCGATTGCCTTAATCTTGTTCTCGTGGGGACCTAACTTGTTTTGTCCTATTTTGAAACCCAAATATTTGATGGTTTCGTGGGCAAACTGGCATTTGCTGGGGCCAATGGTGAGGCCATTTTCACGCAGTTGCTCGAAAAGAGCTAATAGGGTGGGTAAATGGTGATTCCATTTAATTAGTTCTTGTAGCTGACTCTTCTGACGTGGTGTCAGCTGCGCGTCACTATCCAGGTCAGAGGGTTCCAAAGACTCGCCTGGTAGGGAAGGAGGAGGGTAATCGGCATCAGGTTGGATGCACACTGTCTGGATTACATTAAGGGACTCCGCGGGGCAATCCTTTTCAAGCGCCGATGCTTCGTCCAGTTCTACGAACGTATCTCCATGGGCACGTTGGGGGTTCTTTTTTTCTTGGGGTCCAGGGACAGTCTCCGGGTCCTTGTCTTGGGCCTTATCACCTAAGGGTGTTAGTGATTCACACTCCTCATTTTCCGTCCTAAAGTCCTGGTTAGGGGTCTCCGAGAAATCGGACGGTATCGGGGTTCTGATGGGGACGGGCTCCTGGGCTTCTTTCTTATCTCGGCCTTGAGGAAGGGCGGCCTGAAACACAGGGTCGAAACTTACTTGGGGGCTCTGTCCTATAAGTACGGAACAGAATTTTATGGGTGCTACAATGACTTCAGCCCAGCCATTATAATATTGACACTGCAGGTAACATCTAGCGACGGGGAATCTGTTTGCCCGCCCAAGTTGGTCATGTACCACCGCAAATTTTTCGTGGTTAGAGACCACTGGGAGGAGTTCGTCGGACACGATGAAGCACGTACATCCTGTGTCCCTGACGAGAGTCGATACTCGACAGCTGTCCACGCTGCCCTCCTCATATTTCAAAGTTCCCGATGAACTTTTACCAAAAACAAAATTTACCTGGTGGCCTGACGGAGGGGAAGAAGTTTCTGCTTGGGTCTGCACCACCGGGGGAGCCGGGGTTGCATTAATCTGGTGAATTTGGTGGGCTGGTCCGCTTTTAAGCCTAGAATTTTTGGGGCAATTCCAGCTCATGTGGTTTTCTACACCACAGGTGAAGCATATGGTTGGTCGCTTCGGGAAGAGAGATGAAGGAGAAGTCTTAACGGGAGGTTTGGAGTCCCGTTGTTGGTTTTGGGGAAAGAAGTTTTGGGGTTTTACGGGGCTCGGAAACTTTGTCAGCTTTCCTGGGAAGGAGCGCGAGTCCGTCCTTCTTTCTTCTCGTTGGATTTCTTTTTCTCGTTCTTCTCGTTGTATTTTTCCTTCTCGTTCTTCTCGTTGGATTACTCTTTCCCGTTCCTCTCTTTCTCTTTCTTTTTCTACCTTTTTTCTTTAAACTTCTGCTTTAATCCGAGCTAATTCAATCTGAAGCTCAGCTTGTCTTATCCGTTCCTCTCTTTCTCTTTCTTCTCGTTGTATTTCTCTTTCTTCCTCTTTTCTTTGTATTTCTCTTTCTTCCTCTTTTCTTTGCTCCTCTTGAATGTACTCAGTTAGTTCTTTCCAGAAAGTCCACAGGACTCTCCTTGCGCTTTAAAGATTTCAAACTGAGTCATCTTTGCACTTGGGGGCGCACTAGTCAACCAACTAAAATTCCTCGCAACAAGAATTATGCTTCTATAGAATTAGCCTACCTAAATATGGGCACTGAACTATTCGTACTTGGTTTCTCAATCTAAATAACCACTGACTAAAATCACAAAAAAAACAAACAAATTATTATAACCGTTCCTTGAGCTACTCCAGCTTCTTAAGTTTAAAAAAAAGGGGGATAGCAATCGTTAAAACAAAAGGGAACTACTATATTCTATTATTATAACGAATAACACTATGCTTTACTCGACTGAGACCAGTGTTCGCAAAGATATAGTGTTAAACCTTACACACCTGATACCAAATTTAAATAGTATATATATATATATATATGTCGTAGAATGACTCCCGACGATACCATATATACACTATTCGTTGAGGGAACTTCCTTAATTATCTTTAGAGTGCGTTTACTGTCTGGCGGCCGATATTATGTGTCTTCAAAATGCTTAAGAAGTGGAACTGAGCTCAAGGATAATAATATTGCTATCATTAATAAAATAGAGTTTTATTAATAATAACTATAAAAAATACACAAAAAAACGGAAAATATTGACATAAACAGAATGGAAAGGGTCGTGGAGACTCGGGCTAATCCAAGGATTTAAGGGATTAAAAAAAGGTAAAACAAATATAGAGTTAAAGAGATGGAATGGTTCGATAAACAATTTAAAGCACAGGATAGAATTGACAAAAAGGGATCAATACTCAAAAGGTGACGTTTGGCTTACGTAACTTTTCATTAGGGTGCAGTGGAAGGTACTTGAAGGAATATTCGGTCCGCTGGCGAGTTCCAGCCGAAGGGGGGGGATAAAAGGATCCTGACGAGGCGTCTTGGAAAGGAGAACCGTTTCTCGACGAACGGCTTGAAGAACAATGGCTGTTCTAGGTTGTTCTCTTCTGAACAAAGGGGGGGGGATGAGAACCGTCTCTTGTCTACGGGCTCAAGAACAATGGCTGTTCTAATGTTGTTCTCCTTGAACAACAGGGGGGGTGAGAACCGTTTCTTGGCGAAGGGCTCAAAACGAACAATGGCTGTTCTAGGTTGTTCTCTTCTGAACAAAGGGAGGGGATGAGAACCGTCTCTTGTCTACGGGCTCAAGAACAATGGCTGTTCTAATGTTGTTCTCCTTGAACAACAGGGGGGGGTGAAAACCGTTTCTTGGCGAAGTGCTCAAAACGAACAATGGCTGTTCTAATGTTGTTCTCCCTTGAACAACAGGGAGGGGGGGGAAGAGAACCGTTTCTTGGCGAAGGGCTCAAAACGAACAATGGCTGTTCTAATGTTGTTCTCCTTTGAACAACAGGGGGGGGGGGGAGCCTTGGGACTTGGCGTCGGAAAGGCTCGAACCTTTGGCACTCAAGGAATATTGTCCTCCTTCTGGACAAGTGATGGTGAATCTCGAGGTCGAGGTCCCTTGGCGCACAAAGGGAGAGAGGGTCGTGGTGATGTTTCGCGACGAAAATCTGGATCTCCAATCTGATCTTAGTGGTAAAGTTTCCATATAAATAGCCAGGACATCTCCTTGGCGTGGGGGGAAAATGGAGTGAAAGCTTGGAGGGAACGCACAGCCGGGCCGGAGAAAAATGCCTTATCTGTTCATAAGCCTAACTCGATCTGGCGAGGTCGGCGTATGGGGGCGAACGGGGGGACGATAACCTCCTTGTTTAAACATTGGCATCCGGTAGCTGAGATAAGACTCCAAGCCTCGAATCGAAGATGCACGTGGGCAGCATCGTGGTTTTAAATAATACGGGGTAGGAGTTGAAATTAAACGCAGCTTCAACACGTTCTATCACACAGCCAAACGTCTGTAATTGGGAAATTCTTAGAATCAATAATTAGAGTTATATGTATTGGTGAGTCATCTTAAGGGGAATAATTTAACCGCATACACCCAGCATGGAATCAGACGAGGGTGCTGGTGCCAAAAAAATTTACTTGAATTTTTTTCTAACATGATTTACATCTACGACGAAACTAAAGCGGTGGATATAATTTACCTTGGCTTTAAAAAAGGCTTTTGATACAGTCACACACGAAAGACAATTGATGAAAATTAAAGCAAATGGAGTGAGGGAAAATATACTCAAATGGATTAAATACTGTCTTTCAAATAGTTCACGGCGGGCTGTTTTAAGTGGAGCGTCCTTAGATTGGGCCCCAGTCACCGGCAGAGTTCCACAGGGGTCAGTTATGGGCCGATTAATATTTGTTTTTAACATTAATGGCCCTGATAAAGGAGTGATTAGTAGGTTTTCTAAATTTGCTGATGACATGAAGCAGGGAAGCTAAGCCCTTTCTAGATCCGATGTAGAACAAGTGCAGAGACACCTTCATAAAACTGTCCAATGGGCGGACAATTGGCAGTTGGGCTTCAACATAGGTAAATGCAAGGTCATGCATTTAGGATGGCATAACTTAAAAGTAGAATAATATATAAAAGACCAAATCCGGGATTCCGTTAACTTAGAATAAGACTTGGGGATTTTAATCTAGGAGGACCTTAAGGAATCGAAACAACGGGCAGAAGTTTATAAGAAAGCAAACCGAATGATATCCCTCGGAATTTCACTTTCAAATCGAAAGATATAATCTTGCCACTATATAAAGTGTTCTTGCACCCACACCTCGAATATGCGGTTCAAAATTGGGCTCTTGACCTAAACAAGGATATAGCGCAGTTAGTAAGAATGCAACTTAGGTCTACAAAACTAGTTCCTGGAATTCGAAAGAAACCGGATCAAGAGAGACTCCGCTCATTTAACTTACTATTTTTTGAAGGTAGACGATTATGTGGGTAGTCGATCGAGGTTTTCGAAATCTTAAAAGGATTTCCCTATATTAATTACAGACTATTGTTCGAGATGGACGAAAGGGCCAACACACGCCAAAACGGTTTCAAATTAGTAAATAAGCGCTTTCATTCTACTATAACTCAAAATTACTTCACTTTTAAGACCACGCAAACGTGTAATAGTTTTCCCACCATCTAATAGAATGCACGTTAGTAAAACTTTTAAAAACCAACTTGATAAGTACTTTAATAGAGTAAATATAACATAGTAGGGGCATGAATGAAAACATCAAATGACGAAAGCCGAAAACTGGAATATATAATCAAGGGGAAGAGGAAAGAAAACGCCTAAAATAAACAATTATACCCATCGTAGAAAGAAATAAAGGCTGCTCCTGTAGAGCTTCAGTTTAATTTGTAAGATGAACGAATGGACGTAGATGAATAAATTCATTTGTTTACTTGATTACAACGTTACAAGTGTTAATTTCACCCATTTTCTGGTAGGGAGGAATAAACATTCAAATTATGGAATTAATGGAAGACATTCCTCTATATTATACAAAGTAATGCAGAACTTAAAAGTTATTGGATTAAAATTCATGTTGAGAAATTTAATTTGTAAAATTTAGTTATATTAACTTGAGCAAACACTAAATGCGGATCCGATAAACACTAACTTTGTCCAATTTCTTGTGAATAGAGGACTGGTGGCAAATCGTGAGTAGCGTAAGAAGAAAGAGAAAATTAGGTGGTTGGTTTATATTTTATGGCAAAAGTAGTGAATGGAAAAAGGAATATAATTTTAGAGAAGATAAGAGTATTTTTTTCTACATCGATTCTTGGAATCGCACTCAAACAGTTTCGGGGATGGTTAACAAAGTTTTAAAATGTTATATGGTGAAATCGGTTTTCAATGGAATATATTGAAGCTAAACTGGCGAAAATTCTTTCTTAAAAAGAATTTTCCGAATCCTATGGATAATTCCCATATAAAAAGAAAACCTTTGATTTTGGCGATGATACCGTAATAACAATATATTTCCTTAGAGTACATCTTAGGCCATCTAGCAGGATTTTGTCATGATTGAAATATTGCCCTAAATGGTGTTTATTTCTAAAAATTAACTTCAAATTGGTATGAAAAAGGAACTTCCTTAATAAATTTGAAATTTATTTTTAAAAATTTATTTAAAGAAAGAAATATCATGAAAAACTACATAATGCATGTCTTTACAGATTGTTTGAATTTTAATTTCGGTTGGTAGATATAAATTAAAACAAAAATTGGATTGATTATAGTATTGATATATAAATACAGTTTATATTGCGATTGTTATATATAGTACTTACACTTATATATATTTAAATATATATATATATATATATATATATAATTAGGTAAAAGGCCATGTTGTATGCAGGTTCTATTGAAGTCCACAGCTTTGCAGCGTTATTAATTTTAACATGTATTCTCTTAATATTTCTTACAAGTTTTTTAACGGGTTCTTCGAGTCAAGAAAAAACATCCACGAATGACATTCTTTATTATTAGACATCTTTCGAACATGTTAGGTCATCTTCAGGGAATGAACAGAAATAGAATCATGATAAGATAAGATAAATAAAGTTAGAATATGTAGAGAGAGTGAGATAGTATAGATTGAAATTAAAGTGTTGTGTGTGCGTGTTAATGTGTGTAGGAAGATATTTGAAGATGATAGAGATTTGTGCCAGGTTGTCTGGCTAACGCTTTCGTTTTTCTTTTAATTTTGTTATATTTTTGTGATTAATATTATTTTAAGCATTGGAGCCTTCGTTTTCTTTTGCTCAATAGAGCGTTTGTATCATTTTATTATTTTTTATTTTTATTTTATTTTTTATTTATTTATTTATTTTTTTAATTAATATTAATGCTATTATGTAAATATAATAGTTCTTCATCGGGATTCTCATTTGGGTTGTATACTTGGTAGTCGCAATCGGTTGTCCTTTCTAGATATTGCATTATGGTTTACTACCTATAGATTGGGTTGACGTTTATTAACCTTTTTCTCCGGCTACCGTTGAAGCGTTGTTTATATTGCGTACGATGGATTTGGTCTTCTTGTACGATGGTTTGGTTTATTATATTCTGTGGAATCGTATTTTTAATCTTTTCCCACAGCTTTCTTGCTCTTTTTTGTATGTCTATGTTTTTGGGTTCTATGGTAGATCTGCGGTGGAGTTCTTCTGCTGGTATGTAATCTAGTATTTCTGTGTTTGTTATGAATCTAGTGGCTTGATTTTTGACTCTTTGGATCTTCTTGATTTGGGAGTTACTTAGTGTATTCAATGGTACAATTGGGTATAGGAGCTTGGGTTGAACTAGGGCCAGGTATAGTTTTCTTTTATTTTTGGTTGAAAGTTGCCTGAATCTGTATAGTGCTGATAAGGTAGATTTTGCTTTTATGATTTTTTGTGGTAGGTGACTTGTATAGCCTGTCGTTGTTAATTTTAGTCCGAGGACATGTCCTTCTGTTGAGAAAGGATATGCTTCTCCATCTACGTGTACAGTAGCGTTTTTCCTTCTTTTCATGAGAATTAGTTTGAACTTATCCTCATTAGTTTTTTTTTATTCCTTTTCTCAAAATCATTTAGGTTTTTAATTTCTATACCTGTTCTTACGGTGATGTCTTTGGGGTTTTCCTATCGCTGGTCACTATCTGAGTGATATCGTCCGCTAATTGTATGTACAACCTAATTTCATCAGTTGGATGTGGAAGGTCCCTGGTATACACTGTGTACAGCGTACGTGAGAGGCAGCCTCCTTGTGGAACCCCCGTTTGTAGGTTGATTGCATCGCCCGTTTTGTCGTTTATCTACAATATCGCTTTCCTCTCATCTAGATAGCTGCAGAGTATTTTGCAGAGATTTATATCCAGGTTAAGATCGCAGATTTTGGCTTTTAGGCCGGGCAACCACACTTTGTCAAATGCTTTGGCAACATAACGAAGCACAATGTCATCCTATGTTGCCTCGCGCTGTGGCAGTAGCAATTCTTTCGGTAATGATTGCTCGCGTGGTGTCCGTCCCTCGCTTGCTCCGTAACCCGTGTTGTTGTGGGTTGTATAGGTTGTTTGTGTTAAGATGGTTGATCAATCTTTCGTTAAAGAGCTTTTCTAGGACTTTGTCTAGAAATTCCAGGAGCGAGATAGGACGGAAGCATTCGACTTGATGTTTCGGTTTGCCCGGCTTCGGCAGGAAGATCATCTTTGCCGTTTTAAATGCTTGGGGAAAGTATCCCATATTTAGGCAGGCATTAAAGATCTTCACTATCGATTCGTGTACATTATCTAGGGCATTAATTAAGTGAGCCTTAGCTATCCCCCTTTGTCCTAGAGCTTTTTGTTTAAATGATTTGAATGCTGTCAGGTATTCATTTATAATGAATGGCTTTCCTTCCTCCAAAGGATTGTCTCTTTGTTCGTCGACGTTTTTAAACGGTATAATGAGTTCACGTTGTGGTGCCAGGCTACGTATGATTTATTCCTCATAAGTTAGGTCGAAATCTTGATTTTCTTCAGATGAAATAGAAATTTTTTTCGTGCAGTGCGTTCGGAAATGCTCTTGTAATTCTTCATTTTGCTCTACTTTCTTGTTCGAAATTTTCAGGCTTATTTCTTCTTTTGGATGTGATCTGCGTGATTTCATGAATTGTCTCCAGAATTTCCCTGGATCCTTTTCTATCTCCATCTTACCTATTATTCTATCCCAGAGCCTGCCTGAATTTTTCTTGATGAGGGTGCCTATCCTCCTTTTAATTATGATAATGTTTCTGTACCTTTCATTTATTACATTTTGAAATGCATCCATTTCATCTTGGATCTCTTGGGTCCATCTAGGTGCAGGTATGGTTCTGTATTCTATTGTTGGGGTGTGTAAATTATCCATCTCTCTGATTTTACTGGTGATTAACTCTAGTTGGGCATCTATTTCCTCTTTAATTTGGTGTTAAGGGATTTGGTTTCTATTGTGTTTAAGTATTGTTTGAATCCATCCCAGTTTGTTTTGCTGCTTGCTTTTCTTCGTGATATTTTTATTTGGATGGATGAAGTTGAGATGGTGGTAATTATGCTTAATTGATCGGAGGGAGTTGCGGGACCTGGCTGTGTGTGGCGATTTAAATTTAAGTTTTGATTAGTTAAAATAATATCTGGGATAGTCGTGGCTCAGGCGTTTGAGACACGTAGGGAAGTCAGGTCCTTCTTTGTTTAGTAGGCCTCTTTGCATCAGGAGATGTAGGGTTTTTCCCGTACCGTTTGTATGGGTTGTGTACCCTGCTTCCCTACACCTTGCATTAAGGTCTCCGGCTACAAAGGTTGAGGCTTGTCTACGGAATAGCTTGATGAAATTAGGTATCGGTAGGTACGAGCGTCTAGGTGGTTGGTAGGCCCCGGCTATGACCAGGTCACCTGTAGTCATTTTTATTTCACTTAAGTGTATACCTTTTTTAATGCCTAGGGCAACTCCGTCATATCTTGACTGTGAGTGTTTTGTTGTTAAGAATTTATAGTAGGGGATTATTATTGTTTCTGTATCTGTAGATATGCCATGTTCTGTTAAGTTGATTAGGTCTGGATCTTCCTTTCTTACTATGTTGGAGTGGATTAAGCGTTTTTCTTTCCAGCCGTTAACATTCAAGGTGAATATTTTAAGCTTACGTTGAAACGTGTCGATTACTTTTATGGTTGCTTGTGTTCTCTACCTGACTTTGCCTTTTCTGGTCGGCCTGGGTATCGAGTGCGTCCATTTCTTTTCTTTTTGAATTCACCACATGAGATGTTGCTGCATAATTCTGGAACGATAAATAACATGCCCTGTTTCAGTGAATTGTGAACTTCAGTTTCATCCGCGTCTGCTTCGTATTCCCATCTAAATTTACCCTTGACTATTCCGTCGACTATTTCCTTCTGCTTGTATTGCTAAGGAATGGGGTAAGCATAATATCCGTAAATTTTGATGTTGAAGTGTTAGGTGGTCATTTTTGATTTTTGTTTTTCTGAAGTCACTTTTGTGCTTTCTTCCTCTGATTTGGTATCCATTTCACTTTGTCTTCTTCTTCTTCTATTTGGCTAGTAGTTTCCTTTGGAGTCATATTTATTTTGTAAAACTCATTCAAGGGTTGGTTCTCCGGAAACCACATTTTTTTAGTCCGTTTTTCTCAAGCATGGTGTTAAGTTTAGTTGCATAAGAACCTGGGCTCGCCATGTTGACAAAGTGTGCATGCATTATGCACAGTATTAATTTGGGCCTCATGGTGCCCTCGATATTGACCGCTGTGGTCTGTGCGGTGGGTGCAGAGATGCTTCCGTTAGCTGTTGCTGCAGCGTAGGTAGTATTTTTTCTCCTTTCTTTCTCTTCGTTTACATTGTCTTTCTTCTTCCCAATAAGTGTTTTTTTTACTGGGCATGACACGGCGAGCGAGAGTCCTATGTCCATTTCCGAAGTTCGTGCATTTTTGCTCTGTACTTCTGCACTCATCTCATCTGTGTTCCTGGCTTGAGCATTCAGAGCAAGCTTTAGCTTTGAAGGTACACTCCTTGGTTGGTGCTTATCTAGCGCGTAGCATGTGAAGCAGACTTGCACTGAAACGAACGTTTCCCTTTCTATCTGGTCGGAGGAGATTTTCGTGTAAAATGCTAGGAGTCCTTGCTCAGTGGCTTTCTTGGCGATCTCTGTCGATCGGAAGATCACTTTAAAGATGTGGCTGTGATCCTCCATTCTGGTCCTTGAATTTTATTACGTCTTCGACTTTTGCCCATTCTTGCTCTCTTTCTATCTCTTCTTTTATCTATTGGGCTGTGTGTTTGCCTATCCATGGGTCAAGACGCCAGCATAGTACTGATCTTTTTGTTTGGACGTCAGGCGGCGCCTGGGAGGCTAGTCCTATTTTGCCGAGTTTCTTGGCTGCGCACTTACTGAAAAGGAGATCGAGGTCTTTCTTCGTGTCGCATAGCACCACGTAGCCATTGTTTTGGTCTTTAAGCCGTAGGAGGAGCACTCCTATATCCGCATATATGCTCTTCAGCGTCGGTTTCCGGGAGGGTTTCTGTCGGCTGGGGAGGATGCGAAGGGGCACCCTCTTCGCTCCTTCTCGGTCTTCCATTGCAGGTGGGTTGCTGTTTCCTTTAAGTGGGTTCGGGATGTTCGTTGCTGTATTTCCCTTGCTGTAGGGTCCGATTCTTCTTTTTGGAAGGGTTTTAAGTGCTGCCCCCTCCTCGTCGCAAGCAAGTTTCCATGAACATGAACTGCCAGATGGGATGGATGAATGATGGTGGGCGAACCCGGGAAGGCCCTTTAGACGGGTGAAAAGTAACGGACTTAATGATGGGTGGTGATAGAGTCAACTACCACCGCCCGAGGGTGCCGCCTAGTCTGGGGTTTGGTTATCGATGATGCTTTCAACTTACACAGGGACGGTTGCATGTCATCCTGTGGTCCTGGCCAGAAACTACCCTTATAGATTAGAGCGAACTCTTCATCAAAGCTTTCAGCATCGCCTTGTAACCGCGTCCCCCCGATACGGGGGATGCGGGGAAGATTAGCCAGACATGGTCGGCTATGTGTGGCTCCATAAATTATCTTCGATTTCTGGAGTCTCCGTGGGGAAAAAGTGTGGCACGTTCATTTTTTTTAATTGGCTTTCCCTTACCTTTCCCGCCTTTGCTAGTGGTAAACTTCTTCGGAGAGCTTGAAAATAGATCCGTTTCGTACCTGTCTCGTACTGTACTCTACTGAACTCTACTTAATGGAATTATTCCAAAATTGCTACATTATATATAGTATTTCTATGCGAACATATGTAAATATTACAAAAATTGGCCAATCCTGGCGCGGGAAATTTTTAAGGGGAAACTAAGCGTCAAATAAAATTTTAAAGTGAATAATAGCTAAACAAATATGAATAGTGAAATAAAAACTAAAGAAAGTTAAGCGTTCTTCCCCTCTTCCCACAAAAGTAAAAGATATAAATAATTAAAGTTAACATGTGAAATTGAAGTGATACGTATAATCAAAAGTAAAAATTGAGAAACTATTAATCAAAGATTATAATAATAAACACAAGTTTGAGTGTAAATATAACAACCCTACCAGTGGTGTACAAATTAAATGCAAAAATGTGGAATGTAGACTACAAAAAATTTGACCTCTTACGTAATTAGAATTCCAAGAGGACCTATTTAATTTTTTTGTGTACTTTTCCCTCTCTCTGAATCTTTTTCCTCCTCAACTATAGTTTCGAATATTATTTCAACACTTTTTGAATATAATATTTTTATTTTTACACTGTGTATATAAACTAAACTTTATATAAATATAAAGATGAGAAACCCTCTTGTACTTTTGTTCCAATAAATATGTCAGATGACTATTTGTCGCTTCGATCTAGTTCTCTGGCAAAGGAGGCAAAGAAAAATCAAGTTTGAAAACGTGCTTCGTTTAACGGTGGTGAACTCGGGGTCGCCGAGATCTCAGGAGTATGGTTTCCGGCTGAAGTTGAACGTTAATTGCCGGTTTCTTCATTTGAAGGATGAAGGCTTCGGCCATCCGCAATATTCTGCGATTTAGAAGTTTCAGTAGGATGGAGGTGTCCTGATTCGATTTTTCACGGGTTAAGGTAGTGCCATGAGATTGGGCGTGTTTTCTAATCGACTTTTAAGTCCGGTGAAAAAAAGTGAGGAGGAGTGACATCTCTTTCACTCTTTATGACCTAGAGATCAATCATATTTTGTGGAAACTTAGTAAGCCTAATAGTTGGAACCTTGATTAGCACTCTGCATAACTATCTGTCGTTCTTTTTGTTTACCTTTTAATGCTGGTCGAAGATATTCTCATCAGAGAGAACAAAAGCCTTTCAGCTTCTTAATGTTTCAGCATGGAGAGAAATAGATGTGCTTAGATCAAAAATTGAAGTCATTTGCTAATGCTTTGATCGACCATACAGTATTTCTTCACAATTTCTTGTGTTTGATCGTATTATTTCCACATATTTTGTGTCTAGACTGCTCATGTGCATCCCTATCAAAATCTTCTAGATCTTTTCTAACTTTGATAATGAAGGATTGGGCAATATTCAGAAAGCGAGCAATGTTTGTATCACTATGCTGAGATATTATGGCAAATAAAGGGTGTTTCATTAAGACGGATCGATTTTAGTATTGGATCATATTATTTGAGTCATGACAATTATGTGTGAAAAATAATATCGTCTAAATGTCCGCCAAAGCTTCGGCGGCACACCTCCACTCGATGGTCAAAATTATTGATGACGTCTCTTCATAGTTGCTCCTCAATCTCACCAATATGCCTTACTATTTCATCCTTCAGTTGTTGAATTGGTGTTGGCTTCTTGTCATAGACCTTAATTTTGGGATGACGCCAAAGGAAGAAATCTAAAGGCGTCAAGTCACACAATCGTGGTGGCCAATTGACCTCGCTGTTTCAAGAGATGATGCGACCAGGGAACTTCTCATTCCACATAGCAATTGTTGCATTGTCTATGTGGCATGTGGCGCCGTCCTGTTGAAACCACAAATCTACGAGATCCATACAATTCAATTCAGGCCATAAAAAGTTGGTTATCATCACACCGTATCGATCGCCTGTAACCGTAACAGAATTCCCGGCATCATTTTCGAAGAAATACGGCCCAATGATTCCGCTAGCAAAAAAATGCACAACAAACGGTGACCTTTTGTGGATGCAGTGGCTTTTAAACAATCTTCCTGGGATTTTCATCAGCCCAAATGCGACAATTCTGCTTACTAACTAATCCACCAAGATGAAAATGCGCTTCATTATTAAAGAGGATTTTTTGCGAAAAACCATCATCGGCTTGTCTTTGCTCGTACACCCAATTGACGAATGCACGGCGCTTCAAATGGTCAGCATTGTCCAGTTTTTGTGTCAATTGAATTTTGTAAGCATGTAGAGACTAATCATTTGTCAAAATTCGATGTAACGTTGTTGTGGAGAGGTTCAATTCCTGCGCGCGATGACGAATAGAGGTGTCTGGATCTTTGGCCACATTTTCGCGCACTGCAGCAATGTTTTCAGCAGAACGGCGTAAACGAGCACGCAATGGCGTTTTCATATATGACACCGACCCCGTTTGTTTGAATTTATGAACAATTTTTCCAATTGCACTCTCGGTTGGTCGATTATGTCGACCAAAAAAAACGTGAAGTGCCCTAAATGCGTTTTAGCTTGAACATCCATTTTCGTAATAGGCTTCGATAACTTTACACGTTGTTCGATTGTTAATCTTTCCATGGTTGAAATTGCTAAATATTGAAGTTGTTAAATTTCAAAGAAAAAGAAAAAAATCATTAGACACTTAAACTTAACTTAAATTTAAAATCCCTTCAAGTTATTAGAACACCCTTTATTACAGCGTGTATTTTCATTTTCACTTCGTCACTTTAATCTCATTCATAATAAATCAGAAAAAGAAATAAAAAAAATAGTTATAAGAAAGCTAGAGCTATTCAATGTGATGTCTTTAACATACCGACACATCCTCTCTCTCTCTCTCTCTCTCTCTCTCTCTCTCTCTCTCTCTCTATATATAAATATATATATATATATATATATATATATATATATAGTATATATATATATATATATATATATATATATATAATATGTAAGTTAAAGCCAGAACCAGTATTAGGAACATTAGCTATGTTCACCTTCAGCCTATAATGATATAATGGAGTAAAACAATATGAAAGCAAGCAAGCAAGCTTAGAATACATAGAGAGATATATGTATTAATGACTGATAATAAGTTGAATTTGAGAGAAAATAATGCGACAATGTACATAATATGAATATTAGAGTTTAGTAAAACTTTCAAGAAAACAATACAAATTATCTAGAGAGGGTAAAATAAAAACACTGCAAAATTATAAAACAAACTGAGAAAAAAAGCAAAAATTAAAAATTAAAATGAAATAAATGAATGAACACTTACCAACTTGAGAGAAGGAGAGGAATCGAATGAATTAATATTTGGGAAATTTCAACCGATCTAAACATGGTAGTTTTTTAAAATAACTGAAATATGGTTAACCAACTAATAGAACATTATAATTATCAGGTCATTGAGTGAGTTGTTATTACATTTTAGGTCAAATTGAATTATAAAACAACCTAGAATTAAGACATTTGAATTAATAGATGTAAAGTGGTGTGGATGACTGACTCGAATTTAATTCTTGATTAAGCATTTGAATAAATATAGATTTTAAAATTTGAGCTCTACGGATTTATCTGCAGAACTCAAAACTTTGAAATTTGAGTGGGACAATAATGAGGTACAGTTATTCGAATGATTCCTTATTGCAGATAACTCCGGTTTAGCAATGGGTGTGTTCCGAATATAGTTAATTGTGACAATTTATGATATTACAGAGTTAAGGCTGAGGAGCAAAATTAACGTTAACTCGAAAAAAAGATATTAATTACGATTGAGAGGGAAGTCAATTCAAGAGTAGATGCGGGTGACGATTGACAGGGTGTAATCAGAGGATTACAACACCAGATCGCTTGTCCTTGAAGCGTGGTAATGATCAGTGGGGGAAAAAGACCAACAGCTCAGGTCTTCGAGAAGATACTTCAGGGAGTCCTAACGAGGAGGACTTATAAATGATAATTTTGAGTACTTCCTGTTGAAGAACGAGATTTCCTCTGCTCCAGAGAGATATAATCCCAAACAAGAGACTGTTCTGTGGTTCGGCAGGGAGTCTCAGACAGGAAGAAATGGGAGTCTGTAATGGGGGGTCCGAGGTGAGAGGAGGTGAACAGTACTCCGGGAAAAAGGTGGCTCGATAGCTTTCCTCTGAAGAGGGGCAAAAGCTTCAGGAATATAGTTCTGCTGGTGAGATCTTCACACCAAGGTACCACTCGAACAGGGGTTGCGGGACTTTGCTGGGGAACAGACAAAACGGTCTGGACAGAGGAACTGGCAGACTCTTAAACTCCTAGAGGAATAGCGGACTCAGAGTTAAATAGGCAGGTGGCTGGTCTGAAAGATAGCCCCAGGGCATGGCCCTCCCTAGAGGATTCTCGACGTCAATCTATGTAAACTTTCTTTGAGATAACGAGTCGGATCGGACAGCGAAGTTTGCATGATGATATGGGGGTAGAGTTAGTACGGCTTCGCTCGTTGGGAAATAGACATGCCTGGGAAGCATGGGGTGAGATCTCGGCGTTATCGCGGGGAGGGGGGAGCGAGGAGCGTCCGAAAGCAAATACAGCTGGTTCGGGTGACTCATCGCGGGACTGCTTTCTTTCGAAAGATTCTAAACTTCCCACCCCAAGAAGCACATGGTTTAGAGCAAAGGAGCGGAAAGGAGTATTCCGAGGAGGGCTTCCTTTCAGGCTGGACCTTCGAGGGCATCCGCTCATAAGCTGTTAGCCCTTCTAGTCCAATTGCACGAACAGAAACCAGTGTTCTCTCTCAGCTTATTTAATGCACTTATTTTAATTCTTAAATTATTTTCTTCACGCCTCTATATACCCAACTAGGGTATTGAATGCGTCAAACGTTCTTAAATGAATAATATTCACTCCTGAAATTGTTACATAGCAAAGAGAAATAGAGTTAGAATATCTGAATATTTCTTATATAATACATAGAGTTTTAATGGGAGTAAATGGCTCCACTTTCTCCTGATTCGCTCGGATAGTTTGCAAGAGGAGTAAATGCAAATTGTGACGTTCTTGAAGAGGTTCATATTCTGATGCATATACAAGGCATTAACAAGTGAGCAGCTATTTTTGAGCTATTGATCCAATATTCTACATGCATCATTCTGGATATATCGAAACTAGGTAAAATCTTTCCAAAATTCTTGTTAACTTCAGGTTCAGATCATATTAAAATGAAGAAAACAAGCGCTTTTGTCTATATTTTATAATGCCTCAATCAAGAAATGAGAGAAAAGTAGGAGGGGAAGGTGGTTCAGAATTTCTTTTATTTCGTAAAATATATAAGGTTAATAATAAAGAGGTGGTGAGCAAACAATTCAAGAGTCAAAATAAAATTCAGTAAAAGGGTAATAAAAGCTATCAAAAAGATTCTGAAAAAACATGACCAAAATAAATAAGTATGTAATTTAGCGAAGCGACACTTAATCATATGATTAGTGAGATAAAGGTGCATGAGTAAAGTATTTTATCTCTAAATAGTGCAAATTAGATTGCGCTTAAGTTATCCTGATTTGTAGGGTAGAAATTTGAAAAGTTGCCGGTACATAGTAGAGGTATGTTTAAAGATAAGTTGGATGTTAAATTAGCTAAGAAGACCGGGATCGAGAAGGGAGAAAATAGGAATGATTTTGTCACAAATGTTTTTGAGTGTTATTATCATCGAAAGATTTTTCTTCAGACTTTTGGTTTTTTTTTCAATATGTGTAGAGGCTATCAAAATCTATGATAATTACTTTTTATCTATGAGTTACCTGAAAATAATCCGTATAGCTTTTTCAAGTCAACATTTTCTCGTCTGCATATCCTTTGCAGGCGTAGTTTATTCAAAATGTCCTGTGCATGGTTCCATTTTTCTTATTTAATCTTGGTAATATACCTACAATTAGTCCATGATCCATTTTTTATTTAAGTTTCACAACAATTGAGAGAAAGAGAGAGAAATAGCTTGTTGTGTGCCGATAGAACGATAAAGAAAAGGAAGAGAGAGAAAGACAGTCTGTGTGTAACAAGGAGTAACAAGGAAAGAAAGTACCCTAAAAGACCTTACGGTGTATTCAAAGAGGGTACCTTTAGACTAGCAGTCGAGCGGGCACATCTCTGCTCGAATGCTTTACGTCCTTAAACGGCCACTTTACAAGACCCTGTCTAGTCTTGACTTGAACTGGTCCACAGATTCACTTTTGGAAACTTCCACTGGAAGTGCGTTCCAACTACCGCAGATACTGTAGGTGAAATATTTTCCCCACAGATCGCGGTTGTAACGCTTCAGTTCAAGTTTAAAGCCGTGATTTCTTGTTCTGCTCTCAACAAATGTGAAAATATCCATGTAGTCAACATTGTCGAACCCTTGAAGTATTTGAAAACTTCGATGCTGGATGTTTAAATGGATAAGAGCGAGAGTGAGATGGTGTGGAAAAAAGAGAGAGCATGATGGAAAAGGGGTGGGAAAAGGAAGGAGACAGAGAAGAGGAAGAGAGAGAAAGGGAAAGCGAGAGAGAAGGAGTGAGAAAGCATGAGAGAAAGAAAGAGGCAGATAAAGAGAGAGAGTGGGATAAATTGCTAGAGAATTTAGGGAGAAATAGTAAAAGAGATAGAGAGGGGGAGGTTGTTACGAGTTGTGGATGGCGGAGAGCGAGGAGTATTTTTCTCCGCTGCTAGTATTATTATGATTCATTATTATATAATGACAATGCAAAGACAAAGACCATAATCTGGGGTTTGTTACATTCACCTGCTTTTAGGTAAAGGCTCCCTATTTTTATTTTCAAGAAATATGTATATTCAAGGAACAATATTCGTCACTGGTACCAATCATACTTTTACGGAATTAATTTTGTATCATTTCTTGCACAAAATGATTCAAAGATGGTAAATACTGAAACTGTTGACAATTAATCTTGTTGTTCAGACCTCATTGACCATGAGGTTAGTTCATGTTTGTTGTATGGATTGCAATTAAATACTGTGCCAGTTATCTTACTGTATACATTTAATTTGTCTTTACCAATTCTGAGAACTTTTTTTTCTTGACGAAATCTGTCTTTCAAATGAAGGCAAACTTTTAGATATAAAATATAGAAATGATTTCCTGCGAGTAATGACGCTTAAGGTCATATTGTTATAGAAGATGAACATAGTTCCTCGTTGCCTCTGACACTGAAAAAATACTTTGTGAACTCATTAAAAATGTTTTGCGTTTTCAGGCGCATATCCAATTTTAAACTTAATCCAAAGGAAATATGTGTGTTCAGAAAAATTAAAACATAGGTGTTATGCTGGCTTTATTTTGCATAATAAAATTTTTTTAACGTTATTTAACAGAGCCGCCGAACTTAATTAATCTCTCCTATAGTATAACATAAATCATTATCATTGATGCATATACTCATTGAAAGATTTATATAGTTAAAACATAGAGATAGAGCAAGAAATTATGTCTATTAAAAGTACAAATCATATTAATAGCTGATCTTCACCGCGTGGGTGGTTTTCTTATCATTGAATCAATCTAGGAAGCAAGACATACTGTGGAACACTAATTCAATCATTTAAGATAAAAACGCCAAATCGTTTGAGATATATTCATGAAAGACAAACAATTTACCATGAGGAATCTTACCAACGGTGCGTGTATTGATTTCATGCTAGGTTGACCAGTTTTTTGATAATCTTTGAATAGAAATGGGATTAAAAATGTTTTAGCTAAAGCAGAAGATAAGCAGTTGTGATTGTCGTGGTATGACATTATCTTACATCAATACCATATTATATATATAGGTAAGGGACCGATAACTTACAGGCGAACCGACGAAGGGACGGAACACCACTAATTTAGACGGGCTGAGTAGCGTGAGAGAGTGCAACGAGGTCAGGTAACAAATGGGCAATGGCAAAGCTCAAGGTTATTTAAAGAGGCATTGACAAAAATATAATTTTATTTACATAAAAATAATGAGAGAATTGATAGATAAAATTACCTCAGAGAATTAACGGACAAAATCACATCAGTAACGAATGGGGGGATTGTAGTTATAAATAAGACTATGAAGTTAGAACTTAAGCTATTACAGGAGGAAACTATTCAAATGGGGGGGTGGTTAACTCAATTGGGTTACTGAAGGGAGAGTAGGGTTGGCTTACGGATGTCTTCTGCACCTGGGGTGAGGCCGCTCAGAACTTCTGAGCGAGAACTTAAAGTGATTACGGTTCTCCAAAAACAGGAGGGGGGAGGTAACTTCCGGTCCAGGGGAGAGTATTTCGGCCACCTGAAATAAGAGGTGAACGGAGGAGGGCTTCGACAGGGGTTGACGAGAGAAGCCTGAAAAATCACTCGGTGGAGATCGTTAAGTGGAATTACCTCACTGGCTGGGGCTAATTACAAATACGCAAAATAGTTTAGCTGTCACTTTGCTTTGTTGTTAGAACTGGACTTGGAACTATGGGGAATCTTCTGTGGTCCGGGCGAGACTTCTCAATGCTGTGTCTCTTCATGGGAGTCGAGCGCTATTTATGTCTGAGGCTCTCTCCAGGGTTGGTGGGCGGTAAGCGAGAAACAGCTCTATTCTCGAATGGCCTCGAATCTTCTTGCAGAGGCTATTCTGCCTGTGTAAAAGTGAATCGTGGTGGACACGGTTCGAGGCTACCGCTTGTGGAATGTTGGTTTAGGCTTACTAATTTAGGCCTAACCGGGCCTTCAGCAGCTAATAAAGGTTCCGTTCTGCTCAAGAGAATCTACGTGGGTTTCCCTCACACATCTCCCAACCGAAAGATGATCCTTTACAGAGCAGTTGCGTAGGAAAGGATCATCTCAACCCGTCAAACTAGAATTATTAAAGGCCTAGGGAAATAACGATCTGCTACGACAGGTGTACACACACAACAAAACGCAAATCTGGACTCAACGGGGAATTTACGGACATAAGCCTTAAACAGGTCGATTCTAGAGAATTTAACTAATACAATTTTAAACAACAGAAAAATCACAGGAGAACATTGGCGACATTTCAGTGAAATAAAAAAAAAACCCTAATTAAATGGAGGCATAAATGTGGGACAAAAAATAACTTAACAATTTAGTGGACTCCCCAAAAAATCATAATTAGAAACATTAATGATATAATATATATATACAATTCACGTGGAAAAGCTTCGCTCCCACCGGAGTATGGATGAGGTAATCCACGGGTCATCTAGCCTCGAGAGCGGGGTAGGGTTCCTTTCACTGGCTAAGGATTTTGTTGCTTCCCGTAAAGAGGAACAACAGCACCTTCCCACGAGGTTTGAATTTTCGTTCTCGTGACTTAAGGTCCAATTAGGTCTCAAACCTCTCAATAAGTCCTTCTTCACGGGATACGAATCTTGTTTGTTACCTCGGGTGAACTCACGCTCGAGGGCTTTAGTTTTCTCCCAAAGGGAGGGGAGAGTTGCGCACTCCTTCTGGGAGCGGGAAAACTTATCGCTCCGGAGGGCTTGGAACTCCGGGTCGATAGGGGTTTTCAGGGGAACAGGTGCACGGGATTCCAGTGCTGCCTGTGTACGGGTAATCACGGGCTGGGCCACGGGATGGTCCTGAATTACGGGGTTCTGACAGAATAAAACGGAGCAGAACTGGATTGGGGCCGCTACCACTTCGGCCCAACCAGACATATAGTCACACTTGATGTGACAACGAATTACTGGGAAACAACTAGCCCGGCTAAGGTAGTCGTGGACCACCACAAATTTCTTGTGGTCAGGCCCAACAGGGGAAGTAGGTCCTCACACACTATAATACATGTGCACCCGGTGTCACGGACGAGGGTGGATACTTGTCGATCGTTCACAGTTCTGTTCTCGAACTTCAATCCACCATGGTTGTATTCATTAAAGACAAAGTTTACCTGATGGACCGGATCTTTTGCAGGCGAGGGAGAATCGCGAGTCTCTCGAGGCGAGGGAGGAGGATCAGGGGCGGCCCAGATTTGGTGCACTCGGTGGGACTGAGAGTTTGCGAATCGGAAGTTTTGAGGACAGTTCGTGCGGTAATGGCCGGGAACTCCGCAGGTGTAGCAGACGATCAGGTTCTTTTGGTACGGCACAACCGGGGGAGAAGAAACTAGGGGCTTAACGTCTCGGTGTTCCGATGGATGGGAGTTTCTTGGCTTAGAGGGACTAGAAACTTTGGTAAATCTTGGAACTGATTTAGGGGGGGTCTTAGGGCCATAAAATTTAGTTTGGGGGGTGATTGGGGAGCCTTTTTAACATTCTTAGGGTATAAATCGTGACTACCCGCGTAGACATCGGCCTCTTCCAAGCACTCCTTGAAAGTGGTGCAACGTTTATCCTTAATAAGGAGGCGAATTTCCGGAGCCACGGCAGCTAAAAGCTGATCCCTAAGGAAGAAGTCCAGAAGGGACTCGTAGACCTGGGGAATTTTCCGCGCATCCAGCCAACAATGAAGGTGTCTTTGGAGGATGTACCCGCGTTGTCGAAATGTTTGGCCGTGGCAGATCCTTTCTTGGCGGAATCCGGAGCAGTGAAATTCGCAATTCATATGAACAGCGGCTAGCAATTTGGACTTTAACGTGGAATAGTCCAAAGTTGCTTTCGGGGGAAGGGATACGAAGATATTCCTTAACTTGGCATTTAGGAGGGAAAGTCAGCGAGCGACGCCATCATTTTCGAGATCCCA
The DNA here is from genome assembly GCA_963969495.1 of Ceratothoa steindachneri. Classification (NCBI taxonomy): domain Eukaryota; kingdom Metazoa; phylum Arthropoda; class Malacostraca; order Isopoda; family Cymothoidae; genus Ceratothoa; species Ceratothoa steindachneri. The sequence goes on from OZ018325.1 coordinate 11,067,001, forward strand.
TCTATTGATCTGAAAGATTCTCTCAAAATGTGCCAAAATGACCCAAAGTCCTCTCCATCATTAAAAGCGGCAACGTGGACTGAAGGAGTTTGGGGAATTTCAGCCCGGGAACCGATGAACTGAGAATCCATTTGATTTCGGCTCATTTCCAGCTCATGCTGCGTAATTTGTTCACGTTCTTTCATCTCCATCTTCAGTTTGTTCTCCTCCATCTCCATCTCCCTCTTCAGTTTGTTCTCCTCCTTCTTCATCTTTAGTTTGTTCTCCTCCATTTTGTTCTTCTCCATCTCCATCTTCAGTTTGTTCTCGTCCATCTCCATCTTTAGTTTGTTCTCGTCCATTTTGTTCTTCTCCATCTCCAGTTTGGTCTCCTCCATCTCAATCCTCCGTTTGTTCTCCATCTCCGTTTTTCTTAGTTCCTATTCCCTTTGCTCTGCCCGTTCGTTCCTCTCTTCTTCCTGTACGTAATTTAGCAGGTCTTTGCCCGAAAGACCTAACATTTCACCCTGACTCTTGAATTTTTCGAAGGATGACATTTTTACGCAGTTAACTGAGGGAACACTGAATCGGGAACGAGCTAGGAGACTACACACGCGAAATGAATATTCGTGAAGGCCTTGATCACACCAAAAAATTAAGATACAGCTACCTACCTCTGTTATTTCTAAGCGGAAAAAATAGTCCTACCGGAATTAGGACACCAAAAACCTTAACTCTTCAGGATTAATAACCAGGATAGTCTCCAAAATTCGAATACAATAAAAAAAAATAATTACCTGGGGTCCAACACAGAATCTAAATAGATTAAGTTCCACTGCTCTTCAATTAACTTGAACTTGCCTTCTGCCAGTACAATACAAAAAATCAAATAAAAGGGATGTATGTGAACAAGAAGGGAACTTCTAAGGTGGAATTTAAAATGACACGTGTTCGTAAAAACCCCACACCTGATACCAGATTTATATAATATGTATATTAATATATATATATATATATATTTTTTATATATATATATATATCGTGGTATGACATTATATTTCATCAATACCATATTATATATATGGGGAAGGGACCGATAACTTACATGCGAACCGACGAAGGGACGGAACACCACTAATTTAGATGGGCTGCGTAGCGTGAGAGAGTGCAACGAGGTAAGGTAACAAATAGACAATAACAAAGCTCAAGGTTATTTAAAGAGGCATTGACAAAAATATAATTTTATTTACATAAAAATAATGAGAAAATTGATAGATAAAATTACCTCAGAGAATTAACGGACAAAATCACATCAGTAACGAAGGGGGGATTGTAGTTATAAATCAGACTATGAAGTTAGAACTTAAGCTATTACAGGAGGAAACTATTCAAATGGGGGGGGGGTAACTCAATTTGGTTACTGAAGGGGGAGTAGGGTTGGCTTACGGATGTCTTCTGCACCTGGGGTGAGGCCGCTCGGAACTTCTGAGCTGGAACTTGAAGTGATGACGGTTCTCCAAAAACATGGGGGGGGGGTAACTTCTGGTCCAGGGGAGAGTAATTCGGCCACCCAAAATAAGGGGCGAACGGAGGAGGGATTCGACAGGAGCTGACGAGAGAAGCCTAAAAAATCACTCGGTGGAGATCGTTAAGTGGAATTACCTCACTGGCTGGCGCTAATTCCAAATACACAAAATAGTTCAGCTTTTACTCTTCTTTGTTGTTAGCACCTGATTTGGAACTATGGGGAATCTTCTGTGGTCCGGGCGAGACTTCTCAATGCTGTGTCTCTTCATGGGAGTCGAGCGCTATTTATGTCCGAGGCTCTCTCCAGGGTTGGTGGGCGGTAAGCGGGAAACAGCTCTACTCTCGAATGGCGTTGAATCTTCTTGAAGAGGATATCCTGCCCGTGTAAAAGTGAATCGTGGTGGACACGGTTCGAGGCTACTGCTTGTGGACGGGTGGGTTAGGCTTACAAATTTAGACCTAACCGGGCCTTCGGTAGCGCATTGAAGTTAAGTTTTGCTCAAGAGAATCCACGTGGGATTCCCTCATATTGATGTTTGTCATAAAATGAATGAAATAAGCTGTTGCTGAGGTTAAGTTGAAATTTCTGGCATCTATTAATAAAAACTAATAAAATTAGCATTTGATTTTTTAAATTCTGAAGCCAAGAATCATTAAACACAATGTATATATTCTTTGATTCAGTTCCTCCTTCTACAACATACATAACAATTAACATCAGAAAGCAACTAAAGATTCTAATTCCATGGATTGTGAGAACTAATTTAAGTTCCTTATAACTCAGGCTGCGCAGAAAGAAAAATATTACTGATTCACTTAAAGGTCTTCTAAAATAAGCTTGGTCAAAATTAAAAGGAGGAAAGCTTACCTCTTTTGGACTACCTGAAGAAATACTCGTTTCTTTGGTAAGAAAATCCTTTTTTAGCACTAAATTACATTGCCCTCAATAAATTTAATTCTTTCTCTAGCACGAATGTTCTAAAACTGGGATAGGCAATAATTTTATGCAGTGGGCACCATTGAAGCTTATGTTAAGCTTTGTGTGCCGCAAATTCAGAATAAATATAAGTTAGTTGCAATTTATATCGTAAATTTTTCTGTATATACTACATAGTTATAGGTATAACTACACAATAATAACTAGTGGTTATTTTTTTTACATATTTTGCCACCGCGTTTAAAATGTTTTCAGACTTATATCGGAGTAGCAACCTACAGCCTAACGTGGAATTCGAGCCATGAAAATTTGCCCACAGGAAAATGGAAAGATGAATCCAAAGCAATTTCGAACTATATTTGCAAGTTCAATTTCTAGGATTAGAATGAAAATGGAGAAGACAACCTTATATAGGGTACAAAGATACGGAAGGATCGCACATCACATAGTACAAACCAATTTAGGAACACAATGAAAAGACAGAGAAATACCAATAAAAAAAACTTTAGGCAACTAATAACAGACATATGCAGCCCCAAAACGATATAAACACAACAACGCCGTGTATATGAATGGTGGGTGAAAAAAACAAAAACATTTTAAAAGATTCAAATAAAGTGGATTCATATCTAAAATTAAGCAACTAAATATATCTGTCAATTTTAGATATGAATCCACTTTATATAAAATGTTAGTCCATAATAATACAAGGAAAAAAGGTGGAGTGTATCTTTAGAATGTTCTATTTGCAATTAACCTTACTTCGGGCAAACTGGTAAATCTTTATCTACTAGAATTTACTAACATAAGTATAATATTAGAAGAGGTGAATTAAACAGTGCTTTATTTTTACATTCATCCGAACATAACCACCTCATTGACTGGAAGTCTGCAAAATTCCTTTATCATTCCGCTGATTTCACTAAAAGAAATATTGTCGAGTGTTCATTAATTAGCATGTTGCCTAATATAAATATCTCCCCTGACTTATTTAAACTCGACCCTGTTTTAAGAAAACTTGTACTAAATAAAATAACTTCATAATGCAGCTTGTTGTCACTCTTTATTAGTGTAATATCATTCGCATTGCCTCCCCCACCACGTGTCTCTGCTATGATCGTGGATTAACTCTTAGCCCTAAATGTTTTCGTTCTAATGATAATCCTTTAAAATGTTTTGGGTTTTCACCCACCATTTATTTACACAGCGTTGTTGTGTGTATATCGTTTTTGAGATGTATATGTCTGTTATTAGTTGCCTAATGATCTTTTTATTAGTATTTATCTGTCTTGTTATTGTGTTGTTCCATTGGTTTGTACTATGCTATGGGCGTTCCTTTCGTATCTTTTTACCCTTTATAAGGTTGTCCTCTTCATTTTCATGCTATTCCTTCAAAATGAACTTGAAAATATAGTTCGAACGTGCTTGGATTCATCTTTTCATTTTCCTGTAGGTTAATTTTCATATTATTGCTTTCCTTACGTGCCACTTTGTGAGCTTTATATATATATATATATGTATATATATATATATATATATATATATATATATATATATATATATATATATATATATATATATATATATATATATACACGAGGGGTGGTCAATAAGTTTTGCACTTCGGATATAAGGAAACGAGATATGAGGAAAAGTGTTTTATTATTTTTTTAATATAACTACCCTAGACTTCAATGCACTTGGGTCACTTATCCCTGAGGATTCGAATTGTCGACAACCAGAAATCTTCCGATTGCTCTTCATTCCACTCCTGGACGGCGAGCTGGACATCTTCATCGTCCCCAACGGCGTCCACGCTGTGCAGCCTTTAGCTAGCGCAATAAAAAGTAGTCGCTAGGAGCCAGATCTGGACTGATGGGGGGATGGTTGAGCTCCTCGAATCCGCACTCGGGCACGGCAGCTTGTGCAACTCTGGCCTTGTGGACTTTGACGACGTGGAAGTCGATAATGGGGCGTGAGGTTTCTAGAGACCCAACGCGCAGAGACCTTGGTCATAGCCAAATTGTTGTGGATGATGTTGATAACACTTCCATGTGATATTCCAAGTTCTCGCTCAATTTCTTTGACTTTCACTCGTCGATTTTCGAGGATCATCCTCTCCACACGGGCCACATTGTCCTCGTTGGTCACTTCTGACGGGCGTCCTGGACGGGGGTCATTTTCAAGGGGCTCTTGAATATGGCGGAACTCCCTATTCCAGCGAGCAATGGTTGCTTAGGAAGGGGCGGTGTCGGTGTACACTGCCACCATGTGTTCATGGATCTTTTTTACATTCTTGCCTTCCTTGGTAAAAATTTGATCACTGCGTGGTGCTCAACCTTCTCCATTGTTGAAAAAAATGTGACTGACGATCTGCGATCAGCTACTGTTTCTTAAATAGACGAGGAAGGAGCGTGCGGCTGTAGATCCTGACTTCTCATAACTTGTCCTAATACCCCCACAAACAGCCCTCCCCCTTCCTCTGTTTTGCCCTACCGATTCGCAAAACTTATGTATATATATATATTCTTTATATATATATATATATATATATATATATATATATATATATATATTCCTGTATATTTCTGCTTCCAGAAAGCCGGATCTTCAGCAGGAAAAGGAGGACAAGTACTGAATATAAAATATATTGCTAACGTTTCGGGTTTTGGACCCATCTTCTAGTCAATATATGTTATATTCAGTACTTGCTCTCCTTTTCTTGATATATATATATATATATATATACATATATTATAGATATATTTAGAATATTGCTAATATATTTATATTTAGTTTTAGATTGTGAAGATGTCTAGAGGCTGTATAAAATCTGCAGTCATATTTTGCTATGTCTGCGGGCAATTTACGCCTTGAGATTCCCGGAGCAATATTACTTCTTTGTTGAAGCGTTGTTATTTAGCTTAATTTGGTGTCAGATTATGAGACCAAGACAAGTGATTTGCTCCACACATAGCTTGTAAAAGTTGCATCAGTAAGCTCCAAATGTGGTCAATTGGAAAACGTAAATGTTTGCCCTTTGGAATACCAATGGAATGGCAAGAGCAGAAGAATCACCATGATGACTGCTACTTTTGTATGACTAAAGTAGCTGATTTCAGAAGAATAAAAATCGCATAATATATTCAAATATTCCTCAAGGATTAAGGCCTGTTCCACACACAGATGATACCCCTGTGCCTGTGTTATCTGAGATATTGAAAATTTCATCAGAGTGAGATACTAGTGATACTAATCAGATGGAAGTAGACTATGAACCACCAGCAAATGAAAATCCCAAATTCTTCAAACAAGCTGAGATAAACGACCTGGTGCAAGACCTTAAACCTTCCAAAAGACTGAAGGAACACAGGCTTCTAGCTTCTGGAACAACATTCGCTTGGTACCGTAATCGTGAAGCGGAATTCATTCAGTTCTTTAAGAAAGAGGATATTTTAGTTTTCTGTTCAAATATTTCTGGCCTTATCGAACACATGGAGATGCTGTACAAAGCAGATAAATGGATGCTCTTCATTGATTCTTATAACAGAAGTTTAAAGGTTGTTCTTCTCTACAATGGCAACACAGCTGCATCTGTGCCAATTGGCCAGAGTATCCAAATGTCCAAAACCTACGAAAATTTGAAAACACTAATAATTGAAATCAAGTACCATCAGCATAATTTTCTCATTTGTGGTGATTTAAAAATTATAGCTCTCGTACTAGGTCTTCAATGGGGATACAGCAAGTATCCCTGTTTTTATGTTTCTCGGATATTAGGGCTGACAGACAACACTATGAAAAAAGGGCTGGCCACCAAGAACCAGCATTTAACCCGGAAATCACAAAGTGAGAGCTATGCCACTAGTTAACCCAAAGGAAATTGTGCTACCAACAATCCACATCAAAATAGGGCTTATGAAATGTTTTGTGAAGGCCTTGAACAAGAATGGAGCTGCTTTCAAGTACCTGGAGTAAAAGTTTCTTCGTGTAAGTGAAGGCAAGCTAAAGGCAGAAATCTTTGTCCTTCAGATTCGGGAATTGATGAAGGACAAGCTTTTTGAGGAAGCATTAGCAGGTGTCGAGGTGAATGCCTGGTTTTCCTTCAACCAGATTGTCCATAACGTCTTGGGAAACACCCGCTCCCCAGAATATGAAAAAAATTACCCAAGATCTGATTTCAAGTTTCCAGCAGCTTGGGTCTAGAATGAGTGTGAAGATGCACATTTTGCCCTCCCATCTTGACTATTTTCCCACGAATTGTAGAAACTACAGTGAGGAACAATGAGAGCGTTTCCATCAGAATATTTGGATCATGAAAACTCGATACCATGGCAAATGGAATGTCAGCATGATGGCGGATCAGTGCTGGTCATTGTAACTTGATAGTCCAGATACACAGCACAAGTAGAAATCACAGCGGTACGCCTCCTGCCTTTGAATCGGTATGTAGGCTAACCATGAGAGCATTTCTTATTTTACATTCATTTGTTTTGATGTTCATGATTTTGATTGATTTCATGATAACCGTGATTTATTTTTATGTTGATTTTGTATACATATGTTCTAAAAACTAAAATAATGTGCTTTCCAATGAATACTTATTCATTTTAAATAAGTAAAAATATATTAAAAATGCACATTTATTATTATCATTAATTTGTATTTTATTCAAAATCCTTACGTGATAGAAAAAATAGTTTAGATATTTAAAATCAGCAACCCATGAATATGTAGGACCAGTGTAATCAATTTTCAATATTTTGTCGAATTTTAAACGGAAACACGGGACACATGAAAAGCTTTTGCATTCTGCATGTGGCCTCCAGGCCACCGTTTGCCCAATTCTTTTCTAAAACTTAGAGGGACAAATACAATTTGCTCTTGGGCTTGTCTATTCTTTTCTCTTCTAAAATAGAATGCCTTTTCCTACTTAATCTTTTAAATCTTCTCGTGATTCTCTGGTTCGCCTTTAGAAAATAATTGAACGAATGCATTATGTGATGCGCTAAAGTAATCTGGGTGGGAACAACCATGCTTATCTTGACTTGAGCTTCCACCTTGTGAAACCTCAGTAACAAATTCGCATAAATAGCACAGGATTTCAAAAGTATGGACTTGCGTCCTGCATTCCTACTGAGAGAGGAATAATAAAAGGTTCTTATATAAATTGAAAATAAGCCAAATAGAAAATAGAATTGAAGAAAATTAAATAAATCTAATTTAAGAATTTTTCGCATCTAAATAAGAAGATGTGGTTGCGCTCAACAATCTTGTAAGTTAGGATATCAGTCTATCGAGCCAAATACTAAGAAGTCACCTTCCTTTGTTACAAAATAATTACAGGGTTTCGACACGTGGGTATCTTTCTATGCATCAATGTACTAAGTAAACATCTCATTTACTTAATCATTCTATTTTCCTTCTGCATATTTTCACTTACTTTACATTCAACACTATTTTCTCCAACCTATTTGTAAGAACTTTCGGGCAGAAATGCCTAAAAAATAGTTCAAAATGCTTAAACTGATAAATAACAATAGAGGATATGTTTTTATGTCACTTTTCAGAGCAATTATTTCCCAATAGCAAATCAGTAAAGATATCTAGTAAAAATTAATGGATTATTGAATAATAAGTTCGTGAAAGTAAAAATTTACTTATGGTTTATTAAGCAAGAAATTTTGATCCTATATTATATTTATTTTAAATCTAACAAAAGGCGTGATCAAGTATTATTCGCCTATACAAACTGAACGCAAAGTATAGAATTAATGAAAAAATCTTTTCAAGATTACCAATCCCATATCACTTATGTTAAGCCTCGTAAAAAGCTAACTTATAGTTATTGAAGACAAATAGGGTTTATCTGTTATCATCCTCGTTTTGAAAATTAAGTCAATTCTTTCAAGCGCTAAAATATTATCCATCCTTTATATTCTTTTTAATAGTGGATGCTTTTAGAGAAACACATTCTTATACTGATTATTTAAAGTCAAGATATATAACTAATTTAACCTAGATTAATTGGAAAATAAATTTTATTTACTACAATTTATATGCCATTAAGTATGGATGTTAAAAGAATGGCACTGAATAAGAAATAAAAACTGCGCGAATATTCAATTGGTCCTTTGAATTTTAAAGCGATAAACATCTAAGGGATACATTAATTCTACGCATTTTATTACAGAAGTTTAATAATAAAGATAAAAAACACTACAAAAGGATATATATTAGGAACTTTTCCGATCTGGAGGACCCGGATGAATATTTAATTTCCCTACTATTAATTTAGATAAATAAATGGTGCGCAATAGGAAAGAGAATGAAAGAGAGTAATAAAAATAGGATTTTATATTCAAAATATTCACGAGTAAGAGAGAAGAAAATAATGCTTAGTACATATGAAAAAAATATAAATGACCTATATAATTAACATTATCATCATCAACGCCATGAGCCATTTCATCGAAATGCTGAGCAAAGACCTCAACAAGCAATATCCACTTATCACGGTCCAGTATTCTTGAATAAAGTGATTCTCCTTCAAATTTCTACAAATTTGGATTTTAATTCTTTCCTGTACATTAAAAGTTTTCTCGTTCATGATTTCTTTCGAACATTTACACAAATTTTATTTTTTTACTACGCTATGAGCAAAATAAGAGAACGTTTAACCTTTATTAAAATAATTTTTAAAATATGAGTTGGTAAATAGAACTTCCATGGCATATTTAGTCATGAATTTAATATAGGTTATGATTATTTTCTATGATTCAATCTTAAATCCAAGAAAATATACTAAATAAACTAACAAAATAAAATATTGATAAGTGCAAAAATGACACTGATATTTTCAGGACCATTCGAGAAGTTGCTTGAAATCAGCTGGTAACATTTTGGTTAGTAGTTAAGAACTGTACAACTTCCCCTGTTGTCGTACTCACTCTGCAAATATAGAATAACACGGGAACGTGACTCAAGAGTGTGATCTCTCGCGTTGTGAAGTTATACAATATAAAAAAACCCTACGAATTGCCTGCAAAAATCAGTTGACCCCGCATAACTACCGTACGAGAAGAACGAGGAGGGAAGACTCGAATATGCGGAAGCTCAGGTTGTTTGGATTGTTGAGGATTGTAAGAAATTTCACTTCAATGACGAAACTAAATTTAATTTAGTTTTACCTGATGACTGACGCTCCGTTAGATGCGCTGCAGGTAATAGACCTAACCCTAAATGTGTTAAAATATCTGACAAGCATAAAATAGGCAGCGTCAGAGTATGGTGGGGATGTTTTCCTCTGAAGGACTCTTTCCATTAGTGCGAATAATTAGGAACGTATATGAAAATGTGTACCGAAACCTCGTGCAACCAATATGTTATACCTTCACTCCAAGTGTATCTGCCCCAGCTAGTAATAATTAAGTAAGACAACGCTCCATGCCATGCAGCAAAGTGAGTAAAAGACCAATTCGAACAAGAAGATATCGAAGTGATGATGTCGTCTGCTCGGGTTAGGACCTGAATCCTGTTAATAACCTCAGTAAGACCATTGTAAAGAAAGTTTCCGACCAGAAATCTTCAACTGTGACGGATTTATAGACAGAAATTGAGTAATAAGAAAAGAAAATAAGACCAGAAATTCGCAAGAAACTGGTAAAGTCTTGTGGTTGTCATTGCGCAGAAGTAATAGGAATAAAGGATTCAACAATTCATCTAAGTGGGTTAATATTCATCGTTATCAAATATTGCTAAATTTCTATTGTATTTGCTTGCTAAGCAATTTTGTGAATCATCGCTCTCTTATTTTGCATGTGTAAATATTTTATTTTGTTAGTTGATTTAATGTAATTCCTCGAATATACGAATGTATAATATGAAATCTTCATAAAATCTATTAAATATAAGTCTTTATGTACTCTGGAAATTTCATTTACCATTCATCATATTTTTTTAAATATTGTAATAAAACAAAATCGTTCTCTTATTTTATTTGGTAGTGTATATCTCTCAATAGTTTTTGTATTATTATCCCTATATATATTGTATCGTACAAAAAGGATATTCTTAACATGTAGGTATCATTCCATAGGTCCCTGAAATTCCCTTCTTTTCTGCTTGTTGTTTGGTGTTACTTCCTACTTTCATATCCATAAGATAAACTACGCCGTTTTTTTGGTATATATATAGAGTAATTATTTTTGTCGGTGATTTCCTTTTTATTGCTCCCATCAAGACTAAAGGCTCGATAAAGTATTCATAATAGTGTAGTAAATATATAGTGTAGTTGCTAATTCTAAGTGAATGATCTTCTACAACTTGCATAACTTAAATTTCTTCGGTAGGGATTAATTTTCAGTCCAACAGTAAGACTAGCATTTAATAATTCTCTGATTGCGAAATGTAATTCTTAATAATTCATTGAGTCGAATAATACTTCTCATTAGCTAAGCAAAGGTGACTTAAATATCTAATTCCTTTTAAATCCTACTCCCAATATGAAATTCCTTTTAAGCATAGCTGTAAAGAGTTTGGGGCAAATGTGATCCCCATATCTTACTCGTATTTCTTTTTATTACTGACTCATGAAAGCCACAATACCCCTATTGTTTGACTGTATATGTATTTTTCTCTAGACCTTATTAAGTCCATGTTATTCCATTTCTATTTTATTTTTGTTCCTTACAATAGTTAGTAAAACGCAGATGCTCATAAGTAATAGATTTATTTCCTAGATTCGCCCTTAGAGATAGCTGATTTCATTATTAAGTTTATATGTTTCCGATGAGCCATAATTAGCCTAAGGTTCTTTCACTTTTCACTGTCGTACAAGAATAAAGTCACACAACTGAAGCGATGAACCATGCTACTCAAATCCTACTGTTCATTTAAATTTTCTAAATATACTAACTAGAAGGTTATCAAGTCGTTTAAATTGGCCCTTTATAAGGATGACTGTTACCCAATATTCGACAGGCATTTTAGCATTTTTTATGCTCTTAATTACTCGAGAATATCATTCTTCTTTACTGGTGTAATTTCCTAGGATTCATTAGTAATAATTGTCATTATTCACTGCTAAAATTTTATTACATATTCGCCGATCTTTTCTCTAGCTGTCAATTTATTTTTCTGTTTTTGTTTTAGAGTTTTGATCTACTGTCTTGCAAATTAAGGAGGTTTGGAGCTCTTAAGTTTTTTTAATAAGCTTGGTGAGTTCAATACATACTGGTACTATCCTTTCTCTAACTGTCTATTCTTTAAATGTCTATTCGAATTTTTACCTTTTTTTTAAGTGAACTTGTTTCTTTAGATTTAAAAAAGGGTACATTGCAAAATGGGTCTGTAATATTGTTGTTGTTTCTCATGATAATTATCACACCTAATCAATGAGATCATTAAACCTGTTTGCAACTTTAATTTAAAAGTTTTTTTCTTTTACTTTGGGCAACAGTTTTAAGCGAGTTGTTCTATTTTTCAGAGTTTAGCTCTTTCTTATTTGGCATCTACATATATTTTTTCAGTTTTACAACTGAGAAATTTAGGGTCGGTGCATATCGCGAAAAAAGCTAATAATCGATATAACTTTAATGAAATGTTTTCATTTTCAGATTATGTAATCAATTTCCTTTTTGTACATTTGATCTCAGCCATATCCACCTTTCTGGTTGGCCTAATTAGGCGGAAGTAGTTCATTATGTAAAATGGTGCTCCTTCTACAAATTCTAAAAATCGGTTTGCACGCCTATTTCCATCTTTCTCTGTGAATTTTCTACTAATTTGCTATTACGTATGTATTTGTTGTCCAATATTTGAATGGAAGCCCGCATAATTATCTTCAATGATGATTTCCTTCCAAATCTGCATTGATTAGGGATGCAAAGATGTCATCAATATTTCGTAAGAAGCTTTAACAAAAACGCTGTCATTTCAAGATGGTAGCTCATAAGATCACAACTCTGTAAAACCAAGAAGAGGAACGATTGTCTACATTATAAATATATTATTATGATTTATGATGACAAATTGCAACTTTATTGTAAATATCAACGCTTCATCAAGTAATAAATTTAGCAGAATAGGATAAAGTTCCAGGTCACCAAAACATTTCAGGCTTTATTCCTTTACTGATATATATATATATATATATATATATATATATATATATATATATATATATATATATATATATATGATGAAAATTAATGCAATATCGCAAGAAAAGATAAGGGAAATATATCACATTCTCCGAAGACAATTTAATTCAGAATAGTTTCGATGTATCTCACACCCTTTATCAACTGTCACTGGATAGAAAATATAAGAAAAGTACTTACAAACATAACACAGGGTCAGGTCGTGAAAGATCCCCTCTTTTTTCTCCCAATCCCCTACATGTCGCTAATCAAGAAGGAGGGGGGGGTAGGCCTAAACATATTGAAGGGCTGACATTTTACTATTTTGTTTATTTGCTTTCGTATTACAGGATTAAAAGAAAATTGACCCTCAGATAGATTTAAATTAGGAACTGACGATATCAAGCTAGATTCTACGATTCTTCTCTTAACATAGTTAGCCGATTTAAATAACATTTTACTTCTATTGAAATCGATCGAATGATTCAAGTCTCTAACATGGCAAAGTATTCCACTGCTTTTGCTGCCCACTCTAATATCTCTTTTGTGTTCATACAATCTCCCTGTGTTATGTAGGAAGCACTTTTCTTATATTTTCTATCCAGTGTCAGTTGAAAAAAGGTGTGAGATACACCGAAACTGTTCTGAATTAAATTGTCTTCGGAGAATGTGGTTTAATTCCTCATATATATATATATATATATATATATATATATATATATATATATATATATATATATATATATCTTATCTTATATTGTCTCTTATCTCGTTCTTTTCGCACTCGGCTCTACACCTTAGCAGCTTTTGTACTTTCATCTAGTTTCTTTCACTTTTCTTTGTGTTTTTTTATTCTTCTTCATGGATTATTGTACTTAAGGATTTTCAGGCATTTTTTGTTGTTTTAGTTCAAACATTGGTTGCATTTCCAGTTTCAGATGCAGTTGGTTGCCTTGGATATTTGTGTTACTTCTACTCCTGTAGTTAATATTTTCACTCTGAGTCTTTCGGTTAGTTTTTATGTATTTTCTTTGTAGATGATTTTAGTCGTTTAGTTTTATATCACAATGCACAAGATCAATAATAACGGTTTCTTTCATTCCCCTTTGTGTCGTTCTTTCTTGCAACATAGTTCTTTTTCACAAGCGGTTACTTTATCTTTTACTTTCGGTAGCTGAATAAAACATGATTTAGGGAGGCAGTTGTAATGGGCTCGTGAGATATAGAATCACTTAACTGACGAGAGTCAGATAAAGTATCAATTTTTATTCTTCAATGCAAAGATACTAAAAATGAAGCAAATGCCCTTGATCGCCTCTTCACTACCACTTTTAATGACACTCACTTCTAACTTTAGTATCAATATCAAATAATTTACAGAATTTTGTCAGCGCGCATCAACGGAGGAAAATTTCCCAATATACCCAAACTCTGTATGCAATTCATCCCTTCGTAGATAGAGGTATGATTATATTTAGTTATTATTATTATCGCAGAAACGAAATTCGGCCTCTTTATTCCGCCCCTAAAAAATAAAACATGTTTTATTAAGAAAGATGCTGAGTTTGATGCGAGTGAATATTGTAGTAGATCCAAATCCTTAATAATCCTATAAAATAGCAGAATTTATTTGACTTCAGAGACAGTAATGGTCCCTATGTAACTTTCGTCCTTTAACAACTGCAGTGTTCCTTGTTTTTATGAGTAAAATATCATTATAGAAAATGCAGATATGCCCCCAAAAATTGAGTTCGATAAGAATTTAACAAGAAAAAAAATATTATATTTACTACACGGAGTCTAAATTCTATAAGGAAGAAACCGAGAAAGAGCACAATATCAAAGTTCAGAGTGTTTGTCTCTCTCGCCAAAAATAGAAATTCTATTATTGCTTAAAGCATTATTCATCGCAGGGATAAATGCATAATTATAGATAAGGTAGGTAGTGTTTTAGTGAACATATTCAACTGTTTTTCTTACCCGTATTCAGGTATTAGGAAAGTTCAAGGATTAACAAAAGATAAATGTATATAAAAGGAGCAGTGGTATAAAAATCAGAAACGCAAAGGATTAATTCAGAAATGCAAAGTGCATTTTAATCATCTGGGACTAAATCTTTGCCACTTGCAGACACTATAATGATAAGTTTGTTCATATCCACCCTGAGTGATTATGCATGAACTAATTGATCTTTACTTTAAAATAAGACTGACTATTAGAGAATACCTGACTACTCAATTCACTCAAACCTACATTAATATGCTCATTTCCTCTTTAATTACTTAAAACGTAGTTGATCTCTTTTCTACATTGTTTTATTCATTTATGCACAAGTATTTTAGAAATAAATCTGAAAATGTGTCATCTAATATCAAGAGATTAACTCTGAAATGTCTTTCCAGAATATATTTTTATCTCTACCTAAATGTAATTAGTTCCTCAGAGAGTAGAACTTCTCATTAGCTCCCAGCGGAGAGATGCCGATTTCGTGTAATTTAATAAGACAATAACTCAACGGCGAAAAGATAATTAAGTTGAGGCAGAAGAAAATTGAAGTAACGAACAAGAGAGAAATTGAACAGACACAAAAAATGAATAATAAAATGAAAAAGACTGCATAATAAATTTCCTTAACCACCAATCATTACAAGCGGGAGGATTTATGCCAAACCTTTAGTAACAGAGCAAAATGAAATGGAAGATTTAACTTTCATTCCCGATATTTGATCAAAATGTGCCTATCTGTAAGTGAATAAACTACGATTAAAGTAAATTTACCTTTTTGCTAAAGTGTTTGTAAAATCTTAGGTGGATTCTTATATTGAAATTTTAGCTTTATAATATTCAAAATTTAGCTTTAGAATGATATAGTTTTCTGTTATTTATTTTACTTTGCATTATCTTCAGAAGAAGTAAATGTATTATTGTGACTGGTCTATTCCTTTTTTATAATTTTAGAAGGGTAAAAATAAATGAGAATAACCCCATAAAACCTTATTAAATTCGAAAATTCCTCTAAATTAGATAACCCGGGTAGCCGCCGAAAACGAAATGAATTGGAAGAGAAAAAACAAACAATTCGTTCTTTTAGGTCTGCCTTGTAAGTGCAAAATAACAATAGAATTTTTAGTAAGAAAATATTTCTCGTTAAATTTATTGATGTTGTTATAAAGATTTATCCCTATATCGATTACTATTTTCTCCCAAATATTAATTTATAAACAGACTTGTTTTGTTTATCTTTCATTCTATTTTTCAGAGTTTAGCTCTGAAGTAAATTTGCCTTAGTTTTAAAATAAGCGCTTCGTTGTTGTCCTTTTCGGCGACAAGCCGTGCTATGTACCTTCAAGACAGTTTCACTTTCTCCTATTTCACTACTTTTGTTATAGGAATATTTAAGGGATATTCCCAATGTTGTATGGATTTTATAAATAATAAAATAAAATATATTTTTGGAGTATACAAATGAATTCTTGTGTGCATCTCAAAATATTAGATAGCTTTAAACTGCCTTTAACTCTCTTTTGAAGTTTTCCAGCCTCATTCCAATTCAATCATTTTACCTCTATTTTGCCTTTTAAGTTCTATAAGTCGCACTTGGAACAATGATTGACATTTTACTTGCCCTAAATTCCCCCCTACAGATACTATCCCTCTTCCGCACCTGCATCTTCTAGTTTCCGGCCGTTGGGGCCCCTTTTCTTTTCATCATGTCGCGGTTGCTAGAAGCTCTTTTATTTTTAAATCAGATATTAAGCCTGAATATATGCAAGCCATTAAAGAGCAATAATTTCCAATATTTACTTTATGGCAAGATTATATAATGTCCCTAAATATTGTACGGCAATAATTTACTTTTAAATAGAGCAAAATTTGGGCTTAATTCATTAATCATCTATTCAAATAGAAGACAGATATTGATTCTTTTATGCGCCATTCTTTCGCAGAATTTCATTCATCTATAATATGCGCGTCATGTTTACTTGCCTAATTTAAAGGATCATTGGTCGATACTACGTCGTCGGTGTGTAGGTTATTAAACTTTGGTTTTTTTTACTAAAGCCATAAACCCATATGACCCTTTATTCATGCATATGCCCTTTGTACGCGTTAATCTCTGCTATTACCCTTTGATACGTAATGCTAACTAGCATTAATATAAGACTGGAAGATCAATTATGGCCTTTGTTATACTCTACACCTTTTATCCGATTATGAGGCATAGATTCAATTTTGAACGAAGTTTGGCTTAGGAATATGTCAAGCCCTCCCAGATAATGGGCCCGCGAATAGTCTTCCCTTCTGTCGAGGATACGAGGTGGATGTGTCATAAAGACAACTTTACTTCTCATAAGATCACAAATTTCATTATTACCATTTTTCCGCAGGTTCATCGAGCATTATTTAAATAAACATGGTAGCCTTGATAAATCTTTGTACTATTTCTACAAGAAAGCTCAAGTTTGTCCTCGTGATTAAACACTATTTACGAAAGATTTCTACTGTTTTAGAGCCTCACTATTTAGAAATAATGAAATTTTTTAATTACTTTTCCATTTTATTTCCCTATTCTTGACATTATTATGTCACTGAGATTATTTATCTTTCAACGCCTTTCTTTATTTTCCTTGCTATATAAAAATATTTTCCAAATTTACAGTTTTGTTTGGAATTTTGTTCCAGTGTTTATGCTTTGAAGTTTTCATTTTCTGCCTAACAACCCAGAGGTGTCATTTGATCTGCTTCAGAGATTTCCTGCAGCGAATTATGCCTTTGAAGGCTATTGCCAGATGTGCGCGTTAAAAAACACCAGTGATTTCGTGCGGTCAAAACAATTAACCGAATATATTTTTATTACATGCTCTATGTTTAGCCTTAGTGTTTTATGATTAAACATTTATAATTCAGGATATAATTTCTCTAATTGTTACAGCCATTTTTTTCCGCCATTTTGTATTTGCGTAGCCTCAATTAGATATTTAATATACGACTTTAAGTTTGTAAGATAAAGTGATGAAATTAGACATAGTGAAAATATGTAAAATGTATTTAGCCGCCGTTCTTTCTTTAGGCATTGAAACCGGAAGGGTAAACTGCGGACTTAGAAGCTGCAAACGCCAACTGCGAGATTTTCGCTAATTGTCCCACTATTGAATCTTTAACTACTTTTATAACTCTTGGGGTGATTATGTCGGTCCCAGGTGATTTATATTTGTTATCTAATTGATACCAACCTAAAATCTGTAAATAAGTATTCCTATGATCGTAAAGGATTATTAACTTAGCACCTGGTTTTACGTGCAAGGCTAACAATCGCATTTTCCTTAGTGAAAACAATGGCAAAATAAGCATTTA
The DNA here is from genome assembly GCA_963969495.1 of Ceratothoa steindachneri. Classification (NCBI taxonomy): domain Eukaryota; kingdom Metazoa; phylum Arthropoda; class Malacostraca; order Isopoda; family Cymothoidae; genus Ceratothoa; species Ceratothoa steindachneri. The sequence continues at coordinate 11,084,941 of OZ018325.1, forward strand.
ATGTAGGGAATATATATCAACTCTATGAATGCTAAAAAATATTTCATTTCTACAATAGGTCTAATACTAGCATTTATTGGTTTCATACTGTTTATTGATATAAAAAAATGGGGGGAAGATTTTATTTACATTTTATGGCTACGCTAATTTCACAATTGTGCTTGGCTCTTTTTAGTCGCGTGCGAGTCTAGTTGTGGGCGACTCTAAATCTCACTATGTCGGTCAATCGCTTCCCGTTTTGCTATTTCTTTTGTTTTGTTAATAACATTGTAACAATTTGGCCGATTCTAACGAAAGTTGAAACCCGTATGTTGTTTGAAATTCTATTTCAAATTATATAACTGTCAAGGTCTTGCCCAGAGTAGCCCGAAAATTATTTCCTTTTGGCAATAACATCATACCTATTAGGCCGATTCTAACGAAATTTGAATCATTTATGTTGTTTTACATTAACATTTAAATGATATAATTGGCGAAAATCCCTCCAGGGTTACCTGGGAAATTATTTGACAATAACAACATAACTATTCAGCCGATTCTAACGAAATTTGAAATCCTTGGGTTGTTTTACATTCTCCTTCGAATGATATAATTTCCTAGGTCCTCCTAGGGTTAGCCCGGGAATTAGTTTGTTTGGGCAATAGAATCCTAACTATTCAGGCGATTCTAATGAAGTTTCAACCCCTTATGTTGTTTTACACTCTCTTTCAAATGATATAATTGCCTAGTTCCTCCCAAGCCTTGTCCGGGAAATATTGAAAGTTTTGAAAGTCATAAATCAGAATATATGGAAGCACGCGACTTTTGATCAGCAGACCTTGTTTATTTTTGCTTTAACTTGTCTCTTTAGTGAATAAATATGTTTGTTTATTGCTTTATCACTTTTAATATTTGAATAGTTTTTAAGCTTTGTCTCTCCCTGTAATGATTTTCTCATTTTCTTTAGTTGACCATTTACTACGTTTAATAATAGTATAGTTCAAACAATTTTGAAGGAATAAATTCATACGTTGTTAAAAGATCCATTAAAAGTAATGTATGTTTTAGTAAGGCAACAACTACAGTCTATAATGACACGAGAGAGAGAGAGAGGAAAAGGAAGAAAGGGCAGGCAAAAGGGGTATAGGGTGTGAGAAAGAGATGAAGGAGGTAGATTGTTTAACGGAAGAGAGAAAGGGGTCAAACAGAGAGAGAGAAAGGGGGATACTGAATGTGGTAGAGATTGAGAACGAAAGGGTAGGGAGAGAAAGGGACAGGGGGAGGAAAGTGAATGAGAGAGAGATAGAGAGAGAGAGAGAGTGGGGGAGTGTATGAGGTGTGTACGGGTAACGGTCGATGGCGAACTGTGTCCTGCCTCCATTTCGCATTTTTAAATAGCACATTGCGTCGCTTAGACGTTCCTCGACTATTAATGACTTCCTCGTTATGTAAACCTGTTGATATTAATATTTCCCTTTCATTCTCTAATATTATACCATATCTCATATCGCCTTAATTTAAAGCTCTTTTTCTACCATTCCTCATTTTTGTGTTGAATGCCTTAAATTGGTCATAACATTGCTGCATTGCTGAGTAAACTCACACGATGTAGATGTTGCTCAATACTAAAATCTTCTCTATCACCTATATAGGAGTAAAAGTAATCCAATGGGAATCTTTGGTTAGGTAAAAAGATTTAAAGTTTTATTCCTATGAGTAAAAAGATTTTTCATACTGATGACCTATCTCTGAGGCTAATCTTTAAAAAAGGTATTGTAGAGTATTTAAGATTTGAACAATAAGATTTTTCAAATCAATATTTTCTCTTAAATAATCTTTCCTTTTGGGGGTCATATTTTACGAAACGTGCTGTGGCAGATTTTCTCAGCAGTATACTTGTTCACTCATCTATAAAACTATATATTTTACTATATTTGAGTTCATTATGCAAAAAACTTCACATTGGTAGGCCAAGAAGGTGATAGACTAGAACAAAGACGGAGAAGTGGTTCACCCCTTGGTGTTATGCTTAACCCTGGTAAGTTAATGAGGTAGCGTGTTGAAAACCGGGACGCTACGCAAAACCACTTTTTCTCGTTTGCGCGGCGTGGGGGGGCCGGAAGCTCATAATTTACCCGGCAGCATTTATTCTACACCATGACTGCTTTGCTTGCCTGAGCCAGTCTAGTTCTTCTCTACGTGTACAGATACAGCAAAATCTTTTGTTTGATTTCGCACAAGAATTGTGAAAAGTGTTTTCACGCGTTAACTGATTCCTCGCTTACGAGTTCTTTCGCAGCTTACGTGGAAAGTGACATTACGTATTGCAGTAAAAAGTCAAATTTCACTTGCCTTGTGCACGGTAGCGAGGGTGAACTTGTTTCCATCCTCCCCCTCCGCTTTCCTCATCGGACTCCCTTTGAGGTGGATCAAGGACCTGCAGGCTCTCGAAAAGCGCCTGCACGTAAGGTAAAGTGCCATTTTTGCTTGGGTTATTTTTGCTTTGGACAGGGCCTCCCCTTTTTAACTAGCTCTACGCTCACTGGTTAAAAATATTTCACTCACACACACACACAAACACAGCCAAACACACCGAGTCTTCACAAAATTTGTTTTTCCGGACCCTAATGGGGGGATGGAAAAATAAATGAGGGAGACTCGGCGGATACCGCTAAGGACCCTCTCCCATGGCCCCAAGCCAGATCGGGGGGAGGTCTTGGCAATTACCCATGGGAAACTAGGGGTGACCCTAGTGAGACTCATAGATACCCACAATGGATACTCGGCTATCTGCCAAAAGGAGAGCGACTGTGAAGTCCTCACCTCCCAAAAAGCAGCAGAATCCCTGAGGAAAATTAATCTAAAACCCCACACGCCTCCACAAATCAAAACTCACCGCAGCATCATTCTTCGCTGCCTTGATCCTTGGGTCGGAGGCCACAGCATCGAAGAAATTCCTGCTGAGGTCGAAAAGAATCACTCTTGGGCTAAGGTAGCGGAAGTCCTTAAATTCAAGGACTATACGCACGTTTTAAAATAGTGTTTACTGATTCGGTAATGGCGGTGAAGGCTACGGAGGGTGGTATACTTCTCTTCAACGTTCGAATCTGCCCCAAGCAGGTCGAGCGTGAGGAGTTTATCGACCTCCAAATGGCTTCAAATGCTACAAGTATGAGGAGCACACTACAGCCAACTGCTCCAGAGGGAATGCTATCTTGTGTTCTATCTGCGCGTCAGGCACCAATTTTTGAAGGAGCTGTAAGAGCACCTCCATAAAGTGTCTTAACTGCGCTGGTGAACATAAAACACTTTTCATGGCTTGCCCCATCAGGAAGCCGATTTAAAAAATAAGCATACCTAAAGAAACTGGAAGAGGAAACACGGGCTAACACAACCCATGCTAAAGTTGCAAAAGCTGCGGTAGCAGAATCAAAAGAAAACCCGACATTTCTCCACGTCGAGTATGAAAACTCGACTAAAATTATGTGTTGCATATATTATGCTCATATTGCGAATCTCTCCTCCACGGGGTGCTTTGCAGATGAGCTTAATAAGATGGTAACTTATAATGGAATGGAGAAGATGTAGATCCCCCCGAACCCGCGGTCAGAGAAGATCCTGAAAATTAGTCTCAAACCCAAGTGCGAAGCTAGTTGTCAGAAGCTCCCAACTCTCAGCAATGCCACAACTTCAGCTTCCTCCAGGGACCCCAGGATCCAGGCTGCAAAAGCACGCACGGAACAAAAAACAAGCAAAAGAAACTCACAAAAACATAATCAATCACGCAAACACACCCACAAAGGTTAATAACGAAGTCACGGAGACTGGAGTTGCGACAGCCGAGGGAAGGCCACGTTCACCCCACTCACGGAAAACCTCGCAGCCCCAGAGACGCCCGAGATCGTCCTCTTCTTGCAAGAGGGAATCTAGGCACGCATACCATTCAAGAAAAATTAACTTGAAGGTATTTGCTGCCAAAAGTTCCCCGTTTTCTAAGGAGATGGATGCCCTTGATGTATCAGAAGGTATAATAGCCGGAAGATACAAATGGGAATTTACCTCGGACGAGTACAGTGAAAAACAGGTCGAGGAGGCTTTACTCCAAGGCTTTATTAAACTGACTCCGGAAACCTTTGTCACCCTTACTGACGGCGAATACAGGAAAAATGTACAGGTAAAACTATCAGGCCACCTAACACTCCACAAGGACCTAAGCTCGTAAGAGAATAAGTCCTAAAAACATACTATTACACCCAAGAACCCTTAAGTGAACTATACAATGACGACTCTAAAAAGATTACACTTAAACTCTGAAGGATGGACAAATAAACAGACAGTGTACGGAAATGTATTGAGACAATGCGACCCAGACGTAAAATTTATTTCCGAACATGGAATAAATGACGCAAACACACTAAAAAATTTTCCCTACGAAGTCTTGCCTTAAAATCACAGCGGAGAACGTTTTGAAGGATGCGCTATAGCTGTGAAAAGAGGTCTTGACTTCAAATCAATAAGTGGACTCAACGAATCTTACCTCGCTGTGGAGGTCCGTACGGCAGTGGGACCCCTGGTCTTGGCAACGGGGTACCAATCACCAAGGAGAGGGTACTTTTCCCTTCCCAACTTCTTGCAGCTATGTGGTCAAGGCAGAACCGTTTTCTTTGCCGGTGACCTGAATGCAAGAAGTGCTGCCTCCGGTTATAAGTAGACCAACCCAGCAGGCAGAAATTTTGAGACACTTATCGATAGACATATTATGACTAGAATTGGACCAGACTTCCCCACATTCATTACACACAGGTCAGCCACCAAACCAGACATTGTACTAACCAGCAATATGTTTCCATATAATTACTTCATTGAGCCGGGCTCCCCTATTCCCATCGTCCACCAGGCTATCCTTATTAAAGTTTTAACCTCTCCCATTCAAATCCCTATTCCAGAGCAAAAGAGCTACGCTCGAGCCAACTGGGATAAGTATAAACAACTCCTCAAAAGTTATAACCCAGAATCCTTAATTAAGGCCTCCCTAGAAGAAATTGACGAGGAGTTGGATAAAATAAATGAAATTTTATTAAAAGCCGACGAGGAAGCCGTCCCCCGAGTTAAATATAAAACTCTCCCTGCCATCTCATGGACCCCTAGAATAAAATCCCTCGCGAGGGAGTATAGGGAATGGATCAATGAAGTGAACCTCACTGGCCCCAACATCAACACACACCGACAAACACGACTCATTCTTGACGAACTAATGACTCTTATAAGGGACCAACAGAATGTACTCTGGAATAATTTAATTGACAGACTGAACGTAGAAACCGACTCACGTACATTCTGGCAGACTGTTAAACGACTAAAAGGCGGAAAACCACCAAAGACTATTAAGCTTAGACGTGATGACACTGAAATTTCGGACGTGGAAAGAATCGAAGAGAAATTCAGACGCTTTGGGGCATTTATATTTAAGATATCCCCGGAAGAGAATGATGACTTCGATTTGGACTTCAAAGACGGAATCATTAACGACCTAAATGATCAAATGCACAGAACCCACCCTCACCATTGTGTATCACAGGATAGGGAAATAGAAGGACTCGGCGGTAGAATTACTGCCGAGGAACTCTCAATAACCTTAAAGTCCTTTCGATAGCGAGCACCGGGGCGTACAGGACTGACGAAGAAGAATTTTATTCGAGCCCCGCCCAACATCTTATTGGGGCTCATGAATATCATGAACGCGTGTCTGAATGTGGGTTACTTCCCTAACCACTGGAAGGTAGCAAAAATGATATTGATTCCAAAAGCCGGCAAACCACCAGACAGTCCAGCCTAACTTCAGGCCTATATCTCTCTTAGAATTTTCAGGGAAGGTCTTGGAGAAGATATTAGCCAATAGAATAAATACTTTTCTCGAGAATAACAATTCTCATAATAACCAACAGCATGGCTTTCGAGCGAAGCGAGGAACAGACACGGCGCTAGCCGTAATTACCGAGAAGTTGGCAAAAGTAAAATCAGAAAAACGCCACGCAAATCTGGTGCTACGCGATGTCAAAAAGGCCTTTGACAAAGTATGGAGGAGAGGCCTACAATACAAGATCTTATAACTGGGCCTCAATCCCATACTTGAGAGGATCCTTTGTGACTACATGATGGAGAGGAGGGCGTTTTTGAGTATTAAAGGTTATAGCGGCCCTGAGTTTGAACTCAAGGCGGGGGTGCCGCAAGGATGGTCCATCAGTCTCCTGCTCTATAACATTTACACCATTGACCTTCCCCAACCTCTGACTGAAGGTTCCTTGTACGTCCAATTTGCGGACGACATAACAATGATATGTACGGAGCCTTATCAGGATGCGAATTTCTTTGCACAGAGTACGGCAGTGGAAATCGAAAACATCAACTCTTTCGAGAGAAGATGGAAGATATCCACCAATGCCCAAAAGTTCCGTGTAATTCCATTATTTAGAAGGATACTGGCAGACATCCGTGGGAGGGGGGGGGGAGGACGCATCCCATACCGCATGGAGGGCACGGAGGGACTTGGGGGAATTTTTCAATTTCGTAAACCTGAGCACCTCCAACAAACTTAAAATCTATAATGCGTGCATTCGCTCAAAACTCTTGTACCCCCCGGTTCTATAAACATAGTTTCCAAGACCCAAGTCCTTAAACTGCAAAGGGACCAGAATAAGGCAGTATATATCATTACGGCAACCTGAAGGACAGAATGGAGAAGGCAGAGTAAACTCCATGATGAACTGGGGATGACCCCCATAAACGTCGAGCTTCACCTCAGAGCAGCCAAAATCTGGGACAAGGTGCACCGGCACCTCCCTCTCGAGTTTGTGCTCGAGCACATTGAATTTGACAACTTACACAACATAAGACGACAAATATCGTTTAAAATCAGCAGACTAACGATTGACATTGACGTCGACCCAAGGTTCACTTAAAGTAAAAAAAAAACAATTCACAACGCAAAGCACGAACAAAGCCAAGCGAATTTACACACTAAATTAGCATTCCCTATATTAGTTTCTATTGAACACTTCCCCAAAATTTTGTGCAAAATAACGCCAAAAATCAACAACAACCAAGAAAAACAAAAACCAAAATCTGGGTGTAAAATACCAAGAAAATAAGATAAAAATCTTCAACAAGACAAGTAGAGACTAAAAAAATCTACAAACAAAGGCGTGAAATCCCAGCGCATTATCTGAGAATATATTTATATATTGTAAAAAAACAAACAAAAAAACCATAAAGAAAGCCAGTGATACCCTTTCACCAGAGATCTGTCTTTGACACTTCTTTTCATTTTCACTTTCCTATTATTTTTTCCCTATTTCCCCATTATTTCTCCTACTAAAAACCCTCTTCTACTATATTCCCTACTTTATATGTCCAATGTCTATGTGATAGAACGAGTTAATTTCAACTCCTATCCCATATTATTAAAAACCACGATGCTGCCCACGTGCATCTTCGATTCGAGGCTTGGAGTCTTATCTCAGCTACCGGATGCCAATGTTTAAACAAGGAGGTTATCGTCCCCCCGTTCACCCCCATACGCCGACCTCGCCAGATCGAGTTAGGCTTATGAACAGATAAGGCATTGTTCGCCGGCCCGGCTGTGCGTTCCCTCCAAGCTTTCACTCCATTTTCCCCCACGCCAAGGAGATGTCCTGGCTATTTATATGGAAACTTTACCACTAAGATCAGATTGGAGATCCAGATTTTCGTCGCGAAACATCACCACGACCCTCTCTCCCTTTGTGCGCCAAGGGACCTCGACCTCGAGATTCACCATCACTTGTCCAGAAGGAGTACAATATTCCTTGAGTGCCAAAGGTCGAGCCTTTCCGACGCCAAGTCCCAAGGCTTCCCCCCCTGTTGTTCAAGGAGAATAGCATTAGAACAGCCATTGTTCGTTTTGAGCCCTTCGCCAAGAAACGGTTCTCATCCCCCCCTGTTGTTCAAGGAGAACAGCATTAGAACAGCCATTGTTCGTTTTGAGCCCTTCGCCAAGAAACGGTTCTCATCCCCCCCCTGTTGTTCAAGGAGAACAGCATTAGAACAGCCATTGTTCGTTTTGAGCCCTTCGCCAAGAAACGGTTCTCATCCCCCCCCTGTTGTTCAAGGGAGAACAGCATTAGAACAGCCATTGTTCGTTTTGAGCCCTTCGCCAAGAAACGGTTCTCATCCCCTCCCCTGTTGTTCAAGGAGAACAACCTAGAACAGCCATTGTTCGTTTTGAGCCCTTCGCCAAGAAACGGTTCTCACCCCCCCTGTTGTTCAAAGGAGAACAACATTAGAACAGCCATTGTTCTTGAGCCCGTAGACAAGAGACGGTTCTCTTCCCCCCTTTGTTCAGAAGAGATCAACCTAGAACAGCCATTGTTCTTCCAGCCGTTCGTCGAGAAACGGTTCTCCTTCCCAAGACGCCACGTCAGGATCATCTTATCCCCCCCCCCTTCGGCTGGAACTCACCAGCGGACCGAATATTCCTTCAAGTACCTTCCACCGCACCCTAATGAAAAGTTACGTAAGCCAAACGTCACCTTTTGAGTATTGATCCCTTTTGTCAATTCTATCCTGTGCTTCAAATTGTTTATCGAACCATCCCATCTCTTTAACTCTATATTGGTTTTACCTTTTTTAATCCCTTAATTCCTTGGATTAGCCCGAGTCTCCACGACCCTTTCCATTCTGTTTATGTCAATATTTTCCGTTTTTGTGTATTTTTTATAGTTATTATTAATAAAACTCTATTTTATTAATGATAACAATATTATTATCCTTGAGCTCAGTTCCACTTCTTAAGCATTTTGTAGATACATAATATCGGCCGCCAGACAGTAAACGCACTCTAAAGATAATTAAGGAAGTTCCCTCTACGAATAGTGTAATATATGGTATCGTCGGGAGTCATTCTACGACATATATATATATATACTATTTAAATTTGGTATCAGGTGTGTAAGGTTTAACGCTATATCTTTGCAAACACTGGTCTCAGTCGAGTAAAGCATAGTGTTATTCGTTATAATAATAGAATATAGTAGTTCCCTTTTGTTTTAACGATTGCTATCCCCTTTTTTTGGAAACTTAAGAAGCTGGAGTAGCTCAAGGAACGGTTATAATAAGTTGTTTTGTGTTTTTTTGTGATTTTAGTCAGTGGTTATTTAGATTGAGAAACCAAGTACGAATAGGTCAGTGCCCATATTTAGGTAGGCTAATTCTATAGAGGCATAATTCTTGTTGCAAGGAATTTTAGTTGGTTGACTAGTGCGCCCCCAAGTGCAAAGATGACTCAGTTTGAAATCTTTAAAGCGCAAGGAGAATCCTTAGGACTCTCCGGAAAAGAACTAATTGAGTACATTCAAGAGGAGCAAAGAAAAGAGGAAGAAAGAGAAAGAGAGGAACGGATAAGACAAGCTGAGCTTCAGATTGAATTAGCTCGGATTAAAGCAGAAGTTTAAAGAAAATAGGTAGAAAAACAAAGAGAAAGAGAGGAACGGGGAAGAGTAATCCAACGAGAAGAACGAGAAGGAAAAATACAACGAGAAGAACGAGAAAAAGAAATCCAACGAGAAGAAAGAAGGACGGATTCGCGCCCCTTCCCAGGAAAGCTGACAAAGTTTCCGAGCCCCGTAAAACCCCAAAACTTCTTTCCCCCAAACCAACAACGGGACTCCAAACCTCCCGTTAAGACTTCCCCTCCATCTCTCTTCCCGAAGCGACCAACCATATGCTTCACCTGTGGTGTAGAAAACCACATGAGCTGGAATTGCCCCCAAAATTCTAGGCTTAAAAGCGGACCAGCCCACCAAGTTTACCAGATTAATGCAACCCCGGCTCCCCCGGTGGTGCAGACCCAAGCAGAAACTTCTCCCCCTCCATCAGGCCACCAGGTAAATTTTGTTTTTGGTAAAAGTTCATCGGGAACTTTGAAATATGAGGAGGGCAGCGTGGACAGCTGCCGAGTATTGACTCTCGTCAGGGAGACAGGATGTACGTGCTTCATCGTGTCCGACGAACTCCTCCCAGTGGCCTCTAACCACGAAAAATTTGCGGTGGTACATGACCAACTTGGGCGGGCGAACAGATTCCCCGTCGCTAGATGTTACCTGCAGTGTCAATATTATAATGGCTGGGCTGAAGTCATTGTAGCACCCATAAAATTCTGTTCCGTACTTATAGGACAGAGCCCCCAAGTAAGTTTCGACCCTGTGTTTCAGGCCGCCCTTCCTCAAGGCCGAAATAAGAAAGAAGCCCAGGAGCCCGTCCCCATCAGAACCCCGATACCGTCCGATTTCTCGGAGACCCCTAACCAGGACTTTAGGAGGCAAAAGAGGAGTGTGAATCACTAAAACCCTTAGGTGATAAGGCCCCAGACAAGGACACGGAGACTGTCCCTGGACCCCAAGAAAAAAAGAACCCCCAACGCTCCCATGGAGATACCTTCGTAAAACTGGACGAAGCATCGGCGCTTGAAGAGGATTGCCCCGCGGAGTCCCTTAATGTAATCCAGACAGTGTGCATCCAACCTGATGCCGATTACCCTCCTCCTTCCCTACCAGGCGAGTCTTTGGAACCCTCTGACCTGGATAGTGACGCGCAGCTGACACCACGTCAGAAGAGTCAGCTACAAGAACTAATTAAATGGAATCACCATTTGCCCACCCTATTAGCTCTTTTCGAGCAACTGCGTGAAAATGGCCTCACCATTGGCCCCAGCAAATGCCAGTTTGCCCACGAAACCATCAAATATTTGGGTTTCAAAATAGGACAAAACAAGTTAGGTCCCCACGAGAACAAGATTAAGGCAATCGCCGACATGCCCCTCCCGATTATAAAGAAGCCATTAAGATCGATCCTAGGAGCAGCTTCTCCCTATCAGCGATTTGTTCCGAATTTCGCTGCAATTTCGGCCCCCCTATGCCCCCTTCAGGAAAAGAATTTCTCCAATCGTTTACGTTGGAATGATGTCGCTGTTTCCCATTTTAATCAGCTCAAAAGTAAGTTAATTTCTGCCCCCATTTTTAAGTTGCCCAACCCGGAAAAATCCTTTTGGGTTAAGACCGACGTGATCAACGAGGGCATTGGAGGTGTACTCCTTCAATACGTGGATAACAGAACGAGTCATCCAGTTGCATATGCTAGTCGTCAATTATTACCACGCGAAAAGAGATATGCCACTAGAGAAAAGATAGCTCTATCAATTATCTGGGTCATAGACAAATTCAAGCTGTACTTGATATGTAAAGAATTTCAAATAGGAACCGACCACCGTCCGTTAGCCTATATTAGGAATTTGAGACACTCAAACGGCCGCATCATGCGCTGGAGTTTACTCTTGCAAGAGTATCAGTTTAAAATAAATTAGATAAAAGGTTCCGATAACCAGGTCGCTGACGCCCTCAGTAGAAATGCGTTACCGAATAGCGTAGAATAATTGTATTCATAGGATTAGTAACTCCATGTAGGTATATACCGTCTTGTACGACTTAATTTAAGATTCTTTTGTAATATAATTAATTAATGTATATGTCTGAATTTTGTAACGCTCAATGTCTAATTTTTTTGTATGTCTATATATTTGTTCTTATTAATTTACGTATAAATTATTTTGTCCCGTATGTACTAAGTTTATATCATTTCATTGTTCCATGCCCTTTTTTTTTCTCTGATTAAGTTGTATTAAAGGTTATTTTCCCCTGTAATCTAAAGATCAAAATAATCATATGTATTGAGGTAATACTAGTTAGGTGCAGGAAGGTACGGTTGGTACAAGAAAACGAGTTCCCTACAACGGAGCTCTATCGTTGTCCCTTCTCTCTTTTTTTTCGAAGTGACAACTTCCCCTGGAATGGAGGGGTGTGATAGAACGAGTTAATTTCAACTCCTATCCCATATTATTAAAAACCACGATGCTGCCCACGTGCATCTTCGATTCGAGGCTTGGAGTCTTATCTCAGCTACCGGATGCCAATGTTTAAACAAGGAGGTTATCGTCCCCCCGTTCACCCCCATACGCCGACCTCGCCAGATCGAGTTAGGCTTATGAACAGATAAGGCATTGTTCGCCAGGCCGGCTGTGCGTTCCCTCCAAGCTTTCACTCCATTTTCCCCCACGCCAAGGAGATGTCCTGGCTATTTATATGGAAACTTTACCACTAAGATCAGATTGGAGATCCAGATTTTCGTCGCGAAACATCACTACGACCCTCTCTCCCTTTGTGCGCCAAGGGACCTCGACCTCGAGATTCACCATCACTTGTCCAGAAGGAGGACAATATTCCTTGAGTGCCAAAGGTTCGAGCCTTTCCGACGCCAAGTCCCAAGGCTTCCCCCCCTGTTGTTCAAGGAGAACAGCATTAGAACAGCCATTGTTCGTTTTGAGCCCTTCGCCAAGAAACGGTTCTCATCTATCCCTGTTGTTCAAGGAGAACAGCATTAGAACAGCCATTGTTCGTTTTGAGCCCTTCGCCAAGAAACGGTTCTCATCCCCCCCCCTGTTGTTCAAGGAGAACAGCATTAGAACAGCCATTGTTCGTTTTGAGCCCTTCGCCAAGAAACGGTTCTCATCCTTCCCCCCTGTTGTTCAAGGAGAACAGCATTAGAACAGCCATTGTTCGTTTTGAGCCCTTCGCCAAGAAACGGTTCTCATCCCCCTTCTGTTGTTCAAGGAGAACAACCTAGAACAGCCATTGTTCGTTTTGAGCCCTTCGCTAAGAAACGGTTCTCATCCCCTCCCCTGTTGTTCAAGGAGAACAACCTAGAACAGCCATTGTTCGTTTTGAGCCCTTCGCCAAGAAACGGTTCTCACCCCCCCTGTTGTTCAAAGGAGAACAACATTAGAACAGCTATTGTTCTTTAGCCCGTAGACAAGAGACGGTTCTCTTCCCCCCTTTGTTCAGAAGAGAACAACCTAGAACAGCCATTGTTCTTCCAGCCGTTCGTCGAGAAACGGTTCTCCTTCCCAAGACGCCACGTCAGGATCATCTTATCCCCCCCCCCTTCGGCTGGAACTCGCCAGCGGACCGAATATTCCTTCAAGTACCTTCCACCGCACCCTAATGAAAAGTTACGTAAGCCAAACGTCACCTTTTGAGTATTGATCCCTTTTGTCAATTCTATCCTGTGCTTCAAATTGTTTATCGAACCATCCCATCTCTTTAACTCTATATTGGTTTTACCTTTTTTAATCCCTTAATTCCTTGGATTAGCCCGAGTCTCCACGACCCTTTCCATTCTGTTTATGTCAATATTTTCCGTTTTTGTGTATTGTTTATAGTTATTATTAATAAAACTCTATTTTATTAATGATAGCAATATTATTATCCTTGAGCTCAGTTCCACTTCTTAAGCATTTTGTAGATACATAATATCGGCCGCCAGACAGTAAACGCACTCTAAAGATAATTAAGGAAGTTCCCTCAACGAATAGTGTAATATACATATGGTATCGTCGGGAGTCATTCTACGACAGTCTACACTATGCTGCTATATACGCAAGACGTGCAGCACTTCATATAATCCTCCTTCATAGTGGTTTTGGACGTCAAAATTTCTCTGGTTGCACTTTCATTACCGCGTTACCAGGTAAGCATTGCTTATTGCAATTGCACACTTGTACGTTTTTAATTATTTAATTTTTGTTATTGGAAATATTTTCACAATATGTAGGAACAATAAAGCCACATGGTGTAGCTACTCAGCCCAGTCGCGATATTGAATTTGGTGACGCTACGTTGTGCCTTTTTGACCATTGTTCTAATTTTTTTTTTGATTTTCCTAGTTCACTATGCTACGCCAGGGCTTGACGCAAGAACAGACCAAGCTACAGATCCAGCTTCAGTTGCTTGATGAGGAGGACTCTAGCAGTAACTTAGATGAACCACTAGATTTCACTTTTGAAGTCGATGCCATTCAGGACGACCTGCATGAAGCCGGGACGTAAGTGGAGGAGGAGGCGTACAGGCAGGGAGTGGAAGATGACCATATCCTAATCGTCCCTCTCATCATAAACGAGGCCTTTGTGATTTTTACAGTGCCACTGCCACTGTCTTCCACGTCCAGGACTTCCAGTACAAGTTTCTCAGTTCTTCAGGTACGAGTAGGAAGAAGAGAAGAGGGAAGCTGCATCATAAAGAAGGTTCAACGATCAGAAAACTTAATGTCGAGTAATTGAGGACCAAGTACAAGACACTGTAGCGCAGAGCCGCAAACCAACGGTTTTGCTGAGTATCCTAAAGATCAGCATCATTTTTTTAGATCTGATGTGTAGTACTTTCTTTTATTCTCCATTGATCCTCTTCTGCCACGTTACTTCTCCCTCATTAAGTTTGTAAATGTCAGTTTAGGACTGATTTATTCCTCATTTTCCGCAACCTTGACTCTTCATCGCCTCAATAATTAGGATCGGGTCCAAATTTTGATAAATTGTTTACCCATTCAGCATTAATTTCATTGTTATTTACAGTAAATAATAAATATCATTAAAATATCCTTGCAGAACACTTATTGTTTGTCGTTGAAGGAAATTTTCGAGCAACACTGCCAATTGCAGTTCTGTTTCACTATTGTTAAACTTAGTTGATCTACTAAAATATATTCTGGACAATACTCTAAAGAAAATCCTCTTTAGCAATCATTGATGCGGATGGCTTTAACCATTCTTTTTTAAATCATCGGCATCATAAACAGCTTTTCTACGGATTGGGATCATGGCCCATCGATGCTCATTGCCTTTAAACGCGCAAGAACAAAACTCTTGTATCGTGAATGACCAAACCAGCTGAAACCTATCCTTACTTGGTAGGAAGGGCACTTTCATTTTCACAATCCGTCTTCCTGAACATGTCTGAATTGGATACATGTATGCTTAATATCAGGTTGATTTGAACTTTTAGAAACTTTGTTCGTTAGATTCTTTGATCTGATTATTTATTCCAATTTTCATTTTGAAATTTTGTCTCTGTATGAAATTTTGCTTTTCGTCTTATGCTACGCAGTGTCCTACATGCGGCTTATTTTTCCGTAACATTGCTTCTACATCGTCTCAATGATTTAATTTTAAGATAATTGACTATTGATTGAGGTCATTAGTTCGAAGCTTTGGTGAAACCGGTGTGATTGAACATTCATAGGTACACATTTTCGGAGAAGACAATATTTCATAGACTTCTCCCTCTACAGGTTCTAGTCTAACGTTTTATAAAATTCCTTTCGAATTATGGGGGGATAGGGCAAAATTTTGGGTTCATAACTAAGATATTTGTGCTTCCTTAATAGTTTCACAGGATTTAAAATCTTCAGTGACTGCGGAGTAGTGGAGCTCACGTCAGTCGAGTTGATAAAGGGTCAGAATTCTAATTTAAGTATATGACTCGATTTCCGAGGAGAGCAAAAAAACAAGATCTGCTGACCAAAAAGTCGCGTGCCCTCACTTAGTCTGATTTATGACCTAACGACTTTGAAAACTTTCAATAATTCCCTGAGTGACCTTGAGAGGACCTCGGCAATTCAATCCTTCTAAAGAGAACGTAAACACCTTAATGGTTTCAAATTTAGTTAGAATCGGCCGAATAGTTATGATGTTATTGCCAGAGGGAAAATAATTCCTGGGCTAACCTTGGGAGGACTTTGGCAATTATATTATTTGAAGAGAATGTAAAACAATATAAGATTTTCAGATTTCGTTCGAATCAGCCGAATAGTTATGATGTTATTGCCTAAAAAATAATTCCCAGGTTGCTTTTTAATGGAATCTGAACATGTGTTTGGTATTTTTAATGTCATATCATAAATTGAATCCTTTTCATCTTAAGCATCAGCTATTTGTTCTTCATTTTCTTTAGGAGAGAAAATTATTTCACTTGACAGCATTGAAAACTGGCCTACTTAGAGTAAGCAACTCTTCTACCTGAACTTTGTTGTTGCTTTTACTTATTGACTTGTCTATTTTACTCAAGTTAATCTTGAAAAGAAACCTGATGTGGTCCAAAAGAAGTAGTTATATCTCTTTGACCTTTATTGAAAGCAAGTTCCTTCACAGATATCTTCATCTCCATAGGGCTTTTAAATTAAATTGAGTTTGGTTTTTGCAACCAGGGCAGCTAAAGTCACAGCCAAAAATAATTTTACACTTGCGCCTGAGGATATCAACAGGTTGTCTAGTTTTGTAATGAAAGTGTCCATGGCCTGTAACTTTCTTCTGTCAAGGGATATGTTTTTGTCGTACTCCTAGTTCTTTTGGATCTGCTTAAGATTTTGTCTTATCAAATTACAACGGGGGCTAGGAAAAACTGTTCCCTCGTTCACACTTTTAAACTACTTTAGGGTAAATATCTTTTGCGAGATTGGCTGCCTGGTAATTTCTCACATCAACATTTCAGAATGTCAACCAGAGTTTGGAATTGAGATGAAAACAACTCTGCTTGTTTCAATTTAGGTGTTCAAATGTGTGAATGTCACCAGGCTTGTCCTAATTTTAAAAGCAATTGTCGGTCAAACTCCACTAGTAGGATGGTAGTACTGAAGGCCACTTAATATTCAGTACACTTAGGAATATGTTAAAAACGGTGAAATAAAAAATAAAAGTGTGTGGAGGAATGGAGTCTAATAGTATCTGAAGGTCCACCTTGAATCCTTAGATAGCCCACGTGGCCTTAACCCTGGAACAAGAGCGTGACAAGGGAGGAAGGAATTCCTGCACCCAGAGTGATTTCATCTCTTTCCCCATACTCGCGACACGAGAAAGAACCCGAAGGCCTATTCGACCGGCTCCTTATTTCAGATCCCTCCCCACCCCCAGGCCGAAAGTCAGCGAATTCAAATCCCAGGAGAGCACCTCTTGGCCCGGGGTAATTTCGCCGCCTCGTTAGCCACCTATATAACCGGAAGTTTTCCGCCGGATAGGCAGTACAGCTCACCCACAGACGAAGAAACATTACGTCCTAGAGTTGCACCTCCGTGGTTTATTTAGGTACCGACGCCTGGAATCTCCCCGATATAGAGTTCGCCCTAGTTAAGTGGCAGCTCCTTGCAACGGCCGTTCTTTCTTGAATTCAGGTCAGTACGCCCTCATCAAGCATCCTGATTTAAAACTATGCTTCCTAAATCAGCATCTTGAGGTAAAACCAGTACCTTTCTTCATCGATAACTCTGAGGTAAAACATATTATTCCATTGATAACTCAAGTTATCTTCCCTTGGACGTTTTCACCTCTGCAAGAAGCGACGCAGCTGCGGATCTCGTTATGATCTGGTTTTCTCATATCAATTGTTACTATTTTTATTTCTGCTAGGTGTTTTCCTTTTTTAAGACTCCGATCCGAGTCAGGTAATTAACTTCTTTAATCTCTTGGATTTGCCCCTCTGCTGACACCAGGTGTGTCCGTTACTTCTTTGATCACGTATCTCACTTAAACCTCTTTTGTATATATTTAATATTTATTTTTTCTGTTATTAAACTTTATTTTTTCAGCATTCTTTGAGTAACCTTGAATGACTTTCGGCCATCATTCGACCTTTACTGCCAATTAGAACTCCCTCATTTTGATAATAATTTCCCACACACTAGGGGAGAAATTTCTCCCCCATTGATGATCAATCCCGAGAGTGGTAGCTTGTCCATAGTCCATATATATGTGTGTGTGTTTTTATTATTGCTATACCACGACCTATATATATATATATATATATATATATATATATATATATATATATATATATATATATGTCGTAGAATGACTCCCGACGATACTATATATAACACTATTCGTTGAGGGAACTTCCTTAATTATCTCTAGAGTGCGTTTTACTGTCTTGGCGGCCGATATTATGTATCTTCAAAATGCTTAAGAAGTGGAACTGAGCTCAAGGATAATAATATTGCTATCATTAATAAAATAGAGTTTTATTAATAATAACTATAAACAAAACACAAAAACGGAAAATATTGACAAACAGAATGGAAAGGGTCGGGGAGACTCGGGCTAATCCAAGGATTTAAGGGATCAAAAAAGGTAAAACAAATATGGAGTTAAAGAGATGGGATGGTTCGATAAACCATTTAAAGCACAGGATAGAATTGACAAATAAGGGATCAATACTCAAAAGGTGACGCTTGGCTTACGTAACTTCATTAGGGTGCAGTGGAAGGTACTTGAAGGAATATTCGGTCCGCTGGCGAGTTCCAGCCGAAGGGGGGGGGATAAAAGGATCCCGACGAGGTGTCTTGGAAAGGAGAACCGTTACTCGACGAACGGCTGGAAGAACAATGGCTGTTCTAGGTTGTTCTCTTCTGAACAAAGGAGGGGATGAGAACCGTCTCTTGTCTACGGGCTCAAGAACAATGGCTGTTCTAATGTTGTTCTCCTTTGAACAACAGGGGGGGGGGGGGTGAGAACCGTTTCTTGGCGAAGGGCTCAAAACGAACAATGGCTGTTCTAATGTTGTTCTTCCTTGAACAACAGGGGGGGGGGGAAGAACCGTTTCTTGGCGAAGGGCTCAAAACGAACAATGGCTGTTCTAATGTTGTTCTCCCTTGAACAACAGCGGGGGATGAGAACCGTTTCTTGGCGAAGGGCTCAAAACGAACAATGGCTGTTCTAATGTTGTTCTCCTTGAACAACAGGGGGGGGATGAGAACCGTTTCTTGGCGAAGGGCTCAAAACGAACAATGACTGTTCTAATGCTGTTCTCCTTGAACAGCAGGGGGGAATGCCTTGGGGACTTGACGTCACTAAAGGCTCGAACCTTTGGCACTCAAGGAATATTGTCCTCCTAGACAAGTGATGGTGAATCTCGAGGCCGAGGTCCCTTGGCGCACAAAGGGAGACAGGGTCGTGGTGATGTTTCGCGACGAAAATCTGGATCTCCAATCTGATCTTAGTGGTAAAGTTTCCATATAAATAGCCAGGACATCTCCTTGGCGTAGGGGAAAATGGAGTGAAAGCTTGGAGGGAACGCACAGCTGGGCCGGAGAAAAATGCCTTATCTGTTCATAAGCCTAACTCGATCTGGCGAGGTCGGCGTATGGGGGCGAACGGGGGGACGATAACCTCCTTGTTTAAACATTGACGTCCGGCAGCTGTTGATAAGACTCCAAGCCTCGAATCGAAGATGCACGTGGGCCTCCTTGAGGTTTTAACTAATATGGGATAGGAGTTGAATTTAACACAGATTCAACTCGTTCTATCACACCCCTCCATTCCAGGGGAAGTTGTCACTTCGAAAAAAAAAGAGAGAAGGGACAACGATAGGGCTCCGTTGTAGGGAACTCGTTTTCTTGTACCAACCGTATCTTCCTGCACCTAACTAGTATTACCTCAGTACATGATTATTTTGATCTTTAGATTACAGGGGAAAATAACCTTTAATACAACTTAATAAAAAAAAAGGGCATGGAACATCAAATGTTATAAACTTAGTACATACGGGACAAAATAATTTATACGTAAATTAATAAGAACAAATATATATACATCAAAAAAAAATTAGACATTGAGCGTTACAAAATTAAGACATATACATTAATTAACTATATTACAAAAGAATCTTAAATTAAGTCGTACAAGACGGTATATACCTACATGGAGATACTAATCCTATGAATACAATTGTTCTACGCTATTCGGTAACGCATTCCTACTGACTGCGTCAGCGACCTGGTTATCGGAACCTTTGATATAATTTATTTTAAACCGATACTCTTGCAAGAGTAAACTCCAGCGCATGATGCGGCCGTTTGAGTGTCTCAAATTCCTAATATAGGCTAACGGACGGTGGTCGGTTCCTATTTGAAAATCTTTACATATTAAGTACAGCTTGAATTTGTCTATGACCCGGATAATTGATAGAGCTATCTTTTCTCTAGTGGCATATCTCTTTCCGCGTGGTATTAATTGACGACTAGCATATGCAACTGGATGACTCGTTCTGTCATCCACGTATTGAAGGAGTACACCTCCAATGCCCTCGTTGATCACGTCGGTCTTAACCCAAAAGGATTTTTCCGGGTTGGGCAACTTAAAAATGGGGGCAGAAATGAACTTACTTTTGAGCTGATTAAAATGGGAAACAGCGACATCATTCCAACGTAAACGATCGGGGAAATTCTTTTCCTAAAGGGGGCATAGGGGGGCTAAATTTGCAGCGAAATTCGGAACAAATCGCTGATAGGGAGAAGCTGATCCTAGGAACGATCTTAATGGCTTCTTTGTAATCGGGAGGGGCAAGTGGGCGATTGCCTTAATCTTGTTCTCGTGGGGACCTAACTTGCTTTGTCCTATTTTGAAACCCAAATATTTGATGGTTTCGTGAGCAAACTGGCATTTGCCGGGGCCAATGGTGAGGCCATTTTCGCGCAGTTGTTCGAAAAGAGCTAATAGGGTGGGTAAATGGTGATTCCATTTAATTAGTTCTTGTAGCTGGCTCTTCGGACGTGGTGTCAGCTGCGCGTCACTATCCAGGTCAGAGGGTTCCAAAGACTCGCCTGGTAGGGAAGGAGGAGGGTAATCGGCATCAGGTCGGATGCACACTGTCTGGATTACCTTAAGGGACTCCGCGGGGCAATCCTCTTCAAGCGCCGACGCTTCGTCCAGTTCTACGAAGGTATCTCCATGGGCGCGTTGGGGGTTCTTCATTTCTTGGGGTCCAGGGACAGTCTCCGTGTCCTTGTCTGGGGCCTTATCACCTAAGGGTGTTAGTGAATCACATTCCTCTTTTTCCGTCCTAAAGTCCTGGTTAGGGGTCTCCGAGAAATCGGGCGGTATCGGGGTTCTGATGGGGACGGGCTCCTGGGCTTCTTTCTTATCTCGGCCTTGAGGAAGGGCGGCCTGAAACACAGGGTCGAAACTTACTTGGGGGCTCTTTCCTATAAGGCAGGAACAGAATTTTATGGGTGCTACAATGACTTCAGCCCAGCCATTATAATATTGACACTGCAGGTAACATCTAGCGACGGGGAATCGGTTCGCCCGCCCAAGTTGGTCATATACCACCGCAAATTTTTCGTGGTTAGAGGCCACTGGGAGGAGTTCGTCGGACACGATGAAGCATGTACATCCTGTGTCCCTGACGAGAGTCAATACTCGGCAGCTGTCCACGCTGCCCTCCTCATATTTCAAAGTTCCCGATGAACTTTTACCAAAAACAAAATTTACCTGGTGGCCTGACGGAGGGGGAGAAGTTTCTGCTTGGGTCTGCACCACCGAAGGAGCCGGGGTCGCATTAATCTGGTGAACTTGGTGGGCTGGTCCGCTTTTAAGCCTAGAATTTTGGGGGCAATTCCAGCTCATGTGGTTTTCTACTCCACAGGTGAAGCATATGGTTGGTCGCTTCGGGAAGAGAAATGGAGGAGAAGTCTTAACGGGAGGTTTGGAGTCCCGTTGTTGGTTTTGGGGAAAGAAGTTTTGGGGTTTTACGGGGCTCGGAAACTTTGTCAGCTTTCCTGGGAAGGGGCGCGAATCCGTCCTTCTTTCTTCTCGTTGGATTTCTTTTTCTCGTTCTTCTCGTTGTATTTTTCCTTCTCGTTCTTCTCGTTGGATTACTCTTCCCCGTTCCTCTCTTTCTCTTTCTTTTTCTACCTTTTTTCTTTGAACTTCTGCTTTAATCCGAGCTAATTCAATCTGAAGGTCAGCTAGTCTTATCCGTTCCTCTCTTTCTCTTTCTTCTCGTTGTATTTCTCTTCTTTGCTCCTCTTGTCGGATTACTCTTTCCCTTTCTCTTTCTTCCTCTTTTCTTTGCTCCTCTCGAATGTACTTAATTAGTTCTTTTCCGTAAAGTCCACAGGACTCTTCTTGCGCTTTAAAGATTTCGAACGGAGTCATCTTTGCACTTGGGGGCGCAAGAGTCAACCAACTGAAATTCCTTGCAACAAGAATTATGCCTCTATAGAATTAGCCTACCTAAATATGGGCACTGACCTATTCGTACTCGGTTTCTTACTCTAAATAACCACTGACTAAAATCACGAAAAACACAAACAAATTATTATAACCGTTCCTTGAGCTACTCCAGCTTCTTAAGTTTCAAAAAAAAAGGGGATAGCAATCGTTAAAACAAAAGGGAACTACTATATTCTATTATTATAACGAATAACACTATGCTTTACTCGACTGAGACCAGTGTTTGCAAAGATATAGCGTTAAACCCCACACACCTGATACCAAATTAAATAGTATATATATATATGTCGTAGAATGACTCCCGACGATACTATATATAACACTATTCGTTGAGGGAACTTCCTTAATTATCTCTAGAGTGCGTTTTACTGTCTTGGCGGCCGATATTATGTATCTTCAAAATGCTTAAGAAGTGGAACTGAGCTCAAGGATAATAATATTGCTATCATTAATAAAATAGAGTTTTATTAATAATAACTATAAACAAAACACAAAAACGGAAAATATTGACAAACAGAATGGAAAGGGTCGTGGAGACTCGGGCTAATCCAAGGATTTAAGGGATCAAAAAAGGTAAAACAAATATGGAGTTAAAGAGATGGGATGGTTCGATAAACCATTTAAAGCACAGGATAGAATTGACAAATAAGGGATCAATACTCAAAAGGTGACGCTTGGCTTACGTAACTTCATTAGGGTGCAGTGGAAGGTACTTGAAGAAATATTCGGTCCGCTGGCGAGTTCCAGCCGAAGGGGGCTGGGGATAAAAGGATCCCGACGAGGTGTCTTGGAAAGGAGAACCGTTACTCGACGAACGGCTGGAAGAACAATGGCTGTTCTAGGTTGTTCTCTTCTGAACAAAGGGGGGGATGAGAACCGTCTCTTGTCTACGGGCTCAAGAACAATGGCTGTTCTAATGTTGTTCTCCTTTGAACAACAGGGGGGGGGGGGTGAGAACCGTTTCTTGGCGAAGGGCTCAAAACGAACAATGGCTGTTCTAATGTTGTTCTCCCTTGAACAACAGGGGGGGGGGGAGAACCGTTTCTTGGCGAAGGGCTCAAAACGAACAATGGCTGTTCTAATGTTGTTCTCCCTTGAACAACAGCGGGGGATAAGAACCGTTTCTTGGCGAAGGGCTCAAAACGAACAATGGCTGTTCTAATGTTGTTCTCCTTGAACAACAGGGGGGGGGGTGAGAACCGTTTCTTGGCGAAGGGCTCAAAACGAACAATGACTGTTCTAATGCTGTTCTCCTTGAACAGCAGGGGGGAATGCCTTGGGGACTTGACGTCACTAAAGGCTCGAACCTTTGGCACTCAAGGAATATTGTCCTCCTGGACAAGTGATGGTGAATCTCGAGGCCGAGGTCCCTTGGCGCACAAAGGGAGAGAGGGTCGTGGTGATGTTTCGCGACGAAAATCTGGATCTCCAATCTGATCTTAGTGGTAAAGTTTCCATATAAATAGCCAGGACATCTCCTTGGCGTGGGGGAAAATGGAGTGAAAGCTTGGAGGGAACGCACAGCTGGGCCGGAGAAAAATGCCTTATCTGTTTATAAGCCTAACTCGATCTGGCGAGGTCGGCGTATGGGGGTGAACGGGGGGACGATAACCTCCTTGTTTAAACATTGGCATCCGGTAGCTGAGATAAGACTCCAAGCCTCGAATCGAAGATGCACGTGGGCCTCCTTGAGGTTTTAACTAATATGGGATAGGAGTTGAATTTAACACAGATTCAACTCGTTCTATCACATATATATATATATATATATATATATAAATATATAACATATATAATACAATCTAGGTGCAGGTTCAGTTGAGTTTTTAAAAGGTCTTTAGAGAGGTCTTTTAAATGTTCCTTCTACAGTATTTCTTTGTATTTTATTAAGGCTGAGTAGGTTTCAAGTTATTTTTAGGTTCGTGGAACGACCCTTCCATATTTAATTGTTTTGTGTGCCTATCTGGAACCTGAACGTTTTTAACTCACGTTGCCGGAGATTGAGTTGTCTTTGGTCCTTTTAATCCCCAAGAAGCTTATTAGCACTATTAATCCTTTTTAACCCGTAAAGGTTAAAATTTGTCATTTATGTGTATCTTTGGGTAGTTTATAATTTATTTAGTGAAGCAAGGCTCCCGCTTCCTTTAGGGCATATTCTTATCGTGTGTAAGATGTCCTCCTTCGAAAATTTTAAATTGCAAGGCAAAGCCCTCGGATTAACCAGCAAAGACCTCATGCCATACGTCCAAGACGAGGAGAGAAATGAAAAAAGCAGAAAAGGGAGAATAAGAAGAACAAGAAACGCGGAAAGAAGAGAACGAAAATTTCAAGAGAGTAACGAGAGAAATAGAGAGAGAGAGAGAGAGAGAGAGAGAGAGAGAGAGAGAGAGAAAGAGAGTCCAAAGAACGTGAGGACTTTGGATTTTATCTCACTCACTTTCAGAAAGTATTCGAAGTCAATCATTGCGACATCGAGGCAGACCGTGTCGCCAAATTACTCTCCATTTTAAGCACCAAGCTCCGGGATATTTTCATTTCCCTTCCCTCGGTAGCCACCATCGTCTCTTCCACCCTCAACTCTGAGAAGTTGGCGGCTTACAAAATGACTCCCAATTTTTACCGTTCAAAATTTCGATATGTCTGCATGTAATCAGGTCAGACCTCCCCTCAATTTGCTTACACCCTCCAGCGAAATTTTAATTTTTGGTTAGACGCTTCCAATATCGCCAACGATTATAAGTCTGTAGTTGACTTTGTCCTTAAGGATCTGTTAATAAGGCGCTGCCCTCAGAAATCCGCGCATTTCTGAAGGACCTTAGGTGCTACACTTTCAAGGAGTTCATTCAAGAGGCGGATGTATACGCGGCAAGCCATAACCTCTATCCAAAGGACCATAAGAAGACTTCCCCTTCAGTTCCCAAGTTCAAGATTAAGAACTCACGGTTCCCTCCGCGTAACGCCCCTAAGTTCGTTAAGGTATTGGGCCACTCTAACCTCAGAAGTTTTCCCCATCGGAACTTAGAGATATCAAACCTCTTATTCCCAATCCCCTGGTGTTATCATTCCCTAGGAGACCTATAGTATGCTTTAAGCGCGGAGTAGAAGGACACTTGCGTACAAATTCCCCCTAGAATTCTCAGCTCCGGAATAACTTCACTCACCAATTCCACCAAGTAAGCGCCGCTCCTGCTCCCCCATCATCTTGCCCTGAAACCCTTATTGCTCTCTCGCTGTCCAGCCACCTCTCCCGGTCAGCAGGTCAATTTTCTCTCTGACAAAAGCTCACCAGGAGGCATGAAATTTGAAAATGGAGTCGTAACTGGATGCCAAGTATATCGTAGTGGCAAATGAATTACTTCCTGCAGTGGTCCCTGACCACAAAAAGTTTGCAGTATTACACGATTATCTGGGACGAGCGAACTGCTTCCCCATTTTTGAAGTGACACCTTGAGTGTCATTTCTTCATCTGCTCGGCTGAAGTCGTCTTAGCCCATATTAAGTTTTGCTCTGTCTTTAATCGGATAGTGTTCCCCAACCCTGTGGCTCAGCCCGTTGTTAGGAGTGGCCAGACAACGAAAGAATCACAGCCACATGCTCTCCTTGAAGCCCACTGCGATGCTTAGTTCAGCTGCGTCAGGAGCTAAGAATTTGCTCGAGCTTAGAAGCAGAGTGAAACCCTCATATCCCTGAGGAAGAAAGCTCAGGGGCAAAAGCAAGATTTGCCCCGCGGCCACAAAACGGTCTCTTACCTCGTAAAATAAGGCCTTTGGTACCGCGCCTGCTCGGATGGCAATATCTCTGAGGCTCATTCGCTGTGCATCCTCCGCTCATACGTCCCGCTCGTTCTTAACATTGGTCACGATAGTGTGTTTTCGCGTCACTCTAGTCATAACAAGATTGCGCAGAGAGTAAGCAGGTATTTTTTTTAGCGGGATGCTGCCGTTAACATCTCGGAATACTGCCAGTCTTGCCACATTTGCCAGAAAACCACAGCAAAAGGGCGCATTTTGCCGCCCCCCCTTCTGAAGAGACTAATCATCTCAGAGCCCTTCTCTCGTGGGGTCTTTTACCTCATTGGCGCCAGCCACCCCCTTCCCAGCGAGGGACATAGTTATGTCGTGTCCTTTGTGGACTTTGCAACACGCTTCCCCGAAGCAGTATCTTTGAAGTGTATTGACAGCGTTACCTGCGCCGAGGCCCTCATATCCATTTTCTCTCGGGTAGGCATACCGACGCTGGTATTGTCCGACAGAGGTCCGAAATTTACCTTCGAGTTAATATAGTAGGTACAAAAGCTGTTTACCACCCATTTTTACCCCGCCCCAAATAGAATTTGCGAGTCTATACTGAAGAAATTATGCGATGATCAACCCCAAGAGTGGCATAGCTATTTGCCGCTGGCATTATTTGCATATAGGGAAATTTCCCATCCCACACTGGGATTTTCTCCCTTCCCGCAACTCTAAGGGCGCCATGTCCCCTTAGTATTCTCAATGAATTATTTGCTAACCCACAGCTGAACAAGAAAATTTAGTCTTCTAACTCCTATTTTTTTGGATCTGCGACGAAGACTGGAAACGTGTGCAGCAATCGGTTACCAGAACGCAGACCTTGATTTGGAAAAAATATATATGACCTACTTCGATATCAAATCGAAGGAGAGGAGGTTTAAGCCTGGCAAAAAAGTTCTGTTTTTACTGTCCACCGAGAGCAACAAGCTTCTTATTCAGTGAATGGACACCTTCTCCATTCTCTAGGCTCAAGAACCTGTCGACTACCTCAACAGAACTTCCACAGCAAAGAAACTATTCCACTTTAATATGTTAAAACGGTACCACCCCCGCTTGTGCATAAATAACATCGTGACCCTCAATGAAGAATCAATTATGGAGGATTGTTATCCTGCGGACTCCCTTAATGAAACATCAGTCGTTAGCGTGGATCAGGATAAGGATTAACATCCCAGAATTTCCTCTTACTGGCTGACTCCCGAACAAAATAGTCAGTTGCAGCACATTTCAAATAGCTTTGTAGAAGTAATCTTTGAAGTCCCCTGTTGTGCTATCAAATTTTAGCCTGATATCACTCTTACCACCTGTAAGTCTAACCATTCGAAGCCGTATCATCTCCCTATTCACTTGAGGCAAGCATTTAATTTGAATGTTGAAAACTTGCCGAAGCTTAAAATCATTGAGCCCTCAAATTCCAGTTACCGCTTCCCTGTCGTGTTGGTATGAAAGCCTGATCGTACTTATCGTATGTGCGTCGATTTTGGCAAGCTAAATTCCGAAACTGTCTTAAATGCTGAATCCATTCCCTTAATCGACCAAAACCTACATCTTTTTAAAGAAGTAAAATTTATCTCGGAGTTAGATCATTACAAGTCTTATTAATAAACTCCCTTTGGGAAGAGCGTAGGAAAATATACGGCATTCCCGACCAATAAAGGCTTTAAGCAGTTCCTTCGACTCCCTTTTGGATTAGTAACGGTCTGTAGACAATATAATAGGATGATGCCAAGAATCCTAAGCGGTCTGTCAAACATCACCTTTTATTTCGATAACATATACGTTGCCACCAGCAATTGGGACCAGCATTTAGTATCCCTCAAAGCATTGTTGCATAGGTTACGCAACACTTGTTGTCTCAATGAAGTGCTACTTTGCCTATGACACGACTAAGTATCACGGTTTTAATATCGGAAAGAATTACAATGGGCTCCAAGAGGATATGGCCAGGGCAATAGTCGAGATGCCCCTTCTGTGTACTAAAATCAACTCAGATCCTTAATGGGATCTGAGCCTAGCGTCACCTAAAGTAGTCTAGCCTAGTGTAGCCAAGGTAGAATAGGCTACTATAGCCTAGCAAATATATCCTTGCATACGATAGCCTAGCTTAGCATACTATAGACTACCTAGGTATAGCCTATCCTAACATAACCAAACTTAACATAATATAGCCAAGCGTATCATATTATAGCCTAGACTAGCATATCCTTGAGTAGTATAGCATACAATACCCTAGTCTAGAATAACCTTGCATAGCTTAGCCCTTTATAGCCTCGGTTAGCTAGCCTATCGTAGCCTAACATAGTATTACCTAGCATAGCAGAGCATAGCGCTTCCTAGCCTATTATACTTTAGCCTACCCTAGCATAGCAATTATAGCCCTGTCTAGCCTCGGATAGTTTGTTTATCATAGCATAGCCTAGCATAGTATAATCTAGCTTAGCCTTAACTAGCCTAGACAGGTATAGCCTATACGCTCCTATTATACCCCAGTCAAGCATAGCTTAGTATTGTCTAGCCTAACATAGTATATGTTATCCTAGCATAACATTTTATAGCCTAAATTTGTATAGTATATGTTACCCTTGTAGATTTTATCTTAGCATAGCTTAACATTGTATATCCTAGCATAATACAACCTATTCTAAACTTTCCTAGCAGTATAGGGCAGATTTCAAATTTTGTTAGAATCGGCCCAATAGTCACAATGTCAATACAAAAACAAACCAAAAAAAGCAAAACGGGGACCCACCTAACGACCAACATAGTGAGATGTAGAGTCGCTTGTGAATAGACTCGAACGCATTTGTTTGCCCCAAGCTTGTAATATAGTGTTGTCATTCTGATCTTTATACGAATTTTATTCTCTTGCAGAGGGCGTTTTACCTGATTGAAAATTGGCAGGTGTCGGATAACCCTATCTAATTAACTAACTAACTGTTGAATCAATAAAGCATTCCTAACTAAGCTGATAATTATCTTCACTTTATTATCTTATCATTGATTTTGCTTTTATTTATTCCTACCAAAGTATTTCCTTCCCGTTACAATTTGTTATTTTTTCAACTCTTCTAATTTATAAAATTAACACAAATCACGAAGTCCGAGTGAATAATAAATCAAACATTATTCATAAATTATAGTAATTTTCATCCAAAATCTAGGATCAAAATAGAGAAAAGTCTAAAATAATAAAATGAATAATAGAAAACAAGAACTAATAGGAAAAAAGAAGCCTCAATTTAAAATATTTGAATGAAAAAGTTGATCACTCAAATTTAATTAACCCTAAAATAATTAATCTAATCAAGTGTCAGAAAATTTTGCGGTGGGTCGAAACGAAATGATTTTTTAATTAGACTGTGCGCTCATATGGCAGCCACTAAAGAAGATACAGTCGAAGATAACCTCCCAACATATAAAAATAAGAAAGTATCCATTTTCAAAGAGCTTTATTTTTTCCAGTCTAGGAAATCGTGCTATAAAGTTACTGTTAGAAGAGACTCTCCAACAGTGTCTTTTAGGAAGATGAGCCTGCAAGGTAAACTCAATAAGTTTAATTGGCAATGGAGGTTCTCTGAAGTGCTATATTCTTTTCGCCGGAAACCTGCAATTTCGTTAACAGGTTCGCGGTCAGGTATAAAAATCATCTAATTAGGGAAAGTGGTCCCCTGTATATATTCTTGGTTAGTCGTTACGATATAAGGTGGAAACTTAACCTGAAAGTAATTACTTCTCAAGTCTCCATTTGGAAATATGAGACTGAAAACGAAAGATGAAACTAATTAAATGTAGCCTACTGAAAAGGAAACAAAACGACAAGGAGAATTAAACGGATCTAAATATTTGATAAACTCTAAGTATAATTTAACTGCTGACAAATTTAAATATTCATCGAGGTAGAAAGTCCACTATAAGTTTTGCTTATAACTTTCAAAGCTAGATGACATAAAGATGGATATGAATATGGATAAGTTCTTATAGTTTATTATGTTCGATTTTACTCGAAATATAATCTCCACTACATATAATACATCCATTAAAATTCAATAAGCTTCGCTTCTATCCAAGGGTTATATAAAAATGTTATCCCTTTTTTTTAGCAATGCTCGTTGTATTCAATGCAAAGTATGTACTTTTAGAAAAAAATGTTAGTTAAAAAACTCCAAAATCCCTCTTCCTACTTTTAAAAAAAAATAAAACTTTCATTTTAAATAATGATTTAAGGAAAGTCATTGTGATTTTATTTCTTCACTTGTTTCTTGAGGTTTATACTAAATTTAGTATTTCATCTCAAGAAGAGATGCTCCATAAGATTAGACACTGGAACAATGAAAAGTAGCAATGTGGGCATACTCGAGCAGTCGCCTAGGATCTTTGTACGGGTGTTTGTGGTGAATTTTTTCCACTCCTGCATCATATTTGC
This sequence comes from Ceratothoa steindachneri, assembly GCA_963969495.1. Taxonomy (NCBI): domain Eukaryota; kingdom Metazoa; phylum Arthropoda; class Malacostraca; order Isopoda; family Cymothoidae; genus Ceratothoa; species Ceratothoa steindachneri. The sequence goes on from OZ018325.1 coordinate 11,115,059, forward strand.
GTAGCCTAAAACAATCAATAATCATTCAATTAATCTTGTAACATATTTATTCATCATATAAGTTAATCTAATCTCGTATTTCGTTTCTGTATATGAGTTTCAATTTCCTCTACAGATTTACGATGGGATTCAGGTCAGGAACTATGATTTTGTCATTCCATAACATAAATTTTGCCTGTAGGCAGCTAAATTTTAGTTTCTTTTGCTACATGATGGTTAATTTAAAGGTTCATTTGCACTCGACAAGTGATAGTCACAGTGAGTTTTGTTAAGAAGTGCGACCTTTGTTGGAGCAAGAGTAAGAAGCTGATAACGAAGCAGCATTATACCTTTTGTATCCTTTCTAACTTAACCTCCATTTGTTTCCTCTCATTTTGCACCTCTCTAAGGTGGTTTATGATATACTGTTCTTGAAATCTTTCAAGTTGCACGTTTCTATAACATACGAGAGTGCCCTGAACAATCCAAAGGATGGAGTCAATTACAAGATTTCTAGTTGTGTATTATGATACTAAATGAATTAAGACGTACTTTAGGCTGTACTAAGATAATTTTTGTCTCAAAGGCTCTAGAGAGAAGGGCTACAATGGTTCACAGGAAGATCTTAACAGATTTGTTAATTTATCCCTATGATAAAGATGTTGACGGTACGACTCTTTTAAGGAATGTTGCAATAACCTTACACGATGGCGAAATAAATCTAACATTTAGTTTAGAATATTCTAGATTGTCAGAATTCCGAGAGAGAGAGAGAAAGATGCGCGCTTCCGCGCCTTCAATGGAGAGATAGACAACAGACACCTGCTCGACCCCTTTTGTCTGCGCTAATGGAAGTGCGAAATCATGAGACGCCGTTGTGTTCTGAAAGCCCGCCATCGCAGAAAGCCGGGACAAGTTTGTGAGCCTAAAAGGTCCCATCTGGAGTCGGACAAAGTTTCCCCTCGCCGACGTAGGAACCTTTTCGTGATCGTACTCATGGGCCATGACTACTCTCTCCTGCCGATGCGTCGGACCTGGGATCTTCCCCTTTAGACGGTGGAGGAGTGGGAACCCCATTCGACCCCACTATAAATCATCCGGCGCCAGAATTGTAAGGCAGTATCACCCCCCCCCCCCCTCCCCCGTCGCCATTACCCACTATTCGCGTCCCGTTGGACTCAGCACAATTCGCGCAGAACCCATCAAGCTCCAGGTATTCTCGATTAATTCGCGTCAGTCTACTCCGTATTCGTTCTGCCTGCTCCTCAAATGCAACTCGCCCAGTCTTGATTCGTGTTCTAACTCGAAAGCAAGATTAAAGTTCATCCCATAATAGTCAGTGTCAAGAGACTATTATTTGAACTTTGCGTCAAGGCAAGGATTACTTCCTCAAACCAAATCTCCGAGGTAACAGAAACGTGCAACTCTCCTGTGCAACTGCTTTCTCTACTCCCCCACCACCCCAGTGTACGCCTCCATCATCGGCTTCGTATAAGCTCAACGTCATTCATTCGAGCGCCCCTCGGTCAATATGATTCATTTGTTTGTACGGCGACCATCCCCGCCAAGTCCCCTCCACCCCTTTTAGCCATGAGACTCATTTACGTTTAATGTATATATATATCTATTGTTTTAAACCCCCTTTTAACCTTGTAAAGAATATTAATTTGCATATTAGTAAAGTTATTTTTGTACCCCTTTTTCTATTGTCCCGAAACCTCCAAGATAGTCGACTATTTGGCCAACCTAGTTTCAGGTAATTTGCACTCTGCTTGTATTATGCACATAGCCCTCATCAACTTCGGGTGGGAAACGCAGAAAGGGTTAACTTTACCTTATTCTACGACAAAGATATTCAGAAATAAATGACGATTAGTTCTTAATGAGACATTTTGCGGATGTAACCTCTTCCTAGGAATGTGTTGTAAGCTTTTGCATTGTCAAATTTCACTATTGTTCTTATAAAGTTTTTCCTGTTACCCATTTTAGTTTTATGATCATATCATTGTATTTATTATACAAATATCCACGTGTGAGGCAAATTTTATTAACATGCGTTAAGGAATTGAATGTAAAGTTGCATTTCTAACAATGTGTTGTCAAATTTTGCGCCGCTACGTAGTTAACTGAATATTAATGTAGATGAAATAAAATTGAACATAAGCCATAGTCGCGATGAATTTCGATTATTATTATAATTAATATTATTATTATAAGATGAGAACGCCGAGTCAGGGTGCTTAATAGCGGTTTTAATGTTAAAAATTTACATTAACAGGGATACGTTGATTTTAACGTTTTAAACATGGTATGAATTTTATATTGTATTCATTTTACTAATAAAAATATCCTTTATTTTGGGATGATTAAAATGAATCAAGCGTGAATGGGATGAGTAATGATTAATTTTTTGTTTTTTAGTCTTTAGTTAGTTTTTCTCGTTAGCTTTGCTCTTTATTTTACTGGAAGTATTTAGGTTCAATGAACTTTAAGTCATCACCAATTCAAGATCTTATTACATCTCTCTCATCTCGGATTAATTGGAGTAAGATAAAAGTGTGAGAGAAAGAATGATAGAGAGATATATTTTTAACAAGATTTTAATGACGCAAATAGGGTTGGAATCACACAGGATCTGGATCAAAGATCAGCGAAATCTGTTGAACACAGATTGAAATCCATGTTTATGAAGGTCATATTTGCATATCTCAAAGCAGTTTTATTAGACAACACGAATAGTTTTGAAAGGAATAATGGAAATAACTCTCTATATTTGGCTTTCTGAGTTCTGACTTTGAAGGAGAGATTTTTTAGATTCACCTTTTATTCAGATTATTAATAAGTAAATTTACTGGAGACTACCTAATGTAATAATGATAAAAAGCCAAGTTTTTTGGACTGATCCAAACAATTAATTTTAGATAAGTTGCAAAGAAAATTAAAAACACGTGATACCAGGCTTATTTTAAACTCTTTTTTTTAGATAATTATATTTGCGCATTGTATTTGATTTACTCATTAAAAGTTTAGCCTAGAAATCTAATTAATATAGAGAAGTGACTGGATCATGTATAATTTCATTTACCTAGTAATGATGATTTATTGCATAGTCACCGTCTTGCAAGGAAATGGATGGTGTAAGAGATGTTTTGCTCCAGCTGATAATGAAACTTGGAGGAAGATTATGCCCTCCGGGCGCCAGTATCACAGTTGTTCACCTTACTTGTCTTAATGCGTGCTGCAGGATCTGTGGCTATGTATCTTGCACTATTTTCACTTTGTACTTGTTTATTACCATATGAATGATATGAATGATAACCCATATAACCATGGGAAATGTGGTTATTCACCCTGGAGATTTCAAGTCTGCAATTGGTTTGGTGCTGGGTGGCGCCCTCTAGTGGCAGAGGCCTCATTTAGCCAAAGAAAGGCACTTGTAAGTGATTTAAATCATGGGAAACCATCGATGCAATAACCATTTATTATCTTATCACAAAACGCCTTCGGTTATTGGAGTGACTTTCCCTCTTCTTTTTTATATGTTAGGATTAACTTTTTATGCTGGAAATTAGTATCAAATACAATGATGCAATTAAGAAGCATTGTTGGAATAACAAATCAGAAGTGACCTTTGAAATAGATTTTATCTCTACCCATTTTAAACTGACAATATCTATTTATATATACTAAAATAATTCACTTCCGAACATAGGTGCAAGTAACTCGCTAGTCATTTCAAGTACTTACTTCAGAACTCGTGTACTTTTTGCGCGAACTTATTTCGGGAAAATAAATACCTAACTGTTAGGTTTTCAGGTTGATAAGGTTTAGTTATTCAGGTTCGTTCATCGATGAAAGTTAAAGCAGTTAGAAGCGTTCATTGGAATAGATAAGAATAATGAATATGTAAATAAATTAATAAGTATGCTAGAAATTGAGCAAATCTACGCATTATTATCGAAATAGAGAAAGGGATTCATTTGCATTTCAAAGGTTTAGTAAAAAATGAGGTCGTAAGAGATTATTATCTCCAAGACCTGAAAACCTACTTTGAAAGGCAAGATCTGCTGGAAGATCAGCCTTCATTGCAAAGTTGGGGGAGATTTATGAGCGTTCCATATCTGACCTGATCACAAGTCCTCCCCCCAAATAGTCTCCTATTTATGAAAATAGGGAGATATATATACACTTTCTACAAATCTTGGATTTGTAGAACACTCTTCTTGCATAGGTGGGAAATATCTATTGTTCATTGAACAGATTGAACACAGGGTGGTGGTGTGGGGGGGGGGACTTCTCTTCATTAGTGAAAACGAAGCGGACTTATATTAAGTGGGAACAGACTTTCGCCTTGAAAGGGTGGACCATGTTTCCAAAATAGATCCCTTGGTGGCACTTGGGCTAAATAAATTTCTAAACAACCGAGCAACTCATCTTATGGGGATGTTTTTCCATGAATAAAAAAAAATGCGCTGAAAATTATTAGTTAATATTATTTAGAAATTAGTATGTGTATGAAAAATTATTTTTAATAGAATATTGAATTTGCCACTTAAGTTAGATTTAAAGGAACAAATATTTATGAGGAGAAAATGAAGAGGTGAATTGTAAATTTTGTCTCGCAACTGATGAATACACTATTGAACAAGGGAGAGATGAAACTCAATCTTTCGGAAATAACTCTTGAGGAATTCTACGGTGATCCCTCTATTTTCTTCAAAAGTTTTTTACCTTTTCATGATTAATAAAAGACAAGTGAGCACCAGGCTGTAGGTGAATCTAGGTTATAAAAATTATTCATATAAGAAATGGTTAATTTACCGTAGTAATAATCTTTTCACATCTATTCCTCTTCTTTCATTCCCGCTTCTCTACTCTGAAAACCAGTTCAGGTGTCAACTGATCTTATTCTTCATTATTTTGTCTCATATTTCACACCTTCTTTATGATGAAGTGTGACATTTCTTGACTTTTGGGAACAGATTCGAACAATTCATTAAGATTAAAGGCTAACTCGTACTCTTCTTTAACGATTCATCCTCTTTTGATCTTAGTCATTAGTCATCTACTACATGAAATGCTTTAGCTTGTTACAATTTGTTCTTTTTTTTCTTTGAGGAAATGATTTAAGAAGGCTTTAATTCAAGCCATCTATTGGAAAATGAAATTAACCTATAAACGAAGAATATTAGGATTGTATTATTGTTTATTTGCTTACAAATATCTTAACCTCAATATGAAAATGATCACTTTATTTAGAAAAGGAAAAGTATTAGAAAATATTTTGTATAAGTATCTTTATTTTCCCACTATCCCAAAATACAGTCAATGCGAAATGTTATGTTAAAGTCAAATTTCGTTCCAGAACATCCGTTTAAATAAATTATGAACGAAGATTTTCCCCAACTTGCAACTCGGGAAAGATTCAAAGGATTTTATACACTATTGATTCATTTTTCAGTATGATTGAGAGCCACCTGTCATAGGCTCATGTATTGAGGTAGCTGAGCCCTCACCACTCTATTTATTTATAACAAATGTTCTCGAAACGGATGGACAAGATAGATGTGATGCTAACAAAGACGGTTTAAGCATCAGAAGTTGGCAAATTTTGAAAACTAGGACTCTAAGTCAGCCAAGAATGGAGAGCCATCGATGATGATTTGCGTAAGGGTTCATTAAAATTAGGATAGTTCTAAATAACATCTTGATTTTTCTATAAGGTTTATAAGAAATATGTGAATGGTGTAGTTAATTAATCAGCTTTAATAAAGCTTGGAAAATTTAAATTTGTCTCCGCAATATTACTTGGTCATGACTGTTTTAACCATTCGATTTGGAAATATAATAATTTTCGTGGAAAGTAGATCGTTCAGTGAAGTGGAGAGGAGCGTATTTTCCTGATCCCTAAGGCCTCAATTATTTTATCATTTTGCCACTCGGCTCTGTCGCCTTCCTCAAATTTTCCCCCTTTTTCTTCCCCTTTACTATAATTTTTTAAAAATACGGCTAAGATGTGTCCATTGGCTTTCACCTTATTTGTACTGATAAAAAATAACATTAAGAATTTTGTTTAAAAATTTTATGTTAAATGCCAAGGAATTTAACAACTCTTGTAAAGGGTTATGCCGCAGCTGATAACTGAAGGAATGCTTGTGGCCCGAAATTCTGTAATAGTTCTACGGTTAGATCGGTAAACTCCACTCATTTTTACTTCCTCATTTCACGATTTTCTTTATTGAACTATTCTTACAAACCTTTTCGGTAGGTTGCATCTTTGGTTCTCACTTCTAATTTTAAACAAAATTGCAGTGTTCCAACAATATACAGAAGTTAACGGATTCAGTTACAAAGTTCATTTTACTGATAGAAATAAGTAATTAACATTTTATTCAGAAAGTTTAATCAAGGCTCAGTTTTTTGTAAGAAAATTATGCAGCGAAAAGTATTATTTAGAAATTCTCTGTAGTTAAGGGTTTCTTAAAAAGGTTTGATCAACAAAAAACAGTACAAGCAATGAATTAGGGAAGTATTAGAGCATTCGAAAATATTATATTTGATTTTTAATCTTAAATCTAATTGGAAATGAATAAAGGAGGAACGGAAGATCGTACACATTCTAGTTAGGATAAGGATTCTTTCAGAAATTTTTATTCCTTGCGACGAAAATTTTGTGGTGAATATTTTGAACGAAATGAGCGATTCTCTATGTTTTTTGCTTTTTAAAGTCAAGAGAAATCGGAGATTTTCTCTCCTGTGCTATAAAAGAGCGCTGAGAATCATGCTTTCCTTTCCGGTAGTAGCAAACTTCTCCTTATATGTGACATGCTAGACTCTCCGGCTGTTGAGAAGTACTTCAGAACCCTTCATAGCAGGTTAGAAGAGTTGAGTGATACATTTTCTAAGCAAGTAGAAGAGATTCGAAATAAAGCTTGTCTATGAAGACGTTCTTGCCTTTCGAAAGCATCCAAGTATGGTAATGGTCAACTGGGTTAAAACTTTCAAGGTTAAAAACTGCGGCCAACAACTCCTCCCCTTATTGATCGTCAAGCGACCAATCGTCAAAATTTACTTCTTACATTCCTTGGCAAGTTTCTAATCGCGTTTAACAAAGTGATGGAGGTAATTATTTTCGTTAGCAACTCTTAATTAAACGCATATGTGTTGTTTGGCGTCGCTTCTCTCTTCTTCATATCATAGGAAACTCAGATGTGCATCCTATCTAAAGGAAATTTATAACCTAATGCTGGCCTCATAATCAATAAGGAGAGCTACATCGATTGGCTTTCAGCTCATGTTTCCTTGGATCTACGATGTAGCCACTGGGATGCATTACATGTAGTTGTAAGACTGCACCATGCTACACATAAGGAGAAAATAGACTTGACTGTCAGATATTTTCTTTGACCACTTACTCCAAATATCTGGCCTCTGAACTTCCCAACTGCACACCCCCCTTACGACCCTTATGCATGGGGCTTATGTTTTCACCATGTTAAACAGGAGAACCGTCGAGAAGATCTGCAGCATGGTCCAACGCCAATTGGACCCCTTGGGTGAGTCCGACGGAGTAAATTTGGGAAATATATCTGTATAAATGATCTCAGTTATTTTGTTTCTTATTGGAGTTAGGCAAAATATTAATCACCGTCCCCTGCATTAAATTCAGTAAACTCCAGAACCATGCAATTCAATATTAAATATAGTGTGAAATGAAATATCAATTTGGACATACGTAATGTTTTCCCAGTTCTTAAATTGAACAGAATAAATCCACTGAATTTAAAACGATTAAATCCCCAGGAGTGATTCTCATTAAATTGCATAATGTATCATTTATTTTAGTATATTTTTGTATCCTTGATTAATTTAGTTAAAATAATTATGCTCTGTACTAAGTGATAAAATACTATCTCTTTTATTTCAATCGTCGTTAGTAAAAGAGTATACATTAAAGTCGTTACAATTCCCACCTAGCCTGAGCTTAATCAAAGTAAATAAATAGATTCTATTGTGATAACTTTAGTGCCAGTGTTGTCTACAAATTTAGTTTCCCGAACTGGGAACATTTGCTGTTCTCAAACTTGCATACATTCTGTCCGAATAGCCCTTTTTTGGCTGATTGCTTTGCAAAATATACTCTTTTCTCTAACTGGTGCTAAAGAATAAATGTTTTACCTGCCGCATTGAACTAACAGCGTTCTCAGGGAAACGGAAATAATAAGACTTGCGATAGAGAATACTGAAGAATCATTACAGTTCCGACAAAATGATTCCGCATAACCAGAATCTCCCCTTGACCATGTTTTATAAAGTTGAAAGCCATTTTCGAGATAATTAAAGCTGTGAGTGATACACAATACCTTATTATCACATTGTGGCCCTAAAATTGTGCGTGATTTAATCCTACCCTCCTTTTGCGGCTACCTGGAGATACGTGCCTAGGAAGCTGGCGTTAATCAGTCGCTCAGCCTCTTCCAAGCGTTTGTCTAGTGCAAATATTGACGTCGAAGCTTACCCTCATAGACCCACTGAGTTTTTTCTTCTGATGAGTTCCTTTGCTAGGAAGGTTTTTTTGCAGCGGCTCCTGTTCTAGTCGGAGCAGGTAAATAAAAGGGCCGATAGCTTACTCAGCTAGTCTTCCTCCTTGGTTGACCTAAAGGCGAAATTAACGCCCTCATGTGTTATGTAAAACTTATCTCTAAGAAATTTGTGTAGTTTCTGGCATTCGATGCAAGTCAAGCTGGATGGGGCACAAGGTCACTCCTTCCCGCAGCTTATTCAGCCACTGCCATTACTCTTCAATCAACATGGTGCCTGCTTTTAGCAGCACAGGTTTAAAGAGATTGCTAGGAAGTGCGTTACTCTCTGTTCCTTTCAGAGAAACTAAGCACCTCTCATTGCTTAGAAGAAGCATAAATATTTGGAAGCAAGTTGGATTCACCTCTGCTAACTAATTTTACGACAGAATTACCTAAAAAAATTTAAAAGTGTTTAATGGAACACAAATAACTGGGTGATTGAGTTGTTTTGGATTAAATAACACAAAAATCCAGGGGTGACTAAAGGCTTGCATTGCTCAGGAAGAGGAAGAAAAATGTAGTTTATTGGCAGAAATTCTAATGACGGATTGCTATGAATCTTGAGTTGGTAGTCTCTCTGATCAAGAATGAAGGAGTTACGAACGCAGCGACTGAAAGAGAGCTGTGCGACCCTTTATGATGGAGAACAAAGTGATTTTTGAGCTCTTATTTGGCACTACACATTAAGTGTTGATTCGAGTTCGTAGGACTTCAATCAATATTGAGCATCAGCTATGGTTTGGTATATGGTTGTTTATTCTTAGAAAACTCATATGGTTTATCAAAACATAAGCTATTTTTGAAGTGTTTTTATTGCAAAAAGGAAATCTAAGCCAAAACATGTGTTTCTGCTTTTTAAACTAACTTGAATCTATTTTAGAAATTGATAAAAGTTTTTAAGCCCAAACAACTCATTAAGGCCTGTAAGTTTGACATTTTCGTAAAAAGGAATAGCGTCGCATTCACCATCTTGATGACTATGAATATGATCGATCACTCATCATATAACAAGTGGAGTCCTGAATTATTCGAATAACCATTCTAAAATAAAGAGTGCAAAGATCAATGATTATTTTTAAGTAGTGAGTTATGAGTCTTGACACAAACCTCCTTCCAAAGCTCCTTCAATCATACCTCAGCAGATTAATGACCGTCACAGTTGTACATCACCTTAATATCAGATATTAAAGAAGTATTCTTCAATACGAATATAATTCTCTGTTTTATTGTTTTTTTTATCTTATTTATTCCCTTTTCTTTTATTTATTCTGTACAAGAGAAGTCAACCATATGTAAATACCTTACTTATGCAGATATTCAAGATTTCCCTTGTCAATAAAGGAGCAGCATGTGAATAAAACCCAATAAATTTCACTCATATGTAATTTCATACCATAAAAAATTAGTTAGTGAAGAGAAATAATTACCTGGAATAACGTTCACCGATCTCAGAATATTTTAAAATGAAGAGAATGTTCAGACTTTTAAGAGGAATGTAATACGAGCTGGTATGAAACGTTTTATTAACATTGGTGGTTGGTGAATACCAGGCAAAAAATAACTTGTGGTATTACAAGAAACAACACCTTATAACGCAATTGCAGAAGAAAATTTATGAATTTCTTGCCATTTAAAGGATTTTAGTGAGCGAAATGAGAGGATTTATGGGGTGCTGATGGCCATTGGAAAGCGCTGGAACAAATAAGTTCTTTTTGTCATTATATGTGTGTAACTATACTGGCAACATCAAGCTCCGAAAAACTTCCTGCAAGTTCTACTTAAAGACAAGCCTTCATTCATAAGGGGAGTGACTTGGGTAATGTTATGCTTCCCGAGCACATAATGTTGTGAGTGCTATACTCTGGCAAGAAAGTTTCAAAAGATCTCTCTTCCTTTGTACATAGTTTCCCCAAAACATGGAAATTCCTTTGTTAGTTTGGAAAAATATATATAATATTCCGTAAGGGCCGTATTTTAGTACTTGCTGTGAGAGAAAAGAAAAAGAAAAAACTTTGAATTTGTTTCCTTTTTATCGAGATAAGGGTCAGATATTTTTTAAGTAGTCTAATTAAAACGGCTTAGGTCAATCCTATTTAGCTTTGAGATGATTTTTTCTGCCGAATAAAAATTATATTTCCCTTACACCTCACAGGAAAGAATAGAGCACCATTTTAAAATTTAACCAATTAAATTATTGACTCGTTTACCTTATTGGTCTCCTCTCGTGACTGGTAAAAATTTAAAAATAAAAAAATTAACACAGCATAATTCAAAATATTAACACCATCAAAAACAGGAGTGCTGGTTTATGTAAAGAAAAATACTTGCCGACAAATTGTCCCCTCTCCCAAGAAAGAGATGTCTGCCCCGCTGCTATAAGTCACCAGCGATTAATGTGCTAATCTCTATGTTAGTTTCATTATCTGGTCTGGGTGGCCCGTCTTGATCAAACAACAGCAACCAATAAAAAAATATGCCGGCCAAAACATATAATATGACTCTCAGTTACCCTAATAGAGGCTAGATTTCGGCACGGACCTAAATGTGCAAACAACAATTTAAAATCTAAAATTTTGGGAGGAGCCCTGCCCACTCCCACAACTACAGTTCATTACATTATAGCTGAATGAGCCTAAATATTAGATGAGCAATTTAAACGCTTTCTAATCCTATCCTGGAAAATATATTAATTCATTCTTTTAATCAATGTTTGTAAATCAATTAACTTATTTAACAATTTATTATCTAATCAAGAACAAAAATGCACGTGATACTAAAACAAGGCCGGCAAACAGTCAAAAGTTTTGTCTAAGCTAACAAACATTGGAGAAATATATATATATATATATATATATATATATATATATATATATATATATATATATATAGTACAAGAGGAAGAAGAATTGGACGCGAATGAGCAAATGAGACAAGAAACCGGAGTTTTTTAAAGGCAAGAGAGAGGGACATTAGAAGAATCCAGAATCAAAGCGAGCAAAGGGTGACACAATTAAGGCGATCCTTTACCGAAAAGACAGAAATAACGCCAGGGGAAAAAGTTTTGAATTCCTGGTCGGGACTCGAACCCGGGTCTGCTGATTGCCGTTCAGATACTTTACCGCTAAGCTACCAGGAACAGTAACCATATTTCGCTTAGGGAGATACTGGGTTTGATGCGGTAACGCTTTGGGCGAAATATAGTTACTGTGCCTGGTAGCTTAGCGGTAAAGCATCTGACCGGCAATCAGCAGACCCGGGTTCGAGTCTCGGCCAGAAATTCAAAACTTTTTTTCCCCTGGCGTTATTTCTGTCTTCTCGGTAAAGGATCACCTTCACCGTGCCGCCCTCTGCTCCCTTTGATTCTGGATTCTTCTAATGTCCCTCTCTCTTGCCTTTAAAAAACTCCGGTTTCTTGTCTCATTTGCTCATTCGCGTCCAATTCTTCTTTCTCTTGTACTATATTATTTATAGTCAGCTACACCAGGTTTCTGCATCTTTCTTTCTGTCTTCAAATTTATTTGAAAGACAGAAAATAAAAATGGCATAGCCCTGTGGTGGTTGTATAATCACCCGCAGATCCTGTAGTTGCTCCTTCTTTGTATATATATATATGAGAAAAATACTAATAAACCACAATATTTAAATTCAATTTATTTATAAAAACAGAACTAGTTTCGGCTAATTAAAGCCATTTTCAACTCAATAATGAAATGCAAGGCTACGACTTCAGTATATAAGGTAAACAAAATACTAAACAAACTGACAACGGAGGAAACAAACTGGAAAAATATAAATATCTGGCTTAGATCCGGGGGTAAGTTACGAATCCCCATGAAAACATGGTTCCGGTGGCTGTTTCTGAATAAGATTGGAAACCTTATTCGAGATATATTTGTTGAATTTATATTGCCTTTTAGATAAATTGAAATTATAAACTTTATTAATGATGATTGATTCTGCAATTCTCCTCTCAATACACTTGTTGAATATCTAAATAATTTTTGCTTGGTTGAAATCAATTCTATGGTTATAATTTTGCATGTGCGTAAAGAGACTTTAAGAAATAGCACCCCTTCTTATATATGATTGGTGTTCTTTTATCCTCTTATTAAATTGACCAGACTATTCATATATGGGTGGTGGGATGTAGTTTAGTCAACGAGTTTTGTATGGAATTTGAATATTTACATGTACATATGGCTGGAACATATGGGAAACAAATATATTTTTTAAATTCGTCATATAGCGATGTGGAAATGGACTAAAACATTTTTTGTGCTTTTGAATGTTTATGAAATAAATTGGGTATTTTAGTTCAACGAAATTGAAGATAAGATTGTTGATTACATACCGAAGGAAGATTACGTCGCATGTTAGGTAGCCTCGGAGAAAGGTGGAAGAAAGAAAAGATTTCTTAACAGATTTGTCATGTAGTGAGAAGAAATGTATGTAATCATTTGAACTTGTAGGTTTTCGATAGACTGAACCCTGTATCTGATTTTTCAAACATTGGATTTTTACGTCCACAACGATAAGGAATTGTTCTGTTCCCATTCTACTTTTGAATTTTATTGATGGGTGTATCGAAATCAGGATTTGGAAAAATTAATCGAAATGGTTATTGTCTAAGGGCCATGCCGATTGGATCTTCAGCTGAAAACACATTATCATTAACACAGAAGTGGACTAATTTAATAATTTTTGAGATAGGTAAGGGTAGGTTAATATCTAGATTGGGAATAAATCTCGATAAAGCATCTAGCGCTTCTTCGACCGGGTAAACAAACTATTTACGTCAAAGGTTAACAGTTTTTTTCCTATGATGTCAAGATTTTTAATTTTGGAAATAGGGCCAGAACCGGGGATAATATGTGAATGAAAGATTCTACCCAGTTCATTTGATAAAATTCCAACAGGCCATTTGGATAGCTTATAAATATGAGAACCAATGCAAGAGATAATCGGGCGTAATGGAATACCTTTTTGTGGGTTTTCGTTAGCCCGTACATAAATTTTTTGGTTAATTCGGATTTGAGACCTAAGATTTTAGGGAGGAATTAATTAAAGGATTTTTTTTGTTTAAGAGAGGGTAAGAATTTAAAATTTTATAGGTAGTTATGTCACTTAATAGGTCATTTAATTTTTGCGAATATTGGGTTTTATCCATCACAATAATTTGGTGTTTCTGTAAGTTTTAAACCAATAAGTAATATTTTGAGTATACTTTATTTATCACTGGATATATATCACGTTAATGCGATATCTTCTAATCTAATATGTATATATATATATATATATATATATATATATATATATATATATATATATATATATATATTTTATTTTATTTTTTTTTTATTTCGCAAAAATTCCGTACAGGGGTGGGATTGGAACCATGCACACTGAGGCAGCGAACAACAGCTTTGATCTTAGTTAAACCGTCCCATAGACCACTCGACTAGGCAGAAGACAAAAATTTCCGAATAAACAAGATTTTAAGGTACGCTTCGCAAGGTCGATCGGGACTATGAAAGAAAGAGAAATTAATAGGGAATTCAAAGCAACAAAGCAGAATTGAGGTAAACACGCGGCGAATATACAATGCACAAATCTTTCATCATTCTTTCGCGTTTATGAAATATATATATATATATATATATATATATATATATATATATATATATATATATATATATATATAGCTAAAAAAATTGCTAAATAAACTAAAAGGAGGGAATAGATAATAAAAAGCAACTAACATTAATCTGGAGGCGTTAATTTTAGGTGATTAACAATATCCTTTAAAATTAGATTTAACATATAGGGACTGGATTTATGCTGCCCTTCACACAAGTTGAAATTTGAATTACTTTATTTAATGAAGATTCGATAATTTTTCTTTAAGTGATTTTTTATATCACTTGGAAATCGGGTTGTAGGTTATACGTATAGCATATTAGAAATTAGAAAAGGGAGTTATGCAACATAAATATAGTTGTAGGGTAGGTTAAGTCCACTATAATTTTCATACTTTAGGATCTCTAGTTTAATAACAAATCAATTGATCAAATGAGAAATTGCATCATAAAATTCTCGAAAATATAGATTTTAATTTAACTTGGTCTTTATTTAAATTATGCAATACATTATTCACAGTATAGATTAAATTCAAAGGGAAAATCTTTAAAGTAATATTTATAAAGATCATTTCCTTATGTATGTTCATACATTATTTAAAAAATATCCTGTTTGTTTTATCGTCGGTCTGTTAGATTGACGTCATATTTTTCCTTAAAAAATTGTTTTCTTTCTCTTGTTTATCCTTTCTTTGCCGCTGAAGACGTAAACACGAAACTGATTGGGCTCTTCTCTATGTTGTTTTCCTTTGGGCTATTTTAACCTTATCGGATTAAAATAGATGGCTAAATTAATATATATATATGTATATATATATGATGGAAGTGATGCACTAAGGCAAGGTAGATGAGGAATTAAACCACCCTCATAAAGACATATTTAATCCAGACAGTTTTGGTGCATCACATACCCTTATCTACTGGTAACTGATTAGTAAATTACCGAGAAGCCCCTATGCACCTCTGAACAGATGGACGAAGATCATGTCACATGACCTATTCCCCCGCTTCGGCTAATCCGAGCGGGAACATAATTTACTACCTAATTAGGGCTGGTCAATTTTACAATTTTGTTTATCCAACTATTAAAAGAAAATTGACCTTCAGATAAATTGAAATTCGGAATGGATGTGATCAAATTGATTCCAAAATTCGTCTTTTGACATAATTTTTGGATTTAAAAACATTTTACTTTACTTCCTTGGCAATCGATGGAATGATTTTAAGCATCTTATCGATTTCCAAGAATGTATCGAAAAATGTATCGAAGATGCGGATGTGTACGCGGCCAGCCATAATCTGTACCCGAAGGACCCCGAGAAATCTGATCCTCCGGCTTCAAAAGTAAGAATAATAACTCCCGGCCTCCTCGAAAAACGCTCCCAAATTATGGACGAATCCCGGTCCCCCTAAACCGAAGAACTATTACCGGCTGATTCGAGGGATATCAAGCCCCTTATTTCAACTCCCTCTTTTTCTTCGTGCCCAGATGGACTGTCGTCTGTTTTTCTTGTAGCGTGGAGGGCCACGTGAAATATAACTAGCCCAAAATTCACAATTCAGATCTCTTCCCAACCAACAGGTCCATCAAATCAACGCTGCTCCAATTCTCCCGCCTTCTAGCCCCAAATCTCCTGCAACCCTCGCAGCGAATAGTCCTCCGGGACACCAGGTGAACTTGCTTTTCAATAAGAGCTCCCCTGGCAGATTACAGTTCGAATATGAATCTGTAAATAGATGCTAGGTATCCATCCTCGTGAGGAACACTGGCTGTCCTTGTATAGTAGTCATCGAGGATTTTTTCCACCAGTAGGCCCTGATCATACTAAGTATGCTGTGGTCCACGACTACCTTTGACGAGCAAACCGATTCCCCGTCGTGCGATACTACTTGGAATTCCAGTATTTTACTGGATGAGCTGAAGTAGTCGCTGACCCGATCAAATTCTGTGCCGTGTTGGTAGGCCAGAGCCCCTAAATGACCACTAATCCGGTGCCCCAGCCAGTCATTACCTGGGCCCAGGCTCAGAATAATTACGCGCCTCCCGTTCCTTTAGAGGTAACCTCTGAACCATAATTTGCAGACCTCCGTAACTAAACCTTTGTGCCAGCCCAAAAGTAGTAAGTAACTCTCCTGCCCCTTTGGAAAAGAGCGAGGAGTCATGAGCTAGGCTCTGCCCGCGGAAAAAGATAGGTCTCTTACCTCATTAAGGAAGGTCTACTTTACCGCGCCTGCTCGGAGGAGATCAGCCCCGCTATTCTTACCTTGTGCACCCCCCAATCTTACGTCCTCTAAGTCCTCAATCTCTTCCATGATGGTTTGGTGGGTAATCATTTCAGCCATAACAAAATGGCTCAAAAAATATTTAGATATTTTTTTTGTCTCGGCGCTGCAAAAGAAATTCTTGACTTTTGAAAGTCTTGTGACATCTACTAGAAGACTGCGGCAAAATAGTATATACGACCTGCTCCACTCCAGAAGACCATAATAATTTTGGAGCCCTTTTTCAGAGTGGTCATTGATTTAATCGGCCCGATTCCCCCGTCCCTCCCACCGTTCAGTGAAGGATAATATTATGTCTTAACCCTCGTAGATTTCGCCACGTGATTATCCGAAAGAGTCCACCTCAAGAAAATGGATAGCGTTACCTGTGCAGAGGCCCTAATCTCTATTTTCTCCCACGTCGGTACCCCGAAGGAGAGCTTGTCCGACATAGGTTAGCAATTCACCTCAGAATTAATGAAATACGTCGCAAACTCCTCAGTGAATGGGATTTGTGAAAAATTAAACGGTACATTTAAAGCCGTATTAAAGAATGTGTGTCATGCTCAGCCCCGAGAATGGAATCGGTACCTGTCTTCTTCGCTTACAGGGAAATCCCTCATCGTACTCTAGGATTTGCCCCATTTGAGCTCCTCCATGTCCGAAATGTAAGAGGCCCCATGAGCATCCTTAACGAGCTATTAGCCAACCCCCGCCTGAATGAAGAAATAAAATCATTCTACTCTTATTTATTGGACCTCCGCAATCGTATAGAAGAGTGTGATGACATAGTCTATAGGAATGCCGATCTAAATCCAGAAAAATATCGTACCTACTTTGAAGTCAATTAAAAAAAAAGATTTAGGCCAGGCGATGAAGTACTCCTTCTTTTTCCCATAGAGACGAACAAGCTTCTCAGCCAAATTGAAGGGTCTTTTCTCAGTCCTCGCGGCCCGTGGCCACGGGGATTATATTATTAAAAACCCCTCCGGAGATAAGCTGTACCAAGTGAACATGTTAAAGCGATATCACTGCCGCGCCTGTATCAATAATATAGTCTTCCGTGATGAAGAGAGAGTGATAAAGGCCTCTTACACCTCTGACTCCCTTAACGTAGTCTAAACTGTGTGTGTTGGGCAGGATGATGATTATCCTCTTCCCTCTTTATCAGGCTTCCGAGAAAATTCCGCCCCTGTATTAAATGTGGCCCCCCTCTGGTATCCTCCCAGAAGACAAAATAAATTCCCGACGTGATCTCGGAAAAACGGGGATGCTCGATCCACTTTGAGCACTCGATCACAGTCCTCACCTTAGTGCCCATTCGATCAAAACGCTATCTTCTTGCAATCCATTTGCGTCAGCCTTCCAACGACGAAGTAAAAAATCTGTTAAATTTGCGAATCATAGAACCTTCTAATTCGGATTACTGCTCCCCTATCGTTATGGTCCGAAAACCTGACCAGTCTTTCCCTATGTGTGTAGATTTTCGGAAGCTTAACGTTGTGACCGTTATCGATCCTGAACCTATTTCCCGGATAAACCAAAAGTTACACCTATTCGAATAGGGCAAATTTATTTCGGAAATAGATCTATGTAAGGCCTATTATCAAATCTTCCTTACGGAAAATGCTCGGAAATATACGGGTTTCTCCACCGAGAAAGTACTTATGTAATTTCGGCGCCTTCCATTCGGACTGATTATTGATTATTGTTTGCAGTAACTATAACCGAATGATGCTTCGAGTACTAGACGGGTAGTATAATGTCTCTTTATCCCTTGACAACATTTACGTTCCCACCTACACCTGGAATCAACATCTGATCTCCCTCAAATCCCTCTTTATTAGACTCCGTGAGCACGGACAAAGTGTTGGCCCCAGTGAGTGCAAATTTGCGTTCCGCATAATTAGATATATTGGATTCAACGTTAGAGAGAATCAAATTGGGCCCTAAGAAGAAAAGATAAAGGCCATATTCAGCATGCCCCTCCCGCGTACGAAGAAGCAGGTACGCACTTTCATGGGATCTACGTATTTTTACCTGCGATTAGTCCCAACTTTGTTTCACTCGCTGCTTCTCCTTTGCTACATGATTCAGAAGAAGTCGCCTGGTCCCCTTGCCTGGAATCCCAAAGCTACCGTCCATTTGCATTAGTTGAAAGAACAGCTTGCGTCCGCCTACATCTTAAGGCTCCCAAACCCAAACAAGCCTTTTAGCATTAGAACCGACGCCAGTGGTGAGGGCATCGGGTGTGTACTCTTCCAATATTGAGAGGACGGCGAAAGTCACCCTGTTGCTAATGCCAGCCGGAAGCTCCTGACGCGAGAAAAGAATTACTCGGTTATCGATCGTAAAGCTTTCGGAATTGTTTAGAGAGTACATAGATTTCGCATGTATTTAATAGGAAAGAAATTTATTGTAGAAAGTTATCACCGCCCCCTAGCCTATCTAAAGAACTCTAAAAGTCAAAATGGTTGTTTAATGAGATGTAGCTTGCTCCTCCTAGAATATAAACTTCAAATTCTCTATTGTAGAGGAATTATATTATAACGCCACACAGATGGCCCAAGCGGACATATATGTTAAAGTACCTCTTCGCAGTTAGCGAGAGAAACATACTAAATGTTGAGGGGCGTGAGAACGTTATACGTCTGTCTAACACTGAAACTGCCGAAAGGCTTTGATCTCCCCCGCCGAGTTGGTAGTCGAGTCGAGCTGCAGGACCAAGGTAGCGAGAAAAGGCCATTAAGAAGCTCTCAAAAGATCAGATTACCTACGAGGTCCAGAGGCCCGCGGTTAGAGCACACCCCAAAGTGGTGCCAGA
Organism: Ceratothoa steindachneri; assembly: GCA_963969495.1. Classification (NCBI taxonomy): domain Eukaryota; kingdom Metazoa; phylum Arthropoda; class Malacostraca; order Isopoda; family Cymothoidae; genus Ceratothoa; species Ceratothoa steindachneri. The sequence continues at coordinate 11,134,342 of OZ018325.1, forward strand.
TCAAAAAGAACACCGAGGAGAAATAATGTGACGGTCTTCGGTGCCTCTCATTAACAAGCAGACCTGGGCTCCGTGGTAGCACGCCCCTAGCCCCCTTGCGCTCCCCTCAGTTGCATTATCCCGTCCTTCTTAGGTGGCGCGCTCGCCGAACTATAAATAAGGCCCGTTCGGAAAGAAAAAAGGATTATTGATTATTCTGTAAAAGACCATAGAGGACTAGATCAATGTGATCAGTATCTCATACAGTTCAGAAATCGACTTCTAAGAGTTAGAAGTTCGTCTCTTTTTCTTATAGGTGCTATACTGAGTTATCGTTCAACAGACTTAGCAAGAGGTCTGGCTGGATCACAATTCCTAGTAACGAACAGGAATTTCTGAAGCAAGATAAAAGAAGACCCGCTCATCCTCGAGTGACTTTCAAATTGCAATCTCAGTAATGGTGAGAGAAGAAGAACTAATCCCCAAGGAAGTTCCATTTAAGTACTTTCGAAATCACCTCATATACCAAACCCAGTTTGGCAACCCTGTAAAGAAGACGAGGATACTAAAAGAACTCAAGAGCTACTCAGAAGAGTACTCCTTGAGCCAGAGAGCACAACTACTCTCTCCGTCTTGTAAACTTATACCCGGCGATAAAGTTATAAGAAAAATTAGACATCAATCTCGGGGATAACCTCCATCCGCCCGCTGCAACTCGAAGATCGTGAAAAATCCAATATAGCAACATCCGTCAATTCGTGTTCCTTTCAATGTCATGTAAGTCCGAATGACAATATATATTTGTTTTGATTAAGTAGGATTTTAATACTGTACCCAAGCTAACTTAAGGAGAGATAATATTTAGTGACTCCTGTCATATTTTTAGTTAGATTAGTGGAACGTAAATTGTGGCTAAATGCTATACATACTAAAAAGTCTCCATAAATTAACTAACTAGCAATTGATTTATTTACGTGGAGCCTACTTTCCGTTGATCATGATTCGCATTTGGAATAGGCCCTTATTTACTTTTTGCGAAACATGGTAAATTTATAGAATTTAGTGTCCTGTCCCCACTAATGATACTCTACGAGCACGACCTCTTTCAAAGTTTAGGGATGCCCTTTTCTATCCCCTTTCCCCCAAGAAAAGGTCATCCTCCGGAAGGGAGGAGTGTGAGTGAACGAACCCTAAGGGCAATCTTGAGCCCCCTCCCCTTCAAACAGACACCATGTGGGCCTAAGCTCAAACTCTAAACGCAAGGAGGACGAACTATTCTTGCGTGGGGAAACTTCAAAGCGGCGGGTAACACCAGTGTTAGATCAGTGGGCCTATCCCACACTGAGAGGTATTTTCAGACCCTTTCCCTCCTGAAGGCAAGGGTTGATCCGAGAAGAACCTTCCTCAGTCGTCTTATCTCTTCTGTGCTTAATGAGACTGGCTCTACTGGTTACTCTCACGAGACTGCCATGCCTGGCGTTTTCTAGCAAGGGAGCCAGCAGGGTATTTAAACCTAAGGTCAACCGTTACTCGTCAGAGAGTACCGCTCACCCTTTCTCGAAGATACAGGCCCTCGTCTCGAGTCGACCCTCTGAATTAGGTGTCGTCGGCTAGAAAGATTGTTTTGAATGTGGCCATGGTTTATCGGCAAATTAGTGAAACGATTTTTTCTTTGAAGAATTGTGTGAACCACTCTTCTTATCCATTCAAGGAAACCTCACCCCTTGTCTGAGATTACTCATCCAAATTCGATAGTGTCTCACCCAGAGTGGAAATTACTTTACTCGTGCCATAGGTAATTCCGACCCCTCCGTCAAGAGTACAACGCCCCTCGAGCCGCAAGACTAGCTCGCCTAGTAAGAATCGCTCCTCTCACCAAGAGTCAAGCCGTCAAGATAAACCCCCATTTACCCTTTTTCGAGAATAATCCTCCTTTTTGTCCTTGCCAACTGATATTCTATTCCAGACCCTTTAGTTGGACTCCCCAGTGTTTACCAAATTTTTTCCTGTCTGACCAAGTCCCATATTTTGATCCCCTTTAAACTGATTAGTATTTGATTTATTATTTTATTGAGAGTGAAATTAACTCTCCCATTCATTTGCCTTTGTAGACATTTCCATTATTTGCATTATTAGTGTAATTAAAGTTTATTTTTGTTTTTTAATCCTTCAATAACCTTAAATGAAACCTGGTATTTAAATCTTTTCTTTGGCTAGCCATTAATTTTCTCACTCACTCACCTCTTATTAGCCTGTGCACATGGTCTATCCCTCTGGCCGCTGGCAACGTAAGTAGACTGCATTCTCTGCATCGAAGGTATCCGCTCACGAATACCACGATACTATAAAAAGCAATATTTTTCCCAGAATTTTATTCTCTATTTTATTATATACCTAGATATGAATATGTTGTTTCCATGAAAAGATTTTTTTTATTTTTAAGAATTTATTTCTTCATAAAGGGCAATATATTTTCCCAAAAGTTTTTCTGAAGTTTATTTTATCTATTCAATAGGAATGTATGCTATTTATTTTTAATAATTCATGTCTTTAGTGCTTGAAAAAGAACTCTTTAATTTCTTATTTTCATTCTTTTTTATAAAGGAAAATATATGTAGTTTTCCATGATTTTTTCAAATTTTGCTTACTGCATGTGCATTTTTTTCTATAAAGAAAAACCTTTATTTTCTCATTAATAGGAAATATTTTTCACCAAACCAAAAGAAATTTAATATAAAATTGTCAATACATATATTAAAAATAATTAAAAATAAAAGTTCTTTTTTCACACCTCTGCATATACGAGCACAAGAAATCCTAATTCATAGTTTCCACGGTATAAGATAAAAATATATTTTATTTTTAACAAATCTGTTATTCATTTCGAAATGTATCAACTCAACGGAATGGAGGTTCTTTGTCTGAAAATTTCTTTATTCGTACGATTTTTGCAGTTGAAGCTCAACTAACTAATAAGTCTGATTTTATACACAATACATATTTATTTAACCTTGTCTAGTAACCCAAATACAAGACATCAACGTATAATTGATATGTCAAAGTGCCCCATATATGGGGCAAAGACATTGCTCAAAACATATAGTTGGACACATTTAAATAGGTTATCTAATCTCCAATATATTCCAGTGTTTACAAATTAATGGTGATGCTATAATTAACGTTTTTAATGTGTTAACAAATAATGAAAAATGCAATACTAATGAGTATATTGGAGTTCATGTGCGAAAAAAAATAACAGTTGAAATAATATTTTTAATGCTATGAAAGACCACTTTAATGAAAAAGGTTTACCTGTTATCACGAAGAAAATTTGCTCATGAACGCAGAGAGAATCCATATCAACTTTAGATGAATGTATTTTGTTCTGATGAGAACAAAATTGAACTCTTTGGACTGGAATGCAGCATACCATGTTTGGCGCCTTGATGGAGAGGTTTATACTCGCGAGAACACCATTCCACAATCAGACATTGGAGGGGAGGGTGCGGGGGGAGCAGCATTATAATGTAAGCCTGTTTTATTCTTTTATTTGCAATTGTGTTCTTCTTTAAATAATGATAAAATGAATAGAGTCAAATATCGGCATATATGCACCGAAATACGTCAACCGGGAAAAAATTGAGCATGCAAGTTAACTAGATTTTATAGCAAGACAAAGATTCAAATTAGACTTCTAAATCAGCAGGTGAAAGGACCGCTGAAAAACAATATTAATATTAAACAGTAGCCTAGTCAAACTTGACTTAAAGCCAATCCAAAATTTGTGCTTGAAAACAGAAGGAACAGGTCTAAAAGAGGAATGTCATGGTATGACATTATATTACATCAATACCATATTATATCTATGGGTAGGGATCGATAGCTTACATGTAAACTGATGAAGGGGCGGAACACCACTAGTTTAGACGGGCTGAATTGCGAGAGAAAAGTGCAGCGAGGTCAGGTAACAAATGGGCAATAGAAAAGCTCAATGTTATTTAAAGAGGCATTTACAAAAATATAATTTTATTTACATAAAAATAATGAGAGTATTGATGGATAAAATTACCTCAGAGAATTAATGGACAAAATCCCATCAGTAACGACGGGATGATTATAGTTATAAATCAGACTATGAAGTTAGAATTTAAGGTATTACATGAGGAGATTATTCAAATGGGGGGGGGGGGGGAATTAACTCAATTGGGTCACAGAAAGGGGGAGGGGCGTTGGCTTACGGATGTCTTCTGCACGGGGGGTGAGGCCGCTCGGAACTTCTGAGCGGGAACTTGAAGTGATGACGGTTCTCCAAAAACAGGAGTTGGGTGGGGGGGGGGGTAACTTCCGGTCCAGGGTAAGTATTTCGGCCACCCGAAATAACATGCGAACGAAGGAGGGCTTCGACAGGAGTTGACGAGAGAAGCCTGAAAAATCACTCGGTGGCGATCGTTAAGTGGAATTACCTCACTGGCTGGGGCTAATTCCAAATACACCAAATAGTTCAGCTGTCAATTTTCTTTATTGTTAGTACCTGACTTGGAACTATGGGGAATCTTCTGAGGTCCGGGCGAGACTTCTCAACTCTGTGTCTCTTCATAGGAGTCGAGGGCTATTTATGTCCGAGGCTCTCCCCGGGGTTGGGGCGCGGTAAGCGGGAAACAGCTCTACTCTCGAATGGCCTCGAATCTTCTTGCAGAGGCTATTCTGCCCGTGTAAAAGTGAATCGTGGTGGACACGGTTGGAGGCTAGCGCTTGTGGAAGTGGGGGGAGGGGGGTTAGGCTGACCAATTGAGGCCTAATCGGGCCTTCTGTAGCGCATGGAATTTCCGTCTGCTCAAGAGATTCCACGTGGATTTCCCTCACAAGGAAACATTCAAACTTTGCACAATTGAAAACTGTATGTAAGTAGGATTGAACAGGTATTCAAACACAATATCTGATAATCTCATTTAACTATCCAACATATATTTATTTCCCTCTTAAGTGTAATTGTAGCAGAATTATGTCAAAGGGCAACCACGTGCACTTCTCTACCCACGCCTTAGCTGTATTTGCCCAGGGACCCAGTTCATCGTCTCTCACTGCCACCTTTCAGTAAACATTCTTGGCTTCCGCCGAATATCGAAGTCCGTTGGACATTCCAAGCCAACGTTATCACAATTCCCCTTCCCCTGAAGTAGTCGCCGACTTTTCCCTAAAATCCCACGGGCGTCTGGAGGGCCGTCATCGCAACCTCTCCAGGCGTCTATATAATCCTTTTACTCAGTTTAGTAAGCAGCACTGCTAGACTTCCCACCTACTCCAGCGAACGAGCTGGAGGACGCTGTTCCTCCCACCTCACCCAGCCTCGATTTCGATTCGAGTCGAAAGCTAAACCGATCTGTGAACTCTGCTATAGTTAATCGGCAAATATCCGACGAGGATTCCCAACTCCGAAGGCCATCTTCGACTGCTCCCTCATCTGAAGCAAGAAGTAAACCGGCTTGCCCCGTCGCATTCATCGCATCCCAAACGGCCCCTTTTCCGCAATGAGCACGTAAATTAGTGTAACCATTGCCACCTGCAGATTGATCTACAATCTGGTTTACCGCATTGATCTAATATTTGTTTGAACGCTCCTGTTTTATATCCCCCTTTAAATTACCTACATGAATCTTACCCACTTAGTCCCCTAATTAACCAACCTGTATCTCGCGTAGACATTTATCCCCTTGTGTCCGACCATTCCCTTTAAACTCAGTATTTGTGCAAATTTAAATATCATTTTGTTGTTAGTAAAGATATATTTTCGTCATTATCTTTCTTCAGCAACGTGTTAATCTTTAGCCAACTTGCACTCTGAAATATTTGTTTTAATTAGGACCCCGCAAAGTTAATAATGAACCATCCCCACTGGACTCATAGCAATTTCCCCAATCACTAACGCTCTTCAAACAACCTTGGCCCAAAGCCCCAAAGTACCTACCTATATATATATAGAAAGAAAGAGAAAGAGACAGACAAAGAGAGAGAGACAGAGAGAGACAGAGAGACAGAGAGTGATCAGAGAGAGAGAGAGAGTAAGACAGAGAGTCGGGCCTTTCCACGAGAGTAATTAATAGCTGTATGATAAGCAAAGGTTATAGTCTGAAGTAATTAAAATAAAGTTTTGCAAGCGCCAAAATATCTGTGCCACCTCATTGTTTATTATAATGCATGATCCCTCATAGAAAGTTAAATGTTACCACTTTTTAACGGGAAGTGGCAAATACCTCTTCTTGGCAGTCTGTAAAGGATTCTAGGTATGGCACCGATATAAAGCTTGACTATTTAGGTTAATACGGCCCGGAAAGGGGGGATCGATTTTCTTAATCTGATCCTATCGTTTCTTGCGGCAATAGTTTTGTATGGCTGAAGGATCGATCTTCACGAACTAATCCTTCTTCTGGCGTATCGACTTCTAATCTTCTTGTCTGGCTGAAGGATCGATCTTCACAAACTAATCCTTCTTCTGGCGTATCGACTTCTGATCTTCTTGTCGGGCTAAAGGATTGATCTTCACGAACTAATCCTTCTTCTGGGGTATCGACGTCTAATCTTCTTGTCAGCCAGAAGGATTGATCTTCACGAACTAATCTTTTTTCTGGCGTATCGTCTTCTAATCTTCTCTCTTTTTTTCCGGGTTTTATTTATAGGCGGAATACAGCCCCATCTAAGGGAAGAAGTGACCAGACCACAGAGGCGGGGGGGGGGGGGGAAAGCTGCGAAGGGTGAGTTCGCATCTGGGGAGAGCGAGAATTGCCGAGGGTGGCACTCGGGTGCCCAAGTCGGCTCGCGACCGCACCGCTACTTGGCGTGCATTTTGACTAGCACCGTTTTTTTTTCATAACCACGAGTTTATGTGTCTCGTAGGTAATTAGGTCGTTAGAGCGTCGTTTAAGGACCTTATGTGGTCGCTGTAAAACAGATGTTAGCTCCAACTGACCAAAGTGGGGGGAAGATCAAACAGGGTAAGCAGTTATGGTTATTCGCCGGCTACCTTTCCCACGCTTGTCCTCATGAGGAAGGGGGGGGGTCTTTAATGTACCTATACTCCTCCAGGATGCTTAATGCAGCTATTTCTATACAACAGGTAGCTATTCTTTGGAGTGAAGAGTGGCATAATACAGTGCTAAGGTATGAATCTGTGGGTGAAGATGAATTTGAAAAGGTGAACCGAACTTGGTTGTACTGTTTTGACCCTGTAATGATAGAAGTAAAGTTAATAGAGATAGTTTGTGGAATGAGATGAGATAAGTGGTGGATAGAATTAGAACTGGATAACGGTTGATGGTCTTATGAAATATGATGCATAGATAAAATATAGGTGAAAGAATGAGAGGGTGGATAACTTGAGATTTAAGTTCACCCGGATAGAATGGAAATTTAGAGAGGATGAGAGAGTTCTATGCAAAGAGAAACATGTCAAAAAACCAGTTTTTCAGCACTAGTATGTGCATAAATTGAGGTGGGTTGTGCAAGTTAGAGTCATGTAATAAAAAGTAAGCTATATCTGTGCTGAGTAGGCAGATTATGCTGCGAGACATATTTATTGTGAAAGCTGTAAAATGTGAGAGTATGGAACTACCTGATGACAAGTTTCTAGTGTGTAAGGCTAAAGGGATGGTACATTGATACAAAGGGAGAGTCAGAAGTGAAATATTATTGACTAAGAACAAAGGGGAAAAGATTTTAGAATGCTTGGGAGAAGAGTAGAGGGAATTAGTGGAAGCATGGAGAGGGAAAATATTTAAGGATGTTAAGGAAAGTCTTGAAGGATTGTTTGTGTGTATGTCTGTCCTAGGAAGAGGAAGGATGAATACTGAATGGTATAATTAGAATGTGAAACATGTAAAGGAAAGAGAAATAATGGCGTGTTTGCAATGATAGATAGTGCTGATGAGGCTGTCAGGGAGAAATGGTTAAATGCATGCAAGGGCAAGAAAAGTTGATTAAATAGAGTGGGAAAGCAGCAAATGAAGCTCTCAGAATATGAAGGATACCGAAGGAAACAGATAGTAACTTTTCAAGGAAGTGAGAAGAAAACCAAGCCAGGAAATGAATAGCTGTGTGAACACGAGGGTTAAAATTATATGGCAAGAATACTTGTAAAAATTGTATTAGGTTGAGAAATAAGTTGCGGTTTTTTTAATGTTGTGTTGATTTAAATTTTTTTGACGTGATTTGTGCACATATTAAGAAACAATAATAAATAATGAGAGCAAAATTTGCAAAGGTTAGGCTACGTCTCTTAACAGCGTAGACTATTAGGCTTTTGCTTAGGCTACGTCTTGAAGTTGAATAATAAGTTATTGCGGTCTATTTAAATGTTGTGTTAATTTAATTTTTGTTCTGTACCCTCAAAATGGGATGTCAAGTTGAAAGAAAGGCGCATTTTCGACAATTGTTGTTATCCATTTTCAATCGAGAGGGGAACAATGCAAACGCAGCCAAAGCTCGTCGCGATATTTATGTTGTGTACGGAGAAAATGCTTTATCCGAAAGGACAGCTCAATAGTGGTTTTTTACGTTTCAAAAACGGTCATTTCAATCTTAATGACGAAGAACGTTCTGGTCGCCCCATTAGGGTGGATGAAGATCGATTGAAGGACCTTCTTCATGAAAATCCTTATCATTCGACCAGAGAAATGGCTGTACAATTAGGGTGTGATCAGAAAACTGTAGTGAATCACCTTCATTCGATGGGAAAAGTAAAAAAACTCGGTGCATGGTTTCCGCACGCTTTGAGCGGAGGCAACAAACTTTAACGCTCCACGATTGCCGCAGGTTTGCTTGATCGTCACAAAGATACTTGTGGATATAAGGAAATATTTCATCATCGCATCATCACTGGCGACGAAAAGTGGTGTGTTTATGTCAACATGAACCATCGAAAACAATAGCTTAGCCCCAATAAAAAACCACTTCCGCGATTAAAGCAAGGACTTCATCCACGAAAGACGATGCTGTGTGTGTGGTGGGATTGGGAAGGCATCATTATTTATGAGCAACTTGCGAACAACGAGATTGTCAATGCAGAACTCTACGTTCAACGAATGTATTGACTCGCCGAAGCTATTCGTGGAAAGCAATCTGATCGACGTTATGGAGCCTTTCTGCAACACAACCTTGCTCGTCCTCACATTGCGAATATGATTAAAAGACGCCATCCAAACGATTAATTTGGAAATCCTGCTGCATCCTCCATATTATCCAGACTTGGCTCTATTAGATTTCCATCTGTTCCGATCGCTCTCGAACAATTTGCGCGGTGTTTCGTTCAATACTTATGTGGAATTAAGAACCTTCTTAGACGAATTCTTCGAGTCAAAATCCAGAGATTTTTATTGCAGAGACATCGAAAAACTAGTTGAACGTTGGGAAGAAGTCGTAAATAACAACAGAGAATACATTATTAATTAAATTGCATATTGTTATCAATTAAAAATGAAGTTTTTCAAAAATTGTTAATGGTAATGAATAAATTTGATAAAACCGCAAGAACTTATTCCTCAACTCAATACTATGTTGGTATGGAAGATGTAAAAGTTGAATTATTAGTATATGATAGCCTTATTTCTAGCTCACCCCATCTTAGTCTCTCTCATTCTCACTCACTTTTTCTTTCGATTCCTCTCCTATGCTCTACCCCTTCTCTTTTTTTCTTTTGTTTTTTTCTCTCTCACCTCTCCATTCCACTATTTCTTTCTCTCTGAATCACATTCTCATTCCCTAATCTCTCTCTATATCTATGTATCTTTCTTTCTCTATTTCTCCTTTATTATCTGTGTCTTTTTCTCACCTTCAACTACTTGTCGCCCTCTCTTTCTATTATTTTCCTCTCATTCACTCTCTTTATCTCCTATTATCCATTGATCTACCTCTCTTTCTTTCCCTATGCATCTTTCTCTTCTCTCTTTCTTTTGATCTCATTTTCATTCTCTGGCTATCTATTTTGTCTCTCTTTCTCTATCTTTATCACTCTCGTTTTCACCCTGTCCCTCTCTTTCTACTTCCTCTTTTCTCACTCCTCTATTTCTTTCTCTTACTCTATATGTATATTTCTCTTTATTTCTCGTAGTCTTCATCATTAGGACTATACTGGCTTCATTTCCAATGTCTTCTAGGTAGTTAATCACAATTTTAGAGTTGTAAAGTTTACTCTCAGGAGTATTTCCTGACATTAATTCTCGCTTCATCCTTTGCAGGACAAGAATACGTGTTCAAGGTCTAATGCGATAATGACCAGGGGGCTGTCGCTTATAACTTTTTCGTTACGTTAATTTTTCTCATCAACTCCTTTGTGAATTCTTTAGCCAAGTATTTTGTAGTTTTTATTATTAGATTAAAGTTGCTTGAATCGCTCATTTTTCTCACCTTGGAAAATTTTTCCATTTAGAAATCAAACATAAATTGTTGCCTGTCAGATTGATTTTGTTGCCCTGCCCTTATGGAGAAACCGGAATAAGTTATCCCGTTTGTAAGTCGGTTTGATTGCAGATATTACCACTCGTGTGGTTCGCTCAGGGATATTAATCGTGACTGGAAGCACTTTGCATGTCAATAACGTTGCCCAGTCATATGGGCGGTAATCGTGAAGAATGTTGAGAAACTATAAGTGACTTCTCTCGCCGATCAAGGATTTCTTACTATTATTCAAATTGGATTGACATGACGTTATTATATATTTTTCTATAATATTAGATTGGCGAACAGCCGTGAAAATACTCACAATTCTCAATTTTGTTAAAGTTCCGAAGCTTTTTGAAATTTCCCCTCTTAGACAAATAGATAGATGCGCAGTTATATGGTTGGAGGTCTTTAAGAGTATTAATAACTCTAAGGGACTTTTCTAAGGGATTAAGTATTTATTAATATTACCTTTATCTAACCACATTGATATGGACGAAATTGTTCATCGATCTATCTACCTATCTATCTACTCTATCAATATATATATATATATATATATATATATATATATATATATATATATATATATATATATATATATATATATATATCAATCCCTTTGCACAAACATTCACACACTCTCCTGCACGGTATTTTCGCAGACTCAAATATTCCGACCAACAATTGAATTTGACTTTGTTTACAATTCTTCCTTCTAAATCACAACAAGCACGGTTCACACTATACTGTCTTTTAACAATTTCTTTCTATTTTTTCATTAATGCCACTCTGCGCGACTGAAATTTAATAAACAATTCCAAAACTTCCTTTCTAACTTTATTAATATTTCGATCATCATACGAGTATATATATCCTCCCAAAATTTCCTTTGATTGAGAAATGCTGCTCTCCTCTCTCTATTTCTCTCTTGAACACACATCATCGTACATTCAATTCAGAAAAGATTATTCCCCAGAAACTCCATTGGTCACGCCCACTTTCTCTACACATCGGACATTATACCACATTACACGTATTCAGTCACATCACTTCTGGAAAGACAGGTCTCTTTCATTCCTCTTCAGATTGTGCTCCATCCACCGAGGAAGAACTTTTTCATTTCCTTAAGCAATTCTCGCGGATAGGATTCACAACTTTTTCCATCAGCATTCACATTTTCTCCTTCCATCAAAAAAGGGATTTAACTCGCCGACTACAGTGATTTATCTTGATAAAAGTTAAGTTGAAAATAAGGTTATTTTAGCAGCTTGTTTATTAATCCAAATACAAATTTATTAGCTGAACACCCTCAAAAAACCCTGAATCCCGAAAATAAATTCATAAGCAAAGAACAAATATTTGTATTTGTTCTAATATAGAACTGTGACCCCTTCCACAAACAAGCATCACCTCTTCTTATCTCGCTATATATATATATATATATATATATATATATATATATATATATATATATATATATATATATATATATATGTGCAAATATTGTTGAAGACCATGGTATATTTTGCTTTAGTCATTTCCTTTGGCGACTTTCTATTCTTCTAACTGTCTTTTTTATTCGATCTCGTAGATGGTAGATCACTTGTCCTATATTCATCTCTCATTAAATTAATGGGTTTGGTAAATAACAAACTAAATTGATAAGCTATCGATCTTATTCGATTATCTTCGTAGCTTCTTTATGTATTCTTTTCACCTTTAGCGATTAAATGTGTGGTCATAATAGGAATAAATGAAGAGAATATGGTTTGTAGGAGATAACTATTCCGCCTGGCTTGAGCAATACGTTAAAGGAAACAAGCCAATCCGGTGAGTGGAATTTTTAAACAACTTCAATGTTCGATTCCAGCTTAACGCTTGAATTTTGATGGCCGGCTTTTCTTCGTTTATTAGGATGGTTTCAAAGATGTTCAGCCTATCTTTATTTCCCTCTTTTCTTTTAATTACGGTGTTGTCAACTAGTATATACCTAGTTAGGTTGATGTTGTGCGCGCTCTCCATATAATCTTTCGGCCTTACGCTTTGCAGATGCATGGCTAAACGTCTCGAAAGAGTGGTAGGTGTCATGCCAATATATTTTAAGTTAATATAAAGCTTGTAGTCTTTATTGAGGCAGATAAACTCGTAAACTATGTTGGTTGACTTTACATTCGGAGTTTTGGCAACTTTTGTTTTTCCTGCGTAGATTGTTGGCTTTGTTCGTTTTATAGTATATGATAAGTTGTATTTTGTCCATTTGATTCTTAACCTTGATGTTAAGGTTAATAATATCCTTAAGGTTTTTTTCAGCTATTTTATAGGCCGTGGACATCTGGTTTCTCTAATACAGTTTGATGTTGTTTACTGCTACCTGATTACTTTTCCTTAAACATTACTATCTTTGAAATTTTAGAGGCATCCTCTTCAAATAATATTATCTCCCCACCTACTAAGGCAATATTTCGGGAGAGAAAATGAGCCGTTACTCCTTCCCGCTTCCGACCTCTCCCTCGTTTGACCCGCCGCCAGGTTCCCATGAAATTCACACCAAAGCTTCGCCCCCGGTCGTCTCAACCTTCCTCCTCCCCCCTCGGGTCGGGAGACTGCTTTGTAGCCTCGCCGTGAACCGCGTTTATGGCACCGCCGCTGTTGCCCGTCTGGTTGCTGATCCCAGCCGTTGACACTTCCTCGTAAGGAGGCGCTCGGTTCATCGCGCTCGATAACGAATATTATGATTGGCTCAATCTCTCTCTCTGTTTTAAATAGCTCCTGGTATGTATGCACCCGCTCTAGGCTGACGGAAATTTGGTTAGACGAAACTTCCCCGAAAGGAGTGCAAATCAACGAGCTCTCTCCCAAAAAGGGTGAGTGACGGTCGCAAGCCACGGCAGAGCTGGATATCACACCCGTATCTTTGTGGCAGGGAGAAGAGTCTTGTGCGGCAACGTCAGCCTTTCTCACCCGCCTTCGGATCAAGGATTAGAGAAGCTGTCCTCCGAAGTTCTTCTGGTGACCTTTTATAAGAGGCCCATTAGCTCGCTCAAGCCGAGTGTAGAAAAGTCATCTCATCCTCCCCCCCTTCGAAGTTCGTTCGGTGACCTCCTGAGGACAGGAGGCCCACATCTCGTGACCTCTTACGACAAGAGGTCCATTAGTTCGCTCAAGCCGAGTGTGGAGAAGTCATCTCCCCCCCCCCCCCCTCAATGTTCGTTCGGTGACCCATGAGGACAGGAAGCCTGCATCTCGCACACGCAAGTCCGAGAAGAGTAGCCCCACCCGCTGTAGATCCGGATCCTGTGGCTACCCCTCCATGAGTAATCAAGGTCACCAAGACCTCTCCCTATTTGCCTCCACCTTACCCTCGAGTTGCAAAGGAAGTAAAGCATTCATTACTGTCAATCTCCCATTATAACCAGTCCCTAACCACGGTTATTTAATTAGTATTCGGAGCTTAAGTTCGTCTCATTTTATGTACTATTTATATATATGTATTGTTGTCCCCTTTTAGTTCGTGTGTATTAAAAGTCTATTCTTGTCATTGTGTTTGTTATATTCCTTAGTTACGCAGCTTCCACTATCTATTAAATCGCACTCTTAAAAACAATAACAGTTGTCGCATTGCTTGGCCTACCTTACTGCCTTTATGCGCATATTGACGTACACTTGGCGATACTTCGAGAGAAATGATTATTTATAAATGATTGGAGTTGTTTTGCAATCATGGTGTTCTAGAAACCGTTGTTAACGGGTGTTTGTTTTACGCGTTAAATCTCTCGGTGAAAAAGTTTCCCCTTAATGCAGCATTTATATGTTCGGCGGATTTATAAGCCGATTACGCTTATTTTATTCCTTTCAGAGCATTCATTATCCGCATTGAAGCATCTTCCCATGTACATACCTTTTCTATATACTTTTGTGATATATCTCTCATTGATTTTTTCTACCTCAACGTCCAAAAAGGCAGCTTATTGTCCGTGCTCAATTCATAAGTGAATTTTAACACGGAGTTCTCCGCAACTTGCTATTTGATGTTTATCAGATGTTCATCGTTTTGGACTTTGATGTAGATAGCGTCTCCGTATCGGCAATTACTTTCTGTTTCTCAGAAGTCGTATTATTGTTATAAATATTTGTTGCAAGACTGTGATCATCGGATGCCTATAGAGTTGATATTAGGTTAAAAAAGTTAATATCAGGAATTTCCTATGAAATTCAATTTAAACTACGAGGTAAAAGTGTTTCCAATAATTACTGAGAAGAGGTAAACTCACCAAAACGTATATTTCAACATTATTTACAATTAATATGTTTGCTCATTTATTTTTTGTCACACGATAGAGGGAAAGTCTTTGCCAAATTGGGAAGATTCATTTTAAAAGTTGACTTTTTAACGTATTTGTTGAACATTAGTTAATTTAGTTCATCGTTAATCAATTATTTCGTAAAATTTGTTATTAAACTTAACGCTAAAGCGTTAGTTTCCTTTATCTTTTTATTATTAGAAAATATATGGAAAAGGATTTGCTCTAAAGCAAAATTAAAACTTTCAAAACTACAACATATCAAAATTCCTAAAATTATAAAACCATAAAGTGATAAAAGAAAATCTTTAATGAACTCCATACTACTATTAAACTAGAAAAATAGTTATAAAGAGCCGATTGAAACAAAAAGGAACAAGGTCTGCTGACCAAAATTCGCGTGCTCTCACTTATGCTGATTTATGACCTTACGACCTTCAAAAGTTGCAATAATTCACGGACTAACCTTGGCAGGACCTTGGCAATTCATTATTCGAATGAGAATGTAAAACAACATAAAAATTTCAAATTTCGCTGGTATCGGCCGAATAGTTATGAAGTTATTGCCAAATAATTACCAATATAACCTTGGGAGGAGTTTGTAACTTATATTATTAGAAAGAAAATAGAAAACTACATAGATGTTTCAAATTTCGTTAGAATCGGACAAATAATTAAGATGTTATTGCATACTTCCCAGGCTAGCCTTAGAAAGACTTTGGCAAATATATCATTCGAACGGAAATATAAAACAACCTAAGGGACTCAAATTTTGTTAGTATTTGCTAAATAGTTATTATGTTATTGGCAAAACAAAATAATTCCCGAGCTAATCTTGGGTGGTGGTGATGGTGCAATTGGTGTAGGTAGTGTTGGTGTTAGTGGTGCTGGTGTAGGTGGTGGTGGTGTAAGTTGTGGTGGTGTATGTGGTAGGGGGGTGTAGGTAGTAGTGGTGGTGTAGGTGGTTATGTGGTGCAGGTAGTCACGGTGTAGGTGTCTTAGATGGTGTAGGTGGTAGGGGATCTCTGTGGTAGTGGTGTAGGTTCTAGGGGTGTAGGTAGCAATGTTGTAGTAGGTGGTGTTGTAAGTGACGGTGGTGAGGTGGTGCAAATTGTAGTATAGGTCATGTAGGTAGTGTAGGTAGCGTAGGTGGTATAACTGATAGAGATATAAGTGGTGTTGGTGGAGGCCGTGGCGGTGCAGGTGGTGTAGGTGCTGGTAATGTAGGTGGTGGTGTAGGTATTGGAGGTGGTATTGTCGTATGGGTCTTAGGTGGTGTAGATTCTGGTACTCTAAGTGGTGTTGTTAATGTATTCGGTGTTGGTGTAGTGCTAGTGGTGTAGGTGGTGGTGTTGTAGCTTTTGGAGATGGTGTGAGTAGTCATGTTGTAGGTGTTGGAGGTGTAGGGTTAGTGGTTTAGGCGGTAGTGGTGTAGGTAGTAGTGGTGTAGGTGGTGTGGTTGTGTAGGAGGTGGTTGTCTAGGTGGTAGTTGTGTAGGTGGTAGTTGTGTAGGTGGTAGTGTAGGCGGTGGCATTTATGATGCTATAGGTGATGATGGTGTAGGTGGTGGTGTGCAGGTGGTGGTGGTTAAGCTGGTGTAGGTAATAGTGTAGGTGGTTTATGTAACATAGGTTCCTCACTCAATGGGTAAGAGAACCGACGAGAGGAGACAATATCCTTGACTTCGTCTTCACCTCTGAGGATGATATCGTTGAGGATCTCTTTGTAAGCGAAGAGCTCGGTGGCAGTGATTGCCAGCTAATTGGATTTACCGTCAAGATCCCGAAGGTAAGGTCTGTTGCCAGTAAATCAAGGAAACTTAACTTAAGAAGAGCAGACTTTGTGAGTCTTCGTGCTGGGCTGACTGATGTAGGGCTAGCGGTATGCTAAGATGTTAAGGATTCGTGGAACAATTTCAAAAATAAGTTCATGAGTCTTCAATCAAGTTGCATTCCTCTGAAATGCCTCCTTCGGTCTTCTGTTCAACCAAAGTGGTTTAATCGAGAAATCGGCCAACTGCTTAAGGAGAAGAGAAATGCGTACCGGCGATCAAAGATCTCAGGTGCCTTTGACGAGTACCGGAGGCTAGCCAGAAGAGTGAAGTCCAGCAAAAGGGCAGCTAAGCGGTCTGAGGAACTCTGAGTGGTGAGACTCTGCAAGGAGAATCCCAAGGAGTTCTTCGGCTATGTAAATAGCCGTAAACCAATCCATCGTATGATTGGGCCCTTAGTGGACGAGGAGGGTGCATCAACTCACTCAGATGCAGAAAATTCTAACCTGCTCAATGACTACTTCTCTTCAGTGTTTACTAAAGAGTGTGGTCCCATCCCACAGCCCACGGATTCCTACTTGGGGGAACAGCTGGAGGTAATGGACTTCACCGAAGGTGAAATAAAGAAAAAGATTGCTGACCTAAAGACGAATAAGTCTCACGGACCGGACGGGTTTCTATCCAAGGTGTTAAAGGAAGTGTGCGATGAATTATCACGACATCTGTGCGCTATCTTTAACATGTCAATGTGGACCGGATGCGTTCCTAGAGACTGGCGTGAGGCGGAGGTGACTCCGATCTTCAAGAAAGGAGACCCCAGCCATCCGTCAAACTAGCGACCCATCAGTCTGACTTCGATAGTCGGTAAACTCATGGAAAGCATGATAGTGAACAAGATAACGTCTTATTTAGAGTCAAAACTGCTACTGAAGAGTTCCCAGCACGGGTCCGAAGGCAACGGTCATGCCTGACGAACAATGTGGAATTCTTCCCCTTTGTGTTCATTGAGCATGATCGAGACAAGGCGGTTGATGTTGTGTACCATGACTCCCAAAAGGCCTTTGACAAGGTCCTACACCGCCGCCTTCCTCGGAAAGTGCGTGCGCATGGCATAGGCAGCAAGTTGCCAGGTTTGATAGAGAGCTGGCTAAGTGACAGACAGCAACGCGTAGTGGTGAATGGTCGGGCATCTGAATGGGCGTCCGTATCTAGCGGTGTCCCTCAAGGTTCCATCCTGGGACAACTATTGTTCATTACTATGCCAACGACATGGACGGAGACATGGTTGCCAAAATCTCCAAATTTGCCAACGACACCAAGCTTGGTATCAATGTGGCAAAGGAGGGGAAAACTGCCAGCCTTTAAGACGACCTTCAAAGGATTGGGGAGTGGTCGGACACGTGGCAAATGCCTTTCAACGTGAACAAATGCGAAGTAATGCATATCGGCCACCGAAATTCCAAATCTCAGTACTTCATTAAGGGAACTGCCCTTGAATCGAGTGACATTGAGAAGGACTTGGGTGTTACTATCACTAGCAACCTCAAGTTCTCGAAACAGTGCATCGAGGTAGAGAAGAAAGCCCAAAGGATGTTAGGCTACATAAAGCGCCAGTTAGGATACCGTAAAATGGAGATAGTACTTTGTCTGTACAACTTCCTCGTTCGGCCGCACCTGGAGTATGCCGTACAATTTTGGAGTCCCTTTTTTGATAGGACATCGCAAGGTTGGAACGCGTACAAGCTAAGGCAACCAAACTGATTCCCTCTATACGACATAAAAGCTATGAAGATAGACTGAGGGAATTAGATCTGTTCTCGCTGGAAACCCGTAGACTGCGTGGTAAGCTCATCAAAGTTTTCAAAATACTTCGAGGGTTCGACAATGTTGACTACCAGGCTATTTTCACATTGAGTGAGAACAAAACGCGCAATAACGGCTTCAAACCTGAACTGAAGCGTTACAACCACCATCTGTGTCGAAATTTTTTCACCTACAGTATTTGCGGTAAGTGGAACGCACATCCAGTGGAGGTGGCAACAGTGAATCTGTTGACCAGTTCAAGTCAAAACTAGACAAAGTCATGAAAAGTGGCCGTTTAGGGACTCAAAACAATTGAGCAGCCATGCGCCTACTCAATTGCTAGTCCAAAGGTACCCTCTTTGAATGGACCGTAAGGTCTAGGGTACTTTCTTCCTTGTAAGTAATAAGTGGTTTAGGTGATGTAGGTGCTGGTGGTGTTGGTGGTATAGGTGGCAGTGGTGTAGGTGGTGATGGTAGGTGTTTTAAGTGTTGGTCTTGTAGGTGTTGTAGGTGGTGCAGCGGTGATTTTGGTATAGTTGTCGTATGTGTTGCTGGTGTACGTGGTGTACGTGGTGGTGTTGTAGCTGGTTCTGGTGCAGGCACTGGTTGTGTATGTGTAGGTGGTGTAGGTGGTGCAGGCGGTAGTGGTGTAGGTAGTGGTGGTGATGTATGTGGTGATGTTGTATGTGGTAGTGGTTTAGGTTGGGTATTTGATGATTCGAAAGATGATTTAAAACAACATAGGGTTTTTAATTTTCGTTAGAATTAGCCAAATAGTTAAAATGTTATCACAAAAAAAGGCAAAACAGGGACCGACTGACCGATATAGTTCGATGAAGAGTCGCCCACGACTCAACTCGCACGCGACTAAAAACAATAACTTGAGAGAAATAAAAAATATCAGTGAGTTACTGAGTAGCTGAGACATTTGAATCTAGTCTTGAGTAAATAAGAGGTGGTGTGAGTGGCAGAAATTAACGAAAACAGGTAGCATTGAGTGTGGTTACTATTAGAGCGCAGAATGCTGATCCAGCCTTATATATTCATAACTGATATATATATACTCGTTGTTTGTGATTTACGGTATCGGTGATCGTGCTTCTCCTTAAAGAGATTAAACTTGAATCTATCCAGTTAATTTTGGTAAAAAGTAAACATAGGGACTTTCAACTATAATCCATTCGGAGAGAATTTATAATTAAACAACTTTCCTATTAAGGTCGATAATATTAATTTATTTGAAGGGTAATATAAATTCAACAAATATATCTCGAATAATGTTGTCCAACTCTTCTATAACCACCGAAACTAGTCATTCAGGAGATTAGAATTTTTTTTTAGTATTTTGTCCGCCTTCTTATACTGGAGTCGCTGGCCGAAAGTAGTCGTGTTTTTTAAATATATCAGATTCAAATATTGTGGTTTATTATTATTTTTTTGTAATGGATATGAATCGGTTTAATGTAATATCTTTTAATATATATATATATATATATATATATATATATATATATATATATATATATATATTAAGAGAATGTGAGTGTGTAAAAAGGAAAAACAGTACCTCATAATTTATTGCGAACTGTAAATAGGAGGGGCCGTATCGGAAGGCCTTACACTGAGTATGAGGGTAGGTAGCAAAAAAATGAAGGCACAACCCGTTCAACTTTCCCTTAGCAATATTGCGGAATGAAAATTGAAGAACGATGTGATCATGTTGACAAAGAGCATACCTCGGTATTTTGTTGTATTTTCGATTGTTTATTTTAACTCCTGTAGTTAGTACTCTGTCCAGGAGAGACTTGAAGTGTTGATCTCTTAAAATGTTTAACACCTCTGAAGGAAGATATTTACATCTGTCACCGATAATGTAGGAGAAATAGTTCTTGCAAATGATTTTCCTAAATCTGTGTAAATCTAACTCGAAACCATGGTTACCCTTGTGATTCTTGTTCCAGGTGAACAGCTTCTTTTAGTCCACGTTTTCTACTAACCTCACAATTTTATACGTTTCAATGAGCTAGCGGCTTATACGGTGCGCCTCCAGGGAAAACACCCACAGAGAGAGAGAGATATTGATAGAGTGTGTCTGTGTCTGGGTGGGTTAGACGAAAAACCTAAATTTGAAGGTAGGTTGAGTGTATCGTCGATTACGTCGTGGCTCATCATTGATAGACTAACCTGAGTTTCCGAGCCCACTCACTTCAAACAATCCATTCTTTTCAAGTCTAAAGATGGCATTATGTTGGCTTAATGCCAATTATTCTACTCTAGCAGGATAATTAGTAGTTAACCAAAGGTCAACCATTTGTTGGACGAGACTTCTGGTAAATGCAGCAAGCCCTTCATTATGTACTTATTATTAATAATGAGTACACATCAAACACATGAAGAAAAAAAATAAATAAATAACATTAATAATAAATAAGACAGCCAGAATAGTTATTAATGGCAGGGGGCAACATAGTCTCGTTAACCAGTGGCTTACAAACAAGGATATTAAAAAAAAAGTCCCACAAAAAAGGTACATACGAACATGGTAACACATCAAAAATATATACACAATAATAAAAAAAATAATGGCGCATATTCTTATAAGGCATTGCACAAAACAAAAATTATTCAGAAATATATACAAACGTAATCCATTTAACGTTACAATTATTAATCTGTCCACCAGGCAATTTATGGAACCCTTTATATATACAATTAAATTTGAATTCTTGGAGAGAGAGTCTCCACCTCATGAGGCGACCATTATTGTTCTTAACGTTCCGTAGGTAAGAGAGGGGTTAATGGTCAGTCTCGATAATCAATTCTTTATCTAAGAAAGATGGCAAAGGCTTCTCTCTCGACTACCGCATAGGTTGGCGCGGGGAAGGAGTTGACGGCTCGCAAATGCGATGGGGAAACTTTCGCCGTGGTCACTATTCTGGGCGGGAATACAACCTATGCCATCGTTACTCGCTTCAGTCCGTATGTCAAAGGGTTTAATGGGATCGGCCAAGAGGAGAATAGGTGCTGAAGTAACTAACTTCCCTTTAAGCTGGTCAAAGCTAGCGGTTGAACAGGGTGTCCAGACGGGGGACTTGAGGCCTTTTTCTTGAGGAGATCACACAGGGAAGCGGCGATTGATGCGAAGTTCATAATAAAACATTGGTAGAATGACGTCACTGCTTCTTTGTTTCAGGCATTGGAATTTCTACAATTGCCTTGAGTGTGTCAGCTTTGGAAGCCAACTATTCGTTCCCTATGTGGAAACCCAAATAGTCAATAGTGCCAAAGGCGAAGTGGCACTTATTATGGCCAATCGTGAGCTGGTGTTCCCGGAGGGCACGAAGGGCACGAATGGCAGCCAATATTCGCCTCATCATTTGGTTATAATTTCTACATGCTCTCACTAACCCGAAAGGGAGTCGCGAGAATTGCATTAAGCCCTTGTCGGTGAAGAAGGCCATGTACCTCTTTACCTCTTTCCTCAAGGAAATCTGGTAACAGGCCTTACACAGATCTCATCAATTTGTCATTCTCGAACATGTGTAAATTCTGATCAATGAGGAAAATCGGTTCGGCGTCGAATACGGTGATGGTGTTTTATTTCAGGAAGTCGATGCACATCCGGTAAGAATTGTCTGCCTTCTTTACCATGAAGACCGGGAAACAATACTCTGACTACGAGGGTTCTATAATATCCATCTTCAATAGGTTGTATACGTCCTCATTGGATGCTTTCCTTAAGTGAATTGGGAGTGGGTACGGCTTCAAACGGATAGGTTCCTGGGTGGTGAGCCAAATATTGTGCTCCAACTGGATAGCACAACCAGGGGTATCCGAGAGTACGTTGGTGATTTGAGGGAGTAGCGCTGGTATCTATGTCTTCTGGGGGATATGAAGCTGAGGGTTTATGCTTAACTCGGTCGATGGAGAATCGGGGGTATCTGGCAAGACGTGAAGAGGGTATTTCGCGTCTTGTTCCACGCAGGCAACTTGTA
Source organism: Ceratothoa steindachneri (assembly GCA_963969495.1). NCBI lineage: Eukaryota > Metazoa > Arthropoda > Malacostraca > Isopoda > Cymothoidae > Ceratothoa > Ceratothoa steindachneri. Next base: position 11,156,622 of record OZ018325.1, read on the forward strand.
ACAAGACCAAAGGGCCAAGTGGGTAGCTGGACTCCAAGGCGGATTCTTCATCCACAGCCACAAATTGGTTGGCACAAGTGCGTCGGTGGTACATTTTAAGCATGTTCACGTGTAAGAGCTTAGTACCAGAGGGGGTTTGGATAAAGTATTCGACGGGGCCGCGTCTCTCGATTACTTTGAAGGGGCCCTTCTATTGGCTCAAAAGTTTATTGTTCTCTTTGGGAAGTAGTAAAAGGACTTTGTCACCGGGTTTAAATTTTAGTTATTGGGACTTGAGTTCGAATTAGGTTTTTATACTTGCCCAAGTTTGTCTCGGCGTTCTGATGCGAGATCTCTGCGTACTTTCCTAACATCTGCCTCAGGTCTAGTAGGTAAGGGAAAGAGGATTGAATCTCCTGATTTAACTTAGCATTGGAGAAGAGCTCTTTTAGAATGCTGAGGGGCCATCTAACATTACGTCCATACAGAAGCTTAAATGGGTTAAAACCTAAGCTACGATGGGGACTTTTCCGGTATACGAAAAGGGCTACCGGCAAGAAACGGTACGATTCTCAGGTTTGTTTGGCGCACAGTTTCTTGATGATGGATTTGAGGGAGTAATTGAGCCTTTCGCACATCCCGTTACCAGCTCAGTGAAAAGGGGTGGTAAAAATGGGTTTTATCTTTATGAGCTTTCTGACGTACTCTTTCATTTGCGACGTGAATTGGTGCCACGATCAGACAAGATTTCTTTGGATAATTCAAAGTGGGAGAAGATGGAGATTAGTGCTTCCGCGCAGGAGATACTGTCTATATTCTTCAATAGTACGGCTTCGGGGAACCGGGTGGCAAATCCACTAAAGTTAGCACGTGACTGTGACCTTTACTAGACGGGGGGTGGGGGTGGTTAAAATGTAACCAACGTGGCAACCCGGGACACACAATACTCGCTTCGGGGGTTTACTGTCTTTTAAGCATGCAAGGTAGAGTAAGCCGTCCGTTATATGGTAGACGATCACCTTTTCTCCTCAGTTGTCTTCTTGCTCTTTTGACTGGGCCTTAGCCAACAGGTGTCAGAGGAAATCGCAGTTATTTTGGTTCCTTTTGAAGTATTCGGTCATGACCTCCTTGAATTCTGAAGAACGTGAGGTTTCTAGGGGCGAGGGCATCTTAGAATCTTTTACCACTTGAGAAGGGGTAACCACGAGTTAGGCCAAGGAGCTGGTGGAGGCTCGTGAGCACTAGCCAAGAGGACGGAGCAGAATTTAATAGGGGTTCCTACTACTTCTGCCCAGCCAGTGATGTACGCACAATCGATGTAGCACATAACGATGGAGAATCGATTGGCTTGCCCCAAGTAGTCGTTCAGGACAGCGAGTTTATTATGGTCAGGGGCTATTGGGGAAGGCAGCGTATCCGACACACTATGCAAGTACACCCAGTATATCTCACAAGAGTGGAGAAATGGCAGCCATTAATCGTTCTGGATTCGAATTTAAGGCCTCCGGGGGTCTTATTATCAAACAAGAAGTTTATCTGATGGTCACCGGGACTTAAAATGCTCATGGGAGGAGATGATTACGGTGTTTTGACGCAGTTGCAGACGTGGCATAGATCTGGTGTACCTGGTCAGAAGAGTTATTCCTGAACTATGATTTCTGGTGGTAGTTGTTTTTACGTGACTCTCCACACCACCGGAAAAACAAATGCTGGGTCTCCTGGGTAAAGATGATGGAGTGGGGCATGAAGAGAATAAAATTACATTTCAGTGTTGGGACGAAAAGAGTGGTTTCGTCTTCGACGACCCAGTTACTTTGGCAAACTTGTTTCCATTTTGCAGGATGAATTTACCTTTGTTTGGCTTAGGTTTTGGGCAAAGGGAGGCCGTTTTCAGGCTTTCTTTTAGATAAAGGTTGTCACTTGCTGAATAAATCTTCGCCTCCCTCTTCTGTACACTCCTTGCATGTGAGGCACTGACGTTCTTTTAAGAAAGATCTGACTTCAGCCGGAAGTGCAGCCAACAACTGGTTTGTCAGGAAGAAGTTCATGAGGGCCTCGTATTCATGCAGGATCTTAGAAGCATCGAGCCAAAAGTTGAGGTTCCGCTGGACGGTGTAGCCAAACTGAAGTTAGGTTTGGCCTGGTTGAAGGCGAGCATGTCTGAATTTGGATCTGTAAAAGTCTGTGGTCATGTTATATGCAGCCAGTAATTCTTATTTTAAGGTTGAATAATCAATTGTTGCCTCCGAGAAAAGTGATATGAATATATCTCAGTGTTGAGACTTTAGCAATGGCAACAATTGAGCCACTTCATCTGCCTTGATGTTCCAGTGGTTGATTTCGAATATTTTCTTAAAGTGAATTAAGAAGGTTCCGAAATCCTTGCCTTCCTTGAAAACCGGAAGCTTAACAGACGCGGTAGGGTGAGCTTCGGACCTCGAGCTGAGCTGGTTCCTTGTCCTACTCATTTCAAATTCATGAAAGCGAATTATTTCCCTTTCTGGAGAAGAGGATTGGTGCTAAATTTTCATTCGCTGAGGTTTTCAATCGATACGGATGTGATCTTTGTGCGATTTGCCCATGAATGATTTAAATTGAAATGAACGCATTTACGACTCATCATAAGACTCCTATTTCTTTCAAATCTATCTCAAAACGGTTACCATATGACAATAGATGTCCATTATACATAAACCCAAATTAATCATATATATATATATATATATATATATATATATATATATATATATAATATATATAGCATCATCATTAACTCTATAATTTAAGAAGGTGTTTTTTTGAGTATTTGAATAGTAATTTCATCTTAGTTTGGTTATGATTTATGTTTTTTATCAAAGTTATTTGTACTAATTATTTTATAATATATAAAAAAAATGGCGAAGTTGAGAAAATTTATAAAAATTTATCCATTGCTGCTCTTTTTTAGATTTAAATTTTAATCTTAGTAGCGAAGCGCAAGCTACCCCCGTAGGGGAAGGTAGCAAAGTCAGTGCCTGCTTCATGAGAATATATGACAACTTATTAACAACTTTAACAAAAATGAGAAATATAGCAAAATAACTTACATGAGTGCCTTGCAAAAACTATCGAAATCAAGGTAATGCTTAATCCCCTATATAAACTAATTGAAAACTTTAAATAAATAATTATCACAAAGTTTGGTGATATACAGATGTTATTTTAACGATATTAAATATTAAATAACACAGCTTAGCACTAAGCAATGAAATGTTTTAAGTGATGACTATTTGAACAATAATATTAAGTGCGGTTTGATGGATTGTTATTTACACAACATGAAGAAGAACGGACGAAATATCTGAATTCATAGTTGGTTCTAAAGATTAATATATATTGATATTACTATCCTAAGTGTGGTTAGATATTTATTGCTAGCTATGATTTTAAAGTTTTGTACTGTTTTGGACGTCTTGTAATTTATTATGTCATCTCTTATAGGTGAATGAACTTTTCTCGAAAGAACATATCGTGTTCTATGGCTAATCGTCATATATGATGACTAACGGCCTCGCAACGATCGCACAGTGCTCTCGATATATGATGCCGAGGAACAACCTGAAGAAATAATTTACTCATAGAAAAGCTATTGCTCCATTAATCAGTAACTCAATCCTTTACAGGGAAAATAATTTGTACAGATTTAGCATTTATAAATACGATCCTACGGTCTCTTTGACCGACAAATTCGTTGACAAGTATAGAGAATTTTGTTCTGCATAACTTATTTATAGTTACATAGTATCAATATAAAAGAGGAGCAGCTTCGCCTTTCCTCCTTACAGAATGATCTTGCGCTTCAGAGGCAGACCTTCGGTCTGTGGCCTACGGCCAAATTAAGATATATGTTTTCATTTCATGATCGAATTCAGCATTATTCTTTTCTATAATATCGAATTCTTCTGAAATATATTTATTTTCTATATCTTCTCCCATTCGAAAACTTTCAATATCTTTTGGAATAACTTCTCTTTGATCTTTCTTTCCTTAATTTTTTTTTTTTTTAAATCTCGTCTTTAAATACTTTTCTTATAAAATAATTTTAAAATTTATTTTAGTAAAATCTTTCTCAGCTTTATTCTTATATGCGATAATTAAAAAGTATAAACTGAAAAAAAGATGTTAATTTTTATGAATTATTCGGATAAAAGCTTCAAATATGTAAAAAAAATACTGCCTGGTTTTTCAAACTCTAGAGCAACTCAAATAAATAACTTTGGTATAAGCATTGAATATACGAAAACCTGCCATGAGCTCTAGTTTTTCCATCTCTAAATGAACTCTTAGAAGCATCTCTCCATACGTCCTATTTAACTCTAACAACATTCTTTTATTAAAAATATTATGTTTATAGTACATACCTCCCAATAATATACCCTACGTCATTTTTTATCACATCGATGCTTAGTTTCGTGGGCAAAAGGCTAAATAAACACTTACCGGAATTCTTTTAAAATAGGGGAAAACTCCTCAACATTCGGTTTTTTCTCAGTATAAATTTGCTCTCAAAGAGTTATTTTACTTTATTCGTTTTTAGGAGACAGTAGCAATTTTCTCCAAATGAAGATTAAAATTGAAAATCTATGTTAGATTTAAACTCGATAAAAATTCCGAATATAAGATGAAATAAAAAAAGCAGCCTTGCCAAAATTTTAATAAATTTCTGCACTTTACGATAGGTACTTCTTTTTGTTTAACAAATAAAATCCAAAACATTGGATAATATATTTAATTTTTTTTCTAAATTTCACCCTTTTGTTTTTGTAAACTCCAAAGGAATCTTTAGAAAAAACTTTGATCAAAATTTAAAAGATAGTTTGTTTATGACCGAACTAGGGGGAAAGAAATAGTATCTATTATCAATGAAACACTTCAAAAAATTCTGTTTATAAAATATAGTGTTACTAGGCAATGGCTTCGCCACTATCCCCTACGGGGAGAAAGCGCTTCTCTATTAGGATTAAAATTTAAAATCTGCAAAAAAACAGACATGGTTAAATTTTTATCAATTTTCTGAACTTCGCCAATTAAAATAATTTTAAAAAGGATCTCGAAACTAAATTTTCCCCATTCCAAAATATGTTGCTAAAATATAGAGTTATACAAGATATATAAAAATTAATTTTCTGAGCTTCACCATTTATAATTCTTTGGCTTTTAAAATTTCACAAAATTTCGATACTTACGGCCGTATGCTAAAACAAATGTGAAATGCACTTTCCAGCAAAAAACCTTTTTTTATATATACATTTTACATTTTAGCCTTTTGCATATAATAAATTTATAAATAATTGTAAAGCTACACTAAATCTGATAAAAGTGCATTTCAAATTTTTCTTAGCATACGCCCGTATATATTTATTTCTGAACTTCACCATTTTGGTTTTTGATATTATAAAAGAATTATTAGAAATAACTTTGATAAAAAAAATAAGTCATTTGTCTATTAAGGAAAAAAAATATTTATTAATTTTTCACCCATCTTCAAAATCCCATTATATAATTATAGAGTTAGTGATAAATAATAACAGACAGCTATTATTAGTAAAGTATGTTTTTAATATCATGAGTCTATAAAGCATTGGTCGATAGTAAAGGAGATATGGTAACCACAGTGTACAAAAGTTTTTAGGGTTGAAATTTCATAGTTAAAATCACCAGAAATGAAAAAAGAGTTTATTCCCATCCTAGTGAACCAAGCTTTAGGTAAATTGTAGTGAAAATGGAATCTTGAAATTTACGAATAATGACAAGGATATGTTTGTAGCTGTTCCTATTGTATATGGGTTTTGTAGATGCATTGTATTTAAGTATTATAATATATATATATATATATATATATATATATATATATATATATATATATATATATATATATATATATATATATATATATATATATATGAAAAACAAATGTGACACGTACCCTTTCCTGGAAATTTGTACAGCTTTGCTTTTGGATTACGGAAGTCAACTTCGTTTGGGGAAGAATCTGCCAAGATTAAAATATGTGTTAATTATATTATTATTGTAAAGAGATAAAAATATTAACTCCTGATACAAAATTGATATAAAGTACTTGGTCGAAGACCACAAGGTATTCTGAGAGGAAGATCAGCTATTTGAAATCGTGATAAGAAAATGACTGGATCAAGCAACAATGAATTTGGGGGATCAGAATGCAGTGATTGTCTAAATTTCGATCGGTCTTTTTCATATTATTCTATCTTCTACTCAAGATAAGTGTTCTTCTGCTTACTTGGCTAGGATCTGAATAAAGTGTGGGCCAAAACGAGTTTACAACAAAAATACACAGATGTATTAGTTTAGTATATAATTTGAAGCAAGTGAGAATTTCAATGAAAGGAAATGTTTTGAACTGATTGCGACAAAACGAGAACATAGTAAATGCTGTGACGTTGAAGCTAAAAGCAGAATATTTGGGACTCGCACCGTTCAGAAAAAGTTGAATTGTCGAATTAAATCTTTAAAAAGTCAGTTTCTGGACAATTAACTAGGAGGAGTGTCACTAATAGTGATATTGTGGCTAACCTTGAACAGATAAAAACGCCCTAGTGAAACTTTTTAACCTATATTAATAAATTTATTGTTGCATTAAGAGGTAAAAGGAAATTTAAACTCTGGGGAGTAATTCAAAATAACGCAATTATTTTTAAATGTTTTGAAAGCCTTTTATCTAACTTTTCCCCAACTTACCCTGACATTACCGCATAGACATCATCAATTATCTACCTTTATTTCACGATAATAGTTAAATGGCTGCAAATTTTCACTTGTAGTTTTATCTTTAATTAAATATAAATATAAATTTCAACGGAAAATGTTAAAGTAGAAAGTAATTGAACAATAATTCTTTTGATAATATTTTAGAAAAAATATATACAATTTGTTTGGGCTCAATTTGACGGTTTGCATGGAAAAAACTACCACTGCAATATATCAGCTGAGCAATCCCCCAGCTAATAACACGGTCTCAAGATGTTTCAGGCACTCGGAGCATACGTTCGTTATTGTTTTCCTGGGAAGAATTTCAAACACTTTCATGATCTTGGCTACCAGATCACCATGGGTTTGAAGGCTGGTGGTTTTTGTCTTTCTTAACCGCAGTCGACATATAGTAAACAATGGTATTACAATAGCCAGAAAGTGTGACGTGACTGTTTAAATCATTGAAATTCTCCGACAACCACTTCAGACTCGTTCTGAAGTAATGGTATTACAGCAGCAACCCATTTCCCTTAGGATTTAACAACAATACTAAGCATCTTTACATACCAATATGAACTAAGCATAAGATCCTGCTCAAAGATGTAGGTGGCCTGGCCTCACACTTACTGAAAATATACTCAAAGAACATTACAGTTCTGGGGAACTTGGTCTTTATGATACGTGGAGCGCCGCATGGATTTTAGGTAACCACCTTTAGCTTTGATTGTTGTGAAAGTCGTCCATTTACAAGTTTATTTCATCTGAGACGAACCAGATTGTTCCCGGTTCAACATGGTATGCCACTCGGTTTGAAGGCGAGCCAAATTTGGACTTCATTCAAAGACATTCTACATCTGATGTGGCTTCTCTCGCTAAAGGTTCTTTCAATAAGTCGCTCAATTTTTAAATGTAAATAAAACAAGTTGTCTGTGATATATGCCCTCAATTTATTTTAAATTTGAAAAGACATTTTATTGCATTAAGTGTGGAATATGATATTATTCAAATGTCCGCCGCGGCTTCGCTTGTTGGAACGTATTGGGAAGGCCAAATTTTCAAAGACTTTGTCGAATAAATCTGGCTGAGTTGCTAGATGGTGTTCGTTTTTTTTACTTTGAGAACATCAACTGTTTTCCGATTATTCGCATAGACCTACGATGCAAGGTAGGCTCGAAGAAAGTAGTCTAATGGCGTTAAATCGCATGATCTCGGTGGCCAGTTGACGTCGCCGCCGCGCGAGATAACCCTGCCCTGAAATCGCTGATGCAAAATGTCTATCGTGGCGTGCGCAGTGTGGCACTTAGCTCCATCCTGTTGGAACGACATGTTTTCAGCATCCATATCAGGCATATATTCCAGTTGAGGCCACAAAAATTTGCTTATCATCGATTTGTAGGTCTCGCCGTTGATGGTTATGGCAATCCCACCTTCGTTCCCCCAAAAATACGGACCGATGATTCCGTTAGACGAAAGTCCCCACCAAACAGTGACTTTGTTGTGATGCAATTGGTTCTGGTGTATCTCATGTGAATTCTTTTCGTCTTAAATCCGACAATTTTGCTTGTTCACAAATCTATTCATCCAAAAATGGGCCTCGTCGCTGAAGATGATAGAAATCATGTAATGCGCGGAACGTTTGCCGAACGGAGCACTGATTTTGATAATAACATTTGATGATTTGTACACGCTGTTCAACGATATAACCTTTCATCGTAACTTGCAAAGTACTACTCAAGAGTTCATAGGGAGGTTGCCAGAAGTGGCTTTAACAACATGGCCAATATCGCCTGACAAAGCTCGGCGTCCTTGTTGAAAGACCCTTTACAATTGAAACCAGTTTCTTTTTCGAGTATCATTTGTATGAGGTTCAACAAACTAAGGAGCTTTATTCTTTATAAAAAACAAGACAGCAATGGTGGCAAAGACAAGGTTGCCAAAAACATCTGTCCTACAAATTAAAGGCAGGTTAATAAAATCTTTAATTATCAATTGACTTGAAAATCTACCAAAACTTTAATAATATTCAAGTTGTTTTTACTTGATTATTACCAAAATTTTAATCCCTATTTGAATTTGCTTATTGAATAAAGGGAGTTAATTTTGATTGGTCCAATTCTCCGATGAATTTTTTCTTTTGTAAAACCTTTCTATTATTATTTTAATGGAAATTGTTTTAGTTAATTATAAAGAGAAGGTGAGATCAAAACATTTACGATGCCATATTTCGTAGAAGCTGGGTTGGTTTGCAAAACTCGCGTAACTCTCTTCTCCGAAATTATCAACGTATCTCAAGGGCTATGTACCTCCAACAGACATTTACTTCTAACATCTTGACCAGCTCTAATAATATATTTTTAAAGATGTTCTTCCCTCGATGGTTTCCCTTCATATATCATTTTATAAATGTAATAATCGGCGATAGCAGATCACGACCCATCCAGAATTCTTAAAATATGAGGATCCGGAGAAAATACTTAGAGGAAATCGAATTTTAATGTAAGTTAAGTGTTTGGTCCTCTACCATCTATAGTGAATTCAATTATGCCAATTCAAATGAAAAAATCAGGGAATATAATAATTAACAGGGGAGAATCATGAAAATCAAGAAGAGATAATTGATGAAAAAGTCATTAATAGTAAAGCTAATAAAACTAAAAGTTAGGAAAAAGCAGATAAATTATATTATATAATTATAAGTAAAATTTCAATCTCGTTTATAAGAAAGAATAAATGAGAAAATTCTCTAAGGAGTTATAAAATGACTATAACTCTAATTAAAATTATGTGTGGTAACATTTCATATGGAGAAGAAGAGGATCCTATTTCGTGACAGTTTTTTTGCTCCCATATTTAATTGGTGATTTCTAAACACGAAATCAAGGATAAAAACTGCCAAGGCTCATCGTAAAGAAAAATTTCTACCCTCTGAGTAAATACATCACTGAGGTGCCATCTAGTTTCGAAAGCTCAATTTGGGAAAATAACGCGACCTGTAAATTAGCCTATACGCATTGCCATTTCCCTTCTTTCTTCAAGAAAATGCATTTATGATATGCACTTTATCTATGCTCAAATACTCTCAGCTCTTATGCAAGGAATTGGTAGGTCTTCCTTCGGATGAATGTGATAATTATGATATATGTAGTATCAATAATTAGCACTGCTAGCAAAATTCAGATTCCTCTTCACCTTTTACTTTTTATTGTATTTATTTTTCCTGGAATAATGATGAATTGGTCATCGAATTATTTACAATTTTCCCTCAATATGCATAATAAAATTATGGTTTATTTCCTAAAAGCTAAAATCCTATGAGAGCCTCAGGTTTCAGGTTCTAAATGAATTTTTTATTTTAATTTGATCCAACTTCATCTAACGTGATTTTATTGTTTTCCTATTACTCCCTGTAATCTATTTTTATCCTTGCGTTCATAATTTATTTATGTTTTTTTTTAAATAGTTGTTTGCTGAAACACTTAAGCAATCAACTCAACAATATTTTAGAGCTCCACCCAAAATTGGAGGGGAAAGATTGATGGTTCGATTTTTTCTCTTTCAGAGGCATTTTTTGTCTTTTCCTTTCTTCTCCTCTATTGTTATATAATCAGATTTATATATTTCGGACATATTTGTTTGGCTTCAGTTTAAAGCCAATTTTATCTCTCCTTATAATGCTAGTTTGTTGCTTTATTTAAGGTAAATGAATCTTTAACATACAATTTCGCATGTTCCTGTTTTATTTTCTCTATTTAACTATTTCTATATGTAGGTTATAGGTTGATTCAGTCCAATTTTTATAGGCATCTAAATGCTTTCTCTTTTTATCAATGTTTGTTTCGTCCATCTTTAGCGACTTATGTCTATTTCACCCAGTAGAATTTATCATTATTTTGTTTCTTTTTCTCGATCATTTTACCCTTTTCTGTTAGTTGAATCTATCTTTGCATTATATGTTTTTCTTGTTTTCTTTTTGAAATTATATTTACTTGATTTTTGCATATTTTATCTTTCTTCAACTAAATGGGCTTTATTTAACACGACAGATGATTATTCTATTTGTTTATTTTGTTTTACTCCCTAATATTTTTTATTTATTTGAATCTCGACTCGTCAGATGTCCTACATATTTTAGTAAATTTTAACTCAGAGAAGAGTAATTTAACTCATTTAGTAGGAGTTCATTTGTGGCCATCTGACTTTACAACTCTGTTCCTCTATTCTTCTTGCTATCCCCTATGCAAAATCAACGACTTTGTTTTTTATTTTCCCTATTTTTGCAATTAATACAGCCCCTGTAATTCAACTTTCACGAGCTAAATAAGATAATCTGAATATCGTTGTTTACTATGTTTAGTAACTTTTTCGTCGCTAGTAGATTTTAAAATAGTTGAACCATAACAGTGGTTTGCAGAGAAATTGAGGCAAGCACAAAAATAGTGGTTCTAGCCTAATTTTAGGGTACTGATTTCAGATACGAAACCAGTTTTTATTGATCTCCTCTAGCTTTTGAGGTAAACATGTATTATAAATTTTAGGAATTGTGTTTTTAAAACCCTTACGCTACCAATGGAGGTATGCATCCCAGAAGTTTTTTAAAAATAACTGTGGGCAGAATTCAGATAAAATTAGTGTATATTTTTATCCCAATGGTAATTTTAATGTTTTATTGAATATCTGGTAACTCCCTATTACTCCTCAGTTGTTTTAGATAACCAATTAGTCCTCAGGTATATAAGAAAATATATATCTTATATATTATGTATATAGTAGAAAATATATATCTTGCACTAACTCTATTTATACTTTCTACTCAATATAATATATCTTGGCTAAATTCAATCAAAGAGGCTGCCAAAAATTTAAACCCCCCTTTAACTAAACTTGAATGGTTTAAAACATTATTTGGAACAAAAAATTTTCTGGTAGTGAAAAGGCTAAAAAAAATTAAATGGTCCATTCTTAGATTGTGAGGTTAGGGCTGCTCGACAAGCATGTTACGCAACCATTTTATATGTTGGACACATGTCTATATTATGATTTTGCAACTATATGTATTTTGTAACCATATATATGATTAATGTTTACTTTGTTTTTTAGATTTTTGCGAGTTGCACATATATCTACCATGGCTTCATGCACTTTATAACACAGTAAATGCTTCAAGAAGGCAAATTCATTCTGCTACGTGTTTAGGGATTTCATTAGAGTTGCACAGCGCCGAACAATTACTTCCCTCCTGAGAACTGCTTAATTTAATTGTTTTAACTGTAAAATTGGAGATCAGAACAAATCATGGGTCCCACACATCTGTTGTTAACCCTGTTACAATGGACTTACTGCATTATTTAATGGCAAGAAAACAGCCTTCAACTTTGCTGTCTTGATGGTCTGGAGAGAGCCAAAAAACCATGCAGATGATTGTTATTTTTGTCTGACAAATATAACTGATCTTCCAAAGGCCATGCAGATGATCTTCCTGGCCCTACACTCTCAGCAAATAAATATCTTCTACCTTCATTAGATGAAGAAATGCCTTCAGGGGAATATTTTGTCAATTCGATCTCTGCTGAAGAAAATGTCTCTGTTAATTCAGGAGCAAGTAGCATTGAGTCCCACTGAGTTTTGCAGGAAGACATAAATGGGCTTGCCAGTGATTTGTATCTATTAGGTTGAGGAATAAGTTCTTGCGTTTTTTTTAAATGTTGTCTTGATTTAAGTTTGGTTGACGTGATTTGTGCACATACTAACAAATAATAATAAATAATGAGAGCAAAATTTGCAAAGGTTAGGCTACGTCTCTTAACAGCGTAGACTATTAGGCTTGTGCTTAGGCTACGTCTTGAAGTTGAGTAATAAGTCATTGCGGTTTATTTAAAAGTTGTGTAAATTTAATTTTTGTTCTGTACCCTCAAAATAGAATGTCAAGTTGAAAGAAAGGCGCATTTTCGACACTTGTTGTTATTCATTTTTAATCGAGACGGGAACAATGCAAACGCAGCCAAAGTTCGTCGCGATATTTGTGTTGTGTACAGAGGAAATGCTTTATCAGATAGGACATCTTAATTGTGGTTTTCACGTTTCAAAAACGGTCATTTCAATCTTAATGACGAAGAACATTCTGGTTGCCCCAATAATTTGGATGAAGATCGATTGAAGGACCTTCTTCATGAAAATCCTCGTCAATCGACTAGAGAATTCGCTGTACAATTGGGGTGTGATCAGAAAACTGTAGTGAATCACCTTCATTCGATGGTGAAAGTTAAAAAACTCGGTGCATGGGTTCCGCACGCTTTGAGCGAAAGCAACAAACTTTAACGCTCCACGATTGCCGCAGGTTTAATTGCTCGTTACAAGGTTACTCGTGGATATAAGGACAGATTTCTTCACCGCATCATCACTGGCGACGAAAAGTGGTGTGTTTCTGTCAACATGAACCATCGAAAACAATGGCTTAGCACCAATAAAAAACCACTTCCGCGATTAAAGCAAGGACTTCATCCACGAAAGACGATGCTGTGTGTGTGATGGGATTGTATAGGCATCATTCTTGATGAGCTTCTTGCGAACAACAAGATTGTCAATGCAGAACTCTACGTTCAACAAATGTATCGACTCGCCGAAGCTATTCGTGAAAAGCGACCTCATCGCTATTATGGAGTCCTTCAGCAACACGACAATGCTCGTCCTCACATTGCCAATATGACAAAAGACGCCATCAAAACGCTTAATTAGGAAATCCTGCCGCATCCTCCATATTCCCTAGACTTGGCTCCATCATATTTCCATCTGTTCCAATCGCTCTCCAGCAACCTGCGCGGCGTTTCGTTCAATACTGATGTTGTGGAATTAAGAACCTGGTTAAACGAATTCTTCGAGTCAAAATCCAGAGATTTTTACTGCAGTGGCATCGAAAAACTAGTTGAACGTTGGAGAGAAGTCGTAGATAACAACGGAGGATATATTATTGATTAAATTGCATATTGTTATCAATTAAAAATGAAGGTTTTCTAAAAAAAATAATGGTAATGAATAAATTCGATAAAACTCCAGGAACTTATCCTTCAACCCATTATCTAAGCAGCAGGCAGAGCTCCTGGCTTCCTGACTTAAGCAGAGGAACCTGGTCAAGGAAGATGTAAGGATCATCAGTTTCAAGACACGAAACAAGCATTTCACTTCATTCTTTGATATGGAACACAGGTTGTGCTAATGCAAAAATCTCTCTGGCTTGTTCATTTTCATTGGTCTCCCACACAATACTTCAGATTGGCGTCTTTTCATAGACTCTTCCAGGAGAAGTCTGAAGGCTCTGCTCCTGCACAATGGGAATAAATACCCCAGCATTCCCATTGCTCACTTAGTCCATATGAAGGAGTCGTATGACAATATGGAGGTACTTTTCGAATCTGTCAAGTACAAGCAGTACCATTGGAGTCTCTTCGTGGACCTCAAGGTCATTGGGCTCCTTATGCGTATACAAGCGAGCTTCACAAAGTACTGGTGCTTTCTCTCTCTCCGAGAAAGTCGGGCTGTGTCCAAGCGCTATAAGCAAAAAGACTGGGGGTCTAGGATCACTTTTGAGCATGGTCAACACATTGTCCAAGAACATCCTCTGATGGACATGAATAAGGTGCCTCTTTTTCCTCTTCGTAGCAATCTTAAGCTAATTAAGAATTTCGTGAACGCCATGAACAAAAATGGCGCTGCCTTTCAACACTTGTGTATTCTATTCCTAACTCTGAGTTCGGCTAAGCTCAAAAAGTGCATCTTCGTCGGACCTCAGATACGAGAGGTGCTGAAGGATAATGAATTTGAGGAGTTTCTTACCTTAAAAGAACTGTAAGCATGGGAAGTATTTAATCAGTTTGCTATCCCTTCCGTGGTAACACAAGTATACTATATTAGCAAAAGTGTATCGAGCAGTTGTTAGAGTCTTATGAGGAAGGATATAGAATGCCGAATGTCACTCAAAATTCACTTTTTCCACTCCCACGCCAATTTATTCCCTCCTAACCTCGGGCAGTGATTGATGAGCATGGAGAATAGTTTCACCAAGACATTTCTAGGATGGAGAGCAACTTGGCTCTAAGATGGAGAGCAACTACCAAGGCAGGTGGAAGCTCAGCCTGACGGGAGACTTTTGATGGATGCTCTTGCTTAATATCTCGGATGCAAAGTACATACACAAGATCGTCCATAAAAAACACTTCTAACTGTCTATTGTACTATGATTTGTGTGTATTTTATTATCCAAGTAGTTTAGTTCCATTAATGTTCTGTATCTTTGCTATTTTTTTCTCTAATATACCTTGGTAACAGATGAAATAAACACATTATAATTTGAATTTATATGCAGTATAATAAAAATGGAGTATGCGAAAACAAATAAACTAGAAGAGATAGAGCAAAACTGTTCAGAAATTTGAATTCACCACAAAAAAATATGTAAAAAACACGTATTCACATCCTTGCCTCAGAGCAAAATTTTTGGGCGTTAAAACAGTGTAATTTTTTGCCATCAATTTATTTACCATCATTTGTTTGTTTGAAATAGTTTTGATACAAAATTTTATAGTCATGTACAATCTTTTTTCCTACTTTATTTAATTTAATTCTATTCCAGCATTCGATTGCATAACATACATAGTACATAATTACCACATCTTATTATAATGTTAAAAACAACTAACATAAAGAAGAAATTGCGGAGCAGATAGTAATAAATTATAGCTTTTCCCTATTCTCTTTTTTTTCAGCTCTGCAAAGGAATACTACTTATCTCTTTCATAACGAACCCCAACTACCTCACACAATAAAATTGATGATGTCAACCGTAAGGAAAAGGGACGCCAACAAGAATACCATGTTTATTTGTTTCATGAATTCCTTCCCTCTCTTTGTCTTCTAAGTATAACTCCACGTGGAGTAATCTCTGAATCCAAAGAGAAATAAAAGAAGAAAAAAAGTATACGCTAAAAGCTTTTACCTCGCAGATAAAGCGCTATTCTCCGTAGTCGAGAAACTACTATCTGAAAGTTTCCCACCCACATCGTTGGAGACCATTAAAACCTGTGCCGGGCGAAAAAAGCTAATCCCTTTACGTGCCAGAAGACTGCTCTCAGACGTGTGTGCCTTCCAGCGATTTAGCACCAAAAAAATGGCCGTCATATAGATACCCTGGGTTTTCGAATATCAGCAAATTAAGTTTGAGAACCTGTCCCAGTCGGTTCCGATCTTGTGTCTGTTTCCCCAAGTATCTGGTATTCGCATATACCATCGAGGTTGGATCTCACCAGGCAGATCCATCTCTTTTGTAAAGGCTAATACTGTTCAGAGCAAGCCTCGAATCGTTTTGTCCCCGAAGGAATGTCCGGGTTTCCTATCATCTCATCTGCCCCCCCTTCGCCCCGTCAGAATCTCGATTGTTGGAGGTTGTACTTCTCTGAAGCAAAGGTGCCATCGTCCATCTTCAAGGAGTATCGTGAAATCGTCTTCTGCCCCCCCCCCCATTTACCTTCGTCACCGTCAGGATATTAGGCCGAGATCACGACCATTTTCCGTCTCCATTCCAGGCGCCGCCTTGCTAAAGGATTTCCCTTCCTCGAGGTGACCCCTTTAAGGTAAAACGACCCTTTATTGTATCTCCCATTAATCGACCCGCTTTCCGCCTTCTAAATATTCGTTCTAATTAAAAATTAATTAATATACCCGATTGCTAATTATCTATACTCTGTCAGTATTGTCCTTATTTACATTTCATATATTTCCCGTATGTATATATATGTTAACTAATGTCTTATTAAAATTACATTTTTGGTGTTCACTCTTTAAATATATCCTTGAACTACAACTTGGTACACTGATCAAACGCTATCGGCCCCTATAGTAGATAGCAATCTTATACCTCGTAATCAACGGATTACTTTTAGGAAGTGAACGTACTTGTACGTAGTGAATTACGCGCACATACATTGGAGAATATATGTTTATATAACTGTATATATACATATTCTCGTGGATTTTATCTCTTTCCTCCCAACCAATAGCTAAATATATATATATATATATATATATATATATATATATATATATATATATATATACATATATATATATATATATTTATATAGGTATTATCTGGGGGAGGTGACCTATTCCTCGATATCAACCATCCCTTACGCCCTACGTACAATCCTTGCCGCAAAAGAATAATAAACCACTTCTTAATGAACGAATAAGAAACGTCAATACATAGAACACATAAGAATCCTATCCCAATTTAAGTCATGTCCCTCCACTATACTCAAAATTACAAACACAGAAAAAACCTTCCCCTAACACTAATATACACTGATGCAACCAAAACAAACACAACATCGAACACCTACTTTTAAATAGCACAAAGCTCACACAAGCACGGAGTACACACGTCATATCTTCTCATAGATCCCAGTGGACCCACCCAGGGAGAATTGTAGCCTTCTGAATTCCCGCCCACTTAGCAGAAGAGCGGTATAGGTAGCATGAAGGAGAGTTAGATTTGGAGCCCTTTGGTAGTTATTCCACCTTTAATTTAGCATTAAATAAAGCCTGATTGTTCATTCATTTATATTAAAATTTGTAAATCTTTTATCATGAAAGGATTTTATATTTTTGCGTGACCACTTGACTATAGAAAAAGTCATCTAGAATGCATTTTGATTAGAATAATTTAGGCAAAAGCATTATTTGTGGAAATTTATGACCTTTCGGCACAAAGTAGTTCCCACTCTCATATTTGTAAGTGAGCATTTTTCATTCTTGCCGATATTTAGGTGAGTGAGAGTGGTGTAGGCCTAGATTGGAATTAAGGCATGCTTTTGGTTCAGACCCATTTAGGTAGGGCTTCATAGAAGGCAAATAAATTTATATATTTTTTATCGTACATATCATTGCCATTGGGTGCAAAGATTGTTACACCCCTTATGTTTGTTTCGAACAGAAATTACCGCTGACCCCAACTTTCATCCCGTGGAGAGCTTATTGTATCTCAGATTTTCCTTTTTCACCTTGGACCTAATCTGGTGGTGTCACCATTAATTTTTGTTAGTGCCTCACATACTCCTTTTTTTGTTATTCCTTTTCTTTATCTTCTTTTCATTTTTCATCATTTATTGTGCTATGACAAAATTATCCGCCGAATTTATGGCTGGAATGCCGCCATAGGCACTTAAAGTGCTCTTGGGAAGATCAGGGTAACCCTAGGTATGATTCGGGTCCCTTAAAAAAGCGATCTTTGAAAAGTTGTGCGTTGATTGGTGAAATATTTGGTGATAATTTAGTAGTTTATTTTCAACCTATTTAGTGAATTAATATTATGGCTGCGAGTGACTAGTGGCTAAGTATAAAGAATTAAGGATATGATGCGCATTATGGAAAGACCAGGTTAGGTTGCCTAAGGGTGCTGAAAGTGGCCTTGTAATGGTTATGGTGAAAAAAGTTGATTGAAGCAGAAGAATATTTAAGAGGTCAAATGTGGATCTTTAAATACGAGGGGAAACTTTAGTATGAATGGGACGATTAATAATGAGGGAACTAACCCAAATGTTACCAGATACGATTCTGAATATCTTAGCCCTTAATGATAAGAGTGGTAATAAGGAAGAGATAGTTATGAATATACTAAGATGAACCATAAGACTTCCTGGAGGCGAAGATTTTTTTGCCTAAATTTTAGCTTTTAGTTAAATCTGACGTTAAGCAAAACTTTGCAAGGGAGGATGATCAGGGAGGGGACTAAATTAAATTAATTTAAATAAATTAAATCAATTTCTATATAAATTAGATCATGTCTGCAGGATAGGATTTCCATCTATCTCCACGCAATGTAAGGTAAGAACATTCGAGGATCTATTTAACCAATGGAAGATAGCTTTATAGGGAAAGAGGAAATTCATGACATAAGAAAGAGTAAAATTATTGGCTAAGGGACAGCAGTTAAGCAGAATAATCCCTACCATATAGGGCAGTTCCACTTAGCTCAAAAGACAGCAGATGACTCGTTTTTCTTAGTACGTGGCTAAGCCTTAGACTAGCTTCCGGAGGAAGAATTCAGGGCTATATTGTATTAGGTCAGATGGAATTACTAGCAAAAGTTCGTCTAAGATAGCAGAGTACTTTAGGCAGTGTTTGGATAATTGCTACATCTTCATGGGGAAACAAATAAAATATTCTTTGGTTAAAAACAACCTGTTTTGTAGGGACGCTGTTAAGGTTTCCCAAGAGACAAGTTGGATATTACGGGGGTTTGGTGAGCAAGTTTGAATGACGGGTTCCTAATGGACTTTAGCTAAATAGCATGTTTACAGGTAGCAGAGAAGTGTTTGGCTCCTGCCAATATCTTAACGTAACAGTATAAGAGTAGAGCGTGGGATATTATGATCGCCAAGAGATTGATTATATTAGTATAAGAAGCTATACAAGAGTATAGCATAGGCACAGATCAGAAACTCTCTACATAGGTGGAGAGCTAGTATAGGTTCATAATGTCTGCAATCTTCAGTGTTTAACTTGATTTTCCGTTTGTGAAGAAAGCACAAAGGGCGAGTTATTGCGCACATGGTTAAATGACCTATAGGTCGCGATTGACACACGCAATTGGGTGGTGAGAGGCTCTATCGCATCACTAAAGGTAAAAAATATTTTTAAAAAATGAGATAGGTCGATCAGATGCCAAAATTGCGACATAGACAATTTGGGATCAATGGGATGGTGCTCTCTTAGTTAACCCTAGAATGAGACCACTCTCTTTCCCAAGGATGATAGGTACAGATGACATGGTGATCACAAAAAGAAAAGGCACCAATATAGGGTAAGTTTCAAATATTATATTTGGGAAAAATGTAGTGGTGCGCAAGGGTTAATTGGCATTTAAGGAGATAAATGAAGATATACTACTTTTATTTGAGTTATCTTAGCAAATTTATCAGATTACTTCAACGCTTATTACGAAGAAAATTGTGTATGTTTTATCAATGGGAGAGGTTAGTGCGTAATACTTTAATAGTCCTTTGTGAAGAATGGAAACTAAAATACAAATTTCACGGGTTTTGATCCACATGTTGTTCTATAGATTCAGGATGGAGACACTAGGATTACCTCTATGAAATGTTTTTGTTATATAGGTGCGCTTACCTTGTAAATTGAATATGGGTAGAATGGCTTAAGAATACATTGGAGATGGAATTGAATACCATAACTTGTAATTACAACGATAACATAATTCTTTTCGTCCCTGAATTACTTTTAATTTCCTCATCTTTTATGTTCATCGCATTTCTTTCCACGTGAGCCGTGGTCAGCTTCTTTTAATTTGGGGTGAAATATAATGTAGGCAGTTTGCATAATGTCGTCAGGGAAGTTACTTGCCGTTTTCTCTTATATCATCTGCGGAAACTCTCGAGGGTACGATATCACCTACCTACCCTTCGATGCCAAGAGTGTCTTGGGAATGGACAATGTGGTACTGTTTAAAACTATTTCTGGCACTTTTGGCATTTTCATGGTTAAAGAATATTATTCCTCGTTTCGTTGTGCAATATTTATTAAAGGTAAAGTAAACCAATTGGTTATGGAAAGCAATTACAGGTATACAGAATCTAGGACCAGCAAAGACCCCAAGGTCCGCTCGAGGCTAGTCCGCTACACTACATCCATAACTACGATACACACTTATCTACGAGTGTATCTCTAACATGCTATATATTTATTTTTTTTATTTCATTTTTTTTTTTTATTTTAATATATAAACTACTGTACACACTTATCTACATGTGTACATTGTCATGCATATTAACTACTTCAACCTAGGGGTGGGCGGGTGATAGAAAGTTTTTCTTCTCAACTTCCGCAGCCCTCGACTGCTGGTTGCGAAAATCTAATTTTAGCATAGTAAGACTATTTATAGGATAGGCGGAAAAGAAAATGGATATCTAAACTACACATGCAAGAGAAATCGCTGGCTTCATTTTTACTCTCGTTGTTCCTCCGCTCCAAACTCCTTTTGCAAGACGTTTTTATTTACTGTGCTCAGACTACGTTATATTTATACTATTTAAGTGCGCGTCGAGATGGTTTTTAAACATATTTACCGACGTACTATCTACTACGTGGGTTGGTAGCCTATTCCAAATTTGAGTAATTTTAAACGTAAAATAGTTTTGGGCTATACTAGTGTTAAATCGCTTGTTCACTAATTTTAATCCATGTTGCCGAGTGTTTTCCCTATGATCCAATTCGAAAAAATTCCTATAATCAACGTTTGCAAATCCTTTCAATATTTTAAATACTTCTATTAGCTGGCCATGTAATCTTCTGCCTTCGAGAGATGGGAAATCTAATGCCCTGAGTCTTTCCTCGTAGGGCCTGTTTCTCAGCTCGGGAATTAATTTTGTAGCCCTACACCGCACTTTTTCTAATTGCGCGATATCTTTGTTTAAGTATGGAGCCCAAAATTGAATTGCATATTCGAGCAGTGGACGCACAAGTGATTTATATAACGGTAAAATTATATCTTTGGATTTGAACGTGAAATTACGCCCGATATAACCCAGCACACGATTTGCGTTTTTACATGCATCCGCACATTGTTTCGTGACTTTGAAGTCATCCGAGACTAAAACTCCCAGGTCTTTTTCCAATGTAACCACGTCGAGGACCTGGCCTTTCATAGTATACTCTACCCTCAAATTATGGCAACCCAAATGCATCACCTTACATTTACTTAAATTAAACTGCATTTGCCACTTATCCGCCCATCTGACAATCAAGTTTAGGTCCTTTTGTAATTTATCTACATCCGATCTTACCTAGGCACGGTTGCCCAGCTTCGTGTCGTCAGCAAATTTAGAAATCGTACTAAATACGCCATTATCTAAATCGTTTATATATATTAGAAACAATAATGGGCCAATAACTGAGCCTTGTGGCACTCCACTACTGACGTTGACCCAATCAGAACACTCACCATTTATAACTACTCGCTGCAAACCATCCTTCAGCGAATTTCTAATCCCATTTAATATCTTACCCTTAACACCGATTGCTTTAACTTTCATTAATAATCTCTCGTGCGGAACGGTGTCAAACGCCTTTTTAAAGTCTAGATATATTACATCTACAGCTTTGCTTTCGTCGTAAACGCAAATCATTTTATGGAAGAATTCCAGCAAATTTGTCAAGCACGATCTCGCCCGCCTTAACCCATGTTGGAAATCTTTAATCAAATTATTTAGCTCGAGGTGGCTCACTATTTTATCTATGATAACCTATTCTAAAAGCTTTCCAACTACCGAAGTTAGACTAATAGGACGAAAATTCGTTGCTTCGTATCTATTCCCATTCTTAAATATTAGTGTAACGTTTGCACGTTTGAAGTCTAAAGGGAAACGCCATCTTCTAATGAGCGATTGAAAATTGCACGCAACGGCTTCACAAGCTCATTCTTAAGTTCCTTTAAATGAGTGGGGTAAAAGCCATCGGGCTCGGGTGATTTCGACTTTTTCATCAGGTTAATATATTTAAGAATTTCCACTTCATTAACTGTTATATCGGATATGCAAATATCACTATTATCTACTTCTTCAACTAAAGATCCTAATTCGGACGAATCTTCAACAATAAAGACACTTGTGAAATGTTCATTTAAAATTTTAGACATTTCCGCCGGAAATTCCGTCAAGTGACCATCTTTGTCTTTAAACGGCCCTATTGAACCTTTTAAGGGTTTCCTACTGTTTACATAGCCTTAAAACCGTTTCGGTTCCTTCTTTGAATCCTTCGCCAGTTTTATTTCATATTTCCGATTCGCATCTCTAACCGCCCGTTTAACTTCTCTTGGAGAATCTATGTAATTTTGCCGACTTATAAATGACTCATTGTTCTTATGTATTAGAAATTTTCTATTTCGGTCCTTAATTAAGCTTAATATTAGTGGGCTAACCCACGGCGGTCTCATCGACTTCCCGCTCTTACGGCGCACATACTTTACTAAGTCGAAATTTACACTAAGGAGTGTACGCCAAAGCTCAGTGTACATTTCTCCTACCGACCTATTCTCGAAGCGCATTCCCCAGTCTACATCCTTAATCCTTTCGCGAAAAGTATCAAAATTACAGCTACCAAAATGTGGCATGAACTGTGTACTAATTTTTACTTCTACACACGTGTTTACTATTAATCTAATCGCATTATGGTCACTCGAGGCTAAATGATCTCCTACACAAACATTTTCTACCAATGACTCGTCAGTCGCCATGATTAAATCGAGGATATTATTATCATGAGTTGGTTCTTCCACTTTTTGAACGAGAAAATTCTCCAGAATAAAGTTTAGTAGTCTCTCCTCAGCTTTACCTGACGTTAGGTTACTATAATTAACGTTTGGATAGTTAAAATCGCCGCAGACTAATGTGGTCCCTTTTCTAACCCAAGATGAAAGCATGTCAAAGAGTTCAGCGTGTTCTCTTTCTATTTGCGATGGAGGACGATATATGACGGCTAAATTAATTTTATTCTTTGCATTACAACATAATTGGATTAATAAGGCCTCACTTCTCATATCTGCCGTAGACGAGTCGATCATTATAGCATTTAAGTCATCTTTTATATACACTAATATGCCCCCTCCTCTACCAGTTTGTCTATTTGTATAATGAATTTTATAACCTGGTATGTCAAATTCGCAAACACTGATCCCCGAATGTGTATCTATCCAAGTCTCACTTAAGAATATGAGATCGTATTCTCCCTCTAGAATTACGGCTTTTATTTCGGCACGTTTATTTTTTAAGCTACAAACATTTGAATATATACATTTCAATTTGCGCTTTAGGTGGACTCCTCTATCACACGCGAATCAGTTCCATTTCCCTGCTCCCCAATACTCATTGCCCCTTCAAGCGAGGACCGGTCTGGCGCATGGGCATCACGTGGCTCGCAACTCTCCTACTTAACATGCTACGTACTGACTGGTCTAAAATCCTACCCAGCCGACTGTTCCCCACATCGCTTAAATGGATTCCGTCCGTTTGATAAAGTGAAGGTTGGTCTTGAAATGTATCCCAAACGTTAAAGAAGCTAACTCCAGTATCGCGAAACAAGCGCTTAAGGCACTCGTTTGTATATATAGCACGGGACTGCAGACGCAACGTGGATTTTAGTCGGGGTAAAATACCAATTATTTCTACCTTATCCACTTTAACTTTCGCAGTATGAATCAGAGTCTTAGCGCGGTTTACTATTCACTCTGGGGTGCTGTCGTATCTGTGCACATCATTCTCCCCTACCAGCGTAAGTATCGTACGCCCGTCATGTGTTTGGTCCAATTTTTCAATTTCACTAACTACTTTATCTATGCGGCCACCAGGAAAGCAAAATCGTTTTCGTTTTGACGGGTTACGCGCTGTGAATTCCGGCTCTTAGTTTCTAATTAAAGAATCCCCAATTAGTACAGTTTCTTCTTTCCCTTCGATAGGAGTTAGCACTGCGAAGGGGTTCGAACATGGTAATGTGAAATGCTGTTTCCTCGATGGTCTAGCCCCATTTCTAACGGGCCTAAATTGCGAATCTTGGGGTCAATATTAAGAACATAAGAACATAAGAAAAGAAGGAGACTGCAAAAGACCATTCATGGCCTACACTTGGCAGCTCCTGTTCCAGTCAACACACAAAAGATTTCTTACCAGAGAAAAGTCATCAACATTGTCACCCTTTACAGGAGTTCGTCAGATTTAATCTACAATATACATAAAATTCATCCAGAGGATTATGTCCATTCATGCAACCGCAAAATATAATCTCCCCACTCCTTAGAAAAATATATACATATGTACATAAAAAAGTCAGTCCCATCTAGCAGCTTCATCCATATATTTATCTAATCTATTCTTGAAACTCCTCAGAGAGGAGGCTTCTATCACATGTCTAGTGAGCCTATTCCATTCATCTACCACACGATTTGTAAACCAATTCCTCCCAATCTCCTTCCTAAACCTATACTTATCAAGCTTAAACCCATTGCTACGTGTCCTGTCATGTTCACTAAGTATAAGAACCTTACCCAGATCCCCTTTATTATATCCTTTTACCCATTTGAAGACTTCAATCAATTCCCCTCTGACTCTTCTCCTTTCCAATGTATATAGATTAAGTTTTCTGAGCCTTTCACCATAAGGTAAGTTCCTTAGCCCACCAATCATCTTTGTCATCCTTCTCTGCACAGACTTAAGCAAATCAATATCCTTTCTATAATATGGTGACCAAAATTGTACTGCATAGTCTAGATGAGGCCTAACTAGCGCCAGATACAGTTTTAGAATGACTTCAGCACTCTTATTGCTTACACTCCTCCTAATGAATTCCAATATCCTATTAGCTTTATTCTTAGCATTTAGGCATTGCTTGCTAGAACGAAGGTCTGAACTTCCTAAAATACCTAAGTCCCTCTCACAATCGGTCCTCCCTAAAATTCTCCCATTTAATTTATAACTATTCAATGGATTCTTTCTACCTATACTAAGTACACTACATTTGTCTATGTTAAACTTCATTTGCCATTTCTCGGCCCAATTGGACAGAATGGTCAATTCCTCCTGCATTACAACAGCATCAGAATCAGCCCTACCTAGCTTAGTATCATCAGCAAATTTACTCAGGTCACTACTTATACCTATGTCAAGATCATTAATATAAATTAAGAATAGCAAGGGACCCAAAACAGATCCTTGCGGAAATCCACTGCTAACATACCCCCACTCAAATTTAACTCCATCTATACTAACTCTTTGCTGTCTGTCACCAAGCCATGACTGAATCCACCTAAATATACTGCCATCGATCCCGTGTGCTTTAACTTTGCTCAGAAGCCATAAGTGTGGCACTCGATCAAAAGCCTTACTAAAGTCCAAGTATAAAATATCATAGTTTTCATCATTATCTGCTGCTTCATACACCTTACTATAAAAAGACAGCAAATTAGTCAGACAGGATTTACCCTTACTAAAGCCATGCTGTGATTCTTTTATCAACTTATGCTTATCCAAGTGATCTCTAATATTCCTTGCTATAATAGATTCCATCATTTTCCCTACCACTGATGTCAAACTTACTGGTTTGTAATTAGACATATTTGTTTTATCCCCTTTCTTAAATATAGGTATCACATTGGCTTTCTTTCATGCCACTGGCAAAATGCCACTCTCCATTGATTTTCTAAAGATGCATGCTAAGGGCTCACTTAACACATCCTTACATTCTTTCAAAATTCTAGGAAAGTGCTCATCAGGACCGGGTGCTTTACTACTTTTGATTTTATCAATTTCCTTTGTCACTATCTCCTTTGTGATCAAGATATCCTTTAATTTCTCTTCATCATTACCCCGAAAGATCATTGACACCTCAGGTATATTTAGAGTATTCTCCTGTGTAAATACCGAGAAAAAAATTCATTTAGCATTCCAGCTATTGAGTCCCTATCACTCACTAATTCTCCATTGGAATCTATAAGTGGGCCGAATTATATCTCTAACCTTAGTTTTTTCTAATTGATAAAAACTTTTAGGTTCTTCCTTTGCCCTATTTGCCACTTTAATTTCATAATTTCTCCTTGCTACTCTAACTAACTTTTTAACATCTCTTGCTAGTTCATTATATCTCTGCCTTAAGTGATCCTTTCCATTTTTTATTTTGCTATAAATGCCCTTTTTAATGCCAATATAATGCTTAATTTTATCTGTCATCCATTTTGGGTCATTATTTTTAGTCCTAAACTCCGAATATGGAATGTTAATCATCTGACCTGTAATTAATTACTCAATTATTCTTTCATACTCCTCTTCAATTGTAATCTCTTCCTCCTGGTGATTATTGTCTCCACTAACTGATATCATTGAATCTATTCCTAAATTGATTTCATTGCCTGGTTTCTGTACAACTGCCTCCAGGTAAGTCCTTAGCCCATTATAATTTGCTCTTTTAAAGTCAGGAATTTTAACATTGCTCATGCTACTATCAATACCATTCCATTTCATCTTGAATCTAATTTCACAATGGTCACTATTACCCAAATTTCCTCCAATCTCAGTATCCTTAATAACTTCTTCCCTATTTTTCAGAACCTAATCCAGTATAGTATTACCTCTAGTGTGTTTGTAAAATAATCTGCCTCAGAAAATTATCTTGGACAACATTAAAAAATTCCTCAGCCTCCTGATCACCCACAAGAGCTTCCAAGTCTATATTTCTGTAATTAAAATCGTCCATTATAAACAAATGCTCACTTCTACATGCCCGTTCAATCTCCTGCCACAGAAGATTTGAAGCTTCCTTACTAAGATTTGGTGGTCTGTATAATAATCCTATGACAAGCTTGTTTTTACCTTTCTTTACATTTAGCCATAATCACTCTGTGTTATCATATAATTTAATTGTACTGTTTACACAACACTGGAAATTAATTATCTTTAATATAAATAATAACCCCTCCTCCTCTCTTTCTATTCCTATCTGTATGGAACATGTTAAAGCCCTCAATCTCAACCTCAGGTTTAAAGCGATTACCTGCCAAATCAAGCCATGACTCTGTTATCACAATTATATCAAAATTCTCTTCACTCGCTAACGCTCTTAAGAGATCTATCTTATTCCTTATACTCCGACCATTTGTGTAGTATATTTTTAAGTTTTTTTTATTATTCCCATCTTCATTGCATTGTGCTTTTTTATTCCTAGTTATCTGCTCATTCACTTGTGCATTAGTCCCTCTATAACGCATCAGTATGCCCTCTCCCCTAGCTACTCCTCTATCTCTGAATCCCTTTCATTTCCTACACTTGCCCTCTATTCCTGTTATTCCCTTACTTCTAACAGCTTTTAGTTTCTTACCTGTAAGGACCTAATCACACTATTCATTTCCCCCCATAGAACCTCAACACATGCCCAACTAAGATGAAGCCCATCCATCGCATACAACCTCCTATTCCCGTAAAACCCTCCCCAGACATCTACAGACACCAATCCTAACTCCTCACACAGTCCTTTCACAAATTCATTCAAACCAATTGCACGCGACAACCATTCTACCCCCACATCCAATCTCGGAAGCACACCAGAAACAACACCTTTTACCCTGCTTTTACTCATCCTTTCAACTAACCTTTTATACTGCTCACGTAACTCACATGTACCCACCTTCTTTACATCATTCACCCCCATATGCGTAATCACAACTGCATCCCTCTCACATCCAGAAACCAGCCTATCATACCTCTCACAAACATCACTTACACCAGCACCCGGCAGACAAATTCTCATTCCCTTCCACTTGCTATCACTTAACTTCCTATCTAAATACCTAATCTCAGAGTCACCCATCACTAGCACCTCAGTCATTCTACTATTCTGTCTTGGCCTAACATTACCATCCCTCCTGCCCTGAGTAACACTACCACCCATCCTGCTTTCATCCACAATCACACCAGGCAAATCACTTTCACACTCTTCCTCTCTCAGGACATTGAATCTGTTAGTCAACTTAACAGGTTCTATGTCCAACTCATTCACACACCTAACCTGTCCTAACTTGTCTATCCTATCCATTTTCGCCCACCATTCATCATCACTCACAACTTCCACACTGTTCCCAGTCCTAGCCCTATCTTCCACCCTCTTAGCACTAATCTCACCCTTCAATCGCACACTTGCATCTCTTCTCACCTCAAACACCAAATCATTCAACCTCCTAACCTCCCCTTCCAGAAAACACACACGGCATTCAGTTACATTCACTCTCCTTTTAACTCCACATGCATCACACACCACATACACACTACTTTCAAACGGCATGCTCTCACCATCTATACAAAAAGCCATACTCTCAGAAATTTACTAGGGAAAAAGTTAACACTCACCCCCCAAAAATTCTTGCTCAGGATTGCTGCCAGATATCTTCCCCAAAAGTACTAATCACTAATGTATTTATTACAGTGATTGGTGTATTAAATAAATACAAGAAAAACTACACACCTAAATCAGTATTATATCCCAATCTTACAATGAGAATCAGGAGTTTCCTGTAAGACAACCTTCCAGAACAATGCCAGAAACGAGTTCAAAATCCTTTGTTGCTGGTCAACAATTGCCTGATGTTTCATACGAGTAGGCCGGTTGTCGCGATTTCTATTTTTCCTCTCACGCATATCATTAATGGTAGAATTTAGACTCGAATTTAATCCGTCGACTTTACGGTTGGTCGAGATAACGTCCCTCGCGACGGAATTTAGTTCTAATGTAATTTCGCTAATAGCGTTAGCAAACTTACGCTCCAATGCATCGTTTAAAATACAGAAACGGCAAATTCTAGTTTGTTCGATGTTAGAAGGAACGTAAATTTCCTTATTAAAGGAAGCCCCACAACTCGAACCTTCAAACTTGATCACGGGCATTGTCGATTTCTAGAATACGGATGAAGATAAATAAAATTAACACAGCAAATAAGACGGCCAATCTTTTTAATACAGCGACTAATATTATATGAGCGCAGGAAGTATCTATAATTATTAAGTTACTCAGAAAACGAAATTTTGGATCACAGATGAATTAAGCAGGAGCACAGAGATAACACGTCTTTTCAGTCAGGGCTCAGCGGGCGGAATGAGGACTCAGCGGGCGGAATAAAGGACTCATCGGGCGGAATGAGGACTTAGCGGGCGGAATGAGGACTCAGCGGGCGGAATGGGACTTAGCGGGTGGAATGAGGACTCAGCGGGCGGAATGAGGATGGATAAGTTCATGACGGACAATAGATTTGAATTCACGACAATGTTTTAGTTGCTTATCAAGAAATGATTGTTATTAGACATAGGTATGTGACGTCATACTTTCCCCAAGGTACGGACAAAATAGAATAAATGAATCAGTCTATAGTTTTAATTATGAATGCGGGTATAGAGAAGACTAAGCCAGAGGGTATGCGTACATCACAAAGACACATTAAATGAATTCCCGGGAGTTCACTTCCCTGGAAATTAGAAAAGAATGAAAAGAAGGGCAGCATTATTATTGTCCTCCAATTGGTGCGTGGTTATTATTACGTAGGAATTATAGTGTCCCCCTTGTTGGCCATGAGTTGTCCTCCCTATACAGGGCTATTCAAGGAATAAGGGTAGAATTGGGCTGGACTCTCTTATGTGGTCGTGATCCTGGATATCCAAGAACACGTTTAGTTTATAACTTGATAATGCACTCTTAGTATAATACTCCTGATTATATCAAGCGTAGTCTAGGTGGTGGCCTTAAGCTTTCCAATCTAGGCTTAGAATAAATGCATAATTGACAATGGCGGTTCCAGGAGAATGCAGTACCACTGAAGAAGATAATCTGACTCTTGCATAATTACATTTGTGCTGTCTCTTAAGTGGTAATTAAAATCAAGCTCAAAGAGCTCAAGTGGGGATGGCCTATTTGATGGCTTGGGAAGGTAGATGCGGGATAAGGTAGATGTGGGATGGCAACTGTGCAACGTAACGTTTCAAATTATGAATACGTGCATACAGTAGCATAAGATTGATTATTCCTTTTCTCTTGCAGGCTCTTTTCGTTCTAATAATCTCCGCAAACTTCCGTTTCTTCGTTCGAATAAATCTTGAGCTGGGCTTTTTTCGGACCGCAGATCAAGGTGACGAGAAAGAGCGAGTCAATCCTAATGCGTTGCGATATTCCCCTCCAAAATTTTGGTCGGAACAAAAGAGAGTCTTTTACTGTTAGTTATCGAACCAGACGTGTACATCTGTTTTAAGAATGGTTTAGGATGTATTTATCCTATAATGCATTTTAAAATAAAAATTCCCTTCGGGTTTAATGCATATAAATTAAATACAGATAAGATCTTTTAAACGATATGCAATCAAATTCCTGTGAAGACTAGTTTTATTGGCCATTGTACTCAACCTCTCCGCAACGACTCGCTTCGAACCTCTACCTCTATACGGTATGAAATAGAGAAACGAAAACACATCATTTTATTAGACGAGATGATCTACATAATTATTTAATCGCAGGCGACAACTACATACAATACATTGCTAATTTAGAGAAGTACAACCACCTCCTATCGTGTCGCATGTGGAACTAAACCTTGAATTATTTCTAGGGATTATGCATCTCTGGTAGATCGAGATTCGGGGTAGATAATAAAGAATATTGCTGTCCCCAATTCTCATCCTTTTATTAGTTGGAAAGGCCAACTACGCGATCCCCCTGCATTTCAGAACATTACGCTATCATTAAATTTGGATCATTTCGGCCGAGTTATTCAAAATTTCATTCCGCAAACTTAAGCTTAATTATTCATTCATCCCTATTTAAACTTGAAATATTTCATCGTGAACCGTATTTACACCAAAGTCTATTTGTTGCCTTCTCTAATCACAATTTCCATTGTGTTTAGGATTCTTTTACAAATTGCATTTTGATAAATGTTCAGGATCTTTAATGGGGTAATATTTTCAGGTCTTACATGAGTAAATAAACATATATTAATGATTAGTTTTTGTGGCGAGAGAGCTGGGCATTCATTGACATTTTGTTAAGATTTGTGCCTGTGTATTGTTTTTTGTTGCAGATATTGGAGTGTAAAATTATATGTGAATTCAGAGCAGGTTAGATGTATTTGGGCTACACTGTAGGCAAAATATATATATTTTTAGTCATTTACTATGAATTTGGGGCGGGAGATTATTTAATCATTACCTTTGTTCTCGAAAGGCTGTCCCCACTTTGTTAACGCCACCATCCTTTCCTGCGTTGAGCCTTTCGTCTCTAAGTTTTACTTTTTCCTCGTTGGTAGGCCCTAGTAGTGTCCTTTAAAAGTTTTAAGTGCTCCACTACTTGATATTCGACCTTTTTTTTCGCTTGCTTCGTTCCATTGTTTATCTTTCTTTAAGGTGTTGCAAAGCACTTTGCTAGCACAAGCGTGTTATTGCATTATGAATAAAACATCTCCTATATAAGTTCAGACATTCCTACCCACTCATATGTACCCCGTAACTCTGCAAACTCATAGAAGTGGAAGCATGTTAGAATTTTCATATAATAATATTCTAATATTATAGGGAAGTTGTTATTGAACCAACCACCAGAAAGAGGCAATCATCCCAATTTCTGGTGAAGATTTTTTGGGGCAAAACGTTATCGTTCCAGCCACTGGGTTATAAAATAGCCATATCTTCGTAAACTTTACTTTGTTTGAAACCTTCCGCTTTTGCAAACGAAATCGAAAGAATAAAAATCACACAAGTTTTAAAGAGGAATGCAGCGAAATTCTATTTAAGACAGTAGAATGTTAATATGGATCTATGGTACTCGTTCAACAGATGCAAATGCTACCAAAGATCAAGCGACAAAACTTTACTTATTATTTTTCTCATGCAATTTTATGGGTTCAATTTTATAATGTATTTTAAATTCATTTTTCTTGAGTTCCGAAAGACTATGGGAATGATTTTTGCATTGTTCCTGCCATGATTACACACATATAATCGGTCACTGAAATAAAGCAAATATTAATTAAGAAAATTATTTAAACGCCTACACCAGTGACATAAATTTAAATTTCTATTTCACAATGTATTAACCTAATTAAACAATCTTAAAATTTCTAGCAATCAGTGGACCTTCTCTATCAAAATGTTTTCATGATTTTCCCAATAAATTGCTTAACAACGCAACTTAGGGTCTTTATCCAACGCTTTAATATCCTGCTCCCTAAAACAAAATCTGGAGGCAGACAGCCCTTAAACACTCTAAGGCCCCCTTGCTAATATGTAACCTCTACTTATTCGCGGAGAATATATATATAATTTTTTTAGGTACATTGCCCATACCATCTAACAAACATTACTCTGAAACATTTGCATTTTACCTCTTCCTGTTTCACATCAAATAATTCTCTCAATCTTCAGCCTCTATTCCACTCTTAATACCTTACTGCACAGCTTCCGAATATATTTTTAAATATATTTAGCTAAAGATTCAGATCCAAACCTAACTTAATCTAACCTAACCTAACCTTACATTACTTTACCTAACCCTAGCGATATTGGTAATTGTTAAGATCAGTGGCGCACGATTTTTCTTAGCCTTTTCTTGCGATTTGAGGTTGCATCACATTGTATTTTATATTGATTTGAAGGGAATTTAACTGTGGAGGTTAGCTCCTCCCCGCAATTTTTAGTATTCTAGTACTACATATTCACTAGTAGTAGTCGTTACCAAAATTGTGCACAACAAATCCTAACAATTACCAGGATATTTTCCTCAGCTTCTCGCTGAGAAAAACTTTTTCAAAGAAAAGTTTATAAGCAAGAGGCTTTCGAATCCAGTGCAATTATATTACAGTAAAAGAGAATTTGGATCTTGGCTAAATTTACAATTCCTTTTGCTCGTACGACATTAAATAACTCGCGGGATTATACCGTGAGCGCTATATATTTCTTAGACCGGAATATCGGCATCAAATACTTCCCGTATTATTTGGTGTTGTGACTTAGAACAATTACCGTACGCCATTGTAAAAATTTAACTGAAGACAGCTCTGCGCGAACCGTCCGAAATGTAACAAAGCATGCTATCGGCTAATCAGTCAGAATACGCATGCGCTAATCGTCCGCAGATATAACATAGCATTGCTTTTGGTTAAATAGTCAGGCTAATAGTAAGCCAAAAGGTGAAGGAAATACGCAAATATCGCGGAAATATTAAAATTTAGTAAAAAAAATAACATATTCTCGAAAAATAAATAGCTACGTTATTATTAACTTCTCGAAGATGGAAATTACATTGGTGGACATCATTATAAAAGTTAGAACGTTTATTTCTTTGAAAAATTTAAAATCGTAATTGTATTAAATCGAATATTATCTGTGCATTTACCCATCAAATCGCCTCACAAGTGACCTCACGTTCATATTATCGGCATTGGCACAGCACTTTTCCCCTTGATTTCTCACTATAATTTTTTCCTTCTCAATTAACTATTTGTTATTACAAGGATCATGTTTCAGCCTCCTTACGAATGATTTATTTCCTGCTATAGCATCCCTTTTAATAAATTATATCCTATATTATTTTAATGTTAAGGGGATAGCGCATTTGTTCATTAGTCACTTTTCAAATTTTTTGTATATCATTTTATTGCAAATTTTAGGCACTTTTTTATAGTATGATTATTCTTTTACCAACATGAATAGAACATAGTGAAAATTAAGATAATGCAAATTGTATACATTAGTGGAAATCTTTCTTAGATATTTAAATTTAATTGTGAAAAAAAGAAATACACCATTGATTTTTATATCATTTTGTTGCAAATCTTATGCACTTTTTTATATTATATTTTGTTTTAGCAACAGGAATAGAACATAGTGAAAGTTAGGATAATGCAAAATTTTATACATTCGTAAAATTCTCCGTAGATTTCTAAAGTTGATTTGTAAACAAAACTCTAAACTATACCATGCAATTTTAAATATTTGCTAAAAACGAAGGGGCCTTAGAACTGGTTTATATTTTTAGCATAATTTGAATATAGATTGAACTAAATTCCAGTCCATTCAGAACACCCCTACTATTGACATAACACCACCTTTTCCAACTAAAAACAAACCTATAGTTTACCTTGTCCGAAAAAATATGTTTTAGTCCACCATTAAGAAATTTTAATGGAACTAAAGAAAACTGATTTCAAATGATACTTGAATCATATGTGCATCCTTTGGTCATGAATTGAGTTGAATGCTTAATTTTTAGTAATTCTATAGCCGTCTCAAAGACGGCGCCGTAAGTTATTATAATTTTAGCAGGAATAAAAGGGGCATTTAATGCGATTTAATTTCATATATGATAATCTAACGTAGTAAAAAGTTCAAAAAATGAATGTTGTATCCCCTTAATGAACACATTCCTGTTTAGCTTGAAATAGATTGAACTAAATGAATCTGTTACATTTAATGATGTTTTAAATCTCATTAGTTCCTTTAAAATCTACCGAAAAAAATGTTTGTAACCAATGGCTATAAATTATAAAATTTAGAGCCATTAGTCAGAAAAATCACATCTGATATAAAATATAAATTGGTTTTCAATATAACACCAGCCACTGTCTTTTTACTAATAAATTATTATTTAATGAGAGTTGGGGAAAAATCAATGTTATCGGAGCAGTTTCTTGGAATTCAAATAAAACATTGATTTTACTGTTCTACCGCTTTAATTTTTTTTATCAGCACTGTAAGTCAAAACATATCGAAGTCGCTACAAAGGCAAGAAAAATCTTGACCCAGATGCATAGCCATTTTTAATTAACTGTTCTAATTACGGGAATAATTTATTAAAAGCATTTTGAAATTGCAAATAGACATTTGGTACCACAACAAGGTTTACTAAATACATGCAACGTGATTTCTAGCAACAATGTAAAAATAAGGTGGTGCTGTTCTTAAATTTAAGTCTAGCCACCAATCAATGTTAAGTAGGACTAGTTTGTAAGAATACATTTTGCTTCTTATTTGCGGTATTTTAGAAGGACAAAATTAATAAATTTACAAATCCAATAATTGCCCCTCCTTCTATGGAGGAGAGATGGGAAATCCTTATGAATAAATTAATACGAACTAAAAGATGATGTTAAGGAATTGTCTTTCCACTTTTGTCGGAGAATTATTCTTCAACTGTTGGCCTTTTAACATTTACTCTGATAGAATACCTCTTTATCAAAGTATTTATATATTTAATGACTTAAGCGAGACAATTTGACACCACTTAGGAAGGAAAATAATTCCTCTATTGGCTGAGTGCACTCCGAATTCGTCTAAAGGAGTCTAATTACTGCATTATCAGAGTACCACAGCGTTTAATCAGTTTTAAGGAAAGAGCCGGCCAACACGTAAGATCGAGTAAAACACCAAGAATTACCCAAAATATATATCTTTTAATTTATCAATTAACTTAAATATTTACACAAAATTCTCTAACTTTAACATGGTTCGCACGAATCGAATATTGGCCTACTCCTGACGATAGCTCTGATCAAAACAAAGTAGGCTTCACGTAAACAAATCAATTGCCAGATAGCTAATTTCTGGAGGCCTCTAAGTTATAGAGTTAAGCCATCATTTACTCTCCCTAATCTAACTAAAATATGACAGAAGTCACGAAATACTATTTCTTTAGTTAGCTTGGGACAGTTTTAAAATCCTAATTATTTAGAAGACATATACATATTCATTCAGACTCACATGACCTTGATCGAAACAGGGGTTGACGGATGTCGCTATACTGGATTTTTCAAGAGCCTTCGCTTTAAAGGGGGATGAGGGTGGTTGTCAAGGTGACAGTAGAAACAGATTTCGATCTTTTCTTATGACTTTATCGATCCGGTTATAAGTCTAAAAGACGGAGGGAGGAGTTGTTCTCTCTAGCTCAAGGAGAATCCTTCTTTTTAGCTCTTGAGTTCTTCTTTTATCCTCCTCTACCTTGCAGGGTTACAAAGCTGAGTTTTGGTATATGGGGTGATCCCGAAGGTAATTAAAGGGAACTTACTTGGGAATCACTTCTTCTTCTTTCAAAATTACTAAGATTTCGATTTAAGATTCCCTCAAGGGTGAACGGATACCTTCTATTATCTTGCTCCTGAAATTCCTATTTGGCACTTAAGAATTTTGATAAAACCAGACCTCTTGTTAAGTCTGCGAGGGATAAATCGGTATAGGCACCGATTAGAAAACGAGAGAACTTCTAAATCTTAGAAGTCGAGTCCGGAACAGTGCGAGGGACTGATCACAAAAATCTAATCCTCTATCGTCTCTAACAGAATAATCTTCCCTTCCTTACGGGGCTTATTTATTGCCCGTGACCGCCCCAACTGAGGAGGACGGGGTAATGCCACTAGGGGAAGGAGAGGAAGGAGAGGGGATGACACCGTGGAACCCAGGGCTTATGCCGCTTTTTGGCGCTCTAACCGCGGGCCTCCTGCCCTCGTAGGTAATTAGATCTTTTTGGGTTCGGTGAATAACTTGGTGTTTTGCCTAGAAAGTTGTCCAAACCGTCCATTAGATGGATTTCTTACTCAATTTCACAGGGGCCAATTTTATTAGAGCTGCCTAATGGCCTTTTCGGCTTCCTTGCGACGTCCAGCTCAAGTCGACTACCCACTCGGCGGTGAGATCAGAGCCCTTCGGCAGTTTGCCTGTTGGTCAGACGACTACCGTCCTCACCCACCTCAATTACTTGATCTTTTCTCTCGCTCTCTCCGAAGAGGGATTTTATATATATATATATATGTGTCCACTTGGCCCTATGGGTGGCGTTACGATTTAATTCCTCTACAGGTGATGTAAGATGGCCAGTACTACCTCGAGTATTTTTAATTACATGAAATTCAAACCATAAAATAGATTACCTTCAGCCAAGTAAATTTACCTTTATAATGATTTGCGAAAAGAAAATTATGGAATCTACTTAATTTCGAGAAATGCCTAACTTTCACCTTTTAGACAGGCAATTGAAATATAGTCCCTTTGTCCAAAATCTAATTCGTAATGAATTATTAATCACATTAAAATCAATCCACTAGATTATTGAAATTGATGCATTTGTGTTATTTATTTGCGGATGTGTCACTTCTTTAAATATACGACCGAAGATAGTATGGCAATTTGTTACCAAAACTAGTCTGGCAAATAAATTATATGTGTGCTCCTATAAATTGGTTGATGGTTAATTTTGGCTCTATGCCCACCCTCGATTTTTTGATAATTCACATATATATATATATATATATATATATATATATATATATATATATATATATATATATATATATTTATATAAATATATATATATTTATATATATATATATATATATATATATATATATATATATATATATATATATATATATATATATATATATATATATAAACAATTGTCTTTTAATGTAGAAAATGTTTTTCTCTGGCAAATTAAAAAAGAGGTTTGGGGGGAGTGTATTGCAATTGCATTATATGGTATTATATATCATTTAAGGGATTTTTGAAATCGGGGGCTTCGCTCCACCCACACCCGCAATTTTTAAATAAACTCGCAATATTCCTAATTCAAAAGCCAAGCCTAACAGTAGATTCGAATACAATTACCAATGCTAAATATCGTTAGGCCTCTAGTTTTTATACCCTGTTGATTGACAGACATATAAGCCTCGCCACCGAATCCTATTTAAATCAATGACATTTTATTTAAAATTGGTTACTATGATATGTCCTTCTTATATTTCAATTCAGAAAAAAATTTCTTCAAAATGATATATAATAAACTAAGATACGATTCCTATAAACAACATATGCTAGGTGTGGTTAAGTTAGAATAGAATAAGATTGGAACCGGGAAAATTAGTACAGAATCATTTACACAATTATAGCATCTTTATTAGAAAAGAAAATTTTTAATATTTCTTAGAAAATAAATATTTTAAGCGTTTTACCCCCCAAAACTAATCTACATAAACCCCTAAGGTACCGATTAATTCGGAGGATAAAAACATTATATAACTGTCAAGAGGGCGAAGATGGTGGCCAATCTATTTCTCACCATAATATCCTAATTAAAATTTACCCACATAATTTGGAATTATGTAGAAAATTATAGCATCCTAATTATAAAAGAAAAATTTTAAGTGTTTTAAAATAAACAAAAAAATAAACAAGTACTATACAGTTGTAGAAAGATACCCTATATTTCTCTCTGCTTCGCAACGCTTATACCGTTGTAGGAAGCCACGTGGGTAGACAGACCCCACTTGACCGAGAATCACATGACCAAGGAAGCTCAGATACGCCTCTCCGCCCAGTCATACCATCCAAGCGAGTGTGGAGAACATCCCCTAGGTGCTCGGAAATTCCAGCTCTTGCCCTACAGAGATAGAGAGAGGGGCTAAAAGGACCGTTTGTCGCTGGCAGTTGGCACCTCGAGCTTTCCCTTGGGAATTCCCCAAAACAGGGGTTATTCTCCATCTCACGTTAAGAAGACTGCATATTTAAGCCTTTATCCCGCCTGGGAAGATCAGTAAGGACAAGGCTCGTTCGCAAAAGACATCACTCGTCCTAAGTCGGTGTGTACGCAGTCGAAGTCCTAACACTCTCTCCCTGGTAAGGAATCCACGGTCAAACGGAACCTCTGACCCGCCGTCTTCTGACTCAGCTGCGCCGGATTACTCCTTCAAGTTCTCGAATCACTTAGCCCCGTCAAAGCTACTCTGAGGTGGCCACACCTCTCCCGAGAATCACCAAAGATTCCAGCTCCACCCTCGAGCACCAGCTAAGGTTATAACTTACGCCTTCATAACCCCGGAAGTAACATGCCGACCATACCCTTCCTTCTCATTCTTCTCCTAACAAGGATCCCTTCTTTAAAGATACCGACAAGATCGTCTTACCGAGCCCCTACTTTTCCTTCGAGTCTCCTGTAAAGTCGCCGTTGCTATCCGACCCGTAAGCCCCTTTTCCCCTTTTACCTAGTGAGCTCTTTTGGATCTAAGCAGGTAGCTCTGAACTAATTAATTGAATTTACATTTTCCCACCAGTAACGCTAAATCATTAATTTCCCTTTAAATAATTTTTGATCATTTAAATTGGTAAAAATATTTTTTTTTTTTAGGTTTATCTTTAATTAATCTGAACATCACTCTCGGCCTTGTTATTCAAACCTCGCCAACCTTGAACTCGACCTGATTAGCTAACTGAATTGCCCATTGGACATTGCACATAATAAGAGAGGAAATTTGATAGAATTAGAGAGAAAATAGTAAGAGAGTAAAGTGGTTAAGAAGTGAATTTAAAGAATAGATGATGCGTGGAAGACAGAAATAAAAGATCCCTGGTGAAAGGGTAGCTCTGTTTGTGGTATTTTTGGATTCGTTTTATTTATAAACTATAAGACTTGTAGTTTATTCAATCAAATCAGCATAGCTAATTTGATTAAGGGTTCTCATCTTGATGATGATTTTTATTTTGGGGCATTCAAGCCTTTATTAGAGACCGGGTTTTTACATCCCGCTTTGGGTTTTTGAAAAAAAATGTATTTTCCTAAAAAATTTTAGGTTGATTGATAATTATTTAGTTTTAATTATTAATAATTGAGTGAATTTGTTTTTAGTGAGGTTGAATTTTAACTAAAAAAACTTTCACATTACACTGGTTTTGTTGAGTCTCGTCTATTGTCGAACACGTAGTGTATATTGGGGAGTCACGCTACTGTCAGACTGTAATTTACTACTTTTAAAGGGTCTTATTTATCTGTCGGCCTCGATGTCTAGGTGTGTACGAGAGAATTCAGGGGTCAAGCGTGCACCAATGGCTTGCCATATCCTCTTAGCTCTCTCGTGGAGCGCCACGTTGATCGGAGATAATCCAACCGAGGCGTGGAGCTCCCTCTGTTTTTTGTGTTCTCTTCTTCGGGTGTTTGTAATGAGTAAAACCGCCTTGTTCTGGATGTATTGTAGTTTCGCAATGTGGGTCCAGGCGCACGCATTCAACGGCACCGGGGGGGTACAAGAGTCTCGAGCGAATGCACGCATTGAATATCTTAAGTTTATTTGAGCGAGTTAGGTCAATAAACCTATAAAACTCCCTCAAATCTCTCTTGCTTTCGCGACTGTCCGCCTGATATGACACTTCCCTGTGGTGATTTTGAGCCCCAGGACCGTCCCTTCGAGCCGTAGGGGATTCTCTATCCCTCTACCCGTATATCATTGAAGGTCTTGCGAAACATGGGAATTATTTTGAATTTTGGGGCATTGGCCGAAATCTTTCATTTCCTCTCGTAAGAGTTGATGTTGGAAATCTCCCTAGCCGTATTTATCGCCATAAATTCCCTGTGAACGTAGGCGGCTGTACAAATTTGCGATATATCGTCAGCGAACTGAACGTATATCGTACCTTCGAAAAGAGGTTGTGGTATGTCACGTGTATATATGTTGTATAAAAGGGGACTGAGACACCCCCCTTGTGGGACCCCAGATTCAAGCTCGAACTCGGGGCCTTTGTGTTCTTTGATCTGTATATACGCTCTCCTCTCCATTATATAATCGCATAGAATCCTTTCAAGAATGGGGTCGAGGCCTATTTGCAGGATCTTAAATTGCAAGCCTCTCTTTCAAACCTTGTCAAATGCTTTTTTAACATCGCGGAGCCCTAGGTCGGCATGCCTTTTACTTGCCTTGATGTTCGCAAGTTTTTCCGTAATAACAGCTAGTGCCGTGTCAGTCCCTCTTTTATTTCTGAAGCCGTGCTGGTGCTCGTTATGCAGGTTGGCTTCGTCGAGAAAAGAGTTGACCCTATTTGCCAATATCTTCTCGAAAACTTTGCCAGCAAATTCTAAGAGAGATATCGGTCGGAAGTTTGCAGGGCAGTCCGGGGGCTTTCCCGATTTGGGAAGGAAGATCATCTTGGCCCCTTTCCACTGGTCGGGAAAATAGCCTGTGTTCAGAGCGGCATTCATGATGTTAAGAAGCCCACTGAGAACATTAGGCGGGGCCTTAATGAAATTCTCCCTGGTCAGCCCCGTGGTATCCGGTGCTCTTTGACGAAAGGATTTTAGTGCGATGGAGAGCTCTTGGGCAGTTATTTTACTCCCATAGCCCTCCATCGCTCTTTCCTGCGACACACAATGATGAGGGGAGGTTTTATGTATTTGTGTGTTTAACTGTTGGATGATGTCATTTTCGAATTTGATGTCATAATTGTCATTTTCTTCGGGGGTAATTTTAAAGATTGAGGACCAGAAAATTTTAAAAATTTCCTCATCTCTATAGTCTCGTCAAAATTTCTTTCTCGTCATGCTTGAATACAATTTTCTTTGGAGGGAGTTGTCCTTTTAAACGTCTGTAAGGCTGCCAAAAAGTCCGTGAGTCTCTCTATATGTCAAGTCCCTCAATTAGTCTGTCCCATACCTGTATTTTTTGGTCTGTCTTATTCGTCTATGGGCATTGTGGTTGGGGCCTATCAGCGCTATTACATTGGACAGGTCTTTATACTCTTGGGCCAGGGCTTTCATGGGAGGGGTCCAAATAGGAGCTGGAAGGGTTTTATACTTAATGCGGCGAATGCTAATTTTATCTGCTTTTATTAGGAGGTCAGTGATTTTATCCAGCTCTTCATCTATTTCTTCTAAATTTGCATCAATTAAAGGGTCTGGGATATAAATTAGAAGGTAGTTTCTGTATCTTTCATAGTCCGCCTGCTTATAGCTTTTGTGTTCTGGGATTTCTAGTTGAATGGGGTTTACACCAATTGTGATTTTAACTGCCTGGTGATCGCTTGGAATAATGGGGCCT
This sequence comes from Ceratothoa steindachneri, assembly GCA_963969495.1. Taxonomy (NCBI): domain Eukaryota; kingdom Metazoa; phylum Arthropoda; class Malacostraca; order Isopoda; family Cymothoidae; genus Ceratothoa; species Ceratothoa steindachneri. Next base: position 11,198,788 of record OZ018325.1, read on the forward strand.
GGTTGAATGTCATAGTCTTATGGAAACCTGATACTGGTTAAAACAATACCAGGCTTCATTGCTGCATTTCCTGTAATAAATGTCAGGAATTCGGGTCCGATTCTTGTCGCGTAGCGTCTGTCTAGTAATGCCTCGATGTTTCTACCCGCATTGTTGCAGGAGGTGTACCCTGATGCTGCACATCTTGCATTCAGATCTCCAGCAAAGATTTCGTTTCTCTTATGGCTGAGGACCTTTAGAAGGTTGTGCAAGGGTACATAGCCGCGTCTTGGGGGTTGGTACCCCGTGGCCACGACTAGACCCCCAAGGGTAGTGCCTACCTCAATGGCAAGGTAAGATTCATCTAAATCGGGTAGTCTTTTGTATTTTAAACCTTTTTTGACGGCTATTGCGCACCTGTCATACCGTTCTGGCTGTGATTTTTGCTGATGACGTCGTATTGAAAATTTTTTATCTCTTTATGAGCGGTCATTCCGTGTTCATCAATGAGTATTATGTCAGGGGCATTCTGTCGCAAGATGTTGCCGTAGATGGAACCTTTTCCATCCCACCCATCGACATTCATCTGTATTATTGTTAGTTTGTCAGTCCTTTTGTGTAACGTATGGTTTTTATATGTATGGGATTAAAGTGGACGCTTATTCACGGTCCACTTTAGCCCCATGTGGTGTACTGGGCGGGGTGCGCTCCCTGCCGTTTCTTTTTTCCTGAATTCTGTATCTGTAATTGTATAGAAGCAGTCGGTGGTCAGTTTTACCATGTTACGCGAGAGATCCTCCTCAACTTGCCGTTCCGGTACCGAATCGAAACATTCCCACTTGTATCTTCCGGTTTTAAGACCATCAGACACTTCGTGAGACTCGATCTCGGTGGGGAAAGGGGCCGATTTGGGGGCATATAGTTTCAAATTGAAACCTCTTGAGTGGTATTTCAACTGGGTCTCTCTGCCTCGAGATGAGGAGGTTGACCTGGGGCCACGTGTTTTTGAGATTTTTCTCGACCTCGGAAACCTGGTCTCTTTCGGTCGCACTACTTCCTTTGTTGGTGGTTTCTCGTGGGTTTTGGGTGTAGTTGTGTCAGTCTTTTTGGGTGTAAGTAACGCTTGTTCTTCTGTCTGTGGAATATGTTTGTTTTTGTTGAGTCGTGGATCGCGTGTGATGGCTGTGTTATGTGGGGTGGGTACCTTCTGGCACGGTTCTGGGCACTGAGGGGCTACACTTATGCGCATTACCTTCTCTGACGGCGGGTTGTCGGGGAACCACATCTCCTGTAAGCCGTTCTTTAAGAGCATACGATTGACCTCGGTTGCGAATGTTCCTGGGCGTGTGATGTTTGCTATGTGTGCATAGTAAATGCAGCACATAATTTTTTGTGGAGTGCTCGTTTTAGATGTGAAGATAGGTTCTTTGGTTATTCGTTTCGGCAATAGCGGCTTTTGCGACTTTGGCGTATGTTGAATTCACCTTTTTCTCCTCTGTTTCACGTCGTAACTTTGTTTCCTTGAGGATTTCCGATTTACTGATTGGGCATGCCATGGACATAGTCCGGTGGGGGCCTTCACAGTTCAAACATTTTGGTGATGTACTCTTGCAGTCGCACGAAAAATGGTTGCGACCTGCACATATGGTGCAAAGACTTAGGTCTTTTTTCTCAGGACAGCTGCAGGTGGTATGTTTGCCGTATTTATAGCAGCTGAAGCACGTTTGTAAATCGACAAACTCTTCCGTCTCAATTTGATCCGAGCAGACTCTAACACTGAACAACAGTGAGCCTAGTTCTTTTGCTTTTTGCGCCATAACCGTATCCTCGAAGACAGCCTTGAAGACATGCGTGTATGTTTTAAATTTTAAAACCTCAGCAACTTTCGCCCAAGGGTGGTTCCTTTCCAATTCATTTTTAATGTCTTCTGCTGAGTGGCTCCCAACCCAAGAGTCGAGGCGCCTGCAGATGACACTACGGTGTGTCTTTATTTGAGGTCGTGTGTGTGGTATTAGGTTTATCGTTTTGAGGCATTCAACTGCCTTGCTTGAGGTTAAGGCCTCACAATCAGCCTCCCTCGCACAAATGGCAGAGTATCCATTCGGGATGTCTATGAGTCGAACCAGTGCAATTTTTATATTAGTATATATTTTTTCGAAAACCGTACCTCTATCCGGCTTCGGGCCCTCCGAGAGGACCCGAAGAGTTATTCGAAGGGTTTCTCTCATTTTACACTTATCCCAACTCTCACTGGGTGTTCACACATGGGAGAAGAGGTGGAGAAGGAATAGGAAAAAACCCTTGTATAGGAAAGTGGTGAGGGAGAAAGAGGTGGAGGAGATCAGAGGGCCAATGTCCAAATAAAATTATCACTTTACCTCAATATAATAATCACGTAGGAGCGAAGATCCGTCCCCGCACCGTCGTAGAACAAAGAAAGCCAGTGGTCCACTTACGAATCAATCGATGAACAGACGTTCGCGCTTCTATCAACAAGTTAAATCACTCTATTCACTATCTCGCTAAAAATTCACTTTATTAAATTTTCGAAGATTGCTGTCAAAGCGGGAGTCAACTTGATAAAGCAGACAGAGCAGTCACTGAATTTCCCCACGTCTCAACCTTACCTTAATAATCTGGGCATCAGCGTAGCGTTTAGTCTTTGGATGGTTCGCTTTGATAACCTGAGTTCTCCCCTTTAATGCTAATAGTAAATATTGTATTGGATAGTCGGCTATACCACGACAATAGCATTTGCGGATTTTTTTAAAAAAGATATTTATAATAAAGCACCCACAAAATTCGCGAGAAGGCATAAACCCAACATTAACCTAGTTGATATATATATATATATATATATATATATATATATATATATATATATATATATATATATATAATGTGTGTCTGTGTGTGTGTATTGATTCTAATTTCTCAGTATGTTGTGTTCCACTTTAGAATTTCAGCAAACATTGAGAGCCCTCGAGTAACAATTACATACAAAAACATAAAGTTATGGCAGATGCAATAAATGAGACCACATTCACAAATGATGCTGAATTTTGAATTATGCCAATAAAAAATAGACGACGAAATGAGCACTTTGTTCTTTGACTGTTTTTTCTCGCCTTTACATCAATCAACAAGGATTTAGAATTCGGTCCTAAGTGGTATTTACACTAGCCAAGGGCGAAGACATTTGAGGAGATAAAATAAAACCAAATAGGAAAAGATTATGCCTCGTAGTTACACAATCTAGTATTCAATATAATAACCATGGATACGTGGAATTTATTCGTGAATCATGTAGCTTCTTCCAAGTAGGTTTTAAACAAACTTTCCTATTAGTAAATTTCCATCCACTCGATCAGGTAAACAATAGGCTATAGTACCACGATATGGAAAATGGCACCAATATAATTTTGCATGTCTCTCTATCTGATAGAATTTAATATTTAATCAATCCTCAGAAATAATACCAATTATAGCGAGATAAAACAACTTTTGGAGCTTGAAAATCTATATTTAAATTATTCATAACTATATTTTTTTTGTGTAGAATAGAAGTTTTTTAGTAGTTGCAGTTCTTTTATACATTAGAGAAAATAATTATATTTTTGAACTGTTTCTCTCTTTGTTTCTTTCTGTTTCTCTCTTTGTTTCTGTCTTTCTTCTCTCTATAAGTCTTTTCATAAATATTAACAGATCAGATTACCCTTGGGGTATGGGCTGAAGCCCTATACCGCCTTTATTACATTTATTACTTTTTAGAAAATTAAAAGCATAATTGCCATGGTAAGGGAGTTCATTCTCTATAAACCACAAAATTTGAATCCGATTTATTTATGAACAGAACTAGTTTCGGCTTTCGCCATAATAGCAAAAGCCGAAACTAGTTCTGTTCATAAGATAACCGGATTCAAATATTGTGTTCAATCGGCTGAACGGATTAGGCAGTTTTGAGTAGTGAATCCTCGGGGGAGGAGGAAAAGGGAGGTGCGTGTGATTTCGCTCTGCTCCGTAGACATCCACATTTCAGTAGCAAACGTGGTGTGATGGGAGAACATTGCGGATTTGCTGTGCGCGCGTATTTTGTGAACAATCAATCTGTGATTGCGATGCAAAGAGCTTTTCGGCGACGGTTCAATATTACAAGCAACGATGCCATTTCTCAGGCAAACACAATTCAGTCCTGGGTTAGATGGAGGCAACTGGTATCACACTAAGAAGAGATACACATGGCCGACGCAGGTCCATCAGAACACCAGAAAATGTGGAGATGGTGAGGGCAGCGATCGTACAGTCGCCAAGACGTTCTTCTCGAAGGCATGCTGATGCATATGGATTTGAATTTCCATCCGCACAAAATAATGATGGCTCAAAAATTAAACCAAGCAGACTTTGCAAACCGCCAAAATCCTTGTGAAAACATGCTTGCACAGATCGCTCTCGAGGCTGCTTTCTTCAGTAGCGAAAAATTTCCGTTTATGGGATGAGAATAACCCCCGATTTATCCAGTAAGTACAGCTACATTCCCTTAAACTAACGGTGTGGTGTGTCATATCACAATTTTGCGGGCTAGGCCCGTACTTCTTTGAGGAGGAAGGAATGACCGTGACCGTCAATTCCGAACGTTTTGTCTCAATGTTAAACAATTTTCTGCAGCTCAAAATTGAAGAGATTGTTTAATATGAAGGATTGGGGGACGTGTGGTTCCAGCAAGATGGAGCTACACCTCACATAGCCCGAAATTCACTCAATGTTTTGTGACGAATGTTTCCCGGACGTCTGGTGTCTCTGAGTGGTGATTTAGGGTGGCCTGCGCGGTCACCTGATTTGAGCATTTGTGACTTCGTTCTTTGGGGATATCTGAAAAGAAAGGTGTTTAAATGTCGCCCTCATACCCTACCACAGCTAAGGGAGCGGATTATTTAAGAACTTAACACCATGCCCCGCAGTATGTGCGAACGTGCTGTATGAAACTTCAGAGTTCGACTCCAACAGTATGTTGCTATTAATGGCCGTCACCTTCATGACATTATTTTCAGAACCTAGGAATTATAAATGGTATTTACTGCTAACCTGGAGTATAACAACATTTCTTCTCTATATACTCCTGTTACTTTATTAACTCCTTAAAACAGTTCAAGAGGTTCTGCCACACCCTGTACAAGGTGTCCCAAAAGTATGGCCCCATAGGAAATATTCAGTAAATTTGAAATTAATATATTTTATATTTTTTAAGATCTCTACATTATGGTCCATAAGCTAACCAGAGCACAAAGAATAGAGCTGTTTCTTTTATACGCAAAGGATGTTGTCACTTCAGTACCCCGTAAGTTTCTAATCAAGTACAGGATAGTCAGTAATATCTTCGCCCATTTTAAGAAAAGGAGAAGCGTCTGTGATCGACCACGAGGTGGTCGAAAAAGAACTAATGATCCCAGAACATCTGCACTGGTGAGAGATTGTCTGGAGCAAAGCCCCCCTTAGTCACTACCAAAATTATAGCAGAAAACAGGTGTATCTAAGAGTTCGGTTCAGCGTATTCTATTCAGTAATCATTTCTACCCGTATAAAGTCTAGTTAGTCTAAGAATTACATGGCGATGATTGAGATCGCCGTATGGGATAGTATGAATGGTATGCAGCAAAGGCAGCTAATAAACGTATCCTGTTTCTTAATGACGCAATTTTATACTTATCGGTGATGTTAATAGACATAATGCACGATATTGGGATACTGATAATCCATATTGTATAGAGGAAGGACGGTCACAATTTTATCTAAGAGTTATGGTATGGGCAGTTATGACTGTAATTGGTCCATATTTTTTCACCGATACTGCAACTGTTAAGGCATATCTGCATATGATAGCAAACTTTCTTATATCGAAATTAGATGACATATCCTCATACATTCGGAGAATTATGTGGGTTGAGTAGCATGAGCGTCCGCCACATTTTGCAAAGATTGTGCACGAATTTCTCCAAAAAACTTTTCGAGAAAAATCGATTCAAAGACGTGGATCAATTGAATGGCTACACAGATCCCCAGATCTGACGCCTTTAAACTACTTTCTATGGGGCCACCTTAAATCAGTTGCATATAATAATAGAGTGGATATTTACCTAGATCTAGTAAGGAATAACTAACGATGGCATCTTCAATTAAGGCTGGTAATGTGACGATCTTAAAGTGGCGAAGTTAAGATTCCTGAAAATCTATTAGAGTAAGTTCCATAAGAGGAGACTACTCGGCTTTCTGAGCAAAGTTGAAGAGCAACTCTTCGGAACTTGCCCAACCTTATTACAGATATGAGTGTTAGAATGAGTAGAGCGGAAGGCTTCCAATCGTATAGTTGTTAGCTGCAACATGTTTATCCATCAGCCTTTATTTTGAAATTTTGGCATGTTCGGTTGAATTGTGTGACTAAATGGTAACGTGTGCCGTAAGTAAGCTCATCTTGGTATATCTTTCATACATTTCAGTTCCACTAACTTTCCATTCGAAACTTTCCACTCCTCACGATCTTCGTCAGTTTTCGCTTTTAAGTTTAGAAAAGAATGAAACTGGAACTTACTAGAGCGCCCTTTGCACTTCTTCTAACATCAACAATCGGCACAACAGAGGACACAATGCTAGTTTTGAAGCAGTTAGACAAGTTTTATTGTTTTACCATATAAATATGTGCTTAAATTGGAGTATTAACAATCGGGCAACGCTGGGCTGCAAGCACACGCTCTAGGTGAGCCCTGAAGGTCACGCGCATGCTGCGGAAGAAGTCCTTCCACAGTGTTTGCCCGCACGCGATTGACGGAAGATTGCAGCTTGTCGACGTTGCCGTGGCGGACCTTGCAGACCTTGCCCTCAACAGGCGCCCCCATGCTCCTGTCCAGGGGATTGAGAGGCGACTGTGGCGGGCAAAACTCATTCAACCAGAAATTCATGTTCGACTCCACCATTCTTTCACAGTCTTGGCCGCGTGAGTCGGGACACCGTCCTGCTAGAATACTTAATCCGCCTTTTTCGTGCTCTTTCTCAGCCAGGGCGCGATGTTCGTGTCCAAGATATCCCTGTAATCATCGCCTTGAACTTGAAATTGGCCGGGAACTAGACCGGTGTCATCTTATCACCATTCGAAGCTAAGATGCAGCGTTATTCGTCTAAGACGGGTTGCACACATCGGAGACGTCCTGGTCGAAGCTTACTATGCAGTAGTTCTGTTAGTTGATTATCGGATTGACCGTGAACGTTTAATTTATAAAAAAATGATAATTCATTTGCAATGACTCTTTAAGTCGTTGTTAAACGGCAAAAGTTATGTGAGCAAAAGCCTTTCTACAGTTTCCCCTGTAGACAGTGGAAACTGAGATCTTCTTTGCGAGCGAGTCATTTCGAGCTTTGGAGTACTTTAGAAGTCATTTCTTCTCACAGTCAAGCGCTTGACAACTTGGGGTCTGCCTGAACAAGTTCGATTTCTCCATTCTTGAGTCTCTTCTTGAATCTGTAGAGGCTATACGGCTGACTTTGAGCCACTAGGCGATGTTGGACATGTTGTGTAATGCGCTGGAGAGCTCGATTCTATCCCTTTCATCTCACCACAAATTCACACAAGGGAAAAGACGTTTTAATGATAAGTGATGGAAAATTAGAAATTTAAATTTGTTTGACGGAACTTTTGCTACCATCACACACGTAAAACTCTCGAAAGATAAACAACCGAGTGAAAAAAACTTGGAAAAACGCGGTAGTGAAATTACCCCTCGTAAATTGATGATAAAAATGAAATGCAATACATTCTTACAAACTTATTGTATTAAACATCAAACTTATGGGAATGACGTAAATATAAGAACAGCACCGCTACCTCTTTTTATGTACATCATTCCCAGGAAAGACATTACATGGATTTCTTAGGGAAAGGTGGTAAACACGTGAGTGGCAATAATTTCAAGAATTTTTTTTCAAAGATACAAATCTCCTTTACATCGGCCCCTCCCTCCCTTTAAGCTTTATCTCATGAATATAGGTAAAATAGATCAAAATATTAACCTAAACAATTCAGTTCGTTTAAGATCACAAGGAAAAGACTAATTGTCTATGACAAATGTCAACATTTCTCATATGTTTTTATACTATGAATTTTACAAACATCTACTCAAATTTAAGGGAGTTAGACCTTAATTTTACCTTTCCAGACGTTAAATATGGGAATGTAATTTCCTTAGTAAAAATAATTTCAATTTCTTTCTGAAAATGAGTCTTCTTTGTTACTTTTTCAATTGTCATTTTTTATGTACGAATTGATCTATTAATCCTAGGGAAAATAACTTTAATAACATAGGGTGCTATATAATTATAGAATAATGAGAAACAATGTTCCTGGGATCAAATAAAGGCCAGCCTGGTTACCACAGATGAGATCAACTAACCTATCAGTTATATGGCCCGGAGGAAAATGGTACCTCTACTCTTAGTAAATCATGACTCATTTTCTTTCTTTTCTACTATTAATGTAACTATGATGCACAATCATCTACTTGTGTACCCTTGATATGTACTTGCAGGTTCCAATTTACTTCAAAGATAAGAGCACAATCATACGCAGGGAACGATAGGGCAGCTTTCTATTATCTCGCAGGCTTCTCCGCCTTGCAATAAAATGAATATTTTTCTAGTAAAAAAATAAATAAAAATAGAAAAGCACATTTGTATTCATCCTCCTATGTTAATACATGTAAAAATTGAAAAGATTCATCCAAGGAAAATAGCTTTCTTTATCGACCATTGATAGTCTCGCACGAAACAATAGTAGACCAAGCGTTCGAAAAATTTTCCAGTAAAATTGGGTAAGTTTGTCATTAACAAGAATTTGATTAATAAGACTACATTTGCTTGTTGAGAAAAGTTCATACGTAATGGCAGATTATTATTTGCTCATTATAATATTAGGAGATAATAGCCTTTTACTTGAATTTTTAAACAAATTTGCACATATCCAAAACTTATTCAAGTTTTGTAATCCCCTAATTAAAAGGAGCTAAGTCATAAGAATATGCAGGATAAAGCAATATTTCCCAACCAAGTTCAACCAGAAGATTTTTGTTGTTTTTACACATCTGTGTGATGGCGGGCGTTATCGTGATGGAGGATAAAATTAGCCCAAACCGGCTTCCAAACGACAAAGTTTATTGCAGTAGAGATTACCAATAATTGTTTGATTGTTGTCTAACAGTTTGCAATGAAAAATTCTTTAAATGTTCCACTATAAACTCGTTTTTTAAAAAATTCTGCTTCCTCAACTGATCCATAAACGGCAACGTTTAACGTTACGAAATATTATCTACATCTCATCTCCACCAAAAGGCTTGTCTGAAAATCGTGCCTACTGTCGTAAAAGTAATGTCTCACAGCAAACAAGACGCTGTTTTAGATTTGCCGTGGGCATTTCATGCGTTAGCCACTTTACAATCACTGGAAATTTTCCAATCATTTTCAGTTGGCATGTGACAGTCGTACGGGTTATATTAATTTATTCTGCGAGTTATCTAGAAGTTATAGAGGATTTACTGTGACAACAGCTTCCAAACCTTCGGAATCGATATTTATTGGACGACTATCTTTTGGTCAGACTTTTAGACTTAAATCCACACTTCGAAAACGAAAAAATCACTCTTGTAATCTCTTACATTTCCTGCATTATCACCTTAATGATCTGAATAGATTTTGCCGCTATACCCACATCGACTTTTTTTATGTAAATCATAAAGTAAAACCCGTACAACGTGATCCTTAGATGGGAGGAGATCGAGGTGAATACAGATGAAGATTACGAACAATATTTTTATAATGTAAAAGATAAAGGTATATCTCAATTCCTCATTGTAGCATTCTTAAACGTAAGAGGCACTGATATAATAAGTACTATCTATAGCTTTAATCTAAAAATAGGACATTAATTTCGTTCAAACCTGATATCATGGATATATCCATTTAGATTATGGAAATTTATTAACTTTACTTATATAACTTTAGAACCAAACTTTTATTTTAGTCATTACGTTGTTTACTGGAGTCTCGTGGTTTAATGTGATTGCTCTGAAACTACCAGAATGCTGTCACTATTTTGGCCTATGAACACTAGTAAATGGGCTTGAATATAAAATCAAATTGGCATAGGTATTTTATATAAAAACGCTATTTTTAGTCGCATGCTAGTCTAGTCGCGTGCGAGTCTAATCACGAGCGTCTCTACATCTCACTATGTGACTCCGTTGGTCGGACCCACAAAGTGTAACAGGCTACACAGAGTACATTGTAACTATTCAGCCTATTCTAACGAACTTTGAAATCTTTATGTTGTTTTACAGTCCCTTTTGAATGCTATAATTGGCAAAGTCCTCCCAAGGTTAGCCCATCAATTATTTTGTTTGGACCATACCATTAGAACTATTTGGCAGATTCTAACAAAATTTAAAATCCTTATTTGGTTTTACATTCGCTTTCGAGTGACATAATTGTCAAGGCTCTCTTTATGTTAGTCCGAGAATTATGGAAGGTTTTAAAGATCGTAAGGTAATAAATCAGAATAAATGGGAGCCCACGATATTTTGGTCAGCAGACCTTGTTTACGATTTATTGTTGTTAATCTTTAAAATTGTTTAAAAAATATTTGTAATGATCTAAATATTTAAGTTTTCGTGGCAAGGTACGAGAAGCGGGCAATAAGTTTTGCAGTTCGGATATAAGGAAAAGTGTTTTATTATTTTCAATATAACTACCTTTGACTTCAATGCACTTACGTCACTTGTCCCTTAGGCTTCGAATTCCCGAAAACCAGAAATCTCCCGACTGCTGTTCAATCCACTCCTGGACGGCGAGCTGGACATCTTCATCGTCCCCAGACCGGCGTCCGCGCAGTGCAGCCTTAAGCTAGCAGAATAATAAGTAGTCGCTAGGGGCCAGATCTGGACTGTAGGGGTATGGTTGAGTTCCTCGAATCCGCACTCGCGCAGGGCAGCTTTTGAAGCTTTGGCCTTGTGGACGTTGAGGACGTTAAAGTCGATCATGGGGCTTGAGGTTTCTAGGGACCCAACGGGAAGAGACCTTGGTTATGGCCAAATTCGTGGATGATGTTGATAACACTTCCATGTGATATTTCAAGTTCTCGCTCGATTTCTTGGACCTTCACCCGTTGATTTTCGAGGATCACCCTCTCCACACGGGCCACATTGTCCTAGTTGGTCACGTCTGACGGGCGTCCTGGACGGGGGTCATCTTCAAGGGACTCACGACCATGGCGAAAGTCCCTATTTCAGCGAGCAATTGTTGTATAGGAAGGGGCCGGTGTAGGTGTACACTGCAACCATGCGTTCATGGATCTCTTTTGCATTCTTGCCTTCCTTGGTCAAAAGTTTGATCAGTGCGCGGTGCTCACCTTCTCCATTGTTGAAAGTTTGTGACTGACGATCTGCGACCAGCTACTGCTTCTTAAATAGACGAGGCAGGAGCGTGCGGCTGCAGGTCCTGACTTGTCATAACTTGTCCTAACATCCCCACAAATAGCCATCCCCCTTCCTCTGTTTCGCCCTACCGATTCGCAAAACTTATTGACCAACCGTCGTAAATATGGAAAGTAATCTCTTATTTTTATTTGCTTTCCTTTGTGTCATTAGACTTTACTTTGTTGGACTGAAAAAATCACTACTCAAAAAGATGTTTTTGTGTTATTGGAAAAGTTAACGGTGAACAACATCAAACATTCTATATTAGATGCATACCTAGCCTTTTGAGGATCTAGTGTCTATAATTATAATTGGTTGTTCCTTTACTGAAAAAAAAAGGAATTAAATCTTCACTATTGTCGTTTTATCCTTTTCCTTGGCTATGGTGTGAAATTCAGAACGGTTATAATTTACTGTAGGAAGGCTTCTTTAAATTGTTGAACGTTTAACTCTGTTCTCAGTTAGAAAGTACTCGAACTGCAAATGTGTCCTTAAGATTTGTCTCGAAATTTCTTTGTTAACGCTTACCTGAAATTGACGATCTGGCAAAAACTCATAAAAAAAATGGGAGGAGTATATTTGGCCCCATCGTGCGGAGATTATCTATGAGAGCCTATTGCCATGTGGTATCATAGTCGTTCTCCAGATCGAAAAGCACCGTGCGTAGTGCTGTCCACAGAGGAAGGCCTCGCATACGTCATTTTGCAGTTGGAGCAGATCATCCGACGTGAATTGAACCTCACGGAAACCACACTGTGTCCAAGACACTTGAGTGCCAGTGTCTATTAACCTGCTCACGCATGAATTAGAAAGATTGGGTGAATATCAGCCAGGTTTGAGTGATCTCTCCACTATTTGCGAATAGCGAACTCATAAGAGATTAGGCAGACTAGGAGGATACCCTCTTCCCAGTTTTTGTTGTACAAACCTAAGAGAAAGCCACCCCTCGCTCACCTTGGCATCAAAACATGTCATACTGGATATCGTTCAAACCAGGGGCTGCGTCCGCAGATGAAGCAAATGCAGAATGCAACTCACTCAATGGAAACAGGTGGTTAAAGAGTTATCTCTAAGTAAAGTACAGTCATCAGCCTTCAGCGATATCACGACTTGCATTGTATGGTGTCAGAACATCAGCTTGTCTAGAGAATGTAAAGAAGCCGGTTGCGAAAGACCCCTCACGGTCGCGAGGTCTGGTCAGATTCCTTAAAATAGGGAAATTTTGTCATTGGAGAAATTGCTTCAAATTCTTTTCACTCGTTTCTACACCTATGCTATATAAATCTTTTCCTTCAAGCGAAAACATGCATTACCACCAGGACAAGTGGCGGACATCTTCGAAACAGAAAGACACTTAGCCCTAGCCTGACTAAATTAAACCAGTGAAATGATTTGGGCGGAAGGTATAGCTCATGTAGGCATTACTCTTCTGTTTGAGGGATGTCTCACACTCGGGTGGCCATCACAGAAGTAGTCTAAATTTAAAGCGTCAAGGAGTTTTATGAAAATTAGTTAGTCCTACGGTAATGAGATTGCCGGAGAAGGACTTAACTGCCTCATACAGTCATTTCTTGAAATGTTAACAGGCAAAAGGACGAGGCGAACCTCTGCATCTCCTTCAATTGTCACAGAGTTCATTAGTCCTCATCTTGGTTCCTTTCTTTTTGGGTTAGGAGGTTGTGAAATGAACCCGCTTGTCTCTATCTCAAGATAAAGCTTCTACGCTAAATGGACTGGCCTTAAAAAGATCATTCTTCTAATTTGAGAAGATCTAAGCTGTCAGTGGCGACAAGAGACGAGTGAGATGGTTCCTGCTCTTATTGTGAGTACTGGAGTTACAGAGCATTCTTGGGGCTTCCTTGTGGCCATGCACCAAAGGCATCTGAGATCCCATTCGAGGTACCCTCCTTCCCAGTCAAGTATCTTGCCAAAGGATTGCCTCAATTTTTTTTATCCTTCCCAACATCAAGGGATTAAAAGGTCGCGCTTGGAGGTGGATCTTAATGCACCTGCCTTCGCCCCCTATATTTTGTTATTTTCACCATAATCAAAGAAGAAAGGGGGCCTCGTGGAAAGTAGATACCAGATTTCCCTATGAGTGGAAAGTTTAAGAGGAGAATGTATAAACAATAATAAATTTTGAACTTAATTTTATCTAAAAGGTTTGTATAATGTTCTAACTGATACCAAGAACAGAACAATATATAAAAGCTAATAATGGATGAGTAGTCTCTTCAGGGGGTTTTCGGTTTGGCCTGGCTAACACAAAGTCCTTTTTCATTGCTCAACAGTAGTCAACCAGAAAGTTTACATCCCAACCGAGTTTGATGTGCAGTGGTAGAAGCAATATATTGCTCGGGTAAGCCAGTGGGTGGGAAGGAACGGTGTGTGAGCTGGTTCTAAACCATGTTATGATGGCTACTCTTTTAGAGATAATGTTGGTCGTTAGCCCGACTGTTTCACAAGAACATATTGCATGGATACTTTGTTTGCCAACCTTGAAGGCCTAGGATGAGTCAAACAATATTAAGATCTCCACAGATGAACCAATTGTGTTCTTAGTAGTTGAAATCAGACAACAGTAAGTCCATGCTGTTGCAGGTTTCATTGATGGCAGCTGGGTTAAAACAGTGATCGATGAAAACTTATTTACGGTATTAAGAAAAACCGCATTGAGACTTCTGGTCCATAAGCCAATTAAAGCTTTCCATTCCATAGCATCAAATTTCAGGTCCATAAGTTGAGCAAGTTAGCAAGGTTTATACAGTATACCGATAAAGAAGGTCCATCAAATGTGAAAAATTTCCTAAATTCTTTCTCGCGGTCACGATACGAATTGAATGTTGTCTCTGGTGCCGGTATACATTTCTCTCGAAGACGTGAACCAAATAGCTGAGGAGATTCTTTGGAAATGTACATATCTCTTGTCAGTTCGTGGAAGTTGGCTTGTGTAAATGGTACTAGTTGGTCTCCATATTCCGGCTTGTATGCATCAAATTCAGCTGTATCGGTCGCGAGACTAGCCTTGGAATCAGAGCTAAAACCCACAGTAAAATCAGGATCAGGAACAGGAAAATCGAGGCCATGTAGGACTGGCTTTATAGCAGAAGGAACATTGGAGTATTTTATACGGTGCTTGTTGTTGCAATTGATTCCTTTCAAATTTGTTATGCAGAAGTAGTAGTCGGTGACGTGATCTTTGCTTCCCCCCCTCCCCAACCTTTGGAAACCAAATGGCATTTTCTTTCTTTTATTATTACTCCAATTCGATAAATTTTGAGACATTTTTTACATACAATATAGGAAGCAAATGGCTTGTAGTTGTCCCCTAATTTTACTTCAAAGTAGTATGATATGATTTTTATCACAAAGTCCGTGATTTTTGTTTGACCGTCTGGAAGAGCGACATATCCACAAATGTAAAAAAACCCTATTCGGTTGATTCTTACACTTACGATCCATTGTAATGCAAATATGGATCTGAAAAGATGAATAAAATAGGTTATGTATAGTTACTCATCAATGGATGTGAGAAAACAGAAGTAATAAACGGTTGGATGAAGCCGCTATTTTTGAATATACGTTTTAATTTAAATCGAGCTGACCTTATAAACCAGGCTAGCCCCAGGAAAGCTAATTATATTCTTAAATTCAGAATGCAAAAATGATTCTAATTCAGTTGGATAACCTATGATGTTTGAAAACAATTTTAAAAGCAGGCCAGTCTAATCGGTCCTAGGCGACGTTGATGGGCTTTGCCAATCTGAGCCGCCATTTAGGCGAAATTGTCCTCGAAGTTGATGATAAAGGATGTTGCCGGCTTAGCCACTTCATATGTGTACTGGAAAGGAGGGTGAAAAGTTTTGATGTTGAACCCACCCCGTACCTAATATTGTCATAGCCATTGAGTTTTCGGCCCCCCTTGGAACAGGTAGTAACCTCACGGTATAGACTGCCACTTGAATAAGGCTCATAAGAGGACGAAAATTCACCGGAAAGCCCAAACCTCTGTGGATAGGAAGGCAGGTATAGTATTGGGAAGGAGCTTATGTAATAAAGAGAAGTAGAGTTAGACGGAGCTTCTAACGAGTAGGGTGAGTGTTCTCATATTATTATCTTACCCTGGCCCTATAATAAAAAAAATATAATAACAATAATAATGTGAATAATTATCATTAATAATAATGTTACTAAAAAGGTAAAGTGCTGCTCGTGGGCGATGAGAAAGTGCACCCACAACTTTCCAGGCTGCATCATAGATTTCCAGTCAACTCAGTGCCAGTACCTCCATAATTTGGACTCAGGCCAGGAGGACGTGCAACTCGTCCGGATACAAAGTGTAACAGGCTACACAGAGTACATTCCCTGTGGGAGAATAAAACAAGCTCATACGCAAGACTCTATACTATTACTAAATCACGGATTTAGTCCCCAAATTTCTTAAGCGAAACAAAATAAAAATCTTTACCTAGCAGTTTGCTTTAGTTTTATTATAGACACTTTTATTTACACAGCAGAAACCACGAAAATAATGTTATACGAAAAAGAACAAACAAAATTCTATCCTATCCTGGACAAAAAAATTCAGCAAATCGACCAAATCGGAGAGAGCGTAGAAATTTTATCTATAGGATATTGTTAGGCGCTACCGAGATACTCGAACAAAGTTCACCAACATTTAAAAAGAACAATCGTTTTTATCAAGGCAATGTGTTCAAATTGAGATTGAACACCCCCATCACCCTAGTCCCCGCATTCAAATGTCAATAAATTTGCCCTTTCCAGACCGATCCGCTATGTCTTTGCTAACTAGCTTTTAATCCGCACCATTAGATTTTTATAGAGAATGAGTAAACAAGGTATAGATAGAATCTCCATCAGTTATTGTGAATATTAAGGCGCAAAGTTACAAACAAGCCCAACCCAATTTTTCATCTTTGCTCAACTATTATAGAATTTGCATTACTGTATCCATTAGGTGGTCACCTATTTTGAAATAGCTGTTCTAATTAATCAGTCATTTTTATGGTCTTACTCCCCTTTGCAAATTAGGTAACTCAACTCTCATCTCTTCCTTTTAATTCCCATAGTCTTTATAACTATTAACATCGCAACTTAATTTACACCTTTCCTCATTTTATCTACACCTTTTATGCATTCGTACCTCATTTTGTCTACACATTTTGCACCCTAAATCCAGTTTGTAAATCAACCTGTACACTGCTCTCGTTTTATTTTATACTTCTCCTTTCATACTAATAATGGCCAAAGCCTTTGGCATAGAATGTTTTTAACCAACTAGAATCTATTTCAACAGATTAAAGTGGGTTGGATTTATTTACTCAGATCGTCTTTGTGTAGCCTTAATTCTCTTACACTTATAAAATTGAATTCATTATATTCTACTAATATTTGATTTTATATTCACAAAATCATGAAGTTTGTAATATTTTTAAATTAAATTCTAATATAATATATATTTTTATTTCAGATGACCAAATAAGGTTCAGTTAAATTAACTTCCAAAGAATAATCACGGAAATATGACTGAAATTCTAACGTTGCTTCTAAATCTAATTTTAATTTCCAATGAGTACACTTTATACATTGATCTACCTTTGATAAGAAATATAGTCGATAATACTAATTGGTTCACAAATATGCTTTAAATAGTGTATAGTGATGCACACCTTCTTCATGAGAGAAAGTGAAATGTTGCACAACATATTCCAGGAATATATTTCATGCTTTTCTTGATTCCTTATCAGAATTAATTTAATTGATTTTTTATTTATTTAAAATTCGTGACAGAAAAAACTATTAAACTTGTAAGCTAAATGCGTAGAACTACCTTTGTAGAGAATAGAGTACCTTTTCTTTCAGGATAAGCTTGTTAAGTACAAGCCCAAATTGAAAGGGGGTATTGCTGAATACCATAAAATAACAACTTCTCAACCCAAAAAAGGTTCCATTCCACGTGAAAAATACCTTCAAGAAAGCAAAAGTATTACATCTTTTAGCTTCCTCGCAAGCAATGGTGGCGACTCACGTGGATATTTATACATTACAGCTTTATTCCGAATATTGTGGATTACATACCAATATTGAGGTTGGAATTCATTGTTCTAAATAAGATAAGGCGGTGCATTTTGGCATCTTTAGGAAGATCTTTGTTCGACTGCAAGCAAAGCTGATGTGAACATTAACGCACTCATTCGAACAGTTGTCATTGCTTTCCTGTTTTGTAGGCAAATAATGATTGCACCCCACCGTTAGTGGATAAATGTAGCTTCAGCCAACAGAGTTAACATGGATAACATTTAGAGAGATTCAACAACTTGAATATCTTTAGTCTCTTAATTTCTAAGCCATAGGGGAAGCAGTAATTGTAGTCTAAAAATGAAGAAGAGGAATATAATTATTCAAAATAGAGAACTCAGCAGGAACTATTTTATCCTTATCCCTTACTAAATATTTTTATTACTCATTATTCTTCTGCTGATTTTGTTTTCTTTCAACCGTGCCACTTCTATTTATAGCGCGATCAATAAGTCGAAAGATAAAACGCGACGAAAGTTTTACGCATAAACACCCAAATCGTTAATTTTTCGCATCAAGTTCTCTTATTCATAATTCATAAATTATTTCAACAACTTTGTAAATAGAGATTCATATGTTCACCTCATATTTTTATTCAAGATTCAATAATTATTTAAACACCTTTAAAAATAGAGATTCATACGATACATTTTGCGAATTAATAGAAAAAGCTCTACCGGTTAATATTTTTTGTATTATCATATGTTAAAACATTACTTCATAGATTATATTTATAGCCCCCTAAAATCAGAATTTTCTATTTATACTTCAAAAAAGAGAAAATTCAGCAATATGTGGAAAAAAAATGTTAGATATGTGACGTTGCATATTCGACAACAAGAATCATTCCAAGTTGCAATTTTAAAGCTAAAATTGAAGCCACTTATAAAGTGTTGACTTCAGAAGTTGGTGCAGAAATCTATATCTTTAGAGTTGAAAGAAGGTTGTCTTGGGTTATTAAAAATACTATCATTTAGATATCAACCTGCCAGAAGCAATGCACTTGAAGTCAATAATAGTGAGACTATTTACACACTTAGCTACGCTTATTACAAAATATGGTGATTTTTTGCGACTCATCTTTCCAGCACTCTTTTTCTGTTATGAATGTACATCAACATCTCATAGTATCCGTTTATTTGTACTCCAAACTTTAATCCCAAATGAAATGCAGATTTCATTAAGACTTTTTGAATTATATTTTTTAAAATTATTTCCTTAAATTAATTTTATAAACAAAAAAGGCGTAGAATAAGTTCCTACCATCTGATAAAGTTTTCTTTTATATATTATCTACGAGTGGTCTTCAAAAAGTTCGTAGAAAAATAAAATAAAATTAAAATAACTTATAAATTTATGTTTTCCACATATGTAAACTCCTTTGAGTTCGAAACATTTTTGCAAGCAATGCTACCATCCATTTAAACAATTTCGATAAAAATGAGAACTCTGAGAATTAAAGCAAGTTAAAAAAATCTTAACATCATCAACAGAAGAAAATTTGTACCCTTCTTCCATTTTTAAGGGTTGAACCACAAAGAGTAGGATAGCGCTAGATTAGGTGTGTACGAGAGATATGAGACTAACGAAATTATCGCAAAGTTGAGTTTGTCAAAGGAAGGGAATCAGTGGGTCGTTATCGTGATGAAAGAAGCCACTTCTGTGAAGTTTTTGGTTGCTCCTCCGCTATACCCTTGTAAAGCTTTCACAAAACACTTTCTTAATAGTTGGAATTCATGGATCTTTGTCCTATGTGAAATTCAATAGGTATGGGTCATCTTCCACCTCTTGCTAACTATTGTTTAGACTGATCTTTGACTTCTGAATCTTATTGGTAAATCCAGGTCTGATCCAGGGTTAAAGTTCTTTGCTAAACTTCAAGATCTTCATATGACTTGTTCAAAGTTGCAATAAAAGAGTAACTTTCTCCTTTAGTCGAGATAGAAAAAACTGACCCCGCAGATATGTTCAATGTGCCTGCTATCATTTCCACTGTTTACAGATGTTTTATACCTTTACTGCAAATCTTGCCTTCAATTTTATTTCTTCCATCTTGTCTTCCTGTGGCAATTTCTCCATAAACCTTTTTTAATGCAGTGAAAGATTAACTTTCTCCTTCAGCCGTGATGGAAAAAACTGACCCCACAGATATGTCCAATGTGCCTGATGCATTTTCCACTGTTTGATGACGTTTTGTACCCTTAATGATTTTGTTGGTCTGCCACTGCGAATGACGTCTTCAATTTCACTTCTTCCATCTTGTATTTCTGGGGCAATTTCTCCATAAACATTTTTTAATGCATCAATAACCTCCTCCTTTTGTCAACCAAGATTGAACAGAAATTTGATGTTTGTTCCTACTTCAACTTTAATGGAATCCAGTTTATCACTGCAGGGTCCAAATTTAAAGTACTGCCATATCATTCACTATCAAGTAAAATAATTTCTGTTTACAAGACCAATTGACGGAAGTTTAAAACAGTAAAATAAAAATTTTCACTGTGCTTCTATTTTCTTGTAATATTCGTTTCCTCCAAACCTTTTCAAAACCCCTAGTGTATTTTATAGAATTCGATATTCGGTGTAACTACTAGTCCAAAATTCAATCAACTAAAATTCTCTATTTTTTTGTAAAATTTTCAAATTCCAAAAATGTATCGCAAAGATTCCATTGTCAAAATGCAAAATAAAACGATGTGAGAATTCAGTATGGGAATAACTTATAGTCTCTGGGATGTTTTTGGGTGCAGTAAAATGACGAAAATTGAATGAACTTATAGAATATGTTTTTTTATTCATATCGATAAATATTCATGTGTACTTTTAAATATTTAAATCTGATAAAATATTAGGCATTCGAAAACATACTCACTGACCTAGAATTTGAAATATAATTTAATTTATTTATCACTATTTTAAGTTTGCAATGCCTAACAAATGAAACAAAGTTTAGTTCTAAATGGACACTCTAATACAGTATGTCCTTGCTTATTAGATCGAATACTTTTATGTTGAAACTAATAACGACAATTATAAACTGACAAATTTAGAAAGAACAAAGTGACAAACACAAATCATATATTTTCTATAAATAAATATTCTTAATGAATAGGCATATAATAGGCATGAAATAAAAAATTCTCGTCAACAAAAATATATACGAGTATAACTTTGCCTTCTACAAAGATGAAAGATTTACTTATTTAGTTTATTTGTACCGATAGATTAAATTATTGGCCTTGCATAGGATTTAGATATATAAATAAAGTTACACCTCAATTTAAAATAGTAAATATTGGTAGAGCATGATTAAATACCTCTATCCTTTATTTCACAGTTAGAGTTCCTATTGTTCTGTTCTTCCTAAAGATAGACACAGGGTTCTGCATTAGGTAGGCATAAAGGCTTGATATCTTTATGCGTCCCTAATATCTGACATGGGTATAAATTGAACCTTGGCTTTCATATGTCCTTCTTCACAGAAAGAAGGCTGAACGCAGTTTCTATCCCATAGACCGAAGTTGGATGACGTAGTCTAACATTTTATGCACATCATCTGATAAAAGAGCATTTTAAATAAAAAGAGATTCGATATAGGTTAAAAAGTTCATTAGGTAAAAATAATTTTTTAAAGCGCCTGGTAAGTTTTTGTTGGTCTGTAATCTCAACATAGTCTTTCATATAAATGTTTAAAGGCCGTGAATTTGGGCAATCGTACCCATCTCTCAAAAGATAAGGTTATGAATACGCAAAATTAGAATGAAATTAAGTATCTACGTTGTATTTATTGGCCTAGTTATTTAGATTTATGGTTAGAGTTCCCTGTCTTAATGGCATGTTTTGTTAGCATACGTATCTTTTCAGGAATAATTACACAACCAGCAGCTTGAAATCATTTTTTAGACAATGCGCTAGAAAATCATTTTCTTTTGACCATTTATTTAATGATTGAAGCTTAGAGAAAAAATCAAACAGGCAGCTCGCTTATAATCTCAAATGTTTCATTTAGGCAAAACTTTTAATTAAGATAAATCTCTAAATGAAGGATCTAGAAATATAAAAACTTTTAAATGACTGATAATGTATGTAGCAATCTTTCAAACAGGTTAATAGTAACTATTCTTTTTATAAAAGATCCAATTGTAAATAAATTTAAAACCATGCGAAACTCCTCCGGCTTCAGTAACTCTCCCTTTCTGACTGAAATATTTGATGGCGATCATCACTGATAGCTTCAGTATAAACATCATTCCAGATAACTGAATACAACGTTGAATATTGTGTTTATTTGGTTCTCCCCATAATTGCAAGTTGGAAAGAAAGGTAAATGAAGCATGTACTTTAGTTTATGTAATCTGCTTGATATTATCTGAGGCTGATTGATCGTTTACGGCACTTATTCAAATTTCTCCCCAATAAAGCGATCCTAAAGCTATTCTCGTGAGGTCAAACGAAGCTGTAACAAAAGTAGTCTTCCTGCGAATCAATAATTACGAGTCTTTTGGGGGGTTAATAATCAGTTTTTTAGGACATAGATGATCACATTATATCTCTTGAAGACCCTGAAAGACTTAGACTGTCTATTTCGTGGTTAACGAGAAATGGAGGCTAGTTGTGTATTGTCAAACAGAAAGTCCAGTTTCGAACACTGCACTATCTTTAACTGAAAGCACCACGTATGCGTTCTACGCCACAACTACCCTCAAGGGCATGCCAGGGGTAGCATGTGCTACCTTGACGGAACTGACAACTTAAGGATTGCGTACCTTCCCTAGGATGTAGCTAGACTAAGAGTGTACGGGTTATGTAAGATTAACAAAATTCTCGCAAAGTTGACTTTGTCAAAGAAGCAGAATCACTAGCTCTTTATCGTGATGAAAGAGGACACTTCTGTTAAGTTTCCGGGTGCTCATCTGCTAAACTCTTATAAAGTATTTACAAAACACTTTCTTAATAGTTAGAAAGAATAGTTAGCCATCATAGTCCGAACGCATACAAGATTTTCTGCGATTGTCTTCCACACATAGTATTTCCTGAAACTTCTTTACTTTCTTCTCAGATCTCACATTGACAATTTCTGTGGAGCAGGCCCTCGTTAGTATTTGACAGAAAATTCTTAAGGGAAAAATGGGTCCCAAAGTTTTAGTTGTAGGAGAAAACAGATTTTTTTAATCAAACTCTAATTAAGTCACCGTTTAGAAGACCTTCATTCTATTACATTATTTACACATCCAATTTTCTTTTTTGGTTTTACCTTCGCCAATGTCACTCATTTGAATCACTCAATTATCTCCCACCATTCGTCAGCTTACATTTGGTTAATTTAAATTATATATGCCTTCTTTTCATCTTGTGTGATTTTTTTTTATTTCTGTAAAATCTATCAATCCTTTATGTTGTTATGGTCTGTATCACCTCAATAAAAAGGTGTTAAGTTGCCTAGATTATTGAAACTACCTTTGCCTAGATTATTGAAACCAGCTTTGGTACCTTTGAATCTTCAAATATTTGGTTTACTGAATGTTTCAAAGGTTATCGAAGCTACGGATCTTTATCAAACAACATGAGATCAATTCACATGAATGGTCTTTTTTCAATTATTCTAGCTGCAAATTACCCGAACTTAAATAATTTTATAGGACTAATATATATTTGGTATTTGGAGACAATTGATTAATTTATAAATATATATATATTTTTTTTCTAGATAAAATCCGTGCATGGAAGCGATCCGAACCATGGACACTGAGGCAGCGAGCACCGCTTGGATCACAGTTAAAAGTATGCCGTTAGTACACTATGCTACGCATAGTATATATATATATATATATATATATATATATATATATATATATATATATATATATATATATTTATATCAGCAGGAAAAGGAGAGCAAGTACTGAATATAAAATATATTGTTAACGTTTGGGGCTCTGGACCCATCTTCTAGCCTAGAATATTAAAGATTTATATAAGAACAATTGCTTAACAATTATGAGAACAATGATAATTAAAGGCTTTACGCTAAAAATGTACTAGGATGTAAAACAAAAAGAAAAAATCAAAATGCAATATAATGGACAAAAATCTGTATATTAATTTAAAAAAAAATAATAAATTCAAACGAAATTAATAAAGTTACAATTAGAAGAAAAGGAAAACTTCAATTAATACAATAAAATTTATTACCTGATTCGGAGAAAGCTGTGAGCTGAACGAATGAATTTAAAAATTATACTAACAGGAAAAATGTGATTTAGTATTAGTTGGTTCTCTGATCTATGTAATTTATTGGTCAAAAAACAACCAAAAATGTTAGCTAGTTCCTTGTTTAAGTTTGAATTAATTCATGGTGACTAGTTAAAAAAAAAAATCCAAACGAAATTAATCCGGCAATATATTACGGAGTGAAAGTAGAGTCCTTATTTAACTGAGGCTAATTATATTTAATTAAAAGGAACCCAATTATAAGAAGGACAGGTTAAGATTTTGATGCAGATAATATTTTAAATTGATTATAATTTATAGGTATTTTACATGCATAGGAATGAGATCGGACAACAGAGTTTTTTTTTACGGAGAGATCCATTCCTGTTCTGTAACTGACCCCACGGCGACCATTAATGTGAACCTTGAGAAGACGTTTCATACATACAATATACGTTTTCAAAGAACATTTAGGTCAAGCATATTTATATACTATTATGGAACGCAAAACTTTAGGATTGGAATCCTTTACAGTGAAGAAGGAACTAATTTTAAAGGGCTTATAAAAACTTACGTTAAATTTAAATGCGGATAGAATTTTTTTCAAAATATTAGACAATTCCTTCCTTAAAGTATTAGGTTGGTATCCCATAAAGGAAAAGGAAATATAATTTTTTGGCGGGGAACATTATAATTATTAATAGGCTTAAAGATATAATTTTGAGCTTACCCTCAAAAAAATATACAAAGATCAGAGAACCAATTAATACTAAATCACATCTTTCCTGGTAGTATAATTTTTAAATTTATTCATTCAGCTCACAGCTTTCTCCTAATCAGGTAACAAATTTGAGTGTATTTATTGAGGTTTGCCTTTTCTGCTAATTGTAATTTTATTTTTTTCGTTTGATTTTATTAATTTTTATTTTAATATACCGATTTTTGTCCTTTATATTGCATTTTGATTTTTTCCTTTTGTTTTACATCCTAGTACATTTTCCGCCTAAAGCCATTAATTATCATTGTTCTCATAATTGTTAAGCAACTTGTTCTTATATAAATCTGTAATATTCTAGCCGAGAAGATGGGTCCCAGAGCCAAAAATGTTGGCAATGTATGTTATATTCAAATACTTGCTCTCCTTTTTCCTGCTGAAGTTCCGGCTTGCTAGAAGCAGAAAAATACACGTAAATATAAATATATATATATATATTATATATATATATATATATATAGAGAGAGAGAGAGAGAGAGAGAGAGAGAGAGATTTTTTTTTAATTAAGGAGCTATCTGGCGACTGCCAGAGAGAGAGAGAGAAGAGAGAGAGAGAGAGAGAGAGAGAGAGAGAGAGAGAGAGAGAGAGAGAGAGAGAGAGAGAGAGAGAGAGAGAGAGAGAGAGAAAAGAGAGAGAGAGAGGGGGAGAGATTTGACGCTAATGAGCAATGAGACAAGAAACAGGAGGGTTTTATTTCCCTTGGTGTTATTTCTGTCATCTCAGTAAGGATTGCCTTCATTTTGCCACCCTTTGCTCTCTTTGATGTTAATGTTCTTCCAATGTCCCTTTATCTCGTCTCGTTGCTCATTCGCGTCCATTTTTCTCTTTCTCTTGTACTATATTGTTATATAGTATGTAATACAAGGTTTCTGCCTCTTTCTTTCTGTTTTCAAAAATTGTTTTGAAAGGCAGAAAATATATATGGCGATAGCCCTGTGGTGGTTTTTATCACCCACAGAACTTTTATTTGCTCTTTTTATATATATATATATATATATATATATATATATATATATATATATATATATATATATATATATATATTATATATATATATATATATATTATATATATATATATAATATATATATATATATACATATATATATATATATATATATATATTATATATATATTTATATATATATATATATATATATATATATATATATATATATATATATATATATATATATATTTATAACACTTTTTCTTTAAAGATATAAGATAAGCTTTCCTTGGATTATTAATACTCGATTAATTATATTAAAAAACACAGCCAACTATTCGAAAAATTCACGAGTATAAATAAAGCAAATTTCATCACTTTCAATATAAATATGGAAAAGGATATTCCAATCGGTTTTTCAAGAACTCTTTGGTGTTTATCATACAGTAACTCCACTTACAGAGGCTAGCACGAAACCAAACACAACAACTGAATACTCACCTTTACATGTAATTTATCGACCTGGAGCTAATATATAAATATTTATTCTCCATTTTTATCACTACCTATAAAAACCTGGCATAATTCGCCTGCATAAAAACGCCTTCACTGGTTTTCTCTCCTCTAATGAAAGGATATGTGATATCGATTTATCGATTCGTCTCTTATGCGTCAAATTGTCCTTTCGTTTCTTTCTCGCAGAAAACGGGGGCAAATAAAAGAGGGAAGGGATGAAATGTAATTAAATTATGATGGCAGATTTAGTTTGTATTAAAACTCGACCTACTCCTCCGTTAGTAAAATATTATAGGGAAAATAAGAAATATACTTTCGAGCAATAATTTGCGAGGAGTGCGTATTTGCGTTTGATCGTAAAAGTATTAATTGTGTATCAGGGAAATTAGGCGAATTGGAAAAAACCCGAAAATAGTTTTATGGGCTTATCGCTGAGAACTGCCCTAAGGTTTAGACGAATAAAACTAGGCTGAATGACTGTAACAACAGAAGGATAGTACGTTTCATTCAGGGTTGTTTTAGCCGATAATGTAAAACTCTTTTGTTTTTCTTATTTTACCAATTAAACTCTACTTCACACCATAACATTTTATAACCCTAAATTATTTTTTCTATATATGTGTAAATCAACCTTGGTCTGCCCAATTATAAACTGCTTCAGACACTTGTAGCAATAATGTACGTCACGTACAGTATGCCACAAGTGGAAGTATTATGAGGTAGTTACATTACTCTGGCTAATAATACTGCCTAGCCGTAATACAGATGTTTATACGAGTGATGGTACAGCGGAACTAAAGCAATCTTCTTCCCACGCCTGACAGCTCCCGCATAGAAACAATGTCTGCTGACCAAAGATTCGCGTGCTCTCACTTATTCTGATTTATCTCCTTACAACTTTGAAAACTTTGAATAATTCCCAGACTAATCTTGGGAAGACCTTGGCAATTCTATCATTCGAAAAGCATGTAAACACCTTAAAGGTATTTAAATTTTGTTGGCCAAATAGTTATGATGTTATCGCCAAACAAAATTAATTCCCTGGCTAGCCTTGGGTGACTTTAACAATTATATTATTTGAAAGGGAACATCAACAATATAAAGGTTTCAAATTTCGTTAGAATCAACTGAATAGTTATGATGTTACTGCCTCAAAAAACTAATTCCCGAGTTAACCTTTTGAGGATCTTGGCAATTATATTTTTCGAAAGAGAATGCAAAAAAAGATAATGGGTTCAAATTTCGTTAGAATCGGCCGAATGGTTTTAATGTTATTGCCAAAATAAAATTAATCTCTTGCAAACCTTGGGAAATATAATGTAAAACAACATAAGGATTTCAAATTTCGTTAGAATGGTCGGAATAGTTATGATGTTATTGCCAAAAAAAGTAAATCCCTGGCTAACCTTGAGAGGAATTTGGCAATAATATCATTCGAAAAAATCTAAAACAATATAGAGGTTTCAAATTTCGTTAGAATCTACCGAATAGTTATGATGTTATTACCAAAACAATCTAATTCTCGAACTACATTAGAGAAATTTGCAAAATATATCATTCGAAAGAGTATAGAAAACAACATAAGTAAGGGTTTTAAATTTCGTTAAAATTTGCTGAATTTTACAATGTTATTAAAAAAAAGGCAAAGCGTGGACCGACCGAGATAGTGAGATGTCACAACTTTCTAAAAGCTTATTAAAAACCAGAACTAAATCACACTAAAATATTTATTTTTTTAATTAAAATGGCTGGCCTTAACTTTTTGTCACACCTAATTTACGGAATTAGAAAGGCGAAAAACTGGTCACATCATAACTGCATAGTCTAGAATAGTATAGCATAGCACAATACAGCATAGTATTACATACCCTATTATTGCATAGTGGTGCTTATCATATTATGGGATAGTATAAAATGCCATAGTATTTTATAGCATAACATTATAGTATAGCATAGCATAGAAAAATATAGTATAGTAAAGTATAATATAGTATATGTAGTATAAAATCTCCTATCATAGTATAGTCTACTATAGCATATCCTAGTATAGCCTAGCATTGTCTAGAATAGTATAACATTTTATAGCATAACATAGTGTAGTCTCGAATAGTAGCTTGGCAAAACCTAGCTTACCGTAGGATAGCCTACCATAGTATTACCTCACCTAGCATTATAAAGCCTAGCAGAGTATAGACTAGCCTAGATTTCCTAACATAGTAAATCCTGCCTAGCCTAGCATAGCATAGTATATCACAGCATAGCATAGTATACCAGAGTAGATTATGTCATAGCATATAGCCTACCATAGTATAGGCTAGCCTAGAATCGGATAGTGTAGTCTAGCCTATCCTAGTTTAGTATAACCAAATCTAGCCTATAATTACCTATAATAGTAGAACTTACCATAGCATACTATAGCGTAGCAAGCATAGTATATCCTAGCCTTACATAGTATAGCTTAGCCTGGCATAGTATGACTTAGCGTCTAGACTAGCCGAGCAGAAAATGTATAGTATGGGCTATCTTAGCCTAGAAAGCATAGTAAATCCTGCCTAACATAGCCTAGTAGTATAACCTAGCCTAGCTTTGCGCAGCCTACAATTGTATATTAAAACATCTTCTAGCCTAGCTTAGATTACCCTAGTCTAGTATATTTTAGTACTCTGGAGCCTAGCCTAGTTAGCATATTCTAGCTTAGACTAGCAAAGTTTAGTATAGTATATCATAGCCTACCTTACCCTACCCTACCTTAGCCTAGTTAGTATAGTATAGTATATCATAGTTTTGCCTAGCCTAAACTAGACTATGAGATCTTAGCCTAAACTTGCATAGCATGCCTAACATAGCCTAGCCTACCGTAGCAAAATGAAGACTAGCCTAGTGTAGCATAGCTTAATATATCATAGCCTAACCTAGCATTCCATAGCGTAGCATAGCCTAATATAGCCGTCCATGCCCTGCCTAGCCCTGTATAGCTTACCCTATCATAGCATAACCTAGCCTAGCATTAACTATCCTAGACGTGTATAACCTATACTATACTATTTTTCGTAGTTTACGACCGAGTACCTATGTACATTTGATACGTACATGAGTAACTCCGTTCCACTTTTCTCTAAGAGTTCTTTAATTTAATTCTTTAACCAGGGAAGATTCGTATTATGATATATCTATTGTCATTTTCAGGATTCGAGGATCTAATTAAAAAACTCAGACAAAAATTTACTTTTAATTACATAAAAGAATGAAATATTAAATCTTTAAATTGACTTTCGCAAGGAATGGGTAATAACAAAGAAAAATGAATAAGCTTTGGATTCGTTTTAGCTTTAACTCAGAGGGAGTCGAGAGTTGTGTGACCTTAAAATTGAGCCTCCTCACGGAGGTGAGGAGAGTGGGACTAGCGACTTCCTCGTTGAAGTTAGGAGGGTTGGGAAAACAACTAATGTTCCTCAATGGGTGGTGGAGGCCCAAGGCGAGGCTTCTCGACTTGGAGATGTAAGTGAGTGGATCTTGGATGAACGGAATTTATCCCGATCTCTGGGTTACTAATTTGGGCTTCTCGTTGAAGATACTTAACCAAGAGGTGAATCTTTTCTTGAATGGAAATTCACGTTAGTATTCCTTAATGGGAAGCGGGTATCTCTGTTTTTTTCGGAAAACTGAGATAACGGATTTTCGCAATAGTATGAGAGTTGGTCTCAATACCACTGGTCTGCTCTTCTTATGGAGCAAAAGTTCTGATCGGTTGCAACAATCTTCTTAATTCCCTGTTTGACTCAGGATTTCGTCTTTTTCTCTCGATAGCGACACGGCTTCTCTCTAAAATTTCTCAAGATCGAACTAGATATACGTCGTTTAACCCCTGAGGGAGAAGAGATGAGGGAGTTTAATGAATGCGACCCATCACTAGCCCACAGTTAAGCCTCTCTCATAGGGCATAAATTTTCAACGCGGTGACACTTTTCTCTTTCAGGTTTACGCACGGGGAAGGTGAGATTTCGTCTATTTAGCGAAAATAGACATAAACAAACGGAGGGAACAGTGAGTCTGTTCATACCTTTACTGCCGACGAATCCTTAGGCAGCCAGATTTTCATTCTAAAGGCTCTCACGCCCTCCTATGTTTATATTAACGGCCTACGAAATCTGCTGACCGAAATCATTCTTTGCGAGCAAGCTACCTGCTTGGGCAGTAAGGGAAAGGGGGAGGGGGATAAAGTCTTGGCCAAATGGAGCATAACTGTTCGGCTGTATAAACAAACTAGCGTCTGCTTGTCCTAGTGATATTCATTTCTCTACAATATTATACCCTTTACTATACTATTATACTATAGTCAGTTATAGTATATTATTGTCTAGCCTAACATGCTATATACTATCCTAGCATCACCTATTATAACCTAAATTAGGATAGTATATCTTACCTTTGTACATTTTATCTTAGCATAGCTAAGCAGAGTATAGCCTAGCCTAGACTATTCCAGGCTTGCCTATTAAAGTATAGCATATTATAACCTAGTCTAGTCTAGCAGAGTATCGTCCCAAAAGTTATGATGTTATTGTCAAAACAAAATAATTCTAGGGATTACCTTGATAGGACGTTGGTTTTATATCATTTGAAAGAAAATGTAAAAGAACATAAGCGTTTTGAATTTCGTTAGTTTCGGCCGAATAGTTAGGATGTTATGGGCAAAATAATTTCCGTGCTCTCCATGGGAGGACTTTGGCAATTATAACATTCGAAAGAGAATGCAAAACACCATAATGTTTTCAAATTTCTTTAGAATCGGCTTAATAGTTACAATGTTATTAGAAAAAACAAAAACAAAAAAAAACCGGGGATCGACTGACCGACCGAAATAATGACATATAGAGTCGCACGCGACTAAAAAGAGACAGAACTTATATGCAATTATAGAAAACGGGATAATGGAAATTATGTAAATACATAATACTGTAAAATTAATATAAATAACGTGTACAGCTCGGTTAATATGATGCTTTTTCTAGTTATTGATTCTACTTCCTATAACGAGGTTGTTGGAGGAACATGAAGTTCCATCAACAACGGTTTCTCGAAAAGCATGCTTGTAAAACAACTCCAATCATTTTTAAATATGCAATTCAAACATAGGGATAAAACGAAAAGTAATCAGGAAGCAGTAAATAACATCAAACTGTATTACAGAAAGCAAATGTCCTCAGCCTATAATTTAGATGAAAAAACATCAAGGAGATTGTTAACCGTAACAACAAGGTTAAGAATCAAATGAACAAAATTCAACTTATTATATATTATAAAACGACCGAAGGCAAAAATCTACTTATGAAAAACAACAGCTACCAAAACACCTCGAATCTAAAGTCAACCAACATATTTACGAGTTTATCTGCTTCAATGAAAACTGTAAGCTTAATAAAAACTCAAAATATATTAGCATGACAACCACCACCATTTCGAGGCGTTTAACCATGTAGAGAAATAAAACTAGGTTGAACATTTTAGAAGCCCTCTTAATAAACAAGGAAAAGCCGGCCCTCAACAGTCAACCTATTAGCTGGAATCGAACATTAAAGTTGTTCTAAAAATTCCACCTAGGGGATTTGCTCGTTTCTTTTGACGTTACGCTTAAGCGAAGCGGAATAAATATCCCCTAAAACCGTTTTCTTTTCATTAGAAGGCAGCAGAATTTCATTTCAAAAATCGACGCTGAAGAGATCTTACTTTTGATAAAGGAAGAAAAGGTTGAAGCAAGGGAGGCTCAAAACGCCAAGTTTTGCCTCATCAACCCTACGGGGAGAATTCGCCACAGAATTTTACACCGGTACCAAGACGACTTGATGTCGTGCTAACCCCCTCCCCCCTTCCTCTACGGAGTCGCGAAGCTGAAATAAACTGATCTGCCACTCATCTAGTCTCACTTCAACTATGTCGGTCCACTTTGATAGACCTAATTGGGGACTTAAAGGAAAGCAGGTTTGAGGATTAGTCCACTATGGAACTCAACGGAAGAGACCGCCTGGTTACGAGGTGATGCTGAAAGCTTTGGGGAAGAGTTCGCTCTAATCTCTAAAGGTAGCTTCTGGCTAAGACCACAGGGGGACACACAACCGTCCCTGTGTAAGTTGGAAACAGCATCGATATCCAAACCCCAGATGTCGCGGCACCCCGGGGGGTGGTAGTTGATTCTATCACCGCCCATCATCAAGTCCGCCACTCATCACCCATCTGAGGGGCCCCGCCCGGGTCCACCCTCCATCATTCATCCCCCCCATTTGGCAGTTCACGTTCACGTAAGCTTAGCGACGAGGTAGAGGGAGTTTCCAAATAACCCTATACAGAAGACCACGAGGGATAGGTGCATCTTACTAAGCAACAATAAGTTACCCACAACGAGAGCATCTGTGATAACCAAAAAGCAGTGCTGAGTGGTTACTCTCAAGAAGAGATGGCCCAAGACCACAAGACCTGGATTCCTCTGCGGGTTGTCGACGGGCAACCCAAGCCCAGCAGGGAATCCACTTTCGAGGCCGTGTACGGCAAACTGGGAATTCCTATGGTAAGGCTCCTTGACATATCGTCGGGCTATATTGCGATATGCGAAAAGGAGAAGGATATTGAAGATATATTCAAGGAAAAGGCAATCGAAGTCCTTCGAGCCATAGGACTGCAGCCAGCAGTGCCACCCCAGATCCTGGCCCACAGAAGCGTAGTATGCCGCCGGATCGATTTATGGATTGGGCAGCATACCACGGAAGAAATAAAAGAAGAGATAGAGCTACGGCAGGCCTGGGCTAAGGTAGCCAAAATCATAAAATTTAAAAATAGGAGGGACGGTGGCGACTATACTAACGTGTTCAGGGTCGTCTTTTCGGAGACTACCATGGCACAGAAGGACAAAGAGCATGGACTATTAATGTTCAACGCCAAAATTAGTGGAGAGCAGGTGGAAAAGGGAGAGTTCACTCCGGTCCAGTACTGCTTCAAGTGCTATAGGATGGAGTCCCACGCCACCGAGGACTGCAAGGAGCCACAAGAAACGTGCTCCAAATGCAGCCACCTTTGCCACAATTGGCGCAATCACGTCAGCACCACGGAGAAATGCGTGAGCTGCGGGCAGGGTCACCGAACAATGGCCATGTCATGCCCTGCAAAAAAGGACGTTATGAGGAAGAAACAGGACGCCAAAAGGAACGAAGAAACGCGCAGGGCAAACACGTCCTACGCCCAGGCAGAAAAGGCAGCCATCTCAGAGGTGGACGCCAGAAAAACATACCTCATAATTGAGAACGAGGGATCCACGAAAATTATGACGTGCATACTTCATGCGCACGTCATGAATCTGGCTCGCCCGGGCACATTCGTGACTGTTCTGAACCAGATACTGGCGAAAACGGTATGGAACAAATGTGGTTCCCGGATAACCCCCCTTCTGGGGATGTACTGCATTTGTAGATGGCTCCAAAGGCCCAGCAGTCAGCGGAGCAAGCTAAAGCTTGCAAACAGCCAAGCAAAGAAGCGAATAATGAAGCAGTCGATGCAAAAACTCCTGCTCCCACCCAAATCAAGTCAAGCACGGCGAAACACTCGAACTCGGAAACAAGCAGTTCATCGGAATCTTCAGACTCCTCGGACGCTGAACCAACTAAACCCCAGGAAAAGAAGGGACAAAAGAAGGAAGCAAAGAGATTGCGGGCGAATTATATCAACCTGAGAATATACACCTGCGATCAATTCCCCTCCCGGAGGAAATGGAGTCCAAAAGTATTTTCCAAGGTATTAAAGCAAAGATCTACAAAGGGGAGTACGACTCTGAGGTAGACCCTCGAACAGTGGAAGAGGCCCTGCTCGACCAGAATGTTATCCTTCATCATAACACATGCGAGCAAATCTCTAACGCTGAGTTCAGAAAGAAGAAGAATGGGAGGAAGAAGAACGTCACCCAGAAACACTAGGTGACAGAAAATGGAGAGAGTAAGCAACAGAATGAGGATTCTGACATTCAACATGAATGGATGGGAGGAGAAGGCCACGGCATATGGTAACATATTCCGTATGCTTGACCCCGACATCATTCTCATCACAGAGCACGGTATGGACACTACAGCTGGTCGCATTAAAATACCGGGCTACAGAGTGGTCATGAAGAACCATTCCCAGGAAAGGTTTGATGGTGCTGCAATAGCTGTCAAGAGGAACATCTCCTTTAAACAACTACCAGAACTCGATGAGTCCTTTGTGGCAATCGAAGTACACACCCTGGTAGGAGACCTCGTGATAGCTGCAGCATATCAACCCCCTCGACGAGCATATCTCCCGTTATGCAACTTTTACACACTGTTCGGGCACCGCAGAATGGCATTCTTAAGGGGAGACCTCAATGCCAGATGCCGTGGCCAACTGGGATCGTTACAAGCAACGACTCAGTGACTATGCGCCAGCTGACCTCAGCACGGCGTCATTAGAGGAGATTGACAGGAAGTTGGAGAGGATAACAACGTCCATACTAAACGCGGAACGCGAGAGCATACCCGTAACGGGGTATAAAACACCTCCTCAGCCCAGATGGACAAAGGAGAAAAAGACTATGGTTTTTTGTATATAGCAATGATCACTCTTTAAATCTTGTAAAAATTTAGGAGAAGACTTTTCTTCATTTTATACCTCACGATATATTTCATCTCTTGTTGGGAAATTTAATTATCAATGCTCATTTTATGAGAAAATGTTTCTTACAAAAATGGCTCGGCTCTCTTTGTTACCAAATCACTTACTTCCTGAAATTAATAATGTGTTTTGAGCATATCCTAAACTAATTATTACAGTTTCATTAACATTTTATGGAATTCGCTACGACAAGAAAAGGTACTATGACCAGTACCCTTGTTCATGGTAGAGAAGTTTGGTTGAAGCTTATTCTCTAAGCCAGCGCATGATGGTGTATTTAGTTCCTATTGAGTTAAATGTAGGCAAAATGTGTTTTGAGGTATCTATTGGGACAAATGGGTTGATTTTATTTAGCACCAAACATTCAAATATTTTTGAAAGAGTGAAATATAGACTAGGAAGGATTTGTATTGATAATTTGTAATAAGCGGACATATTTCAACAAGTTTAAAATGGAATTATGGGAGATGAGGTACT
Organism: Ceratothoa steindachneri; assembly: GCA_963969495.1. Taxonomy (NCBI): domain Eukaryota; kingdom Metazoa; phylum Arthropoda; class Malacostraca; order Isopoda; family Cymothoidae; genus Ceratothoa; species Ceratothoa steindachneri. The sequence continues at coordinate 11,233,970 of OZ018325.1, forward strand.
TAAAGATTTGTATCAGGACGTCAATTCCTTATGGATAAATGCTGACGCGATTCATTTTTGAAATGTTTGCATTGTTTGATACAGGAGATGATTCTATCTACTTATCGCCTGGGATGAAATTAGTCAGTAATTTGTTGTTTGTAATCACTTATCAGTTATTCTGATAAGTGATCAAGAAAGTGGTCAAGGTGGGGGAATAAAACTTTGTAAAAATATTTAGTATCAGTAACCTCTATAATGGACTCTACTAGAATGGTGAATTATGGACGGGGGGTGGGGGGAGATTCCAATCCCGGTTACTGGGTAACTCAAGGCGATAACGGAGACAAACAATTTCGACTTCCACAGGTAGCTAGCACCACTCAGGGAAAATTTTAAGTCTGATTTGAATGTGCGGAAAGCTTCGGTCACTTATGCGGCCACACACATATCTAATTGCTATAGGGTTGCCGTGAAGAGGGCACGACAGAAGATCGGCATATTGATATCAGTGCCAGGGTTAAATAAACAAAATCGAGTGCGGTTGGCCTAAATAATCAATTTTTAGAGGTTCTGAGATTAGAGAAACTAATTGTAAAAATATTTATATATATATATATATATATATATATATATATATATATATATATATATATATATATATATATATATATATATATATATTTATATATATATATATATATATATATATATATATATATATATACATATATATATATATATATATATATATATATATATATATATATATGAATGCAATATCCCGCAGGAAAAAAATAAAAGGTGTTTCCAAGTACTTTCGAACTTTTTTAAGTTCTTTATCAAGGATAACTACAAGAAATAATATTATATTAGAGGTATATATACGAAAGAAAAATATGAAAGACCACCTCAAAAACAAGAAATCACCAATGATTACCTGCTTCTTGTAATCCTTAATGTGTTTTTTTACCTTCCCCCTTCCCTCTTCCTCATTGGTGATCTTGTTTTTGAGGCGGTCTTTCATATTTTTCCTTCGTATATATACCTCTAATATAATACTATTTCTTGTAGTTATCCTTGATAAGGAACTTAATAAAGTTCGAAAGTACTTGGAAACACCTTTTCATTTTTCCTGCGGGATATTGCATTCATTTGCCACCCTCACGTGATACTTTGTGAGTTTTTCATTTCATATATATATATATATATATATATATATATATATATATATATATATATATATATATATATATATATATATATATATATATATATATATGGTGCGGTTAAGGTAATGGCATAAATAGACAACGGCTCTGCTTCAGGTCCAGCAGGTGATCCTATCCTCCTTGAACTGGAAGACAACACTTAGGGATGACCCATCCTTCAGCCCAAAAAAGCTGAGTTCAAAGACACGCCTTTATGTCGTCTCGTTTACCGTCACAGAAAACTGTTATTATTAATATATTAACAGCGTTGACTGAGCCAAAACGCTCGAAAGATGGAAAAATATCCAAGACAAATTGGTGCGGTTAAGGTAATGGCATAAATAGACAACGGCTCTGCTTCAGGTCCAGCAGGTGATCCTATCCTCCTTGAACTGGAAGACAACACTTAGGGATGACCCATCCTTCAGCCCAAAAAAGCTGAGTTCAAAGACACGCCTTTATGTCGTCTCGTTTACCGTCACAGCTTTTTGGGCTGAAGGATGGGTCATCCCTAAGTGTTGTCTTCCAGTTCAAGGAGGATAGGATCACCTGCTGGACCTGAAGCAGAGCCGTTGTCTATTTATGCCATTACCTTAACCGCACCAATTTGTCTTGGATATTTTTCCATCTTTCGAGCGTTTTGGCTCAGTCAACGCTGTTAATATATTAATAATAACAGTTTTCTGTGACGGTAAACGAGACGACATAAAGGCGTGTCTTTGAACTCAGCTTTTTTGGGCTGAAGGATGGGTCATCCCTAAGTGTTGTCTTCCAGTTCAAGGAGGATAGGATCACCTGCTGGACCTGAAGCAGAGCCGTTGTCTATTTATGCCATTACCTTAACCGCACCAATTTGTCTTGGATATTTTTCCATATATATATATATATAAATATATAAATATATATATATATATATATATATATATATATATATATATATATATATTTATATATTTATATATATATATATATATATATATATATATATATATATATATATATATATATATTTATATTTATATTTATATATATATATATATATATATATATATATATATATATATATATATATATAATAGCACAAGTAAATTAATGACAATAAATAAAATGAGACTCGGGGTACCAAACGAGGGTGAGGGGATACAAATGACTCAACGGGTACGAGAGTCCGAGAGAGGATGCACGGTGATTACTTCCAGAGAAAATGGGAGAGGGCAATTATCGGGGAGACTCAGGAAAATGCTTATTTACTGGAGGCTTGAATACATCGGACAGACGAAGAGACGGGAAGATAAAGAGAACCTAACCGGGTCAGCCGACCGCGCGAATTCTCGATGCTACCTTGGGGTTCTCTGGCCGTTCAGGTACATCTTTCAGGCGCCAAAGGTAGACGTTGGGTTCTAAGGAGGGGGAAAGGGAGTAACTTTCTGTCTCTGACATTAATCCAGAAAAAAATTTCAATAAGTTCCCTTCTACCTTGAAGAGGAGCACATCGTTCTTCCGTATGGCAAAATTCCAAAGTGACTTCACTCTCTATTCTCACTTTCTGAGTTGGTGGGACAAACAGTTAACTCTTTCTTTTCTTAAATTTTCCATCAGAGTACATCAGTTCCCAGTGTTTTCTGAATTACCAGAGAATGTCATTCTGATCTTGTGGTTAATTTCCTTACCCAGTCGGACTCGCTATCTGCGATTGACAATTGAATTTGGATCAGTGACACAATTCCTTTTGTGATAATAAGGTCAAGACTTTTTAGTTTTCTTGGAATTTGGGGTATTTACCTAAAGATCTGAGTCTTCTTTGATAGTAATATTAAAAAGCGGGCAAATATATATTTTCGCCTTTCTATGTGGTATATCTTTAGATATATCACAATACTTTTCAAGTTTAAATTAGTTTGCTTCACTAGAAACGAGGAGCAATAAACTTATAATTTAAATAATTCTATGGAGATATCAATAAAGTTGGTGGGGAGAATATTATTATTTTTTTTCGATAGAGTTATTAAAGTATTAATTAATGGAAAAAGATTCAATGGCCAAATAATAATGGAAAAGTTCTCCATTCTCATCCTACTATTAAAGGACGCAAAGATAATGAAGCTGAGATCGAAAACCGATATCCAAAAGGAAAATTCTTGAAATTGGGATGTTTGGGTACTTAAGACGGACTTTTTATTCAATAAATCTAAATAACGCCTTTCAACACAATGGGGTGTCTGTTATGCGGAAGCTCCGCTCTCGGTTCTTTGGCATAAAATAGACGATGTTAAACTATAGAGCTAATCTAATTCAAAGTAAAGGGGTATGCGTAAGAGTAAAGTAAAATTACACCAAATGTCGCACACATCGAACAAAGACCTTTATTATGAAGTTGACCATGGAAAGATAATGAAAGGTATCAAAAATGTTATCCTTCTAAAACTCCCTGACTTAAACTTATGGAATTTTATAATGTGTTAATGAGCAATTTGTTGAACTTAGTTCACAGGGTAGCTTGGTGAACAAGAAAAATTACCATATATCTGTGATTAACTGATTTTTTGAGTCTAGAGGGGCATATCAATAATTTCCTTTTGTTCTCTTGGCCGATGAGGCCTGTACTTGCTTGGCGTCTGCATTTTTGCGAAGCCGTTGTTGCCATTGGGTTTAGCTTCGGTTAAACCCAAACTTGTGTTTTGGGGATGGTGGATGGTTTTTCTTGCCCTCTTTGGGGTAGATGTCGTCCCTGGAAACGTGAAGGTCGGCTTCTTCCACACACTCCTTGACAGTGGACGCTCTTCTGTCCGCTATGAAGGCTCTTAGTTTGCGAGGGAGGGTCGATATCAGTTGATTCCTTAGAATGAAGTCAACCAGTGACTATTAATCATTTGATACTTGGGTGGAATCCAGCCAGAATTGGAACTTACGCTGAAGCGTGAATCCAAATTGCCTGTAGGTTTGGCCTGGCTGTATTCGCGCGGAGTGGAATCTAACCCTATAAAATTTTGGATTCATGTTAATAGCAAAAAGAAATTCTGCATTTAGGTTTGAATAATCATGGGTGGCCTTGGAAGGGAGCGAAATAATTATGTTGCGAAGTCTAGGAATCAAGAGTGGAAGTAACCGGGCGACACGATCTGATTCTAAATCTTAATTATTGACTTCAAAGATCTTTTCGGAGGGCGGGGAGTTTAGTGAGAGCACTTGGGCCTGTTTATTTCAAGAATCTTACGGAGTTGATCTCGCCTTGGTCACATATTATCTCTCTCTCATGCTGCCTAATTCTTTCATTCTCTTCTCTCTGTGCTTTTTATTCACCCTCTTCTCTCTGCGCTTTCTTTCTACGTTTTCTCTCTGTGCTTTTCTTTCCGCACATTCATTACATTCCTGTCCTGGACGCAAGGGATTAAATCTTTTCTAGATAAGCATAGGATCTGCACTTGTTTATGAAAGCGATCAAATGAAGACATCCCGGATATGCTACTTCTGGCCTTTGCACACTAAAAAGCTGCCAGAGCTCTTGAAGCTTTACCTTAAAACAAATATAAATTCCACTAACAAAAAAATGATTGAAATTCCTAGTAAAAATCTGGCAAACTCACATAAAAAATAACTAATTAACTAACGGGGAAATCTGACTCACGACACACAAAAAAGGACGGTTAATATTATTGCTTAGCTAGTATCGTCTTTTACGGAACTAGAAAAGCTGTGGACACACCACACAAGAATGGGCTTAAAAATTGGTTGGTACCCGTTAATCAAAAAAACAAATTGTCCTAATATATTGTTGTTCAGATATTCTTGGTAATGCAACTGCTATCAATTGAACTTAATGCTTCAAATTCAAGTGGGGAAGACCCAAAGCCAGACGCCAAATATCTTTATGTCGAAGTATGGCCAAGTGTAAGGGAATATGCGCACACAGGCTCTAAATTAGGCTAAGCAAGGCGACAACTGTTATTGTTATAAGAGTGCAATTTGAATAGATAGCGGCAGCTGCATGACCAAGGAATATACCAAACACAACGACAAAAATCGATTTTAATACACACTAAATAAAAGGCACAAAATAAATATGGATAAATATAGGTACATGAATAAGACGGAATTAGGTTCCAAATACCAATTAGGTAACCGTAGTTATAGAATGGTTATAAGGGGAGATTAAGTGTAATGAGAGATTTATTTTCTCTGAACCTCGAGAGTAAAGCAAAGGAAACTTGGGGGAGGTCTTGGTTTCCTTGATTACTAATGGGGGTAGCCGAAAACCCGCAGCGGGTGAGGCTTCTTTCTCGAACTTGTGTTTTCCAAGATGCGGGCCTCTTGTCCTCAAGAGGTCACCGGACGAACTTCGAGGGGGGGGGGGGGGGCGAAGATGAATTTTCCTAACTCGGGTCGAGTGATCTATCGGGTCTCTTGTCCTCAAGAAGTCATCAGAAGAACTTCGGAGGGCGGCTTCTCCAATCCTTGATCCGTTACGTTGTCTGAATGCCGATTACGTGATAACACTTAATTACTCCAAAAATTTCATTACCAAAAATCAACAAATTAGCACTATCCTGACATCAGGCATTGTGTATAACACTGATACTTTGCTAATCTTAGATAAATACTTAGAAAGAAGGATACTTGTCGATGGACGAAACGTTGCTTGAATGGAATAAACTTTCTAATAGTTCAGATTTCAGGAATCAGATAAGATCTATGTTTTCTTGACCCCTCTGAAGATTACAAGTGACCAACTGACCCACGGGGACATACTATTGATTCTTGGCTAGTTTAAAGACAGCTATTATATATTTGTAATTCCATTTGGAAACAAATTAATGACAATTACAGTACAAGAATTCAATACAATAAATCTGCAAAACGTAATATTTACAAATTCGAAATAAAAGCACATATACAACGCTAACCAAAATTATCATACAAATGACATCGTACATCACATATCACAATGATTACAATCATTTTACATTAGTTATTGTAAGACTTAATTATAATATATGTTTACAAGAAAGCATCAATTCAACCCGTCACAAGACATATTTAAATTCTTATCAATAGTACCAATTGTATACTCAGATACACAGATTATATTGTTGAATCACGCCATTAGCTAGGAAGGATTAGATCAGAAGTCACATGCCTCTATGTTTAAAGAGCAAAGCAATGTATTTAATTAATGCATCTTTCTAGAGGAAACCAATAGATGTCAAACATTAAAAATTGACAAAAGCTGAGGAATTGTAAGAGATACATGGATCGATGCATGTTAAGTTTAACCAGCAGGTACCATAAAAAAATCCCTCGATCAGAAGACTAAGAGAAATTAAAGATATAATAAAGAAGTTCTAAAGCAGAAAATGGCCGGAAACTTTGTTTAAACCGACACCAGAAAGAAAAATTAATTCCTAAACTAGACACATTTATACAAAAAGCCGAGTTCCATACTACTCCTATGTGGAAAGATGAAAGTTGTTCAATGGCAACACTATCATGTTAGACTCCTGACCTCAACCTTGGCCATTAAAAGTGTCTTGGAGAGGCATTTTCAGAGCATTGAGATAAAACTAGTTGATGATTAATATTAGTAACTTGGTTATCTTTCTTTGAAGAATCAAAATACCATTTTTCATCCATAGTAACTTTATTATCAAAATATAACTTCTCCGATGGATAAAAGTTTACAAGATCGATAGTGTTGAGCCTTTGGTTAAATTTAAACTATCAGAGAATTGATAAACTGAAGATTTAATAAAATAAACTGTATAAGCTGTTTAAATTTAAGTTCGAGTGAAATTGAAAGTAAATTACATTGATTTACATTCAGTGACCTTGCGACAGGAATTTAATTTAATTTAATGCAACGTGACCGAAGTTAAAACGGGCTGAGTAATTTAATGAATGCTTGAATATCCTTCTTCTGATGTCTTCTCGGGCTAGCATTCATTAAAGCCAAAGGCATTTGCCGATGTTAGTTCTGTTGTTCTCTCTAAGTCTAATCCTTCATCATTGAAAGGATTACAAAGTGGCTAAAGATATTCAAAATTGCTTTGAGGGCGCGTAGCTAAAAGAGCTTCTCTCTCAAATTGGTTGAATAGGTTGGATTTTTGCGCGTTTTGTTTGTCTATTTGTGTAGAGCCTATGGTGGTTATAGGATCTTCTCGTTTACGATTGTTTCGCACCCTACCATCAATGCTTTTATCTTGTCAGATGGTCATTGTACTCGACATAATTGTTTACCGAGTGGCGCCTGCCGTCGCCAAAACGTGATGTATATTGATGTTTGCTGGATTAGTATGGATGTTCTCTAAGTCGGATAAAAGTTTTATCGATATGTTATCTCGAAATGAGAATAGACGGCCTGGTAGATATATATATATATATATATATATATATATATATATATATATATATATATATATATATATATATATATATATATATGAATATGTACCACGGAAGAAAACTGAATATAAGACGGATTGGAGTTAGGAAACCCAATAAGACCAATCATAAGTGCCACTGGTTCAATCCAATATAAACTTTAAAAATACTTAGTAAGTTTTCTTTCTCTTATTTTAGGAACTATATGCCCCTCACATATAAAAAATTCCTTTCACCTTTGCCATAAATTAAACAATATGAGGGTAACATCAGATCTGAGACTAGTCAGTTTTGATGTCACCTCATTATTCACCAAAGTGCCCATTGATGACTTATTAGACTTCGTAGCCTCTATTCTAAATGCTTATGACCTCCCTTTACCAACCAATACGATCATTGAGCTTATTTGTTGATGTATTAAAAAATGGAAATTTAGTTTCAACGGCCAAATTCTATGAACAAGTGTTTGGTATTCCTATGGGTAACCCCTTATCTCCTTTATTGTCAAATTTATATATGGAATCTTTCGAAATTAGGTTGATCCCCCCTTTTTGGTCTACTCAAATTGTTTGGTTCGGGTATGTTGAGGACATCCTGGTAATTTTAAACAACAGGTTTGACATCGATAGTTTTCTTTTAATTATAAACTCATTGGTTCCGTCAATTAAATTCACCGTAGCAAAGGAAGTAAATAAGAGCCTACCATTTATGGATGTCCTAATAATTAGACAACCACCTAAATTTAAATTTACTGTTTATAGAAGCCGACAAATAATTTATCTTATCTCCATTTTTATTCAACTCATGCCAAAAATATAAAATCTGCTGTTTTTTCCTCCATGTATCTTAGGGCTCTTCGAATATATAGTTCAGACTATATAGATAAAGAATACACAAAAACTGAAGATATTGCCAACAATTTATGCTACCCAAAGTACTTCCTAGAAAAATGTATGAATATATTCCCCAAAACATTTTATAATTGTAAATTAGAGACAATAGAACCTCGTAAAAACCTATTAATTTAACCCTATCATGATAATTTTATGTCTGTAGTGCCCATTCTAAAACAACTTAATATTGAGGTAGCCTTTAAATACAATCATACGTTAAAAAATCTCCTAATAATGCATAGCCCCAATAATGATAATAAAGTAATTTCCCGAATTCCATGTTTAAATTGTAATTTATTCTATGTAGGCCAAACTTCCAAAAATGTTTCCATAAGAACCCAACAACACAAAAAAGGCAGTAATTAAGGGATATCTGAATAATGCCTTAACTGTCCACAATTCCAAGATGGGACAAGGAATTAACTGGTAAAAAACTGATACAATAATCCATAGTAATGATTTTATAAGGAGAAATATCCTGGAATCATTTTTAATCTCCACACAAAGGAGAGTAATCTCAACATTAGCCCAGGGCTGTTTTCGCTAGATCAAATTTTATCACTTTTTCTAAAATCGGACTTATCTGATAGCATTATAATGTTGACCTCATACGGAACGTGCTTTGTATAAATACTTGGTGTCGTATTTTTTCTTATCATTGTGAGTTTGAAAATGTCGAATAGACGAAAGTACTAACTCCAATCCGTCATTAATTCAGTTTCCTTCCGTGGTAGATATTCATATTTTTAGTTATCACGCCCTAACTTTCGTGATATTTCCCATATATATATATATATATATATATATATATATATATATATATATATATATGATGATGATGATCGATGATTTTAAGGAGGCAAAAACACCGGTTTATCACCGTAACCTGAGTAGCATAAAAATAAAAAACAAGTTTATTGAATGCGTTTACAGGATCGGTTGATGACAATTTTGTTGAAATTGTTTACATAAGGGCCACAGGGTGGATACACGAAGTGTATCTATAATGTTTAGAATAAAACGACTTAAAAAATATATGATAAAAAATGATGTAACTATTATTCAATGTGACTTCATTTTACGCGAATGACACCATGAAGTCTTGTTATGACCTACCTGATGCAAGGATTTAGCTGATATTTCCTCGCAGCTTTTATATAGTTTGGATATCAGAACTTCGACACTTTGTTGAGATTTGTAAAGGCTTTCTGGTTAAGTATCCACGAGAACCCAAATTTTAATTGCTAAAATATGGCCAACTGTGAACAAAAATTCGTTTGACCGAAACCTCTTAATATTTACCTAGCATCACACTTGAACTTCTTTTGCTGCGTGTTAGGATTATCCATCCTGTTTACATTGGCATTACCCTTGGTGGCATCCTCCTAGTAGATGAATTTATCATTCAACATTTCACATATACATGAATGTTCTCTACCTTATCTTCAATGAAGATGAGGGATATTGTTTGGTCCTCTCGATGTTATGCCCGAACACACCAATCACCGATGATAGCTTATGTCTTCTTGAAAAATGTCTGCTCTTCAACTAAATTCTCAGTTTTTTATTTAAGACGAAATAGAATCATTATTTGTGGGGTTGGTGGACTGAAGGTTGAAAAACTTTTCATCCATCTGTAGGAGTGGAATATAAGAACAGCTTTGCCTTTTTAACTCTCTGGTTTTGCATTGGTGTCCCTAAGTTATCTTGAATGGCTTAAATTTTAGATCATTATAATCGAATTTTTCAAGCAGGCATGACTCATTTTAGTATCTAAAGAGAGTTTCTGGCACTTCTCTTTTTTATCGCTTTCTTAAAGACAGTTCAGTTCATCACTGATAGTGGTGGCGTGGTCCTCACTCTTGGTAGATAACTACCTGTTTATTTAAGCTGGTTGATAACTCTAAATTATAAATCTGCTCAAAGTGGAGTTCAACATTCTGAAAATATCGCTTTCATTCTTCTCGTTCCCACACAGTTACTCGATTTCTTCACATTTTCCAGACATATTTGAAAATGTGTTGTTTATATGAATTTACAATTCGATTTAATAAAATCAATAAATTCTGAAAGAACCTTCAATAAAGTACTTAATTAATAATATGTAAACAAATTTAAAATGATTTATAAAAATTTGTCTATATTACGTGAATGCCCGGAGTTTTACACGGTCTTATAATCAATTAGGCAGCAAACGCTGATCAGGCATAGATCAGTTGTCTTCAGCATAAAATGATTAGTAGGACAATTTATTATAGGAAGAAAGATATAATGAGCCGTTATTACTAATATGAGTAATATTACTACTACTACTACTAATAAAAAACAATTGGTTTTATAAGTAATTACTGCAGTAGTCAATATTTGACTTAGAAATGTATCATTCTACTCAATTTATTATGTAAAGTATGTTGTCTTAATAGACGTTTATATACGAATACATCCATAAACAAATGAATCATGAGAGGTAGATTTAATAGATTTAGCAAGGCAAGAAATTTGAACGTAGAAAAAGTGGGCTCATTAGTCATGTGCAACATGGACAATGAACCTCCCTCCAGAAAGGAATACCTTTGATTTAAAAATAGAAAAGAATTTAAATAAGTTGTAAAATATTACAAGTGAGTTAAAAGAAAGCATTATGATTGAAATTAGTTTACATGATGTGTTGCTAAAACATGGAAATTTCATGCTCTTTGAAGAACGTTAAGTAGTTTAGTGGAAGAGTAATAACTAATGAAACCACATATATTTATTCCATACTTAGCTTTATGTGGAACAATAATTGAAGGTTATAATGACAATTTTATTTTCAAATACAGAAAATGAAGAATATCTTTTAAACAGACATGGTGCGTGAACATGTTGAGGAGTAGTATTTTTGCGTGATTGTGGAACTGTAATCTATCATCAATGTGAACTTTAAGGAATTTATTCAAGTATGATCGATTAAATGACTAGTTATTTATTAGTAGGTAGGATGATAGGTTTATTAGAGGCGAATATAATTTAGATGGTTTTATTATTATTCAGGAATAGTCTGGTAATAGGATAGTGGTGATAGTTATTTTCTGTTAATGGTAATAATTATTATATGATGGTTGTTGTACGTCATAAATGCAAGAATATAATCAACAAAATGTAGCAAATTTAGCAAATTAGGAAGAAAGGTACCAAAGACAGAACCATAAGAGACTAATATGAAACTACCCAACAGGGCTGAAGGAATGCCATCAACGGCTAATAGATGTTAATAGAATGGCAGTTAGTATGCAAACCAGAGTTCAGTAAAGCGAAGGAATACAATTGAATCTTGATAAATGAGAATATTTTTTTATGATCAACTGTATTAAAAGCTTTAGCGAAATTAAGAAAAATTTAAATAAGTAAATGTGAGCAATTTAAGGTATCAAATATTTTGATAAGAAATTCATGGAATGCGTCATACTTACTAAAATTTGGGATCCATACTGATGAGGAATTAAGAGTTGATTTTCAGGTATAAGGACTGAAGTTTCTTGTATGCACATTAGTTTGTCAAATATCTTGGGTAATGCTGGAAGTGAGGAAAGAGGCCTGTAATTTGATACAATGTTTCAGATATCGGCTTTGAAGATTGTCGTAACAAGGAAAAATATTAGGCAGTAGGAAACACAGCGTGATAATGATTCATTAAAAAGAAGATATATTATTGGGCTAGTGATATTATAGGGTGGGGACATAATTAAGGGGGAAAGAGGTGTAATTAACATAGAAAATAATTGGAAGTACTTAAATATTAGGTAGATGGAGAGGCGTTAAATTCCCCTGCAGAAATACCATTAATGTCAGATACTAAGTTACAGTCGCAAGCAAGGGTTGAAATGAGTGTACTTGTTCGAGCAGATTAGATTAAGATTTTTCTTGCTCTATTGAGTATTTATAGTTTACTCTTGTTTGCTTTTGTAGATAATTACATTGTTTGTTTATAGGAATTGTACAATGTATTTTTGTGCGTGTTTGATTGGACAAGTCTGGTAGTAGGTACAAAAATTTAAAGTGTCAGAAATAGTGAACAATGGTTTAGAGTTTGATGTTTTAGAGGGGAGGGCCAAGGATTCATAGTTATAAATTTTGGTTGGAAAGCGAGAGAGGGTGGAAAATATTACCTATCTAGATGCTGGGAAACGTGTTATACCTTAAAAGTTTATTTGGCACAGAGGTGATAGATAAAGATTGCTAGAATTCATTCATAGAAACAACAAGGGTACATGGTTGATTTATTTATGAAGTCAGGAGCATTGGTTGCATAAATGGAAACTACACTTATATATGTTTGATACGTAGTAGATAAACAAAGTTTAAATGGTTTGATTGAAGCATTCTCGATTTATATTGGCTTCCATTTCCGACGAATACCACAAGATGAGAAAAGGGATCCTTGAGGGAAAGTTAACATACTTTATGGTTGGGTATTTGCATTCATGATACTTATGGGGAGAATTGGCACAATAAAAGGATATTTAAAAGTTTGCTTTTATAAGGCAATAGGAGATCGAGCGATCGAATTTATATCGTGAGTATCATAGAAAAAAATAGGCGAAGACTCTCATAGAGTATACTGTTTGACATCACCTGGAATAGAAAGATTAATCTTAAAGATTTAGTTTTGAGAGAATCATAGACTTTTTAAAATGAGATTAGTATTTTAATTCTTAATTTCGACATTAATATTTATGTCACTTTTTTTCATTAATTTGAGTATCACAACCAAAGGTTAAGACCGAGCGTTTTGATTAAATGTTCCGAGAAATCTGGAGAACACATAAAGTAATTGAATGAGAATAGGAAAGTTGATTGAAAAATTTTAACAATAACGAGATTGCTTTTTGCAATTATTATGCCCGATAATATTAGAGGAAAACGTCGTTAGTGTGGATTTGCATTATATTTAAGTTCAACTTATTATTAAGTATAATTCTGAATTTGAGGAAGCTACACCATTTCACCACCAATGATCAATCAGGAAAAGAGGGATTATATATTTGCACACCATATATCTGAAAGATGCAGTGATATAAACCCAGAATATCAAGGTTTGATAAAGGTAGGCAGTGATATCGTATGAATGACAGAGGGGAAACTTTTGTTTTTTTTATTATTCGCTACAGAAAGGGAGCACCTCAATTTTTAAAAAAAACACGTGGCTGTATGGTTACCTGGCAGGACAAAATCATCAGGTTTTGTTCAGGATTGCCAGAGTGCACCAACTATTAAGCCAATCCCGCGCAGCAGCACACCCTAAAAGCGATGTTACTCATCGAAGGTCAAGTAGGGCTTCGCTGGAGAGCTGGAATGAGCGTTTGATATCGAATGTCTTTCGCCAATGTATAAACTATTAGACATTACTACTAGGTGTATTTAAAGTCTTATTGCAAATTGCAAACTATCTATCAATATATATATATATATATTGTAAGGAGGCCATGTTTTTTCTAAATGAATCGTTATATCGAACACCAGAAGAGGTATTGTTTAGCTTCATGATAAGTTTTTATTTTACCATAAGTGGTTATTTCTTGTGGAGAAAAGATCGTAAAAGATCATTTTAACTCATTTATTATTTGCTCGAGGCACCTCCTGCAAGGCCGACAAACAACAGTTAACCGTCAAAGAACTTGCCCTGTATTTAGAGTGAAGAATCCGGAAATACTGTAAGGTTCATTTTTAACGTTTCAGCATGCAGCTTTTTCAGAGCAGAACTGCAGAGGAAAGGAGATCGATCTCTATATATGTATGCAAAATTCATCCAGGGTCACAGCTGCTCGTCCTCAGTTGGTTTCTCCAAGTTGTTCGTTTGATATTATCGGATTCTGACCCCTTCGGTGATTTCTTACAACCCTAGCTGCACCATTGGCCAGCCGGAAGAATCAGTTTCGGTAATTGGTTGACCTTTCGGACATAATATGCCCGTTTTAATCATTTTTCCCTCTTTTTGATGAACCCTGATGAATTACTTTGATCTCCCCCCAATTAGGCAAATGACCGTATTCATCGACATTCACTACTTCTGCGTTTGATGTTGCATGGGCTCTAATGTTCCTCTTATGCTCATTAAACCTAGTCTTAATATCTCTTACTGATTCACCATAATAACTGTGGTCCCATTCATCAGAAGGTATTTGTCGGTTTAGCTAACGAATTCCTATGGCTTACTAACTCCTCAACTTTTGTTTTCGCAGAGTTAACTATCAAAACACTTGCCCTCGTAAGAGACCTGTTTTAATCTCTCTGCCGCCATAAGGTACGGGGCAAAGAGATGCCACACCCTTTCTATTCCCCTACAGGCGGGCTCATTACTTTCACCCGCCTCTGTGAGCCTCACCTTCCTACTTCTCTCCACTATTTTATTGCCTTTTGACGTAATTTTATTAAAAGACCCTCTGGATATTTTAGTTTTAGGAAGCTTTTCTTAATATAATGAAATTTATCATTCATAAGGCACCTCCAACAAAGTGAATCACTACCTAAAACCCTCTTCATTTTCTCCGTCTCTAGAATTTCCATAAAAAAGCAATCCATAAAAGAACTAAGAGACAATCCCATGACTAGTCCCCGCCTCAAAGGTGAGAGCACCAAATCTTACGCATAAGAATATTAACCTGATATAGTCCCTCTTATTAATTGGTAGATCAGAGTCATTGATGCTGGATACGGCTTTGTTCACTACTTTCAAGGCACCATCTACTGAGACATATGTGAATAACGCCTTCACATCAAATCTAACGAGTTTCTTTGCCCAAAGGTTAACCTCACTTAATCTCGATCTTTGATTTCGGCCGAATTCTTCAAATGAGCTTTAGTGATTTTTTCCGATGCTTGAGTCACTAGTTAGGCTAATAGGTAGTAATCTTAATAGTAGCACCACTCACTCTTGAGGTAATTGGTCTAAGTGAGATGCCTTGCTTGTTAGTTTTAGGAAGCTTTTTCATTTTAAGGGGTCTTGGGATCTCCTTAATGAAGTCGACTAACTTCTTACCCCTCTCCATTTTTCCAAGTATTTTTATAATTTCATTCTCGAATAATATCAACGTTTCTTAGATACCTTTTTTCGTATGTAGAACTGTTATTGAGCAAATATTACCACTCTCGCTTTCTTTGTCCGCTTTTGTTATTCAAATTAGTTTAAACATCGCCAGATCCTATAATGAGGTCATGAATCTTTTGGCAATAACATAGTTTTGCCCGTAACCCATACTCTAATAGCGAAATAAAATTCTTCGAACAAACCTTTTTTCTATATCGTGCTAACTGTATCTGTAATTCTAAGCTAATTAACTTAAATAACTCCTCTTGCCGGTGCCTATATCAAATTCTAAACCTAAAGAGAGCCAATGTCTCATTCTGCGAAATGTTTCTACTCGAGATTGTTGAGTAAGTTAGACCTGCTCATTGAATTGCATTCACTTCTTGAACAAAGTATCTCCTATTGCCTGTCATGTCCTCTTCTTTGAGATTTTGCTCGATTAACTCTTTAATTAGAGCCCTGGGTAATGTCAAGGTTTAATCGCGCTCCTCTTTCAACTAATCCATATCATTAGTCAAAACCTCGAAATTCTTTATTAAATACTAAAAGGTTACCCTATGAAATGTAGCTGTTTGTGGGCTAATCTTGCTGGAACGTGCTTCTCGAGGCGATGCCAAAGAAAATACCTCCGTGATATACACTCTCCTTTCGAATTCCAGTTGTGTGGGGTCCAGTGCTTCTTCACCATCCGACTAAATGATATTCGGACTTCAAGACGTAGAGGTGAGAATGGGTAGAGAAAGGAAAAATCTGGAAACGTGTTAAGCCCAACAACACACACGCACACACATATGTGAGAATGGGTGGAGGAAGTAAAAAAGAGAAACTATATGGAGTTTTTTATTAACGTTTCGTCTATTGGCTTCTTCAGAATAGAACTGTAGGAGAAAGGGGAGGATCGCTCTCTATATACGTGTCAGATGTCATCCCGGATCACCGCTACTTGTCCTCCCTCGGCTTCTCTGGTTGATTTCCGCCTCGTTTTTGATGAGCCACGTTGCCCCATTGGCCAGCCGAAAGAATCCGTCCCGCTGATTGTTTGATCTGTCAAAGATACGAGCAATATGTGCTGCTTCAATTATCCTTCTCTTTCTTTTCGTTAAACCCTTGTGAATTATTTTAATCCCACCCCAATTAGGCAAATGGCCGAATTCATCAACATGTACTACCATTGCGTTTGAGGTCCTATGAGCTCTGATCTCGCTCTTATGCTCGTTGAGCCTAGTCCTAATGTCTCTACCTGATTCACCATAGTACCCGCGGTCGCATCTGTTACAGAGTATTCGATAAATAAATCCCTTATTTGTTTTTACCGTCGATTCTTTCGGCTGGACAATGGAACATCGCGGCTCATTAAAAACGAAGTGGAAAGGTCAAGGTCCGAAGAGACAAGCAGAGAGGCCGAGGAACGACGAGCAGCGGTGATCCAGGATGACATTTAACACGTATATAGAGAGCGATCCCTCCTTTCTCCTACAGTTCTATTCTGAAGAAGCTAATAGGCGAAACGTTAATAAAGGACTCCATAGTGTTTTCCTGTTTTTTACTTCCTCTACCCATTCTCACCTATAAGTCATGAAATTAAATATATATATATATATATATATATATATATATATATATATATATATATATATATACATATTTATATGCTAAAATGTGTTTGCTATTCTGTTTTTTTCATTAGCAGTTTCGCAAAAGTTAAAAAAATACCGCGGTCATCTAGATTCTCTAGACATCGCCGTGCTCATTAATTTTTGTTTAATTTCGTGAAAATTGGAAGTATATAGCAAATTTGATTTAAATTAATTAAATAAAAACTAACTACTTTTCAATTATCACATTATATCCCCAAACTAAATTTAACCCACTAACCAAATTATTTCCTAATTACCTAATTATTATTAGAAATTTCAGCATAAAGGAAAATGAGAGTTTTGGCTGTTTTCAGGTTAAAAACACTAAAATTCCTCACTCAATGCTAATTTTATGATTAAATGATTGACAAATGATGTTAAGAATGACTTTATTCGCACTAAACAGATTAAGAGGCATCAAACTTAAATTTTTTCTTTTTTCTTAGTTCTATGAACATTACCATGACATGTTACAAATTTAAATTAACTGACATTAATCAAACTTAGAACATTAGATCATAGAACACATATGAAATTCCGAAAGTTTCTAATAAAATACATTAATTTCAAGATATTTTTCCAGCCGACACTTCAATTGAATAGAATAAAGCCAAATTTGCGACCATTAACAGGAATGTTTCTTGAGTCCTTTCGTAGATTAAATTGCGTCAAAGGGAGTTTCAAATTTAATCCAATGGCTAGATATCTAATCACCTCGGACGTGACAATCTTTTGACACTTGGGTAGAGCTAAACCTTATAATTAGATTAAGAAAATAAATATTTTCCATAAAAACTTGTTTTATGCAAATAAATTGGATCCCAACTAAGTTTTTTAATCATTTAACCCTAACATTTACATTTTATATTACTTAATTCAACCGAACCTAGTCGCATCCAGTGATTTACATGAGCCTGTATATTATAAATAGATATATCCATAGTATTAATTGATATAAAAATAGTTTTACAACCTTAAGAGAAATAAATAAAGAAAAACTAAAAGAACTGACAATGAATTTTGATACCAAGTTATGGATTGAGAATTTGAATAAAAAACACACTCTCAAATTATACCAGGAAAATAAAAGAGAGATTAAAGAAGAAAAAATTTATTGTAATGATTTTCCATCAATACTTATGTTTAAATGTAGAACAAACACTTTGAACCTTGAATGGAGGAAGATTTATGTAGGAGGAGATACAAAGTGTAAACTGTGTAATGAAGAAGAGGAAACTTTGGAACACTTTCTTATAAAATGTAGCAAATTGGAAAAAATCAGAAAAAAATTTGAAATAAGAGAGATAAGAATAGAGAAGTTACTACTATTTAATAATATCCAAGAGGAAGAAGAATATAAATGTAAAAATTTCCTGAAAGAGGCTTGGATGATGAGAAAAAAACTAATGGATAAAGCAATTTAATAAGATTGATAAATAGCCAAAGTAATTGATGAAAAATAGGCACTCATATATGTGTATGTAAATATATAACTAATAATGACAATAGGCACCAGTATGTGTATGTAAATATCTTATCTAATTAATAATGACGATGGTGAAAAACCTAATCAAGTGATGACAAGGACAATCCTAATCAAGTGTGCCTGATACGTAAATATATAGTTATTAATGACAAGTGTGAAAAAAGCTTAATAAGATGACAAAGATAATAAATTATGCAAAACAAACAATACAAAAAGAAATAAACAAGACATAATGTATATTTAAGAGATGCCGAAGTAAAGGCAATATCTCGAACCTCAAACAGAACAGTATAGTAGTTAGAGTGCTTGCCCTTCAATCACTGGGTCGGTAGTTTAAAGCTGGCACTATTTTACTAGGGAGGTACCACCATGAGTGGGCATCACCTAGTGGGGAGTTGAGACTTGCCATGGCTGTCATCTGCCTGATAAGCAGCAAAACAGTAGCTTTAAATGAGGACCTAAACCAGCGAACCTTAACTGTAACTTTTAATAACAACCTCTCTGGACAAGATAAACAAAGTACTCTTGAACTACATTTACACATGTAAATCCTTGTGACTAATGTCCTGCATTGGGGGCTTAATAATTATTCCCATTCTTTGATGCACTCCTTCCAAATAGCTGGTGAAGAGATATAAATACCGCTTCAGTAACTCAGGAATTTTTAGCTCGGAGTACAATCTTTAAAAATCGAAGAACAGCATGGTGACCTTTAAAGTGAAAGCGATTCTTCAAGTATCGCCCACCACTTTATATACAGCAATTTTCCCACTAACTTAACAATTCAAAACTAATATTCAAGTCCAATTAACCCTCGCAATAAAAAAAATAATAGAATTTTGTCTCCAACTTCCATGAGTGGAAGAAAAACTTTAGCTTCAGTCTATTACTTAAAAACTTCTTTGTCAACAAACAGCCCCCAAATTAAACTTCTCAAATATACCCCATTAATGGTACTACCAACTTCTTTTTCCTTTCATTAAAAGAATTTACTTACAAGACAGGCGTACACTGCATATCTAACTAATGTATATAAATATTTTTCAAACATATTGAATCAATCTAATTTTCACTTTATATTTATTTCTAGATCAGTCACTAAATAAAGGCGCAACATTTTCACTCAGTTATGTTCTGGTGATGATTTTCTATTATCACTCCCATAAAATTTGCCTTCGCTAAATGTTTTTAGGAATGTCACTCAATCACTCTAGAAATTTGCAATCAGAAAAGAACGTGTAGATGTGAATATAGTCCATTTGACGCTCAAACATTTCACTGAATCCATGCGTGATCTAATCAGTGACGAAGTGGTTTATCTTAAAATAAAATTCCCGAATTTCAGCTCTAACAAGTTTATGTATGACACGAACTGGGAACAAAATGGGTTAGAATGGACTTAGTTATTCTCTCCGTGTAATATCATACTAAATGTTTATAGAGATGTACATATAATGCCAATGAAAGGAATTACAAACTATATGCGGTCCGCTAGCCCGGTAGTCGCCTAAGAAAGTGAATCCATTACAATTCCCCAAGACTCATAACCAGAATTAAATATAGTAGGTACTCGTATACACTCAATTTATCGCGGTAAATACATAATGAACGCCTAAACAAGAAGAACTCTAAGGGTTTCATCCCTAAATATGCGGATAGAGGCAATGTTTAGTATATAGGGAGAATTAAAAGTTGAGGCTTATAAGCCCTCCACAAAGGGAAAGTGGAAATATGCCAAAATAAAAAGGATCTCAATGCACTAACTTCGAAGAGGGTAGTTCATCTTTTAAAGAATATAGGATTATCGCCTAAAATACGAACTCAATTACTCAACCGCATAAGTATTATATATAGGCGGCTTAGCCCATGGACAGACTAAAAAACTAGAGAACAGATAAAGAACGAAGATAAAAAGAGAGAAATTCTGAATGGGGTTGGGATGTGTAAGAAGTGAAAGTTAAACTCTACACAAGTTTTTAAAGATTTATTTATATATATATATATATATATATGTATATATATACATATGTATATTTATATATTTATATATAAACACGTAGGGCTAATAAAATGTCACAAATACATTACTCCTGGCGTTTAATTTCATAATTTTGCCATAAAAATAGTTTGATTTCATTGCAGTACATTTTTATAGATGTTACTGGAAATAAGATCAAACAACCACAGTATACACGCAGGAGAATAAAAAAATATGAAAAATACCTTCATGTCAGTGAGGGAAAGAAACTGAAAGCCCATTTTTAAGTGGAAAACGAGAGTTCTACACAAATAATTGCGTGCAAATACAATGTACATTCATAGACTAACTAGCCCTTGCACATTCAGAGAATCGTTATTTATGATAAAAATGAACAATGGAATGCCGATAACGTGGTTCCTTGAGAATCCTATTTCAAAGAGTTGCAGGGCTCTTTCTATAAAATAGGGAAGCCTTTGGCATCAAATTCCAAGGTTTAATAGGCGAGGAACTCCACAAATGAGCGCTCGATGGATTTATGAAATCCTAAAAATTGCTATCTGTATAAATTAAGGAAATAATATGCCAATGCTAATAAATAAAAAACCAAAGAGAATTAGGAAATAAAACGATTTATGTATATGTTAAACTGTACAAAAAGATTTGAGGCAAGCGGTCGTTTGAGTCTCGCGTTTTACCCACGAACATACAAAGATATCAAATGTGACCATCTGGATAAATACGAGGATCGTACACAAACAAACATACGCATTTTTGGAACATTTTTCAGTAGGTGAACAAATATAGGCTCTGACTAGAGAAATTTCACAGATACCTGCAACAAACGATTGCTCATAATGAAGCCCAATCTATCGGAATTAAATAGACAAAACAGGTACACAGAGCTGTCGGAAACTCCGCAAAAGGGGTGGAAGTAAAGAACAAACTAGATGACTGGGTCCATCCCACAGACAAGTCAAGGTCATGCTCCTTAGAGACGAAATATATATATATATTTATATATATATATATATATATATATATATATATATATATATATAGAGAGAGAGAGAGAGAGAGAGAGAGAGAGAGTAAGAGAGAGAGAGAGAGAGAGAGACATACTCTCATTATTCAGAAGAAGAATCATTATTTCTAATCCAATAACTTAATTCATCCCCTTATTAGCGTAACAGAATCTTATTTACTCGCTTAAGTCCTCTTGCCTTTAGACTCTATACTTCGCGTAAAACAGTAAGCCTACACATTCAATGCAAATAACTAGAGACGTTTCCCCCTGCCCCTTTAGTAGGCCAATTCAAGAATAAAGTTATATTTTCTTTGCCACGTCCTTTCAAAGTCCTTCACTTACCATGATTACCGAGACACCTTCGGTAAGCCCAGGCTAATGCATACCCCTCGTGAGAAATTATAATGAGTCAGAACCAATTCAACAAAGGCGTAAAGTAGGTCCACTGCCTAAAGGCCTCGTCCCCCGTCGACCCCAATAGCAATAAGGACTCTTCAATACACGCCATAATTAACAACCGCACACCCTAAACCTGGTAACCTATAACACCACATAAACGAGTAACACCCACCGGTACCATCAACACATCCCCATATAGAGATACATAAGATACGATTTATAGAACCAATGCAACAAAAAAGGGCTACCATATACGATCAAAGATTTGTAGCCCAATAAGCTCTGAAGAAGAATGGTAAGATCAAAACAAGAAATACCAAACATGACCAAAATATAAAACTGAATAGAGAATCCAAACATGAATATAAATAACACTATGAAGCTCTTTACCTGAGAACGAAGAATATCAGAGGGGGGAAGAAAACGATCACCTACTGCCACTTTTAAAGATCAGCATCACCATATCAGTGCCAGTAAAATTAACTTACAGTTATATAAAATAGAAAAGACACCCTTTTAAAGGGAGAAAACATCCCAAGTAGTGATGGAAGGTACCGATTGGCATATTTAAATGGAATTAGGAAAATTAGATTGCGGAGATTCAAGTAGAAAAGACACTTTACCAAGGCAAGATCAAATGTACAACCGCAATCTTCCAAACTATCACCTAAACGGATTTTAACGAGAAAAGAAATGGCAGAGGCTGAAGTCATACTCATCTTTCTCCAGTATCGAAACATAATAGGGAAAAAACATACTAGAAAGACATAAAATTCAATATCACAGGTCCAACAAAATCGAAAACTTCGACAGCTACTAAAAATTACCCTACTTCATTGTGAACGATTGACATAATAAAGATTCAGCCTACGTTAATATTATCCGAAATACCGAAACATGCATTGCGCTAACCGCAGAAGACGGCAGAGAGATTATAATACTGATATAAAAAATATTCTAATACCTTGTTCATTCTACCCGACGAATAATTCCATTGGTGGTACTACATTTAGAACACCTAGAGGAGGCATTGCCTATAAAATTCCCCCACCATTAGACGACTCATATGTGACAACAGGGTATCAATCTCTAAGCAGAAGATATATACCGATACACAATCTAATCACACTCTTCGCCAATATGAAATCGGTAATATTTGTTGTAGGTGTGAACGCTAGGTGTGAAGTCGCTCCCTATACTAGCACTAACTAAAGTAGTAAAAACCTGGAAAACTGCTAGAACTAAAAATTGCAAAAGGCGCTGAAAAACCACTTGTTGTACTCTCAAATGTGTACTTTTCGTTTAATTACTATATAAACCTATGGAAAGTAGTTTCGTCCATTCGCGAGGCCATTCTTATTAAAGTCTCAACAAGTTCAATTCAAGTTCTAATCAGATAAAGGTAATCATACGAGCGCGCAGATTTGATAGCATTCTAAACCATGTATCAAGAATATAGCCTAACCTAACTGGAATCTGCCAAACTGGGAGATTTTGGTGAGAAACTAAAGCTGATTAATAACAAATTAATATATGACGAGCAGAAAATCCTATAAAAGATAAATTATAAGACTTTAACAGCTACACTCTTGATATCTGCTATGGTTGCATTTATTCTTCATGAAGCAAAAATACTTGCAAACTATAGAGATAAGTTACAGAAAGGGGGCCAGTAAAGGAACAGCTAAGGGAAACCAGGAATAACTTTTAAAATCTTATTATCAAGTAAAAAGCATAGATTTGGGAGAGGCTAAGTGAGTAACTGGATAAAGAATTAGGTTTAGAACTTTCTGGTAAATGATTAAAAGATATCGAGACAAGCCACCTGGTAAAAACATGAAACTGATAGAAATGCGACATGTAAAATAGGGTTAAAGAAGAAGAACCACAGAAATGCAGTACCAGACATCATTAATGACTTCTAAACGTCATGAACACAGCCTTTATTGTAAAGTATTTGTCTGACGACTGAAGGTTTCCTAAAATCATTTTCATTCGGAAGAACGGAAAGATTCAAATTACACCGACCAATCTATTTTTGAATTTGGGAGCAAAATATTTTTAAAAAATCACTGCAAACAACGTCGGGTCATATCTCGATTCCAACGTTTCCAAATTATTAACAAAATAGCTTCAAGATGTAAAGACGAATATAAACGGCTCTCGCAATGATTAATTAGAATCGAGTAAACATAAACAAATATGAAGATTTTCTACCAAAGCTATATTATAAAAGGATTTGATAATGAGGCGGCGAAGCCTGGAATTAAAAATATTACAAATATAATTGAACTAACTTCTAGTTAAAATAGACTGTGATTAAATCATGGATATTGAGGGCATTTATTGAGGGCATTTATAGTCTGCAAAGGGCAGAATTTTATTTGAGAGCAGATGTCAGCTATGGGGAGTGTGTCAACTCCGCAATGAATCAAAGTATATCCAATTTTTAGATACCGTAAAAAAAAGAACGAACTGTCAAATGAATGACTGCCTTGAAAATAGAAAATCTTAACGAATACGAATGCTACTGGCAAATTTCTACAAATATTATTAAATTTACCATCATCCCTATAGTTTCAACAAAATTAGTTGGAGTACAAGTAGGGGAAAAAATATATGCATATATGACATAGCTCACACAAAAAACCCGAAATCCAAACACTTAACTTTCTTACAATAATTTATATATTTATCCACTTTGTTATGTGCAATAACATAACGTTCTTCCTCTAAGAACATCAAAGACTTCAAAATAAATTGAAGAATAGAACAAAAGGACTAATTTTCGTGCAGTTATTTCGAAGGCGAAACTTACAGCTCTCAAACAGAAGGAAAGGTTCTGCGTCTGATAATTAGAAGTAAAAGATGTAGGAAGCACTCCCTTTAATGATTTCCCAGAAGAAAAACAACTTACGAGTATTATACACTCGTAGAACCATGAATGGAATGAATATGAAGAAGATATATCAACCACTTATTCACTGTGTAAAAGTGTATCTTCCCCTCGATAGCATTTTATCCATCTTTCAAACAAGTATCAAGGAGTTTCAGAATAAAGCAATCCAGATAAGTACAGGGACAAGACGAAAAAAAGGACGCTATATTTATAATTGTCTTATCGCGACGGGCAAGAATTACGAATATAAACAAAATAATAAGAGAGTGCAAAGAAGACAATAAGAGCTATCGAAGTAAACGACATGAACATACAGACAAATTATCTCAGTAGTAAGCAAACGAGATTAATCAGCTTTTCATACGATTATGAACAAGCGGAGGGAGAGAAAATAGGTATTTAAGAAGGAAAGAATAGAAGAAACCATATTCATCACCAGTCCATCCTCTATATATCCCAACCTTTGATAGGAGGATGGAACCCTCTTGCTCCGACCTACCTCAATTCTACAGTACAAAGAAGGGCAAGAAAGGAGACAAAACTGGGCAAAACATACTACCTATCAAGAAATCAGAACCTTGTCTAAGATCTAAATAAGACCATCACTAAAATACTGAAAATAAAAGACTCTAAATAACATTTGACATGAACTGCACGAGAAAAATTAAATAGTGAGAGGGAAGATGGAGATAAATACTTTGCTTAACAGCGAGTCCTAAACGCTACAAACATGGGAGTAGCTAAAGCAACAATACAATAAATTAAAGCTGTACAAACTAACATAAATATTCACCAAGTAAAATGATATGTTTTATTATTGTGTTTTATATATGCTTATCTGGCTAATATTGGAAAACCAGGTATCTTGCTAGAGAAACTTAACACCATTCTAGAAAAACAAAAAAAGGATTTTCTTAGAGTTAATCAGAAATCAGAGACTAAAGACTCAGATGAAATTGAAATGGAAAGTTAAGGTGGATTGAAAGCGAAACGGAAAAAGAAACAGCACCACCAAATTAATCACAAAGGACAGAGTCGTATGCAAACAAAACAGCTTAGCCTGAAAATATATCCAAAGAAAAAAACAGGTTTACTAAGGAAACAGCAAAAAAAGACATTTTCCTGGCATTGAAAGAAGAAAGAAGCAAATGTGTATAGGAATACTGCTTATGGCAATGAAAGTAAGTATGTATGAGATGTGGTAAATAACTCAAACGGAAGATGGCAATAAGTAGGAAGTAGGAAGTTCAATCCAAGGGCATACATCACTAGACAGACCTCCCCGAAGGACGAATAGGAATAAAAAAATTTAAAGACCAAACACAACAAAATGGATAAATTAAAAATATAGAAAACTTGAAATACTGCATATTAACATTAACGAAAAATTACCTCGAAATTAAGCCTATAATTAGAGATTAAAACCTAGATATACTTATAAAATGAGATTAGGAAGTAATAATAGAAATATTTTTTAATTAATACGTCATAACAACAAATCCAAATAATCCAAGTTCAATTTGGAGAAAAAACGAAAAAGATCTAAAGATATACCATATCAGAAACAGCCTAAACTTCTCTAGTCGTGATCGACGATTAAGGAAATCTACTAACAGACGTATTTTATAAAGCCAGGGGTTAAGAACATAACACCTAAATACTACTTTCCACTCTACAATTTCTCAAAATATTTTGCATACCCTTTTTTAAGACGTGAGAAGTAATACTATGCCATACAATTTTGAAGTCCTTCGTTTCTAAAGGACATCGCAAGGTTGGAAAGCGTACAAGCTAGGGCAACCAAACTTATTCCCTCTATCCGACATAAAAGTTACGAGGATATACCTAGGGAATTAGATCTGTTCTCGCTGGAAACCCGCAGACTGCGTGGTCAGCTCATCGAAGTTTTCAAAATACTTCGAAGGTTCGAAAATGTTGACTACCGGGATATTTTCACACTGAGTGAGAACAGAACGCGCAATCATGGCTTCAATCTGTGTGGAAATTTTTCCACCTACAGTATCTGCGGTAAGTGTAACGCACTTCAAGTGGAAGTTGCAACATTGAATCTGTTGACCAGTTCAAGTCAAGACTAGACAAAGTCTTGAAAAGTGGCCGTTTAGGGACGCCAAATAATTAAGCAGCCATGTGCCCGCTCGATTGCTAGTCCAAAGGTACCCTCTTTGAATGGACCGTAAGGTCTCCTAGGGTACCTTCTTACCTTGTAACTCCTTGTAACTCATTCCGACATAAAGCTCCAGGACAAACAGGGTGAAAGAAACTGATCTTTGATAAGCTACCATCGAACATTATAGAAGGAATGAGAAAATTATGCAACGCTTGTTTCAATAAAGAATATTTTCCCCACGCTTTCAAAACGGCTCAAATGCTCTCAATAACCAAGTCCGGCAAGCCAACGTCAAGGAAGGAGATGTATCCGCCATTTTCACTAGTGAAGCGGGAGGTAAGCTCTTCAAGAAAGTATTAAATTAAAGATATCACACATCCACTAAAAATTCCTTTTAGAATCCCAGCCAATTTGCATTCAGTGAAGGAAGAAACATTGTGACAATCAATCTAATTACACAGAAGATTGCCTAAGACAAAATGAAAGAGAGTTATGTGAGATTGTATATCAGGATATGTAAAAAGCTTTTGAAATGTTTCGCAAAGCGGGATGTATTTTAAGATTTTTCTGCTGTGTTTAATCAATAGAATGATTTACTTACATTAGGAAGTATTGGAACAATGGACGGCCGAACGAAAATAAGCCATTAATAGCAGAGCTCTTCAAAAAGGGAGGCATAAGTTGAACCCTGAAATCAGAGTAAAACTAGACGCCTCATTACCCGGCAAAACCACTTGCCTTAATATTCGATTTCCGGATGATGTCAGTCAAATTATACAAAGCACTAACATAAACTTGCTTATGCAAGTGGGTATGACCTCACGATATTGTCAATAACAAGGAAACTGTTATAAGATGTGATTTGGGGGATAGAAGACATCCCTATGCTCAAGAGTATGATTCACTCACAATGACGATAACTTCGATGTGACTCTTACAAGAAGTCAATTTGGGAAAGATCAGTAGAGAAAGAAGAATACATCTGCTTTGATGAAACTTTACAGTATAATTGAGACTGATTGGTGATTCCGAGTTAAAAGAAAGCACTTAAACAACCCTTCCACAAGCTAAAGAAAAAATTGGATATGAGAGCTGTTTGAGATGAAGCGAGTCCACTCACATGTCTTCAGAGGAAGGTATGTATACAAAATATAAGGCAAGCGTAAGAATAAGTGAGCATTTCCCTCACAAATAGTGGTCTAATTCAATCACGTAGTCCTTAAATCCTCAATATTACAACCATGGATGGAACGACAAATGGAACATCTATGTATAATAACAAATTTAGAGAAGTCGCCCCTCATATCAGAGCAAGGCGTCAACACAGACAGACCCCGAAAATTGAAAGGGAGGGGATATCCATATCACAGGTGAAATGGATTGTCCCTTTAAAATTTCACGTCTCTTCAACAGCACGAATAACGTAATCCTAATAGGCGATCTTAAAGCAATAGTTCAAGAATCAAAATAAAGATTACCTACTAACAAAATAGGCAGAGAGCAATATCTATCAAAGTGATAGAGCCAAAATTCGATACCTATATACCTCAGAACTGTGCAACAAAGCCTGATATACATATATATTGTGTAAGCAAAAAGGCACCATTTAATTACCATATGACTAGAGTTTTCAGCTAGTGCAGCGATCATTACGGGATATTCTTAAATATTAGTCAGAACTCTATTTTGAGATTTCAATCAGGCTAACGGAGAATTCCCAACGAGCTCCCTCGGACAAAGTGGTTTATGCAATAAAAATTGCCTTACTACAGCCTAACAAGAAACAGCTTCATTGGTTGCGTATAGAACTTTAGCTCATGCAAAATGGACAGCGGAAATAAAACAAAATGCGAACAATTCCATGAAACTATGTTTTAAATAGGTAGCGCATGGCGGATATAGTTTTCAGCAAATAAGACTGAAAATAGAACGAACCTAATATTTTTATCGCGAACAAGGGGAAATTAAGAATCTTCCTCCTCCATTTCAGGAATGAAACGAAAATGCACATACCATTGAAGCTCCGAGTGAAAAGAAACAAAAGTTTGTTATTGCCACTAAGAAATAATAATATATGACTTAATGTCTACTTAAAGATGACCCAAGCTCATCATCACGTCGACTGTGAGAGCCAAGACTTTATAGGAGTGGGGCAATAATAAAAATGTTGAAATATAAGATACTTTCATCCCCTCTCCTATAAATATTCAAGATTAACCAATAAAAACTACGTAAAGGCTGCTTCCAATATCATTCAATGGAATAATATGACATACTCGGTACCTGCTTAAACACAGGCTACTTTGACGATAAGTTCAAATTAGCAGAGAAATATATAATTCAAAGAGAAAGAAAACAAACAAAATGGAAAAATTTCGTCTAAGAAAAAAATAAAATATGGAAAATTTCTAAAGCATCTAGAAGAATGAAATCTTAAGAACTCAAGGAGGAGAAACAGTACCGCAATGCCAATTGCTACTGGGCAAGGAAAAATAGCCAAATCCGAAAACGAAGGTTTAAGTGTTGACACAGTGTGATAAAAAATCTTGTAACTGAGTATTATATGAAACAAACTAGAAACGCTACTCTATAATTATGTGTTCTAGTGCCAAGAGTTTGTTATAATTTACGGTTACAATTGATAACCCTTCTACCTTGTAGGGGAATTGTCTTAGGGTGCTAACCTTTCCTCAAAGCCTTTCCTTAGTATCTACACTCACTAAGAACAAGAAAATGGAAAAGTAGAGTGTTAACTAAGAAGATAAAGAAAAAGGACAAAGTAACCTAAGAAGTCGAAGTCGGTGGTGGCTCGTTAACATATCAATTGTAACAAACTAACCGATATCAAACAAAATTTACATTCTTAGAAATTGACTTAAAATACAAATACTCAAAACAAAGGAGAAAAGGGACACACTTTACACAAAAATAGCAAACAACCTAGACAAATCAAACAGCAATAAAAACACAAAATAGCAATAAAAACTGACAAAAACATAACAAATTCAAAAGATTACTCTGATCTCCAAATGATTTACATACCTATGCAATACTGTTACTTCCATCTAATTTCGCCGTCTTTTATTAATACGGCATCGTTTTTCGACATCACTTTAAAAACACTTTAACCCGCATATAACTATCTACACTTTCCTTCACCTATCACCTATGTCATCGAAGAAGGAAGCAGAATATTTTACAGTACATCGTCTATAACCTTCATAAATTATTTTTTACGCAGTTTCTCACAAGACTAAAAATAGCTTTAAACATCCTCTCTTCATAGAACTCGTAGCCGAAAACAAGAAATATAACGATCATATCGAACTATATATTTTAATCAGGAAATAAAATAGACCCTATGAATATAGAAATTCCAGCTCTCATTACTCTCTCACCGCGCGATGCTACCGTGAATAGGCTTCATCACCAATTAATTCTTCTCAACCCAGTTTGAAAGCATAAGCTCATATATAATTGTGGTTTCTTGGAAAAGGCAGGTTTGGGGATTATCACACTGCTAATACTAGACTCAGAGAACCACGGGCAGGGACTATATTACAATCCTTTAGCTAAAAACACTGAGTGCTCATCTATGACCACATAGGGAGAAATTCTTACATTGATCACGTTAATAGGTGGACTTAACCACAACAGAGTGTTGTTGGTCGGGCAGGAAAAGCTCACACTCTGAACACAAAATCCTCTGCACAGACTGATTCTTGACTTTTCCTAAAGCCAAACAAGTGCAAGGTAAAACAGGACCAAGAAGATATGGCGAAAAAATATAAGACGTTCGTAGTAATTGTACTCACCAAAGACATTTCTTCGGTGCCTACACAAAAATGAGCAGAAACCAAGAAAACAGCATAATTAGTCATCTGCAGCACTGAAGGAAATGTTGATTCTCTTTCTGTTATCAGAAATGACAATTAAAGCCATTAGAGAGCTAAACTTGGAAAGCTCGATCAGTGAGTTGGCGAACACATCTCTTCCAAATTGAAGGAATAAATAAAAAAAACTCGCTCATGGGCGAGGTTAAAAGGAAGTACTTAAATTCAAGAACAGAGAATGAGACCGAAAATAATTACATGCCATTAAAGTCATGTTCAAAGAAACATAGGTAACAAAAAGTGAAATATAACGAGGATTACTAGCCTTTCTTTTAAGAGTAACTCCAAACCAGCGTGCAAGCTTGTTTCAAGTACTATGCCCTAGATAAACACGTTAAATAAAATTGACTTCATAAGGACCTAACTCTTTGTTCGGAGTGCGCGAGAAAGATACCTGAGAGAAGGCACCAGCAACAAAGATACGTGGTTAATTGAAAGGACACTAGCCATGGCTTGTGCCAGCAAAAGAAACATAATCGAACAAAGTGAAATTAGAAAACAAAAATTGACCTATGCAAAAATAGCCCAGGCAACGATTGATCAACTTCAAATCCTTTAAATTTAATAGAACTTAAGCAGAAAATGTCATAATATTTATTGACATTACCTGATGATATGCATCTAATCTAAAGATCAGGCTAAAGAATAACGAAGTAATGAGATGTAGTTCCCCGAGAACCATCCATCTGCATATGTACAGATGGAATAAATATAGAATTCCCTCCCGCCCCCTACCTCGGAATCTCCAAAATAAGCCAACCAATCACGCCAAAGGAGAAAAAAGAAGCAACATACATAGCAGAGAAAGACACAAATAACAAGAGTCATGGGAAAGGGAAACTAATATAAATCTAGATTGTGAAGAAGGCGTAACAACAGAAAACGTTAGGTCATTTTGAATGACATACATTGACAAAATCAGCTGCCACACCATAGGCGAAACAAGGAAAGCAATAATCTCACCCTGCTGTTTTATACCAAAAAACAATGGAACTTTACCTTAATGGCATCTAAACGACCTAATCGAATGATTAAGAGAGGTAGCCAAATGGGTGGTATCAAGTCCCTTTCCCAGAGGAAGAAATAGAAAAGGCATTAACAACATGGCATATAAGAATAATCACAAACTTTTGCCACATCCAGAACAAGACCAATTTAAGATGGAAAGGAATGCAAAACACGATGACGCACTGCTTCCTCAGTAGCAAACTTACAATGAAACACAACAAAGTAGACAGACCAAACAGATACAAATAAATAAAACCTAAATATTGGGTATAAAAGTAAAAATCATATGCCATAACGTTGCTTGATGAAACGAAAAAATTCATGCACTTTACAACCCATAAATGACTGAAGACTCAGGAATAATGTTAATCAAATAATTTAGTAGCAATTCCGACACCGAAAACATTAAGTTATTCATATAACTACGATGTAATAACTAATACTAAATCATAATACAAATACGACGGAGAAGTGATAGCAACAAAAGGAAACATAAAATACAGCAAGATAGCAGGACTAGACGTTTCTTACCTGGCACTATGAATTGAAACAGATATATTGCGCAAAACAAAGCTATCCATCCGCAATAAGTGCCTATCTCTTGATACTAAATGACATGGAAGTTTTTGTCAAACCAACCATCTTTATGGGGGTCCAAGTGCAAGTACAATTACTTCTTTATAAAAAAAATCCCCAAAACAACCCTAGGCGCAAAAAGATGAGAAAACAAAGACTGACAGACATAACAAATTAACTTCAGGGGTCTGAGGTATAAAACCAAAATTACATAAAAACAAACTAGGTCGTAAATTCCGAATAAATAAATTAAAAAAATAGTGTCTCTCGGTAAACTATATTTTAGACCCTCTTTACGCTCAACTCCTCCTACTGTCCCTTTACTCTTTATCAAGACGTAGGCCATCCATTGATAGACTGTTGAAGTAGGTCCATGTAGGAATGTCTTAGACTTTAATGATTTTTACAGATTCTTTCCTCGAATTTTTCTTACATCATTTTCCTCAATGGGGAACATAAAGAAATTGATTACTACTCAACACAGAGATCTTCAAATAAGAGATTTTTACCCAGCAGTACATTTATATACGGCTATACCTTAATAGGTGATTTACGTAAGCTATGATCGAAAGAGATCAATGTAACAGTCTTCCTTTAAGGTTCTTGCAAAATAAAAACGATACAAACATTGAGAAGATAGTGTCGCAAGACTGCTAAACAGAATAATAAACGTGAACTTGGTGAAAATCTTTGACACGCTTAAAAGGTACGTCACAATTTATCAAAAGTAGAAGATAGAGAAAAGCTCTTAATCATCTGAAGAAAAGAAACCTGGAACTCATTAGGCCTCATAATCATATTGCAGAGAGCTTTTATCTTTTATGTGTCAAACACCTTAAAATGATTGAAGAACTCTACCAGGAATGAATAAAAAAGTAATAACAGATAATCAAATTTTGGCTTTGGTGATGATATTAATAAAATTTGGACATCATTCGTAAATATTCGTACTCAATATTTACAATATTTGGCAGTGAAAAATAAAAAACACTGTCCTATCAGCTAGTTTTAGTGTTTATAGTAACACTGGCAAAAATACAGAAAAAAGAATACATACAAGTTGGAACTATCATAAAGATATCTAGCTACAGACCTGAAGTACAAGGATTGCTGAGCGTCACACAACATGTTCGACTGCAGTTAAAAAAATTGCGTTGCTTATGAATATAAAAGGTCTGCAGAGAAAAATGTCACATGCTTTCACCTATTTTGATTTATGACTTTCAAAACATTAAAAAATTCAATGACTAACCTTAGGAGGACCTTGGAGTTAAATCATTAGAAAGAGTATGTAAAACAACTTAATGATTTAAAATTTCGTTAGAATCGGCCGAATAGTTACAATGTTTTTACAAAAACAAATAATGCAAAACGGGCACCGATGAACCGACGGATCAACAACATAGTGAGATGTAGAGTCGCCAGCTACAACACTTGCACACGACTAATAACGACGTCAAGGGATTTAAAAATGTTCCTGGCCTTACTCAGCCCTAGTAGTGCGATGGAGAGTAAAGAAGTATAAAAGAAAACGGAAATAAAGTGTGACAAAAAAGTAGAAGAGGAAATAGAACGTGCCCGTCCGTGAGCCCCGACTGATAGGACATAATACCGCTGGTCTTGGATTTCAACGATCTATCGAAAGTCTTCAAGTAATCGTAGCCTGTCTTCAGATTGAACGTATGAGGAAATGATAGAATTAAGAATTATGACTAGGTGATAGACCGCAGTAATTGTCTGGCTGGTAGTGGGCGGGAGCGGTTCGAATTGGTTGTGAGTTTTTTAAATGTTTGCTAGGCGTATCTGCTATGCAGTTTTAAATATAAATTTATACTATTGTAGTTTTGGAGGAGATATTTAACTTTCTTCGTAGCTCGTTGAGATAAGTTTGGATTATAGTTCGAAACCTCCTCACGCGCTGAAGGATTCTGTTCATTTTTGATACATCCATGATTATTATTCTTGTTGAGGATTACATAAAGAGAGAATATTTCACTGCACGATGAATGACAATTTCGGTGTATTCTCTTAGTTTGCTAGCTGTGCACCGAAGAGGGGGAGTCATTAGAATAGTTTGATTGCGTACTCTGTACCTAATGGCTCCGGCGGCAAGCTCAGTGGAAGGTTTCTGATCATTGTTACATTTGCTGGTTGCTATATACGAATTATACTTGTAAACAGCATCTTGATCGTTATTCTCTTTGACAAATGTCGTTATGTTAAATACTGATAATTAAGAAGTTGGTGTAGGAAGTCTTCTTTACTATTAAATTAATTGAAATTAATAAGTTGGTTTTTATTACCCGGCAATTCGACGAGTCTGCGAAACTCTACGGCAACATGAACAAAGAGGCCCATCGGAAGTTTTTTCTACAAGTCCTTTATTGCGGCAAGTATATCGGGTGGCCCCAACTCCCAAAATGTGGCATTTATAAAAAAATAATATATCAGTAACCTCGTTCCTATTCATAACAATTATCATATGCAACATACTTTCAAACTTCCTCTTTCGAATGCAAGAAACGGAATTTAGATAGCTTTTATAGTTTTATTTTCACTTCACAAAAAACAACGTGAGTAAAACAGAAAACGAATATTGAGATAAAGTATAATTGTCTAATATCATGCATGAATTTTCACGTTCTTACAAAAGCCATATTATGGATGTCTTTATTTACAGTTCCTCAGTACTTATAATGACTGTGAAAAGATGATCGTATTCTCATTAAAGCTTGTTATTGTGAAAAGTGATGGAAAACAGGAAGGGTGTTGCAAGAATTTCATGTAAAAATGTGGAAAAGACTTAAAAATGATTATTAAAATGGGAAGTGATAACAGAAAACAAGGAAGCGGTAGACCTCAAACAGCTTCAGAACCAAAAAAGGTGAATTAAATTAATGATAATATCTGCTCTAAACAAGATAAACCAGGAAGTCATTTATCGCAAAGAACAAGTGTTAAAAACTTGAATATTGGAAGGAGTTTTGAAGAACGAATAATTAAGATATAAAAGCTAAAAGCGTTCAAAAGAATAGCATCTTCTAGAAAAAATTGTACTATTAAGGATACAAGAAAAATAAGATATAGACAGTTACTTGATAACTTCCCTGTTGCTGATGTTAAAAAATTGTAATCACGGATGAGAAAGATTTCACTTTAGAAATTCCGCAAAACCGCCAAAATTATTTTGTTGACGGGCGTGGTAAAAAGTGACATTCCGTTGAACAGATTCTATAATTAAACTTCCGGAATTCTCAAAAAGGTTATGATATCTGCAGGAGTCTCAGGGAATGGAAAAAAGGCGTTAATTTTTTGAATGAACTCATGTAAACAAAGTTGTTGCGTGATTGCCTTTGAACGTATCAAAAGAAAGACTATTTCGCAACAAGATGGAGCACCTTCGCATACAAGTCACGCCACACAGTCGTTTCTAATTAGCGAAAGGCAATGATTTTGAACAAAAATGAGTGGTCACGGCTAAGTGCAGATTGTAACCCAATGGAATACTCAATTTGGCAGTTAATAAAAGAAAAAGTTCACCGAGGTCGGAGTGAAAAATTCACAGAACCAGAACTGAAAAGCAAAATATGTGAATATTGGCATTAAGGAAGTAAGAGAAAGTTGGTGTGTGTGGAAAAAAAGGCTCAGATAAGTGATACAGCAAAGTGGTGGTCAAATCGATCATTTACTGAGGGTATGTAAGTTAAAATTCTGATTATCTATTTCTTTACATTCGATATTCGTGGTGTTTTACCCATTTTCTTATTTTTGTGAAGTGCAAGGCAACTATAAAAGGTATTTAAATTCCG
Organism: Ceratothoa steindachneri; assembly: GCA_963969495.1. Classification (NCBI taxonomy): domain Eukaryota; kingdom Metazoa; phylum Arthropoda; class Malacostraca; order Isopoda; family Cymothoidae; genus Ceratothoa; species Ceratothoa steindachneri. The sequence goes on from OZ018325.1 coordinate 11,270,334, forward strand.
TTTTTGCATTCGAAAAAGAAAGTTTAAAAGTATCTTGCATATAAAAATGGCCATGAAGAGGAAGGAGGTTACTGAGATATTGATTTTTAAAAAATGCATAATTTTTGAAGGTCACACGATATATATATATATATATATATATATATATATATATATATATATATATATATATATATATATATATATATATTATATATATATATATATATATATATATATATATATATATTTATATATATATATATATATATATATATATATATATATATATATATATATATATATATATATATATATATATATATATATATAAAACACTACAAACCTACACTCATTGAAGATTTAAGTGCAATATCATTATTAATTAACTAATTTTAACTACAGTTTGTTAGTTGGTTTGCCTTTTAATAAACTAAGCGTCAATGTAACCTATATATACTAGCCCCTTGTTAAACCTACCCTTCACTCTCTAGGATGGATCCGCTTTAGTAAGTACCCAAATTTTCCGTTTTTATATTAAATGTTTTTAGCTCTTACAGTCTTTACAAAATTAAAAAAAAAAAGTTTAAATTTATTATCTTTAAATAATGCCAGGTCAATTTCTCTTATAGTTTGTAATTAATTTCTGCAATAATCCTTAAATTTATGAACTAATTTTTGAGTCAGTCTTAAAGCAAATTTAACTGTTGCCAAGTCATATTTAATTTAACTTGTAGTACTTTCTACTGATATTTTCTAATTGGTCAACTTTAAAATAATGTCTTGTTGGCCTTTTGAAGTTTTCTTCATACATATTAACTTTGTAAACTTATTCTAGCCTGAAGATGAAAACTTGTAGTTTTCGAAACGTAGTGAAAAATTAAAAGATGCTACATCCGTTTATCGTAGCTCTGGGATTTATCCTCAATATTATATATATATATATATATATATATATATATATATATATATATATATATATATATATATATATATATATATATATATACATATATACATATATATATATATATATATATATATATATATATATATATATATATATATATATATATATATATATATATATATATATATATATATATTACAACTGAAAGAAGAATTGGACGCAAATGAGACAAGAAACCGGAGTTACTGTGCCTGGTAGCTTAGGGGCAAAGCATCTGACCGGCAATCAACAGACCTGAGTTCGAGTCACGGCTAGGAATTTTCAAAAAGTTTTTTCCTTGGCGAAATTTCTCTCTTCTCGCTAAAAGATCGCCTTCACTGTGCCACCCTCTGCTTCCTTTGATTCTAGGTTCTTCTAATGTCTCTTTCTCTTGCCTTTAAAAAACTCCGGTTTCGTGTCTCATTTGCTCATTCGCGTCTAATTCTTCTTTCTCTTGTACTATATGTATTTATAGTCAGCTATACAAGGTTTCTGCATCTTTCTTTCTGTTTTCAAATTTACTTGAAAGGCAGTAAATAAAAATGACGTAGCCCTGTAGTGGTTGTATGATAACTCGCAGAACCTGTATTTGCTCTTTCTTTTAAATATATATGTATATATATATATATATATATATATATATATATATATATATATATATATATATATTCATATAGCCAAGGTAATAATATATAAAAGACATCCAAAGGTATATACAACCCTGAATGACTAATTCTTAATATTATATTAAATTCTTTTTAACATCCTCTCAATAATTAAAGGAAGTCCTAATTTATGCAATAGAGGGGGTGGTTGACGTTGAATAAGCCCGCTGTTTCCACTTGCTCAGGGGAAAAGGGAATGTTCCTTAAAACAAATGAATGTCGACAATGTTAGTGACGTCACAAGGAAGAAGATTTTAGGGAAAGGAAAAATGGGCCGTCATTGTTATTGTTGTCAACGCCAACTACAACTGTCAAAACCAAACACAATTTTCTTTGATTTCAAGACACTGAAAAAAGGTTTCCTGTGGAAATCCTAAATATCATTACCGTCAAAAACATATTGACTAAAAATCAAAATAAACGTGAGGCCTGGGCCTAAAACCTCGAACAGTTACTGTAAAAAAACAACCACTGTCCCCGTCCAATTTATTGGAGAACACGTGCGATGGTATCCCGCCATGGACGACGTCACTTCCTGTTCGAACATTGACGAATTTTCCACTCCTGAGCGCATTGAGAAAATATTCCCAAATCCTGCTAACTCGTCCCACATTCCTCGTCGAACGTCATCTTTGAAGATTGGCTATCTTCATCGGAAGGTTGGTTCGGATCGTGCCCCACTTGCCCCATCCCAAGAAGGACCTTCCTCGAAGTCAACGATCCATAATACTGAAACTTCCTCCAGTTTCAGTATTGTCAAGTTCCCCCTTTTGATCTGAGCCTAGTAACATTAATCAGTTAATTCTATTTGAGAATCCCCCCTCATAATAATTATTAAGAGACTATTTTAATTTAAATAATTCCAATTTGCCTATTATTATTCTTATTTTGATCTTTGTAAATAAAATTATATTTTTGTTGTTTCATCTTTATCTAACCTAGAACGATACTCTCGGCCTATTCAAGTAATCTCGCCAACCATTTATGCACTCTGTTTGATTATTAAGGATTTAAAACCCAACGCCTTTAGTTTGACCTAATAGTCGGTCGTTAATCCCTGCGAACAGTCCTTCAACGGTTCACGTTGCAGTAGGTGATTAAGTCCCCCCTCCATAATATAGGATTAGTGTGTGGTATAGAGTGGTTTTCCACGACAGTAACGAAGACATCAAGGACTCGTAAAATGTAAGTAGGCTTAACTCGATATGATTTCCCTTTATTGACTTTGCGTCTTCTGTTGAGGTAGGCGTTAAAATAAGATTTCAGCTGTTCCTTTCAGGTCATTACCTTAGGAGTAAAATTTGAGGGTTGAGAAGGTCTGAAAACTAACCAAGATATCGACTTAGAACATTCTGCTAGGCTTATTCAAGCAATTGTTATTAATCTTCTTCTCATCCCAATCAAGAAGATTTTTCTTTTAAAAGTCTAATAATATATATCCGTGAATTAAGATCTTGAGAGAAGACGTCCCAACAGTATTATCTATCTACAAGACATGTGAGCCAAAACCTTTTCCTCAACATAAAATAAATGATAAACATAAGCAGATTTCTCCATCTCCACCTAGACAAGTAAACATAATATAATTTCATCTGCCTGAAAAGGTACCTACTTTGTATCGTTTTAATTTACCTCCTACAGAACTTCAAAAGCTTTGCAAATTTTGTTCGGCTACTGATCATAGTTCTTTTAAATGTTCTACTTATGATAGTTTTCCTTCCTGTTTCAAACGATGTAAACAACTCGATACCATTTCCTTTTATTGCCTTTCGGACTTCTTTTGAGGTAGGCCTAAAACTAATATTTCTTATTTTTATATTATAAACTGGAGTTTGTAGGCCTCGTCTATTTAGCTCATTTTTATCGAGGCTGACATTTCAACTGTTCCTTCCAGGTCATTGATTACCTGGGGAGTAAAATTTAGGGTTGAGTGAGACCTTGGAGGTGCAAATTTCAAATAATAAAATTATGAAAAAAAACAAAAATGCGTATACATAATGATAATAATACATAATATTAGTAATAAATAATGATAATATATTATAATAATAAATATTTTGTTAAATAATATCACTATTAAATAAAAATAATAGATTATAATAAGAAGATTGATAATTCACTGGTCAACAACCAGGTTGCTTCCGAGACGAGAGTAGCAATTTCCAAATAATTTTAGGTCGCTGATAATGAATATCATGGTTCAAATTGTTTGTTAGCTCTACTTTTCAGATACACTTATGTATCACAACAGGTTCCAACAGGCCTGCGCACAGTGTGTTTCTTACCACACTCACACTCTCACTGCCCTTCAGTACTTTTCCAGTAGTAATAGAAGGTGGTTGTGCTGTGCAAGTTTACATTTTGAGATAAAAGATAGGTGGTTTTCTTAGTAAAACCATTTTAAACTCATAATAAATAAGTATTTATTGGGAAAATTATTAATATGCATGTGAGGCATTTTATATTAATTTTATTTTCGAACTGAATGATATAAATATTTCTGCTGAGCTGTGAATAAGGCAGACAACTTCTGCTATATTTGTGGTGAGGTGACCTTTGCATCACAGAAGTGGCCTATAACTGCTATAGTTAGAAAGGCACATCACCTATATTTGGGATGGAAGATTCGTGACCATGATAAGAAGTGGGCTCCTCACAAATGCTGAAACCCTTTGCTACTAACCTTCACCAATATTTGGGCAAGAAAAGGTAAATAATGCCTTTTGCGCTGTGTGAATGACGTGGCAAGCAAACAAACCACAACAACAATTCTTATTTCTGCATGACAAAAGGGCTTGTAAAAGAAGATAAAGGAGGCCATTGAATATCAAAATATTCTATCAGCTATTCGCACAGTTCCACATGGAGAATACTTACCTGCTTTTGATGCTCCAACATCGTTATCCTTCAAGTTAGATGAGTAAAGTGGTGAGGAGAAAGCAGATAAGGATTACAGAGCTGGATTACAGAGGGAACTAAATTTTAATAAAGCACACACACTCCTCTATGTCACATCTCATAACACAATGAAAACTCCATGCCCTTGTTAGTGATCAGCACTTACTCAAGAATAAGGCAGAGGTGCTAGGCTCTTGACGACTTCAACAGTGGAATCTCCTAGCTGCTGATGCGAAGATTTCAAAATTTCATGACTGTCAGCAGCAGTTCAACGATTTCTTTGTAAGACAAGGTGATTTAGTGGCCCGCAACAATATTAATGGTTTGAAGGAAGCCCTTGGCATCGAATACGAACCCAGACCCTGGAGGCTGTTCATTGATTCATCAAAAGTAAGTCTGAAAGGTGTCTTGCTGCACAACGACAATAGTAAACCATCAGTTCCTGTTGGCTATGAACCACATATGAAAGAAACTTATGAAAATAGAAAGCATATGTTGCAATGCATAAAAAATGATGGACATTAATGGCAACTGTGTGGTAACTTAAAAATTGTTTCTCTTGTGATGGGCTTAAAGGGAGGATACACCAAGTACTCCTGCTTTCTGTGTGATTGGGACAGTTGTGCAAGAGGCTGCACTATCTCAGGAGACTAGCTACCTCTTCAATTATTGAAGCCTGAGATAAAACATTTTCAACATTCCCTCTTACTGAAAAACACAAATTTTGCTACCACGACTAGTCATAAACATGGAGCTCATGAAAACTTGGTAAAAGCTATGGAAAAGTTTGGTGAGAGATTTAAGTATTAAATATCAAAAGTCCCATCATTGAGCTACGGTAAGATGAAAGAATAAGTTTTCATTGGTCCTCAGATTCGAGATCTTCTTAAAGATGGTGACTTTAAGATCAACCCTTTATGGAAAGGAGCAAGCTATTAAAGAGAATTCAAGTTAGTAGCAAACAGATTTCTCGGAAAGAAGGGAAGGAAACTAGGAAGAATTGGTGGAAAACCTCATCAAGGCTTACAAGAACATGGTTGTAAACATGTAACTTAAAATCCCCTTTTAGCACTCACATTTAGACTTTTTTACAGCGAACTGTGGGGCAATTCGTGACAAACATAGTGAAAGGTTTCACCAAGATATTTCAACCATAAAAAAGCGGTAGCAGGTTAAATGGAGCACAATAATGCTTCCAGACTACTGATGGACATTGGCAAGTAATGATTCTTCAGCCCACTATAAGTGTCAAGCAAAAAGGCAGAGAGTGGATATATATTAGGGTTTAAAACATAATAACACATACTGTACGTTATAATAAAATAATCAAATATTACCTGTCGCATATTTTTAAACTTACAAGTATAGCCAGTAATCATTTTTCAAGGTGATATTTAGATTCCTTTCATGAAAATACATAAGAATTAACTAATCTCATTTAAGGAGCTCACAACTTTTCTAAAATTGTTGAACATTGATAATAAGTATAATGTTGCAGGTTACATTTAATGTAATCCTTCGCAGACGACGCTGACCTTTGACCCTGTTGAAGTAGAAGAATTTAGGTATAACATGTTCATTGCATCTAGGGGGCTCATTGGTGGTTGATGAGTCCAATTCTGGATTTTCATACGTGACCACATATATTGAAGGAGAAGTTGCCGTTTGCACGTAGTGGTGCATTTCGTTGCTGTCTTATTTGTTCCACTAGGGTGTTGTAGCGGGTTGTGAGCACTTCAGTGCCTGTACGACAGGTCTGACGCCACTGTGGGCAGTCAGCAGCAATTATTTCTATCTTGGTGGGCTCAATGTCGCATTTCTTTAGCGAGGTTTTGATATTGTCTTCAAAGCGTTTAAGAAGCCATCCAGCATGTCACCTGCCCAGAGTAAGCTCTCCATAAAGGACCATACGGGGAAGCCTGTTCTTAGGCATGTGAATGATATGTTACACTCATCGCAGTTGACGTTGCGTGAGGATGTACTCAAGAGGGCCAATTTGTGCTCATCTACGAATTTAGACATGGGGTACCCCATGCCACTACTTGAGCCTTAAAATTCACTATATGCAGTTGGTGTGAAAGGCTTCCAGATTTTTCAAATGGTGCCGATATGGAACCCATGATTCACTGCTGTAAAAAAGGATAGAGAGACATATTACTCTATACACAGACACCTTGGTGGTAGTGGTGGTGGTGATGAGGTATCCTTAAGGAAGACCCTGCGGACAACCTTCCAAAGGCAACAGAGGCTAGCCTAATACGGCGTTGAACCTCACGGGTTAGGTCGCAGGAGTTGGTAAGTACAAAGCCCAGGTAAGTTAACTCTTCTACTAAGACAGATCGAGGGGAAAGCGTATTAATAGCTTTCTCAGGCCTCTTTTGGGAATTAAAGCCACTCCATTGACAGGGCTTCCTTAAATTTCCCTCCGGACGGAAGGATGTGCAGCTCATAAACACGCTTCACCCTAGAAACAGATAGAATGTCGTTTTCGGTTGACATTAGCCACTATCTTCTTCAAAGTGATTCAAAGTGATTTTTAACAGAGATATGGAGCCAGATTATGAACGTGTTGGCTACCAGCCCATTTTGACCCTTTTTACTTAAAACGATGCAATCCTATTATGAACTATAAACTATGCCAAACATGTATGGCAATGCTGTTCATTATTGCTTGAAAATTTCATCATAATCTCAACCCACCATATTAAACTCATAATTATACTGTTCTATTAGACAAGGAGCTACTGAAAGAGCTACTTTACTAGTTACTTGAGTACAAGATTGGTATTACACTTCATATGGTCATTCAACCTTGTTTGTTTAGAATAAGTCCGACTCACTGGAACCCTCTCATTTTCTTTCTATTTCATCGTTTCTGGGCGAATAGCGGTGCTTAACTCTTAATTTTTTGTCAGAATTAAATTAGTTAAATCATGTTACAGTAATTGTCATTATATTTCTAAACTTTGTGTCAAGAAGAAATTCAAGGGGCGGCGTATCAGAGTGTTCACGGACAAGAACAACTTTGAATAGCTGTAGTTTGTTGTTTTGCGACTTGAACCAAGAGCTAACTTGGATGCCCACAACATATTTAGGAAAATAATGAACACACCATATGGATGTTGCACATAAGATATTGAAGTTTGGTACAACTAATGTGTACAAATTCAAGAAAAAATGTAACGAATTAAACTCATGTAAATAGGTTTATATTAATCGAATAAACTAATGTGAAATTGCATTTAAGATATATACAAAAATATCGTTAAATAACATAATTAAGACAAACATTATAGTATAATATATAAAATAATAAAAAGGAAAAAATAGATGCAAAACAATACTAAATATTAAACTAAAAAATATTTTAAATTACATTATATTGGATTTTATTTGATAAAAAAATAATTGTTACTTGAAACCGGTGTTATATTCTACAAAAGCACAAGCAACAGTCATACATCATAAGAAATTAGAGAAAAATCTTGTATATAAGGAAATAACTTACAGTTATGGAGCGACGAGTTTATGTATTTTACTCTTATGTGGATGTGCCAGGATGCAATCAAACCACAATCAACATGATGGAATCCTAGCAATTTTTCTTTCAACTTGCAAATGCTGAATATAACCAAACTGGAAAATGAAATTCATCTTCGATTTCTTTATGTTTGATGCGGCATCAGAAGTTAATATTCTCGAAAGTTAAAAAAGATTTCGTGTTTTTGTATATTTCTATATTGATAACCGTGATAGAGGTTAACTAATTTCAACTAATAACTGATAACTTACATAAATGGAACACCATAATATATATATATATATATATATATATATATGAGGAATTAATTCCTCATCTTTTCTTGCGATATTGCATTAATTTTCATCATATATATATATATATATATATATATATATATATATATATATATATTGGTATAAATCACGAGGGGTAACACGTGAAAAAGTATAAATATTTGGTTGTACCACGTAGGGAAAAAGATAGATTGAATGGAGCTAGCAGTTTCGTTATCTTAATAACGTTTTTAAACTCACAATAGTTTATGAAATAGAGAGACACAGTATAAATCACATGGTCAGATTTTTTAGGGCCTCTGATAAGTTTGATTGGAGAAAGAAAGATAAGACTGGATCTAAAGAAAACAAACCAGGGCTAATATTAACATTTCTCTCCTTTGTGCTCTAGATTAGGAACGATTCCAAGATTTTTCTGCTAATAAAATCATTTATATGCATTATGGTGTCTGCTTCTGACCAGTTAAATTAGGGACCAATCTTAAGCCTGTGGAGAGCCAAAGCACTCTTTGTATATCTCTTAGATACTGCAGTTTGATGTTGCTTAATTTTTACAAAGATATTTTCATAAGTTTCACCTACATAGAATAAATTACAATCCAAACAAGGTATGATATATATTACATTAGTATCTTTCCGTCGGCTGTGTTTTATTAACATAGTTTTTAATATATAATTGTATATAGAAATTATATTCATATTAAGTTGTTTTAACATGGGTACTACATACAAGAAATTATCATGGTAAGGTATGTAGTACCTTAGTTCGGTCCGAGCTTAGCCTGTTCCATCCTTCAGACACCCTGTGTTCACTTTCCGTGCAATGTCTCCCACAACTTTCTCTGGTCGGCCTCTAATTTCGCAGGGTAGACACCGACCAGCTTCCTATCACCGAGTGATCCAGATGAGGGATGGGTATGGGGAGGCGACAACGCCACCTGCCTAACCTTTCTCGGCTACCGTCTATTTCTTTATACACGGTTTATCACGAATATGCCTAGCCAAAGGTAGATACTCCATACTGATGGGTTGCCTGGCCACTGGGCGGGAGAAGTGGCCTCTAATTGCAGGGGCTGGCTTTGCTAGCCACATAATTACTCACCACAAAGTGGGCTACTTCTTGAAGTGATTAGAATTTGCATCGGGTAGAAATAATAGGGTCACCATGCCTACTGAAGAAGAACAATTAAACTAATAATTAACTGTCCCTTTACCATCGTCGGAGCCGTGCTCTGGTAGCCCCAGAGAAAAAGAGGAAGTTCTCCTACCTTTCCTTTCTCGTGGACCTTCAAAACTTCTTCTACCAGAGTAGAGGCTTAGTATTACCCTATGCCTACGATGCGGTTGAATTCCCTCAAATCTTTTCTAGACGCGACCTTTGGCAACTCTATCACTTCTACAGCGGCATTTCTTCCTTTCCTTTCACAGGGGACCGAAAGATAACAAGTAGGCGACATAAAATTTACCGCTCCCATGGGGAACAGCTCGATAGAGCCAACCTCATTTGGCAAGTGATAATAGGGCCTGTCGAGTCGTGCCCCTTTAGGTCTTTCTTGCATGCATGTCGAGTTTACAGCGGCTCAGTGCACCTGACTCGATCTCTTTCCCGACGGATGCCGTTACTCCAGTATTAGGTATTAGACGAGAAAAAGGAACCTCGAATGGTTTCAGTGATATCTGCGAGGAGGGAAGAAGGAATGGCTATATGGAGGTCACGTTGATTTGGACATAGTCCTGGAGCTGACCGACTCTCAGACAGCAAGATCATGCACGAGGTCGAACCATTGCATGGTTCCAATCACCGAACCTGAGTCCACCTCTGTGCAAGCTTTTCTATAGCCGTCTCTGACCTTTGAGGACTTACAAGGCAAAAGCCTTCTCGATTTCAAAGAAAGATCTTGCTGAGGCCGGTTCATCTGGCTTAAGGGCTCCTTCCGGGGAATGAGAGAAGAGGGTTCATTTCCCATCTTCCTCTTCTAAAAAGAAGAAAAAAGAAAGACTAAAAATCTTAGGACTCCTTTCCATATGTGGGAGCCCCGTGGAAGGATGTGTCCGCTGCCGTTTCGTTGAACAACCAAGTCAGCACGTCTGGATCAGGTCCTACCTCAGGTGGGCGGTTCCAAAGAGCCCGCTGTCTTGAAATGTTTATTGGTTAATTTACCCACTGATGGCAAGATGTTGGCCTATGGGCCACATGATCCATCAGCGCAGAGTACTAGCTAGCGTATTTGGCAGAGAGCCAAGTGAACCCGTTTCTATGAGTGGAGCCTTCTGGCGTATGCGTCAGGTCCCTCCGAGAAGGCCATGATTATTTTTACTCTACCATGAACATACTGAAAGAAATAATTTATGCGAGAGTTCTCTTGGACTACTTCATAAAATCACACGTTCGACCATGGAGTGGTCAATTTCGAAATAATTATGAGAATAAATGAAGGGTCCTGGAGACCCACACATACATTCTTCTTTACGTATCACGTACGACTGAGACAAGCCTCCTGAGTCAATGCGTGTTGGTTAGGAACGTGAGACCGTATCCCGGAGTTCGTACAGCTTCTTCTCGAAAGGAGGACAGCACCAGGGAAGCATCAGCTCCTACACTCACATACAGTGTTAGGCTGGTATCTCGAATACAGTGCATCCTACACAGGAGGAACCCCGTCTCGAAATCCACCCCGTTCCTCCAAATAGTTACTGAAGGCGACAGCGACTTCATCACATTGTCCGGCCAACTGCACCCGAAGAAGTGTTTCCCGGAAGCGTCCGACCATTCCTGTGAGGTTCTTCTTTTCGAAATAGACCTCTATATCCCCTCTGAGCTAGGCTTGGATCGTCTATTCTTCAATTGAATTACCGCGTGCTCCTGGTTAACTACATGGAATGACGGAAGTTAATCTTCTCTAGTTTTCACTTAGATATCAATTTGCAGGAGATCATGGTAGGCACGTAGACCCCTGCCTACACGGCCGAGTTAGAGGGCTTTTGAGACCACACCACTAAGAAAAGTGGGCCAAGCAGGAGGATACGCTATTTACACCCGGCATGATGTCTTTGTTCTAATTTATTCTTTGAATACATCTTTCAGGAAATAGCTGTCAGCTGCACCTGGATAGGAGGTATACTTTTATTTTTGTAGACATTCAAAAGTCAGCTGCCTTCGATACGAGGGACTTTCGCCTCTAATTGGCCAATATTGCTTAAGGATTTTAACAGGACACATTCCTTCTTCGGAGCTACTCGATCAAAAAAAAGTGTCAGAAGTTTGCCGACCTGATCGACGAGCAGAATATATGTGTCCTAAATGGGGATGAGTTTACGCATCACTGCCCGAGAGCAACTTCATTTTCCAATCTTGATCTAGCTTTGTACTCTCCGGATGCACAGCCTGATTTGGGGTGTGGAGTATTCGATGACCTGCATGGTAGTGATTACTTTTTAATTCAAATGCCATTTTCTTAACCGCTCCGCTTCAAAGCTTGCCCTAGTGCTGCTTGGCGTGTGCGCAGTGGTACGCTTTTCAAGAAATGACTAATTTTTTCTTCGTCGAAGAGTTAGGTTTGTGGATGAGGCCGCTGAGTTCTACTCCGGCAACCTAATCCTATTTGGCTTAACTACTATTCCTAGTTGGTCTGGCTGTTTTGCATCTAACTGCTCCAGTGGCAGTCAGCCAAGTGTGAGACGGCCCTCAAACTGAAGTGGTATACCTACATGCGCTATAAGCGCCACTCGAACGATTTTACTGCTGTGATCTTTGCCATCTAGCAGGGGTGCGGAAGCGAGTCAAAAGGATTCGGGCCAAGTTCTAGCAGGGCCCCCTTTGCCTTTTTCCAGGAGAAAAAGACAGTTCTTTTAGAATCTGCATCCGCTATGGATTCTTTCGCGACCGCTTTCCCGTTCATTCTCTAGCTGGTATGCTACTCACCTGTATTCATTTGGCGTCATGATTTAGCCGAAGGCCGCCAACTTAGCTTCACTTCAATTAGCGGAGAATACTTCAACGACAGGTATGCCTTTCTGTTAGATTTGTTCAACATTATCTGGGAAGAGGGTATCCTCCCATACTCCTGGCGAATCGCTACTAAGTTTGCCTTTGGCAAACGGAGGAGAAATCACTTTAACCCCGCCGGGTTCCGCCCAATCTCTCTAAACTCCTGCTTCAGTAAATTGATAGAAAAATTGTTAAATTTTAGATTATTTATAGATTAGTCTTCTGCACAGTGCGGCTTCCACAAGTTACACTGCGCGTCGAATGCTCTGCTCCAAATGGAATATGCCATTTTCTAGGTTTTCGTTCGTAGACATCACTACGCCACCATGTTATCGATCTGTAGAAATCCTCTGATCCCACATGGCGATACGGTATCATGAAGAGTCTCCACACGATGGTGGCGAGGGGACGCCTAGCAATCTTTATATCTGAATTTTTGTGAGATCGTCAAGTCCGCGTAAGTTTGGGGAGGAGGTATCTGTGGCGCCGAAGTCTCCTCAGTTTCACACTCTTTTCCCTGAGAATCAATGGCATCACCTCGCTTCTGTGGGTAGATGTTCTCGCTACACTCTACGTCAAACACCAGTCAATCTCCTTTGGTGAGGCCCAGATGCAAACTCTGGAGCGTTGACTCCAACAGTCATTCAGCAGAATATCTTGTTATGCAGAAATGCACATGCTTTAGTCTTTCTTAGCTAAGTCTCTGGTGTACTTTTTTCTACATCCACCGGACCACACCGACTCGGATTAGTTTCTAAATGCAGTTTGCCTGTAAGTGGTGGACTCACACCGTTTGCTTCGTCTTGAATATGACCAACTCCTCAGCTAGGAGGCTCATATTTGCAGCCTTAGGGTCTCTTGTACTCTACGTTCATCACCTAGGGGGGCTGATAGAGCTACTGCCTTACTGTTCTATCGATCTTTTCTTCGCTCAAGCTCGACTATCGTGCGAGTTTTATGCATCCACACTTGAGCGTGTATTGAGGAAGATCGAGTAGATCCACTTCAACGTCCTGCGCCTGGCGACCGGTGCCTTCCACACTTCACCTATTGAGAGGCTACTTGTCTATGGTGGAGAGATGCTACTCGCTCTTGTCCGTGCACAGTGCATGATTCACCTATACGCACGAGCCCGGTGCTTCCCTTAGTCACTAAAGCTCTCACTGTATCCATAGTTAAGCTTCACAGTGCCTATGCAACCAGAAGCGCCAGTCGTGCTGTAAGACCTTTGAGTTTACGTTGAGGAAATTTCTTCGAGAACTTGGCATAATTCTCAGGCCTGTGGCTTCCTAGGTACCTCAATTCGTGCTTCTTAAGCTTCTATAGCACCAAGAGTATTGCGTTCGGCCTTTTTGGATTACCTTTTGTGTCACGCTTGAACCGTACCGGTGCATACAGACTGCTACAAGTCCAAAGAGGGGCTCGGTTTCTAGGCTTTATCCCTTCTATTTGAGTCAGCAGGGCTCTGGCAGGCTGTGTGTAAGTCGAGATTATCTTTTGCTGGGCTCCTTGACATATGGAAATTGCGGGGATTGAGCGCACGTGTAAAGGAGCCAAGGTGTCCGCGAGGATGGGAGAACGACGAGGGGATCTTAACTCTTCCCATGGAACAACCCCCTAATGCAGCGATGCTCCTAATTGCACGGACTCGCACAACACATTACCATTTGGTGTGTTGCTCCTCATTGTGATGATTTCGTTGTACCCCAAACTGTTTGGTACATTTTTGTTGAATGACCTATTCTGCTTGATCATCGCGCACGTTACCAACCCGCTACAGGGACGAGTGTGGTTGCTACAACTTATCCGTTGTACTTAGCACTGGTTTGTGCACATACGACATTTTTAGAGGACGCTTTCCCCCTACACTTTATTTGACTCTTTGTTATAGGTCGCTTCTTCCTGCGCACGCGTAAGACGAGTATTCCCCCGAAACTGGAGCATGCTTCTTTCTTGTTGCCTCAGCCTTTTTTGTTTTTATTTGTTGAAATGCTCCTTTTTTGAGCTTTTCTCTTAGCCTCTGTTTCTTTATATCTTTGTTAATTTTGGTTTATATATTGTAATTTGTATTTTTTTCCTAGCCTAGTATTAGCCTGTGGTGTGAGGAAGGCCTATTATGTTGGGTCATGCTTCACATTTTTCTTTTATTTTGGTAACTTTATTTATCCTTTATATTAGTTTATGTTCTTTTATTTTATAGGGTTGCATAAATTAATTTTTAGTCCCCTTTAATTTTATAGTAATTAAAATATAGTAATTAAAATAAAGGAAAATGTACCGTATCCTCGTCATCCTTACCTTCCTCGTGAAATTAGATATCAGGGCCCAAAATTCAACCCGTTTGACTATGATATATTTTTGAGACAGCAAAGCAGTGCCCCGCCCATGTACAGCGAAAGGACACAAAATAGAAAACTAATATCACAATGGGATTAAATAGTGGATACGAAGGGTAAAGACATAAATCTAAGACTCCTCCGGAAGTTCCAAGTGTGAGAAAAGAATGTAGACAAAATAGTTCGCAAAGCTATGAGACACATACATATGCAATTATATATATATATATATATATATATATATATATATATATATATATATATATATATATATAGAAAAAACAAAGAAATAAAGCAAATTTAGTAAATTAAAGGGATAAAATTTAAAATTGTTGAGTAATTAATGAATGAATATTTGACAATATTGCTTTTAAAATAGTTATCAGATTTCTAAATATATTTAGCCGAATTCCAAATGATATTCTAAATATATTTAGCCGAATTCCAAATGATATTGGGTCTTTTTTCAGATAAATGAACAGAGAAAGCTCTATTACATGTCAGGTCAAGCGTACATTTAATGATTTACAAGTTTGCCCAAATTATTGCTTAGGGCAAGCGGCATAATCGACATAATAAACCACACCAATACCATTCTTATTATTTCGAATAGACATTTTCCTCATGATAGACTCATAGTTGAATATAAGTGAAACATTTTAACTTATAAAGAGGCGGGGAAGCAAGGAAAAGGACTCAGAAAACGGTAAAACAAGGGACTTCTTAAAATTGTATGCGGGAGGGATTTCAGTTCTATAAAACGATTATTTTACTAAATCTAGGCCCTTTCTAAGGAATTTTTGGACGGTAGCAAAGATTGCTACCTATTTCAAAGATCTTAGAAATTTCAAGATCCAAGAGTTCCGGGCTGGTAACCACAACCCTCGGAGAAACATTGAAATAAATACAGACCGTTTGACTTTATCATTATGCCCTGAGTAAAAATGAATATAAATGCCGGCGTTAGTAGGCTTACAATAGACGGAAAATTGAAATGAAGATGGAGTTCTCTTACTAATTAGATCTAAGAACGGAAGGACACCATTTTTTTCGATCTCAAAGGTAAATTTACAAGATGGAACCAGAGAATTTAGTTCAGTAAGAAAAGAAGTAGGCCACAAAAAATAATACCGTCTATATATCGCAACAAACAAGGAAAAAATCGATGATGGTGGGGAGTAAAATAGTTTAAAAAAATTCCATATATAGATTAGAGACGACAGGAGATAACCAACTTCCCATATCTAAACTAAACTTTTGAAGGTAAAATTTAGCATTACATTAAAAGAAAACGTACAGTATTTAGCACACATTGAGATGAGTTCAATGGAAATATTAAAAGGCAAGGGAATATCAAAGTTACTCAATTTATCTCTAAGGAAGGGTAAAAAATCGTTTATCGGAACTTTCGTACAAAGAGAACTTACATAGAAACAAACAAGATAAAAGTTATTAGAGTAAAGAATGGAGTTGACTTTATCAATAAGGTTGTAACTATTTTTAATATGAGATTGAGAAATAGTACCAACAAGGGGAGTGAGTTATGAAGCAAGCTATTTGAATAAAGAATATGAAACTGAGCCAACAGAACTAATAATAAGGCGCATAGGGTTATTAGGCTTATGAGTCTCAAGACGGCCATATAAATATGGCTGAGAGGCATTAAAAGATTAAAATTTAGCAATTAAGTCGCGAAAATATTTAAGATGGGAACGCACCTTTTTTGTGGAAATCGCTATTAACTTTAATCGTAGGGTCTTTTTCTAGGGGCACGTTGGTAGATTGGTCATTTAGTAATACATTTATTTTTTCAATACATGATACTTTATACATAACAACAACAGCAGCAGATTTATCTGCTTTGTTAATGTGTAACGAGACATTATTTCTAATGGCAGCTAAAGCACGACGGAAACGCAAGTGATGGGTCGCGGTAGTTAAACAATGATAAACGCAACCCTTAGCAATAGAAACATGTTCGCTAGGAATGAAACTAGATTTTTCTAAATTTGCAAAACCTTTAGCAATTGAAACATTAGAAGGTCTGGACGGAATGGAGAAGTTCAAGCCAAATCCATGAACAGAAGTTGTGTGGTTTCATCAAGTTCTTGAGAAGAGAGGTTAACAACAGTTTCTGGTCGGCTGTTCTCAGTCCAAAAACTGCTGGAGATGAGGCGTTGTAATTTAGGCCTCAACCTACGCTCCAATTTTGCAGACCGTTTTCTGATAGCGTAGAAAACGAAATCCTGGATCACGTTGGACCAAAGGGCAGGGATTTTGCAGGTAAAAGCGTGACCGAGAGCCTTGAATTCCTTAAAAGCAATGGAGATCTCGTACTTTATGAGCGAAATACGTTTGGAGGGAAGGATACATTCAATATCACCAAAAGGTTAACCATTAATACACTTATAAGAATTGCCAATAAAAGGCGTAGGTATGACTTTCTCAGCAAAGCACTTCGTAAGAAAGAAAAAGTTTTTCCTCTCTGTCCTACGCAAGGAGCAAATCAGCACGATACACATTAACAATAGGTTTCAACACCGGATAAAATTATTATTCCAATTATCTAAAGTTAGTTACAGACAGCTAATAGGTATGGGTCACCTTATGTCGTGGTATGACATTACATTATATCAATACCACATTATATCTATGAGGGAGGGACTAATAACTTGAAAGCGAACCGACAAAAGGGACTAAAACCACGAGTTCAGACCGGTTAAGTAGTGAAAGAGTGCAACGAGGACAGGTAAATTATGGACAATGGCAAAGCTCAAGGTTACTTGAAGAAGCATGTATAAAAATATAATTTTATTTACACAAAAATAATGAGAGAATTGATGGGTAAAATTACCTCAGAGAATTAACGGGCAAAATCACATTTGTAAATGAAAGGGGGAATTGTAGTTATAAATCAAGCTATTAAGTTAGAACTTAAGGTATTGTTGGAGGAGACTATTCAAAGGGGGGGATTAACTCATTTAGGTTACTAAAAGGGGGAGAGGGGTTGGCTTACGGATGTCTTCTGCACTTGAGGTGAGTCCACTCGGACTTCTGAGCGGGAGGTTGGAGTGATGACGGTTCTCCAAAAGCAAGGGGGGGGGGATAAATTCCGGTCCAGGGGAGAGTATTTTGGCTAGCCGAAATGAGGAGGGCTCTGACAGGAGTTGATGAGAAAAGTCGGGAAAATCACCCTGGGCGATCGTTCAATGGAATTACCTCCTGGCTGGGGCTAATTCCAAATACACAAAATAGTCCAGCTGTCCCTTTGCTTTGTTGCTAGCACTTGACTTGGAACCATGGGGAATCTTCTAGCTGCTGGGCGAGACTTCTCAACTCTGTGTCTCCTCATAGGAGTCAAACATTATTTATGTCCAAGGCTCTCCCTGAGGGGGGTTAGCGGGAAGCAGCTCTACTCTCGTATGGCCTCGAATCTTCTTGCAGAGGCTATTCTAGTCTGCGTAAAGGTGAATCGTGGGGGACGCGGTTCGAGGCTCCTGCTTGTGAAAGTAGGGGTGGGGGAGGAGGGGGGGGGGGGTAGGCTTCCCAATTTAGGCCTAACCGGGCCTTCTGCAGCGTGTGGAATTCCGTCTGCTTAAGAGATTCCACGTGGGGTTCCCTCACACCTTACTTGTCTTGAAGCAGAATTGGTCCTGTCTATTGATAAAGAATGCTGTCACCATTATGTTTGGCCCTTTACATGGTACAACAATAAAAAAACGGAAATGAGAATAGGGTTATTTTGTGCGTAGATCACGAATATAACATCCGCTTTTTTCTGAGACACTCCAGCTTCTCGTAAATTACTATCTTACTTACGTTAAATACACTGATGGTTCCGTAGGGATTGAATGCAAAGAAGAGTGGGACGAAACTGACAACTCTAAAAGTTATATACGGATTTTTATATAATCTTAACCCCTTCTGCAAAAGTCGGTGGCGCTGACATACGGTGCTGTATGTATACGACATTTTATTTCAATTTAAATTGAAATTTGGCATTTGTCGCATTATTCATGTTGTTATGTTTAAATTTTTGCCTATTATTATGGTGTTTGTTCATGTTGAGAATATCTTTCAAATAATTAATAAAAATATTTTTAAAAATGACATATTGCTTACTCACTTAAATGCAATGCTTCCACCCGCCTGAAAAATCCATTTCTTCACATTCTTCATCACTGATTGAAATATACTCGTAAGTGTCACTATCAGTAATATCATTAGATTCATTGTCACTCTGCATGGGTTTGCGGTCACTATATTCATGATTGTCGCTATCGCTTGAAGACATCGTTGAAATATACAACAAAATTAAAAGTTTATGCTATATATTACGCAATCAATCACGAGTAATTTCCAACTGGCATAAGACATAAGGAATAAACAAACCTCCGCCCACAAAGTGTCTTTATTGGTCAGTTGAGAATGACGTCATTTAAGACAGACACTTCGAGTAATGGTCAGGAATGTTCATAGCGTACTCCGGTAAAATTACAGAAGAGAAAAACACTCATTTATTTCATGACGATATCCCTTTCGTCATCGGAGACACGCGCAACAGTAGGCGTGACGAAAGCTGTTTCGTAATCTCCTAAGGTACCTTATCAATCTAATTATGAAATTTATAAAGATAAACTCAATATTTTTTTAGTTATATAGGTCCAAATCAGTTTTAACTTATTATAAATGCTTCCTATTTTTACTTTTTATTTAATATTTGTTGCTGTGACTAATTATATTAATTTTCACATACTACAGTGATTTTTCTGTACGGGAGACAGAGCTAAAATGCCTAGAGAATGCAAAAATTCCCCCCAAACTTTCTGTTATATGTGTGGATCAGTTACATTAGGAAAAGAGAAGAGACAGTTTACTAAACATGCGGAAATTTCATTAGTTGTGCTTTGTATGTAAAGTGAGTGGCCAGGACAAACGCTGGGCACCTCACAGATGTTCTGTCAGGTGTACAAGTTTCCTTTATGCCTGAGTGGAAGGCAAAGAGCCTGGCCTCATGTTTGGCGTACCAATGTCACTGAATATACACTTTCTTCATTCTTATCTGTCCTTCTTTACAGAGAATGCAGGGGATTTGAATGATGAACATGGATAAAGGTTCTATCAAGACATAGTTTCAATGAAAAACAGGTATAAAGAAAAATGGAGCCCTGCTATGCTGGTGACTTCTGCTGGAACCTGAAGCGTGACCCACAAAGGAAGAAATAAATACTAAAATATTTTTTAATACATTATATAAGGGTAAAACTTGCTGATTGATTAAATATTTATAAATTAATTACAATAGACACATTAAATCTGACTTTGGAAGTGAAATACATTTATGGTATCGTGGTAATCGGTACCAATTGCATAATTATTTTATTGGAAATTTGCAAAAAAATGTCACGCGATGGGATGTTTTATCAAATTAGAATTTAGTACACTCAACTCAAAAATTCAATGCATATGAGATCTCTTTTTTTGTCTTTATATTGTAATTTGTTGTACAGTGTTGTTGTTCTTTACCATAGTTCTGAAAATTAAAAATGGATGGCTCTTTCCCTTTTCCCTTATCTGGAGTCATAAGATAAAGTTAAAATAGAGTTAGCGCACCAGCTTATTATTACGTTATAGGTAATCATGATTAAATTCAGGAATGGATTGACAACTATTGTTAACAATTTTTAAAATATGCGATAAAGCGATAAAGAAAGTTATCGTCCATAAATTCTTGAAGACAAAATCGTTCAATATCTAACATTTTCCTGTCGAGAAATACGTTCGAGAATTTCAAATCTCACCAAATAACAGCTATTCTTTGCCTAATAGAATTATGAAATATTAAGAAAATATTACCACAATCAGTATATTCAACTTTTTCTATTAAACTTTATTAAATAACAAATATAACTTTGAACAAAGTAGTCACAAAACCAAGAGCTTAATCATATGAGTATATATTTAATTATTTTACTTCCGGGTTTACATCGATTTTAAGTATAATAAAACCCATGTACCATTTTTCTCCGGCATTTATTCATTATAAACTGAATAACTTGAAATCTTCCAGGAAATCCCTACTTGAAATTTTGATCCATATTTCTATCGTATCATTAAGATCAAAATCCTTTGTTATGACTAACGTCATTATATATTTAATATTATTTCTCGAAATGTGCGTCTTATTGCAGAAGCCTGATTATTTGGGAGCTAAGATCCTAGATAGGCCTTGTTGGGCTGATATTTTTTGTTTTTTACCTCTTCTCTTTGGTAACACTTGTTAAAATTTTACTGGAGGAAGAGGGACGAAGGAATAGGATTGAATGAAAAATAAGTTCGTTTTGTGGGTTTAATACATAGTGCTCTTAAAATAACAACAAAAAAGCGCAAATATGGAGAAAATTAAATGCATTTGCTAGACAAGGGGTCTCCAAACTACGGCCCGCGAGGTCAGATCATCTGGCCCACCGCTCCATGTTCCACAACTTTGCATAAAATCATTATTTTTTTAAAACTTTTGGGATAGAATATTCGATGTGTAAAATTCCTATGACATAAGTATTTTTGGAGCTCATCTATTTGCAAGCAAATGACTTGTTAAAAGAGAAACACAGAGAAGGAAAACTTGTTGAATTTTATTGTTGCTTAACTGATGATGAATTTTCAAAGTTGAAGAAATTTGCCTCTAGTATGGCATCAATGTTTGGAAGAACTTATGTTTGTGAGCAAACCCTTTAAAAAAGGAAGTATGTGAAGTCAGAAGATCGAACGAGGCTGACTGATGAACATTTGAAAGCAATTCTCTTAATTGGATGCTGCAATTGCAAACCAAATATTGATGATATCTTAAAAGCTAAACGCCAGTTTCACAGATCTCACTAACCGTTTTTGCTGCTTTGTTTGTGAAAATCGGATATGTGCTCACTGGGTGTTATAATACTATCTTAATGCTAACGACGCCTTCTTTGATTACGTTTTGGTTAATAAATATGTTTGTTGTCTTTATCTTTTGTGTATTCACTATATTGTATTGAACAAAATGGTTATGCGACCCGCGCTCGTCATTCTCTGTTATCTGGCTCACTATGATATAAGTTTTTGCGACCCCTGTGCTAGACCAACCACGTGCCTCGGTTAAAATTGATTGGTGTCTTTAGAAATGATGCGATTCGCTGACTCGATGGCCAAATAACTAATAAGAAAGCAACGCAATTTAGACAGTTATAATATTTAGTTAATAGGGCCTTGGCGTTCACTACATGACATAAAACTCCACTCACAGCTATTTTCTTAATATTTGCTTTTTCCTTCTTTTTCTCTTCTACTATTCCTTTATTCACTAGCATGTAATGTCCATTGGTGAGTAGCATAGGAGAACTCTCTTGCCTTGTGAAACTTATATCTTTCTCGTCAATGTGAGTTAAAACTCAGCGTTCACGGGCGCCTCTATGAGTTATTTATCAGATCAACTAGAGAGAGCGGCAAACTTAGTGACCATATCATACTCTTAACGCTTATCAAACAGAGTGAGAGGGGCTTTCTTCACATGTTTCAATTGCTTTTCTTATATTCTTTATTTGAATCCTTCATTGTTTATTTATAATGTATATAGGGTTTCTAATACCTCCTCGACCTTTCTGCGGCTGCTAAAAAGTTGTGTTTGGTCCGAGATCCCAAATCTTTATGGGGGGGAAGTTTATAATTGAAAATATCTGTTTTTTCGTCATATCTTTTCGCCTACATATCCTCTACGATATTGACGGTTTTCATGTCAACTATTACATGGAGCATTCCTTGTGAGATACCTACTTATGGAATAATTCCTGTTATCAAGTGGGTATTTCTATTTTGGTCTCTTTGTAGTTTGATGAAACCTGAGTTCTCACTGTATACATAGGAATTAACGTCTAGCCTATGGCTATAAGATGATTTTGGCGACTTGTCCCTTTGTCGGCAGTCGCCAGGTGGCCACTTAAAAAATCCATAAATATTGCCGAGGACAGGGTCACCGACCTGAACAGACTCAGGTACAATATCTTTGTATTTCAAATATTAGAGAGTATAACCTATGCATTATTCCTATATTAATTTGGGTAATGTTAATTAGTGACTTTTCTTCCTTTAAATATCCTTAATTGAAGCATAAATACGGAAGTTTGATTATAAACGAAAACCCCTCCGTGTTTGTTAATTATTTCATTTTTATACTAAGACAAGCCATACTTCATATTCTTTCTTACAGAAAGAATTTGGTTACACACGCACTCCTTCGGCGTGTGGCTTACGGCCTATTTGCTATTCTAAACCGCTTTTTTAATCCCCTTTATAGACTCTTTATTTTAACACCCTGAATACTTTTTTCAACATAAATACCCTGAAACATTTTTTTTAAGTTATTTCACCCGGTTTGATATATAGAAAAACCTTCGTCAGATCTCTTTTTTCATCTAAATTTGTTTTATATACGAAATGATAGTAAAAATGCACCAAAGCTCTAATTTTAATACATTTTTTGAACTTCACGATTTGTATGTTTTTTTCATTCCAAATCATTCGATAATTATATTTATTTTATTTTTTCTGAACTCTTAGAAAGAACTTTGATAAAAGCTCGAAACATACAAAAAACAGCCCTGCGAATAAAAGTTTCAAATAAACCTAAACTCAAAAACATGAAAGGTTCCTAGTCCACTAAGCAAAAAAAACATTTTCAAGAATTTCAAAAATTCACCAAGTTAAATTATAGAGTTCAGGATTATGGAAGTTGGATCTTATCTTCAATATTTTTCTTGTATTGGTTGGTTATCGTTAGGGATTTATTGTCTTTGGTTCAACGATGCAGATATTTAGTGCGTGTTATGCATACGATGTGTGGCAACGAAGCTTTATCCTGGTCACCAAGTTTCATAGAAAAATAAGCACGATAAGCACATTTTAAGAAACTTGTGACTGGATTCCGGTTACGAACAAAGTTTTATTCACTGCAGATATATTCGAATAAATTGACCGTATTTTTACAAGATCTTTTGGGGCCGGATCCATTGCATTCACCATCAAGAGAAAAAATACATTATGAACGAGTTGCCTCACGTGAACTCTTCAGAATTCGTTTTTTAATGAAATATGATCTTTTTTCACCCTATAAAAAGAAAAAAAATCTACACGTAAAAATCTCGTAAAACATCATTTCACGTATGATAAAAGAATTGCCCAGATTGAACTAAACCAATGTGCTCTTTGGACTCACCACATCCAAATTGTGGTAAATCAGCTAAAACCATAGGACTAAAGTTTGTATTGGCCACTATTATTATTTATTTTAAACACTTAGACAAATCTTTCACAATTTATAACGTTTGAAAAATTAATCACACTTTCAAAAAAGATGTATACAGAGTGAATCCCCCCAAATTAAACCAAATTCAAATCTAAATAGTTTTTAGAAATTGAAATAGTGGAAGACTGTTTGTTTTATTGATGTAGAAAACAGTCGTACTTTACACCACAAATAGTATTTGAGCAGCATGTATTGAAATACATATAAAGGTACACAAAAGCCTATTTGCGCACAATTTGACCAATGAGACAAGAATGTCTGTGATATTGATTGAATAATAAAAAATAATAATCTCAAAATAATCAATCTTTGATAGCAGATAACATTTCCTTTATTGTTTATTGCAACCTATATACTTATTCAACCTGACGGCTATTTCTATTTATATATACAGACATGGGCTCTATCACTCATCGCCCTCATTACTCTTTTAATAACATCTGTTTTGTATTTTAAGATGTTTATTTCATTTGCCATGCGGTTGCTCAAGTCATCTAAATCGATCTGTGGTGTTAAATAAACTGCTCTCTTCAAATCACTTCATAAAAATAAATTCTATTCGGTCAAATCAGGGCTTATGGGAGGCTATTCGCTCTTATGTCCCACTCTTATTAAATGCTTTGAGAATTTTTTCTGCATGTGATGCTTATTCTTATTATGTGTTTTAATCACCTTGAATTCACCAAACGCTAATAAGTCATGGTTTATAAATGCCATGCATATAGTTGTGTAATGATATATTGATTTATAATTTCTAGGTAATTTTCACCATTTAATTTGTCATTAATAAATATTGGACCAATTAACGATCTATTACTGAAGGGTCTTAACCACAAAGACTACTATTCTCTACGGATACTTCTTTCGTACACAATCTCCTGGCGGGTGTTTTTTTGGCGCATAGTGCCGAGAGGAGATCTTGAGGACTGGGCAACCCAGGATCTCCATACAATTCGCCGAGTCCTGCACCCTGGAGAGAGTCACCTAGTGATGCTGTCC
Source organism: Ceratothoa steindachneri (assembly GCA_963969495.1). Classification (NCBI taxonomy): domain Eukaryota; kingdom Metazoa; phylum Arthropoda; class Malacostraca; order Isopoda; family Cymothoidae; genus Ceratothoa; species Ceratothoa steindachneri. The sequence goes on from OZ018325.1 coordinate 11,295,301, forward strand.
CAGAGACAGAAACAATAAGGGAGGTTTACTAACATAGCGCAATCTCCATTGCCTTTTAATACAGCAGGATGCTAACAATACTGCTGGGAGTTTTGTATAGACTTGAATAAATCTTCTCCTCTCAATATAAATATTGATGATGTATAGGCGTGAATCTTTTGTCAGCTGCATATTCACAAATCAAAATATTAAGACATCTTCCAGACGTAATGAATTATGCAGTAATGCGCTAGAAACCTTTTTTTAAAATAATAAATATTTTTTGTTGTTTACTAAAAACAGCTAGCCTCATATATTACAAAAATTGGATGTTACAAATAATAAAATAAACAAATTTCAAATATCTCAATTTCTGAAAATGTTATTAATATTTAAAACTGGCATACGTTTTTTTGTGATTCAACTTGTTTTTCTCGTAATTTTTATCAAATGATATTATAATTCAAATATATCATTTTAAAAAATCTTCTACTTTTAAACCTCCATTTGTTCAAATAGTTAGGTCTTTGCAATAAACTTCAAAGGAAGTCAATCTTCCCCCTGAAAAATAATGTTTGAAGTGTTGGAAGAAGAACAACAGAAAATTTTCTTAAAGAAAAACCTGAATCAATAAACAAGTTGGTAACTAAGATTTAGTTAACACTTGAAGCTGACTCGAAATATAATTTGAATCGTATTTGAAATTTAGCTCAATCAGAACCATTCAAGTAAGGTTAGCACTATTGGAACAATTTACTCATTAGAAAAAAACTTTAATTATTTTTAAATACGAGTGTATATTCTTATATTGCCATTTTGTCACATGAGATCAATGACTAATCAAGCATATAAACACACGAATTAGATGAATCAATGCTTAGTGTGCGGTCGACACGGCCTGAAAGGAGTAGCTCGTTGTTGGTGCTTGAATTCTTAATCGTGTCTAAGAAAAGGTTTTTTTTTTGTTTTAGGATCAATTTTATTTCTAATATCATAATAATTTGACGATAGGTTAATAAATAGAGCTGCTATGTAATTTTATCATTACCTCAAACATGTTATGGTAAAGATCGAATGAATATTTGGTTTTTCCAATATTTGATAACCGGGCATGATTAGGTGCATGAACTTTTCTAAAATTATTTTGAGTTTACATTTTATTTAACTGCATAAATATTTTTAATACTTGTACAAAACACATTAAGCATATTTACATAAATTATATATATATATATATATATATATATATATATGCCTAAAAGCATTAGAAAGCACACTAGATCCTTTTCCTCGTTTCTTACTAGATTCCTTACTATAGAAGAAATGCTAAATTATATAGAGAAAGAAGAAGACGCATGACTGATGAGTGCTGATGTTGTTTTCAAGCCACATGATGATGGAAATACAAGTGTAGAGGATGGTGATGATGAAGATAAAGCCGGTAAAGAAAACAATTTATCAGGTAAACAATTATTAACCCAAGCTGAAGGAAATTTTGTAAAAAAAGAGGATTCAGAGTTAAATTCAATTTTGGATACAATGAAGAGCCTTCCTTTCCCCCTTCATTAGTTAAAAAACATCAAAGAAAATCAATGCAAAAGAATCTCATTTGAAATTTTTTCCCAGAATCTATTTTGTCTCCAAATGAATTTTCAGATCCTCAGATCCTGTTTCTTGCTGTGAGCTTTTTATTGAAAATGAATTGTGGAACTTTCGTACAAAAATGATTGAATTATATGCTAGAATATAAAAAAGGCAACCATGCTTTGAATATTTCTGTGTCAGGTCTAAAGTATTTTGCTATCACTTTTAATATAACAGGTTATCTAAGAGTACCCAGATAACGTATGTAGAATTCTAAACACCACGTACATTAGTGTACGCAGAAATACCCCGACACAAACTGCGAGTCCCTCTCGTATTCCAAATTTTCCTTTCGCCCCTTTTCACACCAAAGAGACAAACAAATTTGCGCCCGGTCGCTCAGGACACCTGCTAGCCGAGTTTTCGCGCCGTCGTAAACCGCGAAGTGGAGCAAGGATAGCTCGAAGGTGTGAAAGATTTACTCTGTATGGTAGCAGATCAAAAGGCCTTTCGCGCAGCGATACGGATTTTATGAGAATTCGCTGCTCTTTCCCGATTTTTGCTCGTGAGGGAAATAAAAGGGAAAATTTTCCCTGGAGTCAGGCAGAAGATCTTGGACTTACGTTGTGAAGAGAGCTCGTCCCACAAAAAAAAACTGTCCGCCGGTTGCGAGGAAGAAACTTCTCAGGGAATTGGTGTGTTACCGTCACAGTACTTGTAGGTGCCAAACTTCTCGCAGACCCCCCCGTCCTCCTTCAGAGTCAGAGGTTAAACAAGACCTTCTTCTGCGGGTTACCCTAGACGTAGCTGGGTAATTGGTTTTGGCTACCCACTCGAGGAGCCGAACAATCGGATAGTCACTTCGAGGAAGAAAAAGTCCGATTTGAGCCACAGTCTGGCTCACCTTCGTGATCCGGCATAGGATTGCCTGTTCATTCGTAACCTCGGACAGCCGCACTAAGTGGAATCATCGTCGCGAGAAAAAGATCTTCACCGTCATTCTCTCAATACTAACGGAACTCAAATGTATCGTTAAAGTCAATTACCCCCTCCCCTAACTTCACCAGTTTATTCGTTAACTAGAATTCCTATCCCGACCCCATAACCTCGAGGATTAGAAGTGATTAATTCAGTGCTTAATTCTATTATATTATTCCATTCATTCTGTCTGGTGCCAATAAGACGCAAGCATCCTAGTGAGTAGTTTTCAAGTATAATCCCCACTACATTATGTACACTTACTTATTCAGTGCAAAGATTAATTCTATTTATACTTATATACGCTGTTTCATATTTTTCTAATTCATGTTCATTAAAAATTATTTTTGTATCTCTGTGTTTAATTATTTTAGACGATCCTTGAGCAATTAATAAGCAATCCACTCGGCTTAAATCTCAATATTACAGAAGTCCACCCATAACTGGCTTTTACTGAGTAAGGACACACTCAGGGGATAATTATCTTAATTTTGAGCAAAAGGGAAGACCTGGGGTTATTCTTATTCATTGGAAGTGGCTACTGTATGTGTATTAGATACACTTCACCTCCGCTTCACCCTGGTGCAGTAATAAAATATATGTTCAGGAAGTAGGACTGGGATTACCCACTCACTAAACCTCGACAACGTATGTTATGGAAGTTTAGGACCGAAACTAACAATGATAATGTCGCACAGAAAATGAGGCAAAATAGATTCAAAGAGATGAAATCCAATCTTTACTACGCCAACAACAAAAGCTCCCTTGTAATGATAAATTTGCTAAAGTTAGTCCATTGCTTGATCTACTAAATAAAAGGTTTATAGCAATTCTTGCTTCATTGAAGCAAGAATGTTCATTGATGAAACTATGCTGCCCTATTATGGAAAGTATGGGGGAAGGGGAAGCAATTTTTAAAAGGTAAGCCAATCCGTTTTGTATATAAAATGTGGTGTTTCTGTGAACCATTGGGTTATTTGATCCAATGTGATCCATACCAAAGTTGACAAGAAAAGCTTCACCCTGAACTTGTCGTAGGTACCTCCACATTCTTGAATCTAGCATCAAAACTGCCTTCCGACTCAAAATTTTAATTTTCTTTTCTATTCATTTAGTTGATGAATTAAACAAAGGTGAAATAAGAATCAAAGGAACTGTCATGAAAAACCAACTAGAAAATTGGCCTATCAGAGAATCAGAAAAGAAAACACGAGGTTTATATGATTTTGTGAGTGATGACAAAAGTAAATGTACTATCACCTCCTGGCATGACAATCATGTTGTTTTGATGATTAGTACTTCTAACCCTGTTTTTCCCTGCGGCGAAGCCCCAGGTCTAGTCATCGCTTTTTTTAAAAAGGAGTAAAACTCAATTGTACCCAAATACATTCATGAAATAACACATATGACTAAGAGGCATATGATTATTCACCCTGCAAAATTCAAAATCTGCCATCAGATTTGGCCTTAGGTGGCGCCATCTAGTGGCAGAAGCCTCATTTAGACATTTAAAGGCACTTGTAAGTGATTTGAACTATCGGAAACCATGAATGCAATAACCATTTATCATCTTATCACAAAACGCCGCAGGTCATTTGATGGACTTTCCCTCTTTTTCCAATTGGAAATTTCAATCGTTGCATTATAAATGAGATCTAATTGCACAATACATCTAAATGTACTTGCAAAATACAATAGACACATAGGAGGTGTTGATAGGATGGACGAAAATATCGAAAACCTTAGAATGGGGTTCAGATCAACGAAGTGGTAGGGTACTATGTTTTTTTTTGGCTTAGAAAGTACCATATAAAATGCTTGGCAATTATATAGAAAAAATAAATCTGACAAGGAGTTAGTCTTTCTTAATTTTGGATTCATCTTGTGCAAATATACTTGAAAAAATATGGCAAACCTTCTTCTTTTGGGGGAAGGCTTAAAGGTTCCAAGGCGCTTTTCTCTCGTGTCTTTAAGCAAATTAGGTAGGATAGAATTGATCACTGGATTGTACCAGCCCATAAGCAAAATCAATGTGACATATACAAAAAACAACAAAAATGTGCGAAAAATGTAAAGTGAATTTACATTATGTATGTTTCAGGCCTCATTACATAGAAAATTTGATAATCTTATTTGTTGAGGTTTGGTGAGTGGGTAATCCCAGTCTCACTTCATCGGCATATACTCGTATTATAATCCCGTACCAAGCTTAAGCGGAGGTGAAGTGTAGCCAATACACCTACCGTAGCCACTTTCGATGAATAAGAATAATCCCGGTGCATCACTTTTGATCAAAATTAAGATAATGATCCATGAGTGTGTTCTCACTCAGTAAAAGCCAGTCATGGGTGGACTTATGAAATATTGAGAATTAAGCCGAGTGGATTGCTTATTAATTGCCAAAGGATCGTCCAAAATTGTTAAACAGATAGATACAAAAATAATCTTTAATATACATGAATTAGAAATATGAAACAGCGTATATAGGTATAAATAGGATTAATCTTTACACTAAATAAGTTAGTATATATAATGTCGTGGGAATTACACTTGAATTCTACGTATTAGGATGTTTGCGTTTTAATTGCATCAGACAGAATGAATTGAATAATATTATGGAAGTAAGCACTGAATTTATCACTTGAAATAATCGAGGTTACGAGCTCGGGATGGAAATTCTAGTTAACGGTTAAACTGGTGAAGTTGGGAGAGGGGATAATTTACTTTAACGAAGTGCACCCTTAGCTCCGTTGCCTGAGGTTACCGAATGGTGGGTAATCCTAGACCGGATCGCGAAGACGAGTCAGACTGACTCCAATCAGACTTCTTCTCCTCAAAGAGGTCGTTCCTTTTTTGGCTCCTGAAGTGGGTAGCCAAAATAATTACTTAGCTGTGTCTAGGGTAATTCGCATAGGGAGGTCCTGTGTAATCTCTGACTCTGAAAGGGATGGGGGGAGTCTGCAAGAAGTTTGGCACCTACAAGTACCGTGACGGCAATAACCAATTATCCTAAGTTTTCTTTCTTGCAACGGGCAAACTGTTTCCTTTGTGAGACTAGCTCCACACACAACTTAGATCCAAGATCTTCTGCCTGACTCCAGGGAGAATTTCCCTTTTATTTCCCTCATGAAAAAAAAATCGAGAGAGAGCACCGAATTCTCATTAAATCCGTATCACTGCGTGGACGACCTTTAGACTGCTGCCAGACATGCGACATATTTACGCCTCGCCGGACCCGAGCTTCCTTCGTCTCAAACTGCGGGTTTATGACTGGTGAGGGAGATTTGATGCAAAAGACGAATTCGGAATAAGGGAAGGACTCGCAGCTGTGTCGGTGTATTTATTTATACACTAATGTATGGATGTACCTAGACTTCTAAATTATTATCTACATCCAATTTTATGTATTAAAGTCTTGAATAACATTGTTTATACTTTTGCTTACCTCTAATTGCATTTGTTTTTTAGTATTGTCAATAATAGAGAGAAAAAATGACCCATTCCTGACAGGTGTTCCAATATTGGAACATGTAATAATTTAGGTGTTCTTAAATATTTTTTAAAATCGTTTGCATATTTACAATTAATGAGTTATAATGATGACATATATGATTAAGTAAAAAAATGTATTTTTAGAAAACTCGGTAAAAAATGGGTTAATTAAACTCAACATACTCGTAGCATACATAGAAAAAAAATGAAATACTAAAACAGAAAATTTAATACTATAATGAATTTGGCATGGAGTGGAATAAAAGAAAAGTAGTATAGTTAGTACCGTGAACAAACAAGATTTCCACCTTATACTACGAGTATGTACAAAGAATTCAGTCTCCTTTGTAAGCTATAAAAGTTTTTCAAGATGAAGAGGAACCTGCTACCTTAAAAGTTTATAAGTGAACACAACGAATTTATACATCTTCAGTTCTCTTCAAACTCCACTTGTAATTGACCACACTGAATAGAAAAGGGTAGCCAATTCGCTCGTCTAAAAAGAAATCTGTATTGGACTATGTCAACTAAATGGCGTGTCTTTATTTAGTCAAAGCTGATGACACTTCTCAATGGTCGATTGTTGTTTTTTATAATATTTTGCATTTTGTTTCTAATGTCAATTATTATGTATTATATAAATAAAGCACTGGAATAAGAATAAAAGTAAGAGATTTTATTCTCGAATTAATTAAAAACTTCAAAATGATTTCATGGAATAAACGGAGTCCACCCAGTGGAGTTCCTTTAATCAGGCTAGTTCTAAACCGGAGGTAACACTATACTGGACAAAATTAAAGAAATAAAAATCAATGCAAAATTGCAGAGTATAATATTAAAAAAAAATAGATTAGATGTAGAAAATGTGATCTTTTTGTTTATGTCAAAGCTATGTAATCTAAGAAATATACGTTAGGTATTTTAAGTACACAGTTAATAGGAAAAATATAGTAATATCTTTTTTTAATTATGATGATTCTAATAGTAAAATATTTTGCCATATAAATTTTTTCGAAGCTTCATAATATGGACTGATATTTTTTTTTATTAAAAAGTAAATAATGTTTATTTGTTTAATGTATCTACTAATTTTGCCTCACTATATGGTATTCCAGTTATTTTACTATGAACAAAGTAAATTTGTAATGATAGGTTAATGATCGAAACGCTAAAACAATATATCCATTATCCATTTATTTCATAGCAAGTGCTAAAAATATTTACATGCGCAGTTGTTAATCTAAATAATTAAGGGGAAAAGGGGTCCCTAAATCAGATTGTTAAGTTGTTTTCACAGGGGTTCTACTCCAACACATGCACACAGGATGTTTATTATTTAAATACTCTTTCAAGTCCTTCCACCCTAATAGTGGTTATATGGTAAAAGCACTTCCAAAATTATAAGAGATAAGTGATTTGCTCCAAGCAAATATCTCTTTAGGTAATGTTAGATAAATCTGGTGCCTGGCAAAAGCGGAAAATTTATTACAAGTATTTCGATAATTTTAATATTATTTTATCCAGTTCTTCAAATCTGAAATGTTAAAAGAATTCTCGATTTGACATCGATTCGAATCTTCAAATGCAGGGTTGGGTACTTACCTTAAAATTTATCAAACTTGCTCGCTTTTCTTATATTCCCATGGTTGGCAAGGTTCCACTACAAATATTAGTAACAATAGAGAGTTATTACTAAATTAATGAATATCCTTCTTTAAAGAATTTAACTTGGTTAGATTTTAGATGTCCTTCCTCCTTCAGAAATTCCTCTCAATGATATAGTGAAGTTTTAAAAAAAATGATCCTTATACCTTGGCTCTTCCCATACATCATTCTCATTTAATTGAACTCAGCTCTTTATTTATTATTACATTTTATATATAAATTCTCCCTAAAATCTTCGGAATGTCATGTAATTTTGTCTTTCCCTTTCTTGGCAAAGTATATGTAGTTACATATTTGAGACCAAATTACATATTACGCCCAATTATTAGAGATAAATTTTGTTTGCGGTAAGTTAATGATACTCTACCTGCTTAGCCTGATAATGAAAATAATTATGCAACCTTATTCAAGCTTAATAACTTAATCTCTTTTTAAAATAATTTATGCATATGTTGCCTCAAAGTTTAATGTATTACGAAAACCTTCTAGAACAAATTCGTTTATATATATACTCGTATGTCGTTATGGCCAAGTGTACGTGAATATGCGCACGCAGGCTCTAATTTAGCCAAGCAAGGCGACAACTGTTATTGTTTCTAAGAGTGCGATTTAAGTGGATAGCGGCAGCTGCGTAACCAAGAAACACAACAAACACAATGACAAAAATAGACTTTTAATACACACGAACTGGAAGAGGAAAACCATAAATATATATATATATATATATATATATATATATATATATATATATATATATATATATAAAGGTATATAAATAAGACGGACTTAAAACCTCCGAATACTAGTTAGATAACCGTGGTTAGGGAATAGTTATAAAGGGAGATTGAGATTAATGAGTGATTTACTTCCTTTTAAACTCAAGGGTAAGGTGGAGCAACTAGGGGGAGGTCTTGGTGACCTTGATTACTCAGAAGGGGCAAATACAGAACCCACAGCAAGTGGGGTTACTATTCTCAGACTCACGTTTGCGAGATGCGGGCCCCCTGTCCTCAGGAGGTCACCGAATGAACTTCGAAGGGTGGTGGGGGGAAATGACTTCTCCATACTGGGCTTAAGCGAGCTATTGGGCCTCTTGTCGTAAGAGGCCACCAGATGAGCTTCGGCTTTGGCTTCTCCAATTTTTGATCCGAAGGCGGATGAGAAAGGTTGACGTTGCCTCAGGAGACTCTTCTCCTTGACCCGAAGACACGAGGGTGATGTCCGGCTCTTCCGTGGCTTCCAGGCGTCCCTAACACTTCTTGGAAGAGAGCTCGTTGATTTGCACTCCTTTCGGGGACGTCTCGTCTAACCAAATTTGCCCATCAGCCTGGAGCAGAGGCATATATACCTGCAGCTATTCAAAATAGAGAGAGATTGAAACCTTCTTAACCTTCGTTATCGGGCGTGATTGGCCGAGCGCCTCCTTACGAGTAGGAAATCAACGGCTGGGGTCAGCAGCCAGACGGGCGACAGCGGCAGGCCCATAAACGCGGTTCACGGCGAGGATACAAAGCAGTGTCTCGACTCGAGGAGGAGGGATGGTTGAGAGAACCGGGAGGAAGCTCTTTTGACCTTGCGTCGGGTCAAAAGAGGGAGGGCTTAGAAGGGGGGGAGATGACTCGCTTTCTCTCCCAAAATACTGTCTCAGGAGGTGAGGGGGAAATAGTATTATTCAAAGGGGATTCTTTCACAATATATATATAAATATATATATATATATATATATATATATATATATATATATATATATATATACATATATATATATATATATATAAATATGGAAAACATTTACCAAAAAACACACTTAATCTAAAATGATTGAAATATCCCAAAGGAACATAATACACAGAACCAGGCAATGGCTTCGCCACTTTTCCCTATGGGGGGAGCTTGCGCTTCACTACTAAGATTAAAACTAAAAATCTAAAAAAAGCACCCATGGTTTAAGTTTTATAAATTTTGAAGTACTGCATGTATTTATTTGCTAAAGATAGTTTTATAAGTCTTATAGCTTTAAAATCATAACTTAAAATGTTAATAGAATTTGAAAGGATAAATAAATTTTAAGATAACATCAGATATTACTAACTACATACAGGATATTCTTCTAATATGATGGAGAAAACACAAGCGATCGTACATATAGCTATACAGTCATGGAAGAAATTTTCGCTTGCGAAAGTGTCTGGAGTGTTTAAAGTCTACATAGTCTAATTAAATACTCGAACAGTACTCTGCCATCATATTTGTGTTCCATCGACCTTGATATTTCTCCTTTATGATCTTAATATCTTAGTGAAAACGATATCTGTGTTCATCACTCACATTTCCAAGATTAGCAGGAAATTCATCAAGATGGCTCTTGAGGAAAGGAACCTTTATGCTAATATTGCAGTCTAAACGATGAAAGCTATTAAGTAAGGTCTATACTAAATCCTTGTATTAATTAGCATTTTTGTTTTCAAGAAATCCTTTCACAACAGCCACAATTCAATCGCATGCTCCTTTTTCTGTCTCTCATCGAACTCGTGAAGTTTAAGGTTCCCAGTAAATTTCTGATTTGTGGCGCATCAAAAACTCCATCCTTTACTTTATTAGAACTTAACGCCAGGAAATATTGTACATATAAATTTGAAACAGTCACCCTCCATATTAAGAGCTTTCACAAATTGTTTCATCAGCCTTAGTTGTAATAGGAAGGGGAGGGAAGATTATTTATTCTCGCTCAACAAGTGTTTGGTGTATAATATTTTCCTCTACAACAGTCAAAATTTCTCTATCTGTCCAGAGTTCCTGTTGCCAATGTTTGTCCTTGGCTCGGCTCTCCTATAAGCACAGGAAACACTGATGTTTTGTATAGCCTCGTTGTTGGTCAATAAAATATTTACGATTTTCAGATCGACACATATGATCCATTTGTGTTCACCATATTTAAGTAAATCTAATACAGATCTTATGTGTTCATGCTTCTCTTTTAAATGAACAGAGTGATCAATAAAAATCGCACCGAACAAGTTTCCATTATGGAGGAACACACATTTTAGACTCTTCTTTATACTATCTATAAAAAGTCTCCCATTCACTTGGATCATACTCTGAAAGATCCATTGCGTTTAACAGTAACGCCACGTTACCTAGGTAAACAAAATCTTCTCTAGTTTTGAAGAATGCCAAGAGATCTCTCCCTGTTTTGATAAAATGTTACATGTATTTTTTCTTGCAACAAATTCTTCTCTTTAATTCTAGAAGCTAACACTTCTGCTAACTCTTTTGAAGGGACTAGGTCTCCAACTAGATCAATCACTTCTAATTGGCTGAAATTTCCACGTTCTTGGGTCAATGTATGTACAAAGTCTAGATCACTCTCAAGTTTATTGCTTGCATCAGATTCACGTATAAAACTTACATCACCCAAGGAAGGAACTTCCTTGAATACAGGAACTGGAATTTCATCTGAAGGAAACACTGGATGAATTGCTGAATCAAGATTTGGGTAACTTATTTTATAAAGTGTTTTATTGCTATAACTAGAAGTCTTTGTGAGACAGAAGTAGCAATCGTTTACATGGATTTTTTGGGCTCCCGCCACACCAGAAGAATGCCAAATCCTAGTTCTTTCCTTGTGCCCTTTTACCAGTTGTGTAGATTTCCGAAACATGGTTTACAAACATTGTGCGGGGGCCACGGTTTATCCTGATTACCTAACCTAATTTAATCTTAAAGTAGGCTAAATTTCCTCTTTTCACAAAGATACTAATGTTCATTCTTTCAGTTGGTGCAGTAAAACAACCACATATATAGCAAGTCAGGGTAATTAAAACATTTTCTTCATAATTAAGCCATACTACTGAGTCTTCTTTCATGAAACAAATCTGAAAAAACACAAAATTATATTATACATAATTGCTTTATATATCTGCATGAGCATGAAGAGAAGTCTAAATACATAGATAAAATAAAATAAGAATCATACCAAACGCCTCGACTTCCGTTCAATTGGTCTTAAGATAGCCTCTACTATGAGTGGGACCAATATGGACCAGTCCATAAATAAAACCTTGACGTCATAGGAGAAAACTATTGCAAATTTTAAACTGAGTGACCCAAATTTCTAAAGAACAGGGCTCAAACTTTACTCAGCAGAACAAAAGTTAAAATTTGTTGATCAGTGTTATTTATTGCACTGTATAACAAAATTACACTTTTGTCTTATCTTTGGTTTTAAAGTGTTATTTCCCAATTGTTTGTAAATGAAAAAGTCAATTTTGATCACCAAATCTTGCTTTTGTGGCTAGGATATTAATTTTTAAATTAGCTCATTTATGGTAAATAACATTATTTGATGCAAATAGCAAAAATATTTTAAAGGTTTCAAGGGTTATGTTTTTTTCCGTTATGGTATAAACATGATATACAGTATTTACAAAATTATAGAAACGATAATACAGTAGTAATAGCTATTATTTCCCTTATATTTTATTTATTTGCGACCTGGACAGCAATGGCAGTTCTCTTACATTCCACATAGATTTAGCATTAATTTGGTGAAAATATAGTATAGCACTTTCTAGAACTTTTGAGACTTTTTCATATTTGAAGAATTTTCTAGAACATTCTGGTAACACAGATGACTATAAATACAAAGAATGTCTACTCAACAGATCAGTTTAACTTTAACCTAACGGCGCAGATATCGTCACTCGTCAAGAAGTTGTAAGCATCTGACAGACGCATTTTGCTATGTCTGCGGTAAATTTATTAAGACAAGAGCTTTAAGTTACTCTGTAGAGAGAGAGAGATAGAGAAAGAGAGATAGAGAGAGAGAGAGAGAGAGATCTGCTAAAATGTGTGAGACCTAACAAGTATATTTTGGCATGCCAGTCGGAGATCAAGGCAAACCTTGCGCACCTTATTTCACCTGCGAGCTCTGCAAAAGAACTCTTGAAGATAATATATATATATATATATATATATATATATATATATATATATATATATATATATATATAAATATAATGTGTTTTGTTTTTTGGATACTGGATTTTTTTTTACCTTTCTGATAACACTAAGTGAAAAGTATTTTATATTGTTACTTATGTCTTCATTTTGTTTTTTACAAGATGATACGAAAGATGAAAGAAACCTATGAATTTCGCCATCCTAGGAATTTGGAGGGAACCAACTAACCACTCAAGAAATTTTTTTCTTCTACATGGTGAATTCTTCTAAGCGTTGTAGTCAGACCTTCAGTCATCTATTTCACCAGTGCCACACAGTTTTGAGCTCCCCGTACCAACTCCTTCAAAAAGAAAGCAGCAGTTTTTAGAAAGGAAAAGCAGTTTAGAAAGAAAAAGATAAATTTATTGATTCAGATTACAGATGTGCAACTGAGGAGAAAAACCCATACTACCTCAAGAAATAGGAATTTAACAACCTAGTCAGAGATTCTGCTCTCAGAAAGTTGAATATAAATGTTTTTCAAGCTTTATTACACGTCAAGATGAGCTGTGCTTTTATCACAATGTGACCGGTCTGCTTGGTGCAATCCAACTCGGCTGTAACCCCAACGAGGGCCGCCTCTTCACTGAATGCTCGTCCAGAAGCCCTCAAAGCAGTGTTGCTTCATAACGGAAACATGTATCTACTTCTTCTTCTTGCTCACTCGGTCCAGCTCAAAGAAGAATACAGCAATGTCATGCTCTTATTAGATGCATTGAAATATCAGGAATAGGGTTGGTTGGTTAGCGGAGAATTCAAAGTGGTGGCCTTCTTAATGGGTCTCCAAGGCGGCTCTACCAAGTTTCCTTGTTATTTTTGCCTTTGGGACAGCAGGAACACCATGACACACTATCATCAGTGGTATTGGCCACAACGGACCGAGTTGAGTGTGATGAGAAACACCGTCAAATGGGAGCATTGTTGGACCCCGAGAAGTTCTGTTTACTCCTTTCCACTTAAAATTGGGCCTTATGAAACAATTTGTCAGAGCTCTAGATAAAGAGTCTGCAGCTTTCAAGTATCTCCAAGATTTCTTTCCTAAGCTATCTGAGGCAAAGGTGGAAGCCAGGATCTTCGTCGGACCACAAATATTGGGTTGAGGAATAAGTTCTGGCGTTTTTTTAATGTTATGTTGATATAAGTTTTGTTGACGTGATATGTGCACATATTAAGAAACAATAATAAATAATGAGAGCAAAATTTTCAAAGGTTAGGCTACGTCTCTTAACAGCGTACACTATTAGGCTTTTGCTTAGGCTATGTCTTGAAGTTGAGTAATAAGTCATTGCAGTTTATTTAAAAGTTGTGTTAATTTAATTTTTGTTCTGTACCCTCAAAATGGAATGTCAAGTTGAAAGAAAGGCGCATTTTCGACAATTGTTGTTATTCATTTTCAATAGAGACGGTAACAATGCAAACGCAGCCAAAGCAGGTCGCGATATTTTATCTGTGTACGGAGAAAATACTTTATTAGAAAGGACAGCTCAATGGTGGTTTTCACGTTTCAAAAACGGTCATTTCAATCTTAATGACGAAGAACGTTCTGGTCGCCCCATTAGGTTGGATGAAGACTGATTGAACGACCTTCTTCATGAAAATTCTCGTCAATCGACTAGAGAATTGGCTGTACAATTAGCTCGTGATCAGAAAACTGTAGTGACTCAGCTCCATTCGATGGTGAAAGTTAAAAAACTCGGTGCATGGGTTCCGCACGCTTTGAGCAAAAGCAACAAACTTCAATGCTCCACGATTGCTGCAGATTCAATTGCTCGTCACAAGGCCACTCGTGGATATAAGGACAGATTTCTTCACAGCATCATCACTGGTGACGAAAAGTTGTGTGTTTATGTCAACATGAACCATCGAAAAAAATGGATTAACCCCAATAAAAAACCACTTCCGCGATTAAAACAAGGACTTCATTCACGAAAGATGATGCTGTGTGTGTGGTAGGATTGTGGAGGCATCATTTTTTATGAGCTCCTTGCAAACAACGAGATTGTCGTTGCAGAACTCTGCGTTCAACAAATGTATCGACTTGCCGAAGCTATTCGTGAAAGGCGACCTCATCGACATTAAGGAGGCCTTCTACAACACGACAATGCTCGTCCTCACATTGCCAATATGACAAAAGACGCCATCCAAACGATTAATTGGGAAATCGTGCCGCATCCTCCATATTCTCCAGACTTGGCTCCATCGGATTTCCATCTGTTCAGATCGCTCTCGAACAATTTGCGCGGTGTTTCGTTCAATACTAATGTTGAATTGAGAATCTGATTAGACAAATTCTTCGAGTCAAAATGCAGATATTTTTATTGCAAATGCATGGAAAAACTAGTTGAACGTTGGAAAGAAGTCGTAAATAACAAGAGAGAATACATTATTGATTAGATTTCATATTGTTATCAATTATTCTAAAATTGTTAATGGTAATGAATAAATTTGATAAAACAGCAAGAACATATTCCTCAACCCATTAAAAAAGACGATGGGGTGTAAGGAGTTTCCCGAGAAATTCACTAGGACGGAAAAAGCAGCATGCGACAGCTTTATCGCAGCGGTTCTGGGCTTCCTGGGTAATCACATAGCTGAAAACTATGTAGAGCTTGCTGAGAAACTATGAAAAGTTAAGTTGCAGGATGTCCCTGAAAGTCCATATTCTTGACGACCATATTGAAAAAATTTAAGTAGAACATGGGAGTGTACTCTGAGGAGCATGGCGAGAACTTTTCCTAGGATCTAATGGAAATGAACCCCGCTATCAACGATCGTATAGTGAAAATCTGATAGGAAACTATTTCTGGGCTGATTTGTGAAAGTAATTTACATTATTAGTGTAACTCACGGAAAACTAATTTTTAATATTTTAATTGTATCAATAATGTTATATGTACTAGAAAAATTTAAATGTTAGTTTTGTATCATGTCGTTTTGTTTTCTACTTCATGCAAATGAACGTTTAAATTCACCACTTTCTTCCAGAATGAATAGATAAATTTCATCTAAATACCATTAACCTGGAAACCAGAGCAATATTTGAAATAAATAAGAGTGTTTTTTCATGTATTCTAGACACAAACAAATAAAAAATAACAGTCGCTACCTACAGACAAAAATCGTGCCTCAGGCAAATAAAAAATAATGAGTTAAAATGATCTTTTACGATCTTTTGCGCCTTAGAAAATAGTCACTTATAAAAATTAAAAAGTTATCAAGAAGCTAAAGAATACGTCTTCTGCTGTTGAATATAATGTAATATTTGAATACAAGTCATCTTTGAATGAAATTCTTGTGAAACAATCCTTCACCCAAACAGCAACAATATATTCTATAAGATTTAGTGGCTGTACCAACCAAATCCCACTATGCCAAACCTCAAAATAAATTGGCTTGTACATAATCGTCATTAAATTTTCCAACTTGATTTCAATATACATCTAAAACATCTACATATGTATGGTTAGTTTACAAACTTTCAATTTAAACGCCGTTTATATTCGTCACATCCAAACATTACTTTTTATATCAGGTCTTATTTAAGATGTTACTATAATTTCTTCATCATAATTAAGTTTTTGGAAAAAGAGCGTACCTTTTACTCTTTAACCCGCTCTTTTTTTGTATCGTGGTGTAAAGTCTCGAATGATCATCCTCAACTATTCAATGGCCCAGGGAGGAAAGTTGCGTATCACAATTTTTTTTTCTTAAATTATACAATTATACATTCAAATGCCCTGAGCTTGATTTCTCTTTCTGATTATGTTTGTCATGTGTGGTATATGAGAATAATGAAGTTATTTTTTTAATATTATGATTGTGATGCTATAATTTTAATGTTTTACATTGATATGTTAGTTTTACCCTTTCGTTATGTTCTTTAAATCTTTTTGTCCTTAGAAGTATTTTGCCGCTCAACCAAATAATAGCCATTTTGGCAGGGGGCCTAGGTTAATAGCTCTAAAGATGATGCTACGTTAATAAGACCATTAAAATTAAGAGATTTGAATAAATAGAAGATATTATTTCGCCGTACTTAATAGAGATACGATCTTTTAAGGGGTAAAAATTTCTTATGTGCACAAATGAAAATCCGAAATAATTCGTGGAAATATATTTTTTTATACAAACATAATGTTTGATTTCAATCATTTGTTTAGAAAGAGATTTTCGGAAATAAATAAACATGGTGACATCTTAGTAAATTTATAGTTGACGTGAGGGGTGTTAATGTGCTTGTCTAAAATAAATTTGGATTCTTAAATAAAATTAGGTCGAAGGAAAGGAAGTGTTTCTAAATTATTATATAAGAAGAAAAATTTATTAGATAATTTTTTTTAAAAAATATGAAGTAAAATAATATCCTACACAAATATAGCAAGGAATTTTATGAAATTAATTTCCATACCTAAAATTATTAAAAGTCTTTACTGATTACAAAATAAATTACGCAATGTATAGGAAGTTTTCTTTGTTCGTGCCCTTTAGGTTGCATTTCAATTAGAGCAGATGATAAAATTTGTATCTTGTCAGATTTCAACAGAACAAAGCTTGCGTTCACATTTAGCTAAATCCTTTATATTCATAATTATCTAATTAATTTGTATGTGCCGTTTGGTGAAAGTTATTTTAAAATAATCGTAGCCAGATTGAGAGCTAATGATCATATTCTAATTGAGTTATTAATACGAGAGGTGGTCAATATGTTTTGCAATTCGTATATAAGGAAACGAAGATATGAGAAAAAGTGTTTTAATATTTTTCAATATAACTAACCTCGACTTCAATGCACTTGCGCAACTTGTCCCTGAGGCTTTAAATTCCCAACAACCAGAAATCTCCCGACTGCTGTTCAATCCACTCCTGGACGGCGAGCTGGACATCTTCATCGTCCCCAAACCGGCGTCCACACAGTGCAACCTTGAGCTGGCGGAATGAAAAGCAGTCACTAGGGGCTAGATCTGGACTGTAGGGGGGATGGTTCAGCTCCTCGAATCCGTACTAGCGCAGGGCAGCTTGTGCAACTCTAGCCTTGTGGACTTTGACGACGTTGAAGTCGATCATGGGGCGTGAGGTTTCTAGGGACCCAACGGGCAGAGACCTTGGTCATCGCCAAATTGTCGTGGATGATGTTGTTAATACTTCCATGTGATATTCCAAGTTCTATATCGATCTCTTCGACCTTTATTCGTCGATTTTCGAGGATCATCCTCTCCACACGGGCCACATTGTCCTCGTTGGTCACGTCTGACGGGCGTCCTGGACGGGGTTTATCTTCAAGGGACTCACGACCATGGCGGAACTTCCTATTCCAGCGAGCAATGGTTGCATAGGAAGTGGCAGTGTCGGTGTACACTGCAACCATGCGTTCATGGATCTCTTTTGCATTCTCGCCTTCCTTGGTCAAAAGTTTGATCAGTGCGCAGTGCTCAACCTTCTCCATTGTTGAAAAATTTGTGACTAACGATCTGCGATCAGCTACTGCTTCTTAAATAGACGAGGCAGGAGCGTGCGGCTGCACGTCTTGACTTGTCATAACTTGTCCTAACACCCCCACAAACAGCCATCCCACTTCCTCTGTTTTGCCCTACTGATTCGCAAAACTTATTGACCGCCCCTCCTATTTTTAACAAATTTCTCCGTAACTTGACTCAAAATCAGACCAACAGTCCCTTCCTTTTTGGCTAATCTTTCCGAATAATTAAATACATTTACTATTTTCTAAGATCATGAATTTTTAATTAAAACTCTTATTAAATTTTCTCAACTACAAGATTTTTTCCAATGAATTTCCATAATAGAAAAAGCGTAATTTGCATTTAATAGGAAAACAAAAATTATATCTTGTAAACATCTGAATTATTAAAGTAGAAAATACACAAAATCTTACAATTTGGCCTAATAATAATACTATGTAGCTAAATTTGCCTTTTTTCTTGTTCCTGGGTTATAATTTTTTTTCTTTTACAGGATTGTATAAAAGGGAAAGAAAAACAATGAATTTTGACGTTTCCAGGATTTGGCGTGACTCTACTAACCAATAAAGTAACTGCTACTTCTCGATCGTGGACCGTTCCAAACGGCTAAGTGGCTAAAATGCACCTGCTATATCCTATCCTGATCTTTCCTCTTTTATTGCATCTAAATCACACAGTACTAATTTTCCTGTACGGAAATCTTCAGAAAGGTGTAAGTAACCCTCAGTAAAAGCAACAATTCAGAGGCTGAAATGATCAGTGAAGATGTAAAGTTCATTTTCTTAGATATAGCTGTTGAAAGAAATCTATAATCTTGAAAGAAACGCTACTTCAATGACGTTGCCATAGATCTAGGATTCTAACTTAACTGATGAGCGTTTGATTTCCAGGCTGGAAAGTGCGAGTTGCAATGATAAATCTGGTTTGTTTAATGCAAATGAAATTGCATCTAATCCTGATGAGTGAAGGCTCGTCAAGGTGCATTAAAGCTTCACTACTCCATAATTGAAATAGGTAACCATCCCTTCTCTGGCTCATTAAATATATCTCATGGAGGACTATTACAGTGTTAAGCTTTGCTACAAGCTTTAGATTCTCTGGAATATGGTTGGAAAGTGATTGGATACTTAAAAATATTAGAATTTTTGATTGAACTCCGGGGAGGTTTTACCAAATTTACATGTCATCTCTATCTTTGGGACAGTAAGGATACCACAACACATTTCCACAAGAAACACTGCCCACAAATGCGAGAGTTCTCTATTGAAGAGCAAGATGTCAAGCATGAGCAATTGATAGACACTAAAAAGGTGTTATTCCCTCCATTGCATTTCAAACTCGGTCTCATTAAACAGTTTGTTAGGGGTCATGACAAAGAGTCGGTAGCCTTCAAGTATCTTCAAATTTCTTTCTGAGGCAAAGATGAAAGCTGGTGTCTTTGATGGATCACAACTCAAGAAAATTACATTGTTCAGAATTCTATGAATAGCTTAATATAAAGGAAAAGAAGTCCGGAAGTTGGTGGTTTCGGTCTGTTAAGGTTTTATATGCAACCACAAGGCTGAAATTTATCTGCTACTTATTGAGAACTTAGTGATAAGCTGCGTTCATATCTGCTGCAGGATGTCCCCCAAAATGAACATTCTTGTTGCCCATCTTAACAAGTTCAAAGAGAATATGGAGACATACTTAGTGGAGAAAGGGGTGCGCTTTTATCAAGATAAACTCAACTTTGAGAATACAGTAGATACCAAGGAGTATACAATGAAAACATGAGAGGAGTTTACAATTAGGGGATTGTTCAAGAAAGTGATTTTCATTACAAACGGAAATCGTAGAAACTCTCCAATCTTTTTACTTGTTTTTAAATCTTTCTTTAGAAAGTTTCAATAAAATTTTATAAATTTATTAGCACTGCGTTTTTGTTTTTAGCCCTTCACTCGATGGAAAAAAAAGTTTTGCTTTTTATAGTAAATATTTCATCATACAAGTTCCCGAAACAAAGTTTAAAACAAATAATGTCTATTTTATTTGGCTTTTCCAATAAAGGGAATTGAAAAATAATACTTACTGGCCAGGAAAACAAATTGTGTTGCATAGTCTAACACAATTTGTGTTTTCTTTTTGCACATGAACAACTTTCACTCCATATTTATCTTTTCCTCACTTATATAACTCCAAAACTTGCATTATTTTTTCCATATGTTACTTAGTCTAATTTGCAGTCTTGAAAATAATCAACAGAAAGCTTAGGAATTCCTTCTTACGTTCATATTTACCTCAACAATTTGAAGAATATTGACATAAGGCATATTTATCTAACTATCATCATTCGCTTTCATGACTTTCGTGATTTAAGAATAAGAACAGAAAATATTTTATATATGATGTTATTAAAAAGTGACATTTTAACATAAGGAATGAGCTAAGCGAAGAACCAACATATCTAGTTTGTAGCCAAATCTAGAGATAAAACCAAACATAAAGAATTTCGGCCGTTACTGTTGGACGAGCCGATTTAAACAAGAGCTCAATTACAGCTATTGGTGGACCTCGTTGCTTGGCTTATCAAACTCAGTTTAAAAACATCTTCAAAAGCAAGAATAAAAAAAAAATTAAAAAACTTGTCTAGATTGCAACCAGCAACCTTTATATAGACTCACATAAAAATGCATAAGATACTCGTATGTACAGTTAGTTGAGTAACACTGGACATGAGGTTAATAAATATATTAATAGTTAAATAAATGTAACAAAAACTGATTCAAAAATTTAAAATATGTAATTACTTTTATTACAAAGTAAAAAAACAAAAAAACTATTTCTAGCATTTAAATGGAAATTATTATTTACGAGACTGCACGTCAATTATTAGCAGACAATGTGAAAGCATTTATTTTCACTGGAGACATGTTGGTGGTCTTTAGCGGCTCGATAGCGAATCTCGATTGGAGGAATTAGACATAATATTCATTCGAATTCTGCAGTTTTCTTCTCGAATCAACTATGTATAACTTTGATCTGATGACATGGTGCATAGTCCTGCTAGAATATCCTACCAACTTTCTTGGGAAACATGAAGTTCTTGAATGGAAGCAAATGCCTACCAAGAAACGAAACGTACAGAACACTGATCAATGACAGGATGCGGACCACCCAACCCATATCACGACAAGGGAATGCGCTGATCATATTTATGGTACCATCCTCATCATGGACAGTGCTATCTTAATTAACAACAGCGATCAATGAACTAATAGTGTAGGTGCCACTTTCAAACCATACCTTTACCCCGAAACAACTTGGAAGAGTCAATACTAGGACTAAACCACATGCTGTCCGGCGACCGGAGTTCAACTAGCAACATAAAAAGATCAAATGTTCCTCTATATCCGACGTCGGTGTAAACGGGAAAACTCTGCTTCGTCTTCTGCTTTCATATCCCAGGGAAGGTAAAGAACGTTGCACTGACTTAATATATATACGTCTGGTACCTTATGCATGGAAAGTGGATTCAATTTTAGCAAATATTGCTTGTTTGTTACTATGTGTAATTCTAGCCAAACTCCTCAGTAATCGCACCCGTAATCACACAACGTACCATTCCCGGTGAGCGGTAATGCCTTAACATAACATAACATAATTTCATGCATGACAAACGCCACGTAGGCCTATCAAAGGTCATCCACATCTGTCAAAACCCACGCACAAAATGAATCCATAGGATCGTGTCAGATCATGTATCTACAATATACAATTATAACCATACACAGGTATGTGTCAAAAACAAAAAGCATAATCATCAAGACTCGTCAAAATCCAAATTAATCATAATATATAATAATAATAAGTTACATCAAGAGGAATTGGTCTAGAATACCCTCCAAATTTAACCCTTCCTCCCCATATAATCATCTAATCTGCATTTGAAAACATTCAAGTTTAGACTGTTTACTATCTCAGATGGCAAACTATTCAAGTAATCTACTACTCTATTGGTGAAAAAATATTTTATAACATCCATCCTGCACCTCTGTTTTTTACTTTATAAGTGGTGACCCCTAGTCCTATTACTACTTACCAACTCAAATAACTTGCTAAAATCCAACTTATCCATCCCACAACAGATTTTAAAAAGCTTAATCATATCTCCCCTCACACATCTTCTCACAAATGAAAACATAATTAGAAACCTCAGTCTATCTATTTTTGTTTCCTTCTTTTGTACTGACTCTAGCATGTTGATGTCATGTCTAAAATGTGGTGACCATGCTCGTATACAGTACTCTAAATGCGGCTTAACATAGGTGTTGTAGAGTTTAAGGATAACCTCTTTACTCTTGTAGCTAACATTCCTCTTAATGCATCCCGGCATCCTACTTGCTCTATTTTTTTCCTCAATACACTTGTTGAAAACTTCATTGAGCTATCTATTAATACACCTTAGTCTCTCTCATCCTCAACTGAATTCAGCCATAGCCAATTCATTTCATAGCTAAATTCCATATTATCCATTCCCACGTTAAGAACTTTACATTTTTTAAGGCTAAAAGTCATCTGCCATTTCTGAGCCCAAGCTAATAACTATTTAAGTCACTCTGCACTTTAAAGCTACGCTCGACCTTTTTATACTACAGCTGCCAATTTAGTTTCATCAGCAAAAATTGACACTTTGATATTTATAACCTCCCTAAGATCATTTATATAATGATCTTGGTAGATGCAACTCTAAAATTCCGTTTTTATTTTAGAGAGGTCTTACTAATAATATTATCTGTGGTACCGTTTGTAGATCAATTAAGTTTATGTGTCAGGTGTTCGTTATTCATATTCTTCCAATTATTGACTTTGGCTGTGTTGTATGGAATACCGGTTATATTTGAATCAGCTCCAAGACAGTGGACTAAAAAAGCTAATGGCCTGGAGGATCTTCTATATGGTGAAAGATTATCAAGATTGGGTTTATTCTCAATCAAAGGCCGTCTTATTCGTGCTGACTTAATAATGGTTTGGAGGATCCTAATGGTTATTGCACCCAATTGGCTGACCTATTTAACTGCAGAGATCTTGATCGAACTAGAGGTCACAGTAAAAAAATCTTTGTCCCTCCTCACAATACTGATATCAGAGCTCACTTCTTCTCACTTAGAACTATAAATTTATGGAACTCTTTGCCCTTCCTGAAGAGGTTGTTTCTGCAAGTTATGTGCGTAACTCGCACATAACAAACCACACTTTGGATGGTCTTAAATCCCCTTCTTAACTATCTCCTCAAGAATTTTACAAAATAGAAGTTAAACTTGCAGGCCTAAAGTTATTTGGGTCCTCTTTACTTCCCTTTTTAAAAATTGGCACTGCATTTGCTAATTTCCAATCATTAGGTATTTTTTCTAACCTCTAGGGATCTAGTATATATCTTCTTAAGAGCTACTGCAATACTATCTACACTTTCTTTGAGTAACTTAGAATGAATGTTGTCTGGGCCAGATGATTTACTAGCATTTAACTCCAATATAAGCCCTTAAATTACTTCCTAGTTCACATTACTGGTATTTGCCACCACTTCCCTTGACCTAGAATTATCTTCAATTAATCTATCTCAATTGCCTTGTGTAAATACTGAAGAAAAATTATCATTAAGAAACTCTCCTATTTCCTCATCAGATTCTTTCAAACCCCATTCATATCTAATAGGCCTTCTTTTATCACTGTTAGATTTGTTATTATTTCTATAATAGCTAAGGAATTTTCTTGGATCTTTATTATTATTTTGAGCTAAATTAATTTCTACCGCCCTTTTACTCTTGTTAATAATCTTATTTAGCTCATTTATTGTCGACCTATGTATAATGATTTAAATTCTCAAAAGTACTTTCAGTAATCTCTGGTATGCCCTTTTCCTCACAGAAATTTCTCTAGCTATCTCCTGATTCCACCACAATAGCTTCCTCTATTTCTTCCCAATAGCCTTCATTGGAATAAACTGCTCCTGGACTATGTTTAGTATAGTCTTAAAAGTGTCACACATCCCACATCTCCTGAGTATTCTTCCCCCTGAATTCTATATCCTACCTAGTCTGATTTAGCAAGTTTCGTAATTTATCGTAATCTCTCCTATAAAAATTTGGAGTATTTGTTGTTTGTTGATGTTCTACCTTTCACTATTCCTCAGTTAAAATGAACCACCTGATGATCATTATTTCCCAATGCTTCCCCGTAAGTCAATTCCTGAACCAAGTAATCATCATTTGAAATAACCAGATCTAATATATTGGCACCCCTTATTGGCTTATTAATAGATTGAGTTAAAAAATTTCTCTATCCTTTCCTATCATATTTTCCCTGCGGTATTTCCGGTACACAACTGACACCATAGATAGAGGCAAATGTCTGAATAGTTTAGGAAAGGAAATGTCCCATCCCTATGGGTGCACTATCATACCCGTTCAAACCCTGATAATTTACGTTGCCTTGCCATGAGCAGCACATCTAGTGTATACACTGATCACCAAGTCATTAAATCACATATGATACAGATTTCATGAAGTAAAAGCACGGTTGCATTAGCACATGACCTATAGGTACAGTTATCGCATTCGTTTGGCACTTTTATGAGATTGCAAACTTAAAACATAATGGTTTTCGAGTAGTCGAACATCGTCACCCTTTAACAATATACCTAAGTATTAGAAAAAAAATTCACATATGAATTTTTGTGTATCACGCAATATTTAATAAAGGATCTATAAATTTAGAATCAGTATAATTTTTATATAATAACAATAAAATAGGTGATATATTTACTACTTTTAAGGAAGGTAATTTTCAAGGATTACAATAACATGGTTTTTATATTTTTATTTGTGCCACAACCTGATTCTAAATTCCTTTTGACGATTATTTTTCATATTTATTTGTTTAACATAATTGTCATATTTTTCGCTTATTGGTGCTTATTTTTTCTCTTTTTCCCCAGCCAAAATATTGTTTTCACATTGCTGCTTAGCACTTCTTGTTTAAGGACATTAATATTATCATTTTCCAAGTAGACCTTTTGCTCACCAGTGCTTTCCTTTTTAATAATTAATTCGCATACTTTCCCTTTACGTCTTTTTTACTTCATCACTGACTAAAGTGCTTCTAATTATCAATTTTTATTTGTTAGAATCCATGCGGTTCAAACACTAATGGCAACTCATGAGAGTAAATTGCGTGGCAGATAAATCAGTAAAACTCTCGTGAAAAATCTTTGCATTTCTAGACGTTTCAAGGTAGAAAACCATATTTAATAAATATCGGTACTAATAATATTTTAAGTATAAGGTTCTAGAAACTTCTAACAAGGTATACTCTACTGATAAGGAAGCTGAAATTAAGGAGTGGGAAGGTGGCGTTTACAGATATCCTTCCCAAAATAGGTGCGGCAAGTGTTTTCTATGGAGCGCATTGTATATTAACAACTCCTAAAAGTTCTTTGCCACGAAGATGGAGTGTACTTCATCGATTTGTGCAATGAATTCTAAGAACAAATTGAACTATTCTGGCCTTCATCTAAACGGCGTGGTCGCGGCAAGGCTTGGAAGAATAATTAATATTTCTCTTGTAAATCTTCAGACAGAACAGCATCGGAGAGTAGAGAGCGCATAGGGAAGAGCGGCTCACTATACCTTAATAATCATTTAGTCGTTCGAAAAACAAATTTACATGTCTACTATTATAACGCGCGTAGTATTTGAAATAAGATTTAGCGCACTTTGGCAGCTTCGATATTATAGCAATAACGTAGTGATGGGCGGAGACATCTACCAGAGATTATATCCGCGAATTGCAGCTCCCAGGATGTAAGCTAATCAATATTACGCATTAACGAGATGGAGGAGTACTACTGTACAGCAAAAAACATAAGTTTAACAAAATTCAGATTGACTCTTCCAAAGAATTTGAAGTAATTTGCGCCGAAATAAAACCAAATGGTTTTTCAATAAATATCTTTGTAATGTATAAATCCTCACCAAAACAGATTGAGATTGACACAGAATTATATAACATCATTGGAAGTAACATTAAAAATAATTTCACTTTATTAATTGGACATATAATTTGTAGAAATATCAACTATGAAACGTTTAATTCGGACGAGTAGGGCCAGAGGCCATTGTAGTTTAATGAAGAAAACTATTTAACACAATTTCTCAATAAAACAACCGGTGGTAACAAGGAGTAACAAGGAAAGAAAGTACCCTAGAAGACCTTCCGGTCCATTCAAAGAGAATACCTTTGGACTAGCAGTCGAGCAGGCACATCTCTGCTCAAATGCTTTACGTCCTTAAATGGCCACTTTTTAAGAACCTGTCTAGTCTTGCCTTGAACTGGTCAATAGATTCACTGTTGACAACTTCCGTCGGAAGTGCGTTCCAAATACCGCAGATACTGTACTTGAAAAATCTCCCAAACAGATTGCGGTCGTAACGCTTCAGTTCAAGTTTAAAGCCGTAATTTCTTCAAGAAGTGTAAAAATATCCCTGTAGTCAACATTGTCGAACCCTGGAACTATTTTGAAAACTTCGATGAGCTGACCACGCAGTCTACCGGTTTCCAACGAGAACAGATCTAATTCCCTTAATCTATCTTCCTAACTTATATGTCTGAAAGAGGGAATCAGTTTGGTTGCCCTGGCTTTCACGCGTTCCAATCTCAAGATGTCCTTTCAAAATGAAGGACTCCAGAATTGTACGGGATACTGCAGGTGCGGTCAGACGAGGGAGTTGTACAGACACTAATATTTCCTTGTTCCGATATCCAAACTCTCGCTAACATCTTTTGGGCTTTCTTCTCAACCTTAATACACTGTTTCGAGAACTTGAAGTCACTTGTGCTAGTTACACCCAAGTCTTTCTCAGTGTCGGTGGATTCAAGAGCAGTGCCCTTAAGGATATAGGGTGATTAGGTATTTTGGTGGCCAATATGCATCAATTTGCATTTGTTTACGTTAAAAGGCATTTGCCACGTATCAGACCACTCTCCAATCTTCCCAAGATCATCTTGCAGGCAAGCAGTATTTCCATCCTTTGCAACGTGCATATCAACCTTGGTATCGTTGCAAATTTAGAAATCTTGGCAACCATGTCACCGTCCATGTCGTTGACGTAGATGATGAATAGTAGTGGTCGCAGGACAGAACCTTGAGGCACCCCGCTAGTTACGGGCACCCACTCAGAAGCCTGTCCATTCACCACCACCCATTGCCGTCTGCCACTTAGCCAGTTATCTATCTAGCCGGCTACTTTTCCGTCTATGCCGAGTGCACGCACTTTTCGGAGAAGGCGGTGGTGTGGTACCTTACCAAAGGCTTTCTAAAAGTCTAAGTAGACGACATCCACCGCCTTGTCCTGATCGTGCTCAATGAAGACCAAATGGAAGAATTCCACAAGGTTCGTCAGGCATGACCGTTGCCTTCGGAAGCTATGCTGGAAACTCCTCAATAGCAGCTTTGACTCTAAATGCCACTTCATTTTGTCCACCATCATGCTTTCCATGAGTTTGCCGACTATCAAAGTTAGACTGATAGGTTGGTAGTTCGACCGTTGGGTACGGTCTCCTTTCATGAAGATAGGAGTCACCTCCACTTCACGCCAGTCTCTAGGAACGCATTTGGTCCTAATTAACATGTTGGAGATTGCGCTCAGGTGTCGTGACACTTGATAGCACACTTCCTTCAACACTTTAGGTAGAAACCCATAGGGCCAGGTGACTTATTTTCCATTAGTTCAGTGATCTTCTTTTTTATTTCTCCTTCGGTGAAGTCCATATCCTCCAGCTTTTTCCAAAAGTAGGAATCCGCTGGCTGGGGGATGGGACCACACTCTTCAGTAAACACTGAAGAGAAGTAGTCGTTGATGAGGTTAGCATTTTCTTCAGCTAAGTGCTTTAATGTACCTACTCATTCATCAAAGGGCCAGTCGTTCAACGGATTGGTTTACGGCTGTTTACATATCCTCAGATCGCTTAGCGGCCCTATGCTGGACTTCACTCTCCTGGATAGCTTCCGTATTCGTCAAAGTCTCCCGAGATCTTTGATTGCCGGTACACATTTTGCTTCTCGCTAAGCAGTTGGCCAATTTCTCCGTTGAACAGAAGACCGACGGGGGCATTTCAGAGGGATGAAACGCGATTGAAGACTTATGGATGTTGTTTTGAAACTGTTCCACGAGTCTTCAACAGTCTCGCACACTTCTAGCCTCGTAAAGCCACTCCAGCACGTACGCCTGCAAAGTCTGCTTATCTCAAATCAAGTTTCCTCGATTTACTAGTTGCAAGCTTGGCCTTGGGGTCTTTGACTACTTATCTAATTATTCGGTGGTCACTGCCACAGAACTTCTCGCCAACAGAGAGGTCCTCAACGATGTCATCCTCAGAGGTGAAAACCAAGTAGAGGATATTGTCTCCTCTCGTTGGCTCTCTCACCCATTGAGTCAGGAACTCGTTGTTCGCGAACTCCAGGAGTAGTGCGTTCTCTGCACAAGGTTCTCTCGATTCCCAGTCAACTTGTGTGTTGAAATCCCCCATTACGATACCTACTCTGTCTTCGATTAGTTCTCCTAGTATCTGTTTAAGATCTCTGTCCTTTTCAATGAGTTGAGCAGGAGGTCTATAAAGCACCAGGATCCTGAATTTGGCTTGACCTATCTCTAGGTCAGCACCTAGTAGTTTATGGTCGGATACGATGTTGCAATCCGTCAAGTTGAGAGTATCCTTAACATACAACATCACACAGCCATCCTCTCTTTCTGGCTTATCTTTCAGGAAGTGCTGGTAACCGGGTATCGTGAATTCACCCTCTGAATCCCAGCTTGAGCTATTTATCCACGATTCGGTTATAGCCACCATCTATGGTTCTTTGTTCTTCTATTACTACGAGGCCACGGAGATCAAGAAACTTGTTCCTGATTAACCTCGCATTGAACAAAAGAACTTTCAGGGAGTCCCCGAATTTAGGACTCCCTACTCTCTTCCGTTTCCAGGCTTGCTTGCTGGAGCGGTGCCATTCCTCTTTGCGACCTCCAAGAAGGTTGTTCCAGGTTGACACGGGCGTACTCGCGTACGTCCGCCTTCACTCTAGGCCTGACACTACTTAGGGTCCTGTTTCACGACATCTTGTGTTATGTTGCAGAATATGGCCTTCCCTTTAAAAAAAAAGATGTACTCCATCCCTTTGGTAGATATAATATCTACCGTAGAAGGTGCGGTAAGGTTCCACAAAAAATCTCCGAGGAGTTGATTAAGGGAGACATTCCTCGAGTGAGCAGTCCGGGTTGGACCTTTTGTCGGGAGAATCCCAACGACTACACGTCTGCGTGTTTTTAGCCCATAGTAGTCCACAGCACCCATGACTGTGTTGACAATCCTTTCTGTGGGGCCTACTCTTCCTGCTCTGAGGTATAGGTTGTTGCTCCTTACCATTAGGGCAACGACTGAGTTCTCAGAAATCTCAGATTTCTCCGCCTCTACTCTGATCTGCTCGTTTCCCCTTCCTGGTAGGCAACTGACCTTCACACTCGTGAAAAGGCGTGCTGCTAGCAGGGGTTCCAGGGTTCGTGCTTAAGAGTGCCCCAATAAGGTTGGCACTTGCACATTTGACTACACTCTATCCTTTTGCCATAGAATTATCTTTTTTTTCTTTCGTCTCCGTATTTCCCTTGGTTTTCTTATTTTCTTCTTCTTCTTCCTTTGTTTCGATCTTCATTTTACTTTTTTTTTTTCTCTTCATCTCTTTCTGCTTTCCCTTGCGCACCAGTAACGCTCGAATCCTCTACACTAGGGTGAGCTGCATTAAGGTCGTTTTTCTCTTTTTTTCTTTTTCTTTTTCTTTTTCTTATTTGTTTCTCCGCTTGGCTGAAGTGAAACTGCCAAAGCAGTTTCAGCTCCTCGAGTTGGAGTCTCATCGGCGGAACCACCCAAGTCAGTGGGAGTTTCGTCTCAAGCTTGAGCTGACTGGGCCTCTAGTTTAGAGGCTAGCTCTAGGATTCTCTCCTCGAGACGCCGAATCTGAAACGCGTGCTGCGTTTCTAAGGTCTGTATTATACTCTCCAGTGCCCTAGATTTTTCTTCAGAGGTTGTGAAGAGAGCTTTGAGTTCATTGCACTATGCCACTGCCTCTCAGACCTCTTCTTTAAGGATGCAGTCGGTGCATATACTTCCCGGGTGGCATTTCGAAAAACACCCTTCCGGGAAGTCCACGCACCTCTTATCCTTCTGGCATATCGCATATGTATATTTGAGTGCAGCTGGACCTTTTTCCCTGTTATTTTAGAAACTTTCTCTCTTTCAAAACATTGAGACCAATCAATAGCAACAAATGGGGTAGGTGAATTCTCCCCACGTGGGTTGCTCCCGCCTATCCATCGGAGACGTTTCGGATCCTTCAGAAGGCACGTTCCATGTGCTGCTGTTCGTCCAACAGTCGTCAAACCTCGGCGTGCCGTGGCTCCAAACCAAGTAGCATTTACGGTCCCTGAAGGGGCCATCGACAAGGGAAGCCCTACCAGGGGTACCCAGAAGAGAGGTACCCCCGCCGGGATAGCCTAAAAAGTCAAAGGTACACACAAGATCTTTTCTCGCGACAACGGAGCGTCACCTCCCCCTCTAATTGAGAGAGGTAATTCTAACTAACAACGTTAATCTTATCTCGGGTATTAGTATTGGGAAAAGTACAGGTTCCAGTGATCAGAAATCAATAGAGTTCGATATTAATATAAATGGTAACAGGGAAAATAATCTTTTAAAGTGCCAAATTTTCAACGTGGGGACTCTAATGTCTTAAATCACAATTTTAGGGAGATCAAGTGGGATCCAACGTTACAAAATGTTAATCAGTGCTGGTCGTTTTTCATCTAGAATTTTAGAGAATTAAATGAGCGATTCATTCAGCAAAAAAAAAAAAACCGAAACGCGTCAACTAACCCAAAATAGTGAAATCATGATATCGAAGTAAAATTAAAGGATAGGAACTGTGCATACAAGCGTCCCAAGAGTAACCCATTCAAAGAAAATAATCAAATTTATTTAACCCCCCGAAGGAAATGCAAAAGGGAAATAAGAAGAGTTAAAATAAAATATGAAATTCGACTTGCCAAAGAAAGTAAACATAACCCTAAGAAGTTTTTCGATTATATATTCAATAGAAACCCGATAAAAGAAACAATAGTTCCTATCAAAAATGACAAAAACGAATTAGTTTCGGATACAGAAAAGGTGGCCAATATATTAAATAAGATATTTGCATCAGTATTTATAATGGAAGACGAGTATAATATACCACGAACAAACTACGTGATAAACCTTAACAAGCATAAACTTTTAACCGATTTCAAATTTTATGAAGCAGAAATAGATTTTTATATCAGTAAGTTAAAATCCAGTAAATCTCCAGGTCCTGATTTAATTTATCTAGCGCATTTAAAAGAAATTCGAAATGTGTTAGTCGGAACACTAGTGAATTTCTTTTACCAAATATTTAGAAGAAGGTGTCGTGCCATTAGATTTTAAGCTAGCGAATATAACTCCTATTTTTAAGAAGAGAAAAAGACAACATCCAATAAGTTGAACATCCATCGAGGGTAAATTAATGGAATCCGTCATTCGCGATAGAGTAATCGATCATGTAGAAATGCATAATCTCATAAATTATAGTCAACACAGCTTTAGACAGAAACCTTCATGTTTAACTAATCCTTTGGAATTTTACGACAGCATCCTGAAAAGCTAGGATGAGAGTAGATCTTTGGACATAGTTTTCTTAGACTTCGCTAAGGTATTCGACACCGTTCCTCATAGGCGATTAATAACTAAACCTTTTGCTCATGGAATTAGGAGAAACCTCCTACAATGGATAGCGTCCTGGAAAAGTAATTTTAAGCAGAGTGGAAAAATGTTATTAGTGGTGTGCCCCAGGATCTGTTTTGGGAAAATTGCTGTTCCTTATTTATGTAAATTATATGGCCACTGGCCCACTTGGTAAATTATATAAATTTGTAAATTTGTGGAAGAATATAATTGGGACTAAAATTATAAATGAGATCGATAGAAAACTAATTCAGCGGGATCCAAATAAAATCTTTGCATGGTCTAATAAATGGAACATGAAATTAATTTTAGACAAGCGTAGAGTTTTGCACGCGTGTGAAAATAGGCCAAGGTTTTATTATGAAATTGTGGTAAAAATCTTATCTCCGTGGACGAAGAAAAAAAGATTTAGGAGTGTGGGCTTCAAAGGATCTTAGATTTAACAAACAGTGCGACGAAGCTTGTAAGAAGGTGAACCGAATGCTTCGACTTATTGTGAGAAGTTATCACTACAAACACAACAATCAGTGCCTGCTTTACGTATAAACTAAATAAGCTATATATTAGGCTCCTCCAAAACAAATTAAAGCACAAAAATTGGTGTACATTTCCAAAATATAAGGTAAAATAAAAACAAAATAAAACCTACATACTGCAAAAATTTGGCCGATGACGTATTTTGCTCCCAATTTCTTGGCGCCCCCCAAAATATTAAATAAGAAAAACGGAGTGTACCTTTCGTAGTGTAAAAGCAATTTTGAGAATGTTCCTTAGTAAGATGATTAAAAATTTCTCAGGAGAATGATCCTTTTCTGCGCCGAAGAGGATAAAAAATTAGTTCAGAACAGCAATGACCCAAGATAAATAACGTTCCCTCAGTCTCATGTGCATGGAAGGTGACAAACTACGCAGTTTATCATTTGTTGATATCATCAGTGACTTTTCTCTGGCAAAGGCAAGAAAGCAAGTATTTTAGTTCAGGTCGCGTTTGCGTTCTGTTTGTATACACAGACATAAAATATATCTTGATAAAATTATATAATTTGATGGATATTGGTTAGATGCATTAATATAATTATTCATTATAGCAATTTTCTAGAAACTAGATTATAAGCCTCTGTAAATTGTTTCTAAAAGAACTCTTGGTTTTTATCAAAGTGTTATGAATAAAAAATAATTGTAAGTTAGAGGTTGATAATTGTTTCACTATTAATATACTTCTTAATTGCATTTTAGTATTAACAATTACTTTGATAAAATACATATTTTGTGAAGTGCAAATGTCTTTAGATTTCTATTAGGTCTAAAAATTACCATATAGCATATTAAACGCAAAAAACAGCGACAATTTGTGGCCGTCATAGGATAATTGGACATATAAAAGGCCTTATTATCTCAAATAGCCTAGGGCCTCATCAAACCTTATCTGGCCCTGACCACAATATAATCATACCTCTCTCTCCTTAAGTTTAGTAAGGCCACACCTAGAATACGCGCTAGAATTTTGCTTACCTTATACAAATGGAAACATCAATAATGGAACGAATTCGACGACGGGCAACTGGATCAAGAACCATAGGATTTCTTGTCATGGGCGACTCTACATTTCACTATGTCGATCGGTCAATCGGTCCCCATTTTTTTTTTTTTTTTTGGTAATAACACTGTAACTATTCGGCCAATTCTGACGAAATTTGAAACATTTCTGTTGTTTTACATTTCTTTGGAATGACATAATTGTCAAAGTCCCCTCAAAGATTAGCACAGGAATAACATTTTGAGGGAAATAACATCTTAACTATTCTGCCGATTTAAACGAAATTTGAAACCCCTATGTTGTTTTACATTCTCTTTCGAAGGATATAATTATCAAGGTCCTACCCAGGTTAGTCAGGGAAATATTGAAAGTTGTGAAGGTCGAAAGTCATAAATCAGAATAAGTGAGAGCACGCGACCTTTGTTCAGCAGACCTTGTTAATCTTCTAACAACTCTTATCGCATTTGTTCCAACGACGCAAATAATCGGTGCATGTTTGCATACCAGATGTAGCACCCAAGCTTAATTCTGATGACAATGTTTATTACTAAAATAAGCATGTTAAACAGTTTTTATGAAACTTTGATTGGATTCATGTTAGGAAAAACAGTTTATTCACCGGAGATGGAACAGAATACTTTGGGCCTATTTTTGCAAGATCTTCTGGCCAATCCATTTAATTTACCTGCTCCCCAAAAGACCCCTCAATCAAAAATTGATAATTTAAACTCTTTAGAATTCTTTATTTTAAAAGATAAAGATTTTTGTATAATTTTAGTAAAAATACCTGTATACGAGGGTCGGTCAATAGGTTTTGCGAATCGGTAGGGCAAAACAGAGGAAGTGGGGGGGCTGTTTGTGGGGGTGTTAGGACAAGTTATAATAAGTCAGGACATGCAGCAGCAGGCTCCTGAAGATCGAAGAAATCGAGCAAGAAATTGGAATATCACATGGAAGTGTTATCAACATCATCCACGACAATTTGGCCATGACCAAGGTCTCTTCCCGTTGGGTTCCTAGAAACCTCACGCGCCATGATCGACTTCAACGTTGTTAAAGTCCACAAAGCCAGAGTTACGCAAGCTACAGTCCAGATCTGGCCCCTAGCGACTACTTTTATTCCGCCAGCTTGAGGCTGCACTGCGTGGCCCCCCCCGGGGGACGATAAAGATGTCCAGCTCACCGTCCAGGAGGGGGTTGAACAATCAGTCGGGAGATTTATGATTGTCGGAAATTCGAAGCTTCAGGAACAAGTGGCACAAGTGCATTGAAGTCAAGTGTTGTTATATTGAAAAAATATTAAAACACTTTTCCTCATATCTCGTTTCCTTATATCCGAATTGCCAAACTTATTGACCGCCCCTCGTATGTAAAAAGTAAAAACTCGTGGGAAAATTCAAAACGCTGACCTGATTCAGCATATTCAATGTGTTTTTTGGATTTAGCACATCGAAATATCTTAAATAAGCCAAAAAAATTAAACAATAAAATACGTGTTGGCTGGTGTAATAATAGTTAACCACCCTAACTTTTTAATGACCTCGCCTATCCCTATTTTGCTCTATTAAATACCCTAGTTTACGTATACTTACTCTTTCTATTACGATCCACAGAGGTTTTAGCAGTTTGGTGCACTGCTTTTCTCTTACCATGAGTTTTCTTCTGATGCGAGTATTGAAAGAAGAAAGTGTGGGATGTATTGGTTTGCCTAGTCTCCTGG
Source organism: Ceratothoa steindachneri (assembly GCA_963969495.1). Lineage (NCBI taxonomy): Eukaryota > Metazoa > Arthropoda > Malacostraca > Isopoda > Cymothoidae > Ceratothoa > Ceratothoa steindachneri. The sequence continues at coordinate 11,330,576 of OZ018325.1, forward strand.
CCGTTTTCGGTGCAGATATGATATGGCTATGCCTACACTACATCGAAGCCTGTTAGGTATAATCGAACATATTTTGGATTTTACCTGGCATAAGTATGTTTTCCCCTGACCTCCCAAAGCATTAGGAAGCCATCGTATCTTTCTTTATTCAGTTATTTTTTCCACGTAAATCTACAGTATAGATACAAAGTTTAAAGCAATATAGAATAGTAATGTTCTCACAAGTGAAAGGAGAGCAGCTTCCAAACGCGGAAGAAGCGAGGTAAACCAATTCACTCTGACGACCGGTGGAGAGGTGCAGCCAGCTGTTAATTAACTTCCCTTCTACTAAGTATTGACCGAAAGACATCCACAAAACACTTTCACCCTATTATAGATACTCTCTCTTGTCCTTACTCAGAGACACTTATAAAAATCTCTTAGTGGAGGGCGGGCTTCCTGCACTCCTCTATCTTTTGTTTCTCATAGGTCACCGAAAAACAAAAGCAACACTGGTAAAGACTCAGGGAAGCAGGTCATTCTATATACCCTTTATGAGAGAAAATGGGTAGTAGACAATACTTGGCTATGCCTAATTTCATCTACCTGCTTAGTATGACATTACTGGTAGCTGCTACGGTGTAAAATTCTACACCAAAGATAGCCCATTAATCTACAGAGCCCTCGGTTGAAAAATCCGACCAATCGAGAGGGGATGTCTTAATGATGCCCCCCGCCCCCAGATATCAGCGCAAATATCAAGGCACCCTACCTCCGGACGGTGTAGTCTTCCAAAGAACAGACAGTGAATCAGTTCAAAATAACCCAAGTCAACGACCTGGAAAATGCTCCTCAGTAGACAGATGCCCAGGAGAAGTAAAATGGAGGGGCTGGTTCTTCTCTTTCCAGTGTTGCTCTATCCGTCTCTATTTTGCAGAAGGACTAGAACAAGGCTGTCCCGTCCAGCGCTCTGTGGGAGAGAGAGAAGAAGGGAGAGAGGAAGGGAGAGAAGAAGGGAAACGCCTTTTCCTACTTCAAAAAGCAAATGTAAAGAATAAGAAGAATAAGAGTAATCTCCTGCGCAGTCGGCTGCTGTGACGGAGTAGAGTGCAAAACCGAGTGACTTTGGGCAATCAATGACACGCTTGTGTGCGTGACACCACACCCAAACATGAATTTTGTACAAAGGCAAATGTATTGATTTTATTAAACTGCTAAACTACCTTCCCCAATGTGGATATCACAAAAAAGATGGCCGATAAGCCACGGTCAGGTTGGAGGCCTGGAGAGGTTTCTTGAATTAGTGCTGGCAGGCTAGTAACGCTAACGCGTGGAGGCATTCTTGTCATTACCGAGGAGGAGTAACGAATGCTACCGATGACCCTAATAATAAAATAACATGTAGACCTGCCAATTTGCCTCATACACAGAGCTGCGGTAACTACTAGGAACCTGTTCATAATAAAAACTTTTCTGGTAAATCCAAATGTTTGATTTGTGAAAAACCGAGTCTTGACTCGAATTTGTTATGGAAATGAGAACGTGATCGTAAAGGCTGCGGGCTGAGGTCATTGCGGGAGTCTAAGGAAATGGTTTGTTCATGTTCTTTGTGACCAGTTATATCATATGACTGCAAGGTTAAGAAACAACCTACGGCTTCATCCCCCATCCAGGCCTACAAGCATCGTAACTCTCGTGTACACTTAAAACTGTGGTATAGCTCGGCTGCAATTCGGGCTGAAGTATCACCTCAGATAAAACAAACCTTGCTCTCCAGTGAACGCTTCGCAGAAAGCAAGGCGTTCGCACGACTTGGCATAGTCATTATACTAACAGGAAGCAGAACATGTCCGGAAGGTGGTGGTGAAGCCACCACCGTAACTGCAAACGTCTATTTACCCATATGAGGTTAATACAAATTGAGTTTAGGATCCCAGACCATTATAAAAGGCAGTATGGGGCGCTTAGGAAAATCTGTTCGTTCTTCCTAAAGATAAGAGAGCTTCAACCATAACTCTGATCTTCCGGCCAATGTATAGAGGTAAGACGAGAGAAAACCTCGCATGTCAACTCAACCCTTAGCAAATGAGCTCTGAAAGGCCGCAGCTGCTTCAGTACATTTTGCAATCAGTATCCCTCGGAAGCGATCGTATTTAAATAGGCCTATGGCAATTAGGCTAAGTGCTTTTTCCTCTAGAAAGAAACAGACAGCTCGTAAAATATAGATTTTTCCATTCGAAATGACGTGGAGATGCGTAGCCTAGTCGCTTCCTATTCATCAAAAGCAAACCGTTTTCACAAGACCATTTTAGTTGCGTTCTATTTACCCATTCCCCCAGGTTATAAGAGTAAAACAACTTTACACCAAAGAATAGGAGCCAGCAACGTGGTGAAAATTAATATCCAACATCATGGCAAGGTCTGCCTTTACAGCTGAATACATTTGTACACGAACTTTCAGTGCAGCTCCACATGGGCAGGAGGTAGTTCCTTGTCTCCCTATATTCGACCTTCACCTAAGTTTGATAAAGTAGAATTCAGCGCAGTCGTAGCTAGATTGATTAAGCGTTTCCTCCTTCGCATGGACTTGACTAGTAAAATCCTCCTTAGGAGGCCTCCCACTCCCATCAAGATGTTCATTGATAGCAGACCTGACCAAAGAACTGTAGATCTGTCCTTAAATTGGATAAATTTTCTCAATTTAAGAGGTATCCCTCGACCTATAAATGTGCAAACCGGTGGCACAAGCAGACGTTGGTTTAGCGGTGATAACGCTTTTATTGGAGCGATCACTTTCCTATTTATTTATCATTTGATGACCGCTGTCACCTACAGTACGACCTTTGTGGTACCTTGAACTTGCCCGGAGGCCTCATTCAACGACCTTTAACGACATCTTTAAGGTAAGCGAGATGTTTTTCGCCATCGCTTCGTGTACGGATACCATCCTTTCTCAAAACGATATATTGAAGGAAATGCATCGATACCGATTTTAGGGCGAAATAAACCTTTTTTTTAGATTTATTCAACAGGATCTAGATGAATGGGTATCATAAGTGCTTTTCTCAAGGCGGAGAATGATCACTCTATACAAGCCGGTTTTTGTAAAAAATTCTTTCACTTCCTTCTATTGCTTCTGGTGAAGGAGCTAACCATTCTCATGCATAATGCGAATTTTGAATGTTCTACTCCGCATCATCTGATATGTTCTGGCTGAAGAATGTTATCTGCAAAACCTATCTTTCTGGCCATTACATCGCAAATATGGTCATTGATTTGGAAAAGCCTATGCTAATGCGTAGATTAAGCTGTCATAAGCACCTTCTATAATTTGGGGTTGAGGGAACTCCTTCCAATATATGTATGTCTAAATTATTTTCATTATCTTCCAACAGGCAAGTGAACTTAGTGTCAGCTTCTTTAGCTTGAGCATTAATTGCCTTTCTTGGAGCACCGAATCGAGCAAGCTCTAAGCCGCATCTTAGCTAATACTAAACCGCACGGGTGTCTGCTTTCTTTTGGAAAAGACGCTGCATTTATATTGACATCCGAGCTGGTTGCAATAAATTGCTTAATCCAGGAGTTTAATTCATAATGATCACCACAATCTCATCGAATCTAGCAGTCTTGGGAATCTTTGCGCCTTCTCTCTTTCCAAGTACTGGAATACCAAAGCCGCTACCGCTTGTCTCGTGTACTCGAAACAGGTTTTTAAACTTTTATCGGGGGAGTGCTCGAGTTTTTGGATGAGTATGCTTCTTCCATGTAGTTGAACTTAATTTGCTGATTGCAATACTAGGACCAATAGTGACCCGGCCTCTTTACTTTCTCTTAGTTGTTTTATTTAGCTTTATGGCTTGTTTTTTTTGCTTTTGTTTGCTTTTGGATTTCTTGTTTACTTATTAAAATCCTGAGATAGCCTTTTGCTTTGATTTTGGCGGCTGTTTTAGCTACGGCCGCAACCTTAAATCGTAGAAAGAAAAGGAATACAATATTTCAGGTGATTAAAAAGAAATAAGTTTAAAAAGTTCATATACAGCCTTGGCCAAAAGTATTAGGCCACCCTAGTGTTTCTGGGTTCTGCTATCTCAATGTTAATGAAACCCGTGTACATGGTGGTTTATGGTATATAACACAATATACATTAGTTTAATACCTGGTTAACCCTCCTTTAGCTTCAACTACCGCTTTTATACTGTACTGTATGTATGTAAACTATTTTGTGTAAAACCAACGTCCACAATTAACTTAGTTTCCATTGATTATTTGAGTGTTTTATCCTAAAATACGTTGTAGATAAAGTTAATAAACAGTATAAAGACTAAAACAAGGGATTTGAATGAGTGTCAGCGAGGTCAAATCGTAGCTCATCATAAAGATGGAATGTTTCAAAGGCAAATTGCTCAGAAGATGAAATTTTTTCGATGTGTGGTGCAAACGACTCTCCAGCGCTTCTGAGAGACAAAAGATGTAAAGACAATACAAAGAACATGTAGAACAGATCCCTTATCCGTCAGTCGCTCAGAAGCAGGAGACAAACATCGTCAGAGCTCTGTGCGGGCTTCAACAAGGCAGATACATCACAAATATCAACCAGAACTGTTAGAAGAATGATTGTAGAGTACGGTCTGAAAGGCTGTAAAGCCAGGAAGGGGCCATAGATTTCTGAAGCGAATATGAATAAACGTCTTCAGTAGTCCAAAAACAACTCAAATTGGACCAGTAAGCAATGGTCGAAAGTCATATGGTCAGATGAAAGTAACTATGAGGTAAGATAGTACAAGTATTCAATCAACATATAAACTCAAAATATCTGTTTTTTACAAAAATCTATAAAAAATATCCAACAAAAGGATAATATTATCGTTCAAGTTTTTTACTCAGGCTTCCAGCACATCTGGTGCATCTTTCGTGCGTCGCAGAGTTGGGGAAGCATTTTAGGCTAAATTTCTGGTACCAAACGTAAAACAAGGGTGTGATTCTATCATGTTGTGGGTCTGTATGTCTGCTACAGGACTCGGAGAAATGTTTTTATGTTAGGGAAGGATGAATTCAGCTACCTATGTTTCCATGTTATCGGATGTTTAAGAGCCATCAATTGCTAAATTACATCCATTAGTGTCGAAAAACAGTGTTATATTTCAACAGGACAACGCTCCATGTCATGCAGCTAAGAATACTAGTCAATGGTTTAAGACACAGGAAATTGTTCCCATGGACTAGCCCGCTCAAATCCCCGACCTAAATCCGATCGAACACCTATGGGGAACTCTTGGTAAAGCTACCAAGAACACAATTAAAAATAAAGAGCATTTGTACCAAAGACTTAGAGAAGAATGGAGTAAGATTGCGTCTAGCACCTACAAAAAACTAGTTGATTCTATGCCTAACCGTATAAAAGCGGTAATTGTGAAATATACCGTAAACCACCATGTCCACGAGTTTCATTAACATTGAGATAGCAGAAACCAGAACCACTGGGGTGGCCTAATACTTTTGGCCAAGGCTGTATGTACAGCCTTTGCCAAAAGAATGAGGCCGTCCCTCAATACTTTCACCTTTCAGAATTTTAATAAAACCCGTTCATATGGTCATTGCATAGTATATTTCAGAGTATACACTTGATCCGATACCTAGTTGACTCCCCCCCCATTTGTTTTAATTAATGCTGCAATACTTCTAAGCATCGAGTCACCCAATTTCTCGCAAACGTGCAGTGTAGTTTTAGACCATTCCTCGTGCAGTTTCTGGTACAAATCGTCTTTATTTTTAACTGGGATTCTCTTAATAGCTTTACCATAGGTGTTCAATGTTGTTTAAGTCGGGACTTTAAGCTGGCCAGTCCATCGGCATAATGTGCTATGTTTTAAATGAATTGAGAGTATTCTTGGCTGTAAGCCAGAGGGATTATCCTGTTGAAAGATATTAGCTTTTGACACGCTGGAATGTAATTTCTCAATTGCTGGCTATAAAACATCAAATAACATGGAAAATATGTAGCCGAATTAATTTTACCTTGGCATAAAAACATTTCTCTGGGCCCTGTTTCAGACATTAAAGACTACACCATGACGGAAGTGCCTCCATGTTTTACTGTTGAGACGAAACATTCAGGCTGAAAAGCTTCGCTAACATCCGAAGGATGAAAGTCATCTCAGGTGTGCTGAAAATCTGAGCCAAATAAAATGAAATATCATCAAATCAATTATTATTTATATGTCTGATAATATTCGGCTTAAATTCCAATATTATGAGCTAATGTTAGTTCTACTATTATACAGGGTGCGGCAGAACCAATTGAGCAGTTTTAAGAAGTTGAAAAAAAGTAAGAGGGGTATATAGAGACGGTCCGCCATATTTAGGGGGAGGGGTACATTCCTGAGGGGAGCACTGGGGGGCTTTGCCAAGCGGAGCGAGTCATTTCTCGGAGACCGGCAAAGCGATACCTCCCTCCCCCCTCCTCCCCCGAGCATTGACTCCTCAAAACTGCTCAATCGGTTCTGCCGTACCCTGTACTCTCTTGCCTTCATAGTTACTTTCATCAGACCATACGACTTTTGACCACTGCTTAGCATAGGTGGGCATTACCGCGATAAATTATCGCGATAACGATATTGGGTATGGGTTATCCTATATTTTGCCACATTATCGATTCATCGGTATCGCCGATACTTTTGGCTCCAAAACTAGCGATAATCGATAATTTTAGTTTTTGGTTCCACTTTAGCAGAAGGGCGAGCGGCGTGTGCCTTGGAGGCAGAAATAGGTAAGTCAGAGCTGTGGAGCGAACGTATACTAAACGGAGTGCGGGGCGGCCGGCCTTGACGTCTTCTCAAAGGTTCGCTCAGCTTCAGTCTCTCACCAGCTGTCGGACGAGAGGTCACGGGGTATTGCTCATGCGCGCTACCAGTTTTATGCGTTCTTTGATGAGTTTTTCCCTATTTTCCCGTGCTTCTTCCGTTCTAATTTTTGTGCACGTGTATGGTCAATAAGCAATATTGTATTACAACTTTGGAATTATCGGTTATCACCTTATCGGACGATACATTTATTGCAAGTTATCGATTATCGATTTATCGGTTATCGTGTTTCATTTTTTTGTTATTGCGCCCACCACTGCTACTTAGTATTCCATTTGGAATTATTTTTTTGCCCATTGAAGACATCTCTTCTTGTTTGGATCAGATATCCATGGCTTCTTCCTGGCTTTCCAGCCTTTGAAGCCATCGTCTAGAAGTATCTTTCTTACGGTTCTGTTCTAGTTAATATTTATGAGGTATTTGCCTGATTTTAGTCCGCACAGAGGTCTAAAGATGTTTTTCTCCTGTTTTAAAGACTGATGGATGAGATATCTGTCTTCAAGAGGAGATGTGACCCTTTTCTTGCCAGTTTTTGGTTTTGATTGGACTCCCTTAGTCTCTCTGAAGTGCTTGAAGGTTCTAAAGACTGACTACCAAGGACATCCCATCTTCTGAGCTATTTTTCTTTGTGACATCACATTTTGATGGTGATTTAAAATTTGTTCTCGCCTAACTTCACTCATCTCAAAAGTTCTGGGTATCTTAGTGATTATTAACCTTAATTACTACATATTATGGCACAAAACTTCCAAAAATAAAAAGAAATATCAATATTCATAATATATGGGTTAGGCACATTTATGGCTAAAAAGCAGAAAATGCTAAAAATTATAAAATGTGTTAGAATAATATGGTGTATGGTGTTTTTCATGCTAAATTTGATAGTAACAAGTGCCCATAGTGATATCAGATCACAATTCGTAGTTTAAAGACAAAATTATAAGATGGACTCATACTTTCGGCCTAAGGTATATTTCGCTTCTATTGATTTTTATTAATAAATTTTAAAATGTGGATAAATGTTCACTAAATATTTGTGTCACTATGATTTATATGGATAGCTTATGTGTTACTTACTATTCATGAGGAGAAAATGTAATTGTTATCAGTACATGATACATAATTTGCGGGTTGGAATTGTTTGACTGGTTGGAAAGCTCCCGATAACAGAGTAATAGAGAATAATTCTGATTTTTTTAATGTGAAATATGGCACAATTTTGCATTAAAGATGGTGATACCAACGTTATTGTTCATATAGAAGAAAGCCTATGTTTCAGGAGCGATAAGAAGAGATTCAGTGTGAAAAAATAGAGAAATAGACGTGTATGTTACATGAGAGGATGGTAGGTAGAATGTGATATTTCGGATTATGTATGAAATATGTCACTAAGATTGAAAACAATGTATGTGTTAGGGGTTTTTAAAATTAAAAATTTAAATATATTTGCACCGAAAATATGCAGGTCTTTGGGAAGAAAACGCAATAGAGCCCATTGGCTCTAATTAATATCTCCAATCGATAGTTAAGTGCTCAAAGTTCTAACAATATCGTGAGTCATTATTTATAAGCAGGAAACTGACTTCTCTTGATGAAACCTTGAGTTATGTATCCTGATTTTTAAGACGACTTTTATTGGAGTAAGATTAGTTATAAGCTATAGAGTGAAAGAGGACTTAATTCCTGACTGATTATGAGTAAGATTCTCAGTGGGAAAGAGGAGTGACAGCAGAAAAATTTCATCACAATGTATATGATAGTTGTACACACGCCCATTTGAGAGCGAGCATGCTTGGATGATTTTGATGAGGACTGCCTCTGTAATCCACAATAGGCTATAGGTTCGGTGGGTAAACGAATTATCTCTAATAGTTTCGTAGGTTCGGTTAGGTCATCAGCGAGCTTGCTTGCAATAAAGGAAAATATATATCTAGGTGGATTCTATATTCTTTATTCCTTGTTAAATAGCTGAAATAAGCCTCGGAATGGCGAACAGTAATGACAACTTTTCTTTTTGAATAATAATGATGAGTCTTTCTATACTACTTTTTTCCACCAAAATACACCTATATATATATATATATATATATGTATATATATATATATATATATATATATATATATATATATATATATAGTCATTTCATCTACTCATAATGCTACAAAATTCAACCAATCAGTATTGAAATACATTTAATGGTCTTACATATGTTCATTTTTGGAATAACAAACCTTAGCGTTAACAAATTGACTAATCAGTTTTCAGACATAAGCACTGCAATAAGTGTCTACTCAGCACCACGATTGATTTAAAAAGTTAATTACGCTCAAGTCGTTTAAATGTAACCACGGCGAAAATCCATTTTCCAAATGACGAAGTACGAGGAGGAGATCTTGGCGGACCTGGAGGCTCGAGGGCCAGTCTTGACTCCCTTCCATTTCGTCGATACTACCAGAAAAATAGAGGAGGAGGGTAGACGATTCACTTAAGATAAGTTTGAGGCTGCTCTCAAAAGTTTTAAACAAAAAGCCCCAGGCATTTCAAGCATTACTGAGGCTCACTTGACCAATACTCCCGAAAACATCAACATGGCGATTCTAATCCTGTTCAACGCGTCTTAACACTGGTTATTTCCCCAATCAACTCAAAAGGGCTAGAGTAGTCTTTCTTTTAAAGCCGGGAAAAGCCAAAGGCAAAGTGAAAAGCTACAGGCCCATGTCACTCCTGGAGTTCATAGGAAAACTCCTTGAGAAATTGGTTAATGATAGGCTAAGGGAATTTCTTGAAGAAAATGGTTGTTACAACGAGCAACAACATGGATTCCGGAGACACCTGAGAACTGAAACAGCCCTTCCCTGTTAACAGAGAACATTGCCGTTGCGAAGGCTGAGAACAAAAGGGTAGATTTAGTATTCAGGGATGTCTCATCTGCCTTTGATAAGGTATGGATCCCCGGACTAAAAAAGAAACTCTGCGGCCTACGCATGAGCATAAACATCACCGGACTTCTTTGTGACTACCTCAAGGACCGGAGGTGACCATATAAATCAACAACAGCTAAGGACAGCCATTCTCAATGGGGACCAGGGTACCACAAGGAGGTTGTCTAAGTCCGACCCTGTATACGATCTCAACAAGCGATCTTCCCTTTCCCACCCAGGATTACGCAAACTACATCCAGCTGGCCGACAATATCTTGCAATTGATCACCAGCAATTATCTCAATCCCATCGAAATCGCGAATAGAATAGCAGGGGAAATAAATAACCTCAATGCCTACAAGGCTCGTAATAAGATCTGCACTAATGTGGAAAAATTTAAAGTCCTCTTCATTGGACGAAAAAAAAAAACGGCCGACATTCTAGTGCGAGACGAATTTTATCCATACACTCGCGAAGCCCGATTCCTAGGATTAAAAATAACATCATCTGGATACGGCGCACATATCAATGTAAAAGTAACACAAGCCAAGCAATGATTACGCCAACTGTACAGATTTGAGGGACTCTCCCCCCGAAACAAAAAAAAAATTGTACCTGGCCCTGGTGAGGCCAATCCTGCCATATTCCGCCATCCCAATGCACCTAGAGAGTAATACCCAGCTGAAGAAAGGGCAGGCGGTACAAAACAAGGCTCTCCATTTGATCTTTAATGCATCTAAATTGGACCGCATACCCTCGACCAGACTTCATGACCTCGCAGTAGAACCTCTAAACGTAATCTTACATAATAGGGCGAAATCAATTTGGAGGAAAATCCAAGAGAATCTACTAGAGAGAATAAACCAAGAAATACGACAACCCAATATAGACAACCGACTACAACACTACAAACGAGGATTCAAAAGCAACCACCTGCGTACGCAGGAGGATGCGTTGCCTTTATTTAGATAAAGAATACCTGAAAGACACAAAAAAAATTTACAAATAGGACAATGAAAACCATTGTTCATACATATTTTATAAAAAAAAGATCCATAGTGGACAAATAACCAAAATAAAATAACATAAATCAACAAATTATAAATAAAATTAATAAAAATATCTGAAGTGGACAAAAGTAAAAATAAAATAACGTAGAACGTACTCAAATTATGAGTAAGCTCTAAATCCCAAGCACCAAATCAAACGCATACAAAGGCTTGAATGCCTAATTTTCCACGTCCCAATCGCTAATAAATAAACAAGATGACGAGAAGACTATGCCAGATAAGCTGGCACACATCCTCTTCTACTATTTCACTTTTTATCATTATAACCTCTCCTACTATCTTACACCCATTTTTTCCATCTTTTATTATTCTTGAATACTTTCCGAATGACTGCTCAAATTTTCGCGTTATGATTATTTCTTTCGCACATTTTATTTGCAAAAGGGGGCAAAGTCAAGCGGCAAATGATTAACGTTCCCCGAAGATTCTGCGTGAACCGTTTAAATTTTCATAGGAATGCTTACTCTGTTCGACCCCTACAAGGCTACACCACACAGCACACAATTCATATGAACGGCCAATGGAGTGGAAACAATGATTAGTAGGCTTGCTACTACTAAGGTTCAGAAGGGCTGGATGAAAAAATTACTTTATGCTTTTGGGGTTCCTTCTTATTTTCGCTAAATATGTAACTATCCAATTTTATCTAGCAAAAGCAACATTACTTTATCATGGTATCCTTCATTTTAATTATCAAAGCGATGAAACCTATTTATCTTCTTATTAATAATGCTTGTTAAGTGAAAGAAAAATTAGAATTTTTTAAAAGAATCCATATTATACAAAGATTTTGCCTTCCTCATTTATAACTTAGCATTTATAAAATCTGTCATGAGCCAAAATAACTGGAGAAATTAAACAAACATTATAGCCTAAGTCTAGATGATACACGAGTAATGATTGAAAAATGTCCTTGTATTTTTGCATAAAATAATGAAAGCAAACACAAAACGTAAATAAATGAAGTAATGTGACAGGAGATTCGTAGGACATGGATTTTGTTCTCGATTTATTATTATATCTCACACTCTAATGCTGAGGGAACCATGCATTTTAATTATGATAAATTCAAGGTGCTAAAATGCCTACCATATACGAGGGTCATGCAATAAGTTTTGTGAATCGGTAGGGCAAAACAGAGGAAGGAGGATGGCTGTTTGTGGGGGTGTTAAGACAAGTTATGACAAGTCAGTACCTGCAGCCGCACGCTCCTGCCTCGTCTATTTAAGAAGCAGTAGCTGATCGCAGATAGTCAGGCACAAATTTTTCAACAATGCAGGAGGTTGAGCACAGCGCAGTGATCAAAGGTTTAACCAAGGAAGGCAAGAATGCAAAGGAGATCCATGAACGCATGGTTGCAGTGTACACTGACACCGGCCCTTCGTATGCAACCATTGCTCGCTGTAATAAGCAGTTCCGCCATGGTTGTGAGTCCCTTGAAGATGACCCCGTCCAGAAAGCCCGTCAGACGTGACCAACGAGGAAAATGTGGCCCCTGTGGAGATGATGATCCTCGAAAATTGACAGGTGAAGTTCGAAGAAATCAAGTGAGAACTTGGAATATCACATGGAAGTGTTATCCACATCATGCACGACCATTTGGCCATAACCAAGGTCTCTTCTCGTTAGGTCCCAAGAAACCTCACGCCTCATGATCGACTTCAACGTCGTCAATGTTCACAGGGCCAGAGTTGCAGAAGCTGATCTGCGCTAGTGCGGATTCGAGGAGCTCAACCATTCCCCCTACAATTTAGATCTAGCCCCTAGTGACTACTTTTCATTCCGCCAGCTCAAGGCTGCACTGCGTGGACGCCGGTTTGGGGACGATGAAGATGTCCAGCTTGCCGTCCAGGAGTGGATTGAACAGCAGCTGAAAGATTTCTGGTTGTCGAGAAATCGAAGCCTCAGGGACAAGTGGCGCAAGTGCATTAAGTCCAGGGTAGTTATATTGAAAAATTATAAAACACTTTTCTTCATATCTCATTTCCTTATATCCGAATTGCAAAACTTATTGACCACCCCTTGTATTTCAGTTTTCCTATGAAACTGAACTGCCTACCTCAAAAACGTTTGATATGAGAATGACTTAAAAGTAATACAAGCTAAAAATCTTAATGGTTCAGGTTAACTCTGCGGCAACCATGAATAGTGCTATTAAGAACAAAATGATCAGGAGAAAGGTTATTTACAAATTTATTGGAGTAAATTGCACACTATGTAAAGTTTATGTTAGACCTGATCTACATATGTAGAGTAATCTATTCTGGATTGTATTCTTCTCTTTATAATTATAATGAAAATATGCTGCAGTTAGTGAAGCGTAAGGCAACTAAATTGAAATCGGGTATTAAATATATCGACATTAAAATAGCTTTCATAAATTAATAAGGATGAGATGGATCTGCTAGCATTTAGTGAGCTATGACATGACCCAAGTATTCAAAATAATGAAATTGCTATGTTAATGTTGGATGAATTCTTTAAGTTGGACGAGAATAATATCCGATGGACTATATTTAATTAAAATTTGGAAAAAATAAATCTAGGCTGAATATAAGAAAGAACCAGTTTAAAATATGTTTATATGAGTAAGTTTAATAAGATGCAGGTTTGTACCATATTTTGTAGAGAAAACTAAAATTTTACTTTATTTTTACACTGATTTAAGTTTTTTCTTTCTTCATGTTAATTTCATATGTGAATGGATAACGGCGGATATATATGACTCAAATTAAATCTTGTATATCGTAATGAAATTATCTCTTATTTTCAGAGTCAATAAAAAAGATCAACGCAAGAAAGCACCCTCCTTGCCTATTTTTCTCTCATCAAGGAGCATAAATTAAGGACGAATAACGATTGTTTTATAACCCTATTTAATTAAAGAAAGTCCTAATAAAGCGCACGAGATTAATCAAGATTAGCCTCGAATAAACCAATTTCATAGTTTTCAAATAATGGCATTTTAAACTTTAATGTACTTGGTGGTGCATATTATTTTGCTAGTGGTGTAGTGTGCATTATGAAAAGCCAAAATATACAACTTTATATAACATGAAAGATTTATAATGTTGAACAGAAATAAAAAGGTACTAAAAATTAATTTAAAGAAATTTATTACTAGTAAGTTCAGTATTTGCGTCAAATACTAATTTCTAACGTGTAAGATAGGACACCAGAATTTATTTCAATTATTACGTGTCTTATTGCATTTTCTGGGCTTTTGATTCTGTAAACTTTAGGTTCCATATTGTTTTATGAGTTGTTAAGCAATGGCTCGATTGCAGCTAAAAAACAATTCAGAAGTATCTATACGCGGGGGAGTCAAAAAGTTCTCAGATAAATGGCATAAAATTTTTATTTGTAATAATACTGTAATCATTTTTCTACATAAGCTCCATTAACATCTATACACTTTCTTAATCTATGAATCCAACGGTAAAGACCATCTTTGTAGAATTCACGGGGTTGTCTCTGGCACCAAGTAATGACCTGCTTTTTTGCTTCATCTAATGATTGAAACCGGGTTCCTTTTAGGTGTCCCTTTAAATTTGGAAACAGAAAAAAGTCAGAGGGTGCTAAATCAGGGCTATAAGGGGGATGAGCAAGAGTTTCCCATCGAAATTCCCGTAGCTGAGATCTCACAGCTTTGGACGAATGTGCAGGGGCATTGTCATGGTGGAACAAGATTTGCTTGTGGAGCTTTCCTCGTCGTTTTTTGGCTATTGAAGTTTTCAGCTTCCTTAAAACTCCTTCGTAATAGCTGGATGTAACAGTTTTTTGTCCTTCTAAGAAGTCTATTAAAATAATTCCCTCCGAATCCCAAAAAACTGTAGCCATTATCTTCTTAACGGACCTCTCTGTCTTGAACTTGATAGGCCCTGCTGCCTCCCTTGGGTGCCACTCTTTTGATTGATTTTTACTTTCAGGATCAAACTGATACACCCAAGTTTCATCTCCCGTTACGAGGCGCTCAAAAAAACTATCCTCGTTTGCTTCAATCTTGGTCAAAATAGCCAAAGAAAGGTTGGCCCTATGATTCAGCTGGTCTTCTCGCAACGCTTTTGGGACCCAACGTGCTGAAAGCTTGCTCAGGCCAAGATTTTCAGTTAGAATTCCAAATGCTGAGCCATGAGAGATTTCACATGCATTGGCAACTTCATCAATAGTAATACGGCGATCTTTATCCACTAGATTCCTCACAAGCTCGACATTTTCTGGGTTAATGGAGGTGGAGGGTCTCCCTTCACGTGGATCATCTTCAACTTCTTCTCTGCCCCCCTTGAAGCGCTTAATCCAGTCGTAAACTACCGCTCTACATGGCGAAGAGTCACCATAAACCTGTTGTAGAGCGTCAATAATCTTAACAGGCTTCCAATCAAGTTTAGTCAGGAATTTAATGTTCGCTCTTATCTCAAAATTTGCCATTTTATGGGTTCAAAAAAGTAACCTTTTTGAAGCACATCTAATACAAAGAGTCTCGACAAATTGAATGACGAATTTTGTAGGAATTGTTCAGAAAACATGAAAGTCGTGTTTGACCCTGTATTTACTTGTACAAAATCGAACATTTCAATAATCTGGCATTTGTCTGAGAACTTTTTGACTCACCTACGTATATAATAACATTTTGTTCCTCAGAAAAAAATTTATAATATTTTCTGTAGAAGTTTTTGGTCATATTTAGCATTGTTCCAGTCAGTACCATTCACTTAATAACCAACATCATTTAAAAGCATTGAAACAATTAAATATTTTAATCCATGGTTGCTTCATTAAAAGCTGCTGATAGTTTTTATCATTTTCAATGTATTTTAATGACAGAAACCAGAAATTAAATTTATGGCCAAGAGAGAGATGCATAAAATGATATTTATCTATAAATGCAACAAATCGACTAGATAAACCCGAAACGAGTGCTTATTGGTAATAATACGTGGTTTTGGATAACGAGAAATGTTTTTCATCTACACCTTTCTCGACAAGATAAAAGGCTAGAGCAGAAAATTGTTTTATCTCCAGTCTATAAAATAATATTAACATTTTAACAGCAATTTAGTCGCAGTTGTTGCAAATATGATATATTTGCCTTGCTGCGAAAGCTTGAAACATCTCACTTCTCATAATTTCTTAAATCTTATCTCGTCCTTATTCTAGTTGTAACTTACCAATCTTTTACTCATATCATTTATGTGCAATCCATCTATTTGATTACTAAAGATTGCAAATGCCTCCAATATTTCGTTATAAATATATAGCTATTTATCTATATTATCATATTGCTCTTCACTCTCTCTTGGCCACAAGATTAGACGTTTAAATAAACATTCTAAATCGGAGCTAGTAAGAAAAAATATATTTTCACATGTCAAATATTTCGTATGTAGATCATAGGAAATGCTGTACTCTCCTATTAACATATTATAAAGCACCCTGTAGAGCGCAAATTTAATGATTTAGTTTATACAAATTTAAAGATCAGTACTCCTCGATTAACTGTGGGCAGATTAAATTCACTAGGATATTTTATGCGATGATGTTTTAAAAGATTTTTCTTTGAATATTTACATGCAATATTCAATAATATAATTTTCTTAACCTCTTAAATTGGGAAACCTGGCAGGGGTCTTATTTTTGAAGTCAGATAATATTTACAACGTCCTATTCATTTGACAAAAATGAATATTATTTTGGAACAATACATTTATGATTCATGATATATATATATATATATATATATATATATATATATATATATATATATATATATATATATATATATATATATATATATATATACGATCATCTTTCCTCCGTAAAATGTTCTTACTTCATTATCCAAGTTGATTTTCTATTCCAAATTAACATTTTTCTTTTCATCTCTATTTCCATTTTCATTTGCAATATTTGTAAAAGTAATAAATGGGATTGTTCAGCTGATATTTAAAAGCAGAGTACTATTTTTCTCTTCCCTTTAGAATTTTCAAAGATTCTTTATCGGTCTGTCTGTCCACTATACAGCCGAAAGGGGATGCCTGTGATATATAGAATTGCAAATATTTATGAATCCTTTTCGGCGGAATTAATGATGAGTACTTTATCTAGGTAGAATTAGGGCTAAAAAGATGAGATTAATCTATTTTTCTGTTTTTAATTACTAGTTTCCATTTTCTTCTGTTATATGTAGAGTTGTTTTTATTTTATTAAGAATAAACTAGTACGTTTCTAGACTTATATATCTCAATAACAGAATCAAGCCATATAAAACAAGCAAACCGGGTTTATTAATGGAGATCTAAACTGTAATTTTATTGATCATGTGCACTGTTGTATACGATTTGAGCATTCTCCAAGGCAAGTAGTACTCTTGTTCTAATTTAGGTTAATACAATGAATAATTTACTTTTTAGAAATTGTTTTTAGGTCAGTCCAATACTGTGCCCACTTTCAATACAACCTATTCCGTTATATAACGAGTAAAAAGCCTTTGAAGAAACTGGATTTGCATCGTTTGAATAGTCTAATTCAAATGGTCTTTCAACTTCATTGCGGTTTATATAGATCGTGATGCGATTCATATTATAAGGTTTAAATTCAAAAGATGATGCATCATAGCTACCAGAAAATGCCAAAGGGTGAACCATACCAATTACCATCCTGGTAGGTATTCCTCACATGAAGACATTATCCACATTCTTCATTGATATTCCCCTCACAATTGTAAAATTTCGCATAAGAACTTGTGTAATAGAGTACTTTGCGTTTGATGTAAGCAACTTATTTTCCATTTCCACATGAGTTGATGCTGAAAGACGGACTTTTCCTAGATAAAGAAAACACTCTTATAATTATATTTTAGCTTCTAAACCGGTCTGGTTTCTAGAGAGTGTAAATCAATGTGGTGCTCTGTATAACTTTATCTCTTGTGAGACTCCATTCATTAACGGTTTATGTTGCCAGAAGAAATCGACGTGTAGTTTTCCATTTACATCAATTAGTTTTTTTATTCGAACTGCTATATTTCTTTTCTATGGGTTCTTTACTAGAGTAATATCATGCAGTGGAAAAAAATGTAGACTTTCCTTCTTCAGTATAGTTGAACAAGGTCTCTAAATATGCACAATAGACATTTTACGTTGCGTTTTGTCAGATTGAAAAAGTAATTCTTGAGATGATAATTTCTGTCTCATTTTCAAATTCATTTTCTGTATGAGTGCTTTTAATTTTTTATAATACCCGTCGTCTATCCATATCTCATCATAGGCATAGACAATGCCTTTTATTTTGTTTCTTTTTCTCTTACCAATATAGTATTCGATGCATAATTATTTACTACTGTCATTTTCCGCTAGACAGTGAATGCGTGTGTAGGCTTAGTAATATTATAGATAATTCCTGTAAATTGAAACTCACAAAGCCCTACTTCATACTGACTGTGGTCTGTTATAATGGATTTGTGTAATTCAATTCTATAGTCAGACTGGTATTTTGAGAGTACACATCCAGGGAGGATGAGGAAGAAAGGCTAATAACAAAAAAACTCTGACTCCATCGTCACAACTGATAAAACCCTTCCTCATCTCCTACCTTAATATAATTTCACAAATGCTTGTGCTCAAGGCTGGTGTGTGATATCATATGCCTTGATGTATAAGCTAAACGAATTTGGTTACCCTCGCCATTTTACTAAATAATGACTGTTTTTCCATGCCCTTTCGCTTTATCTTCTCCACTACATATTTCTTACGGGAGTCAAACTTTACTCTTTGTAGTTCTTCTTCATAAACTCCACCTTCAATATGTTCTCCATTTAAATCTTCAATATAATACAGATCTAATAGATTTAAAATCCTATATATTTTGTAGATTTTAAAATTAATAGAAACGCGTGAGATTCGAAAATAATCGCCAATCTTATATAGAAACCTCTTTTTTTAACTTTAGCTCTATGCTTTGGTATAGCAAAATCATATATAACTTTGAACGGTGTGTTCCCAATCTTTCTATTTCTATAATTATTATAAGCTCTTGCAAAATTATCTAACACATCGATGTATGTATATGTATTATTAAAGGTAAAATATCTGAAAAACGTTTCCTTTACTCTCATTGTACACGCTCGAAAAGACTATCTTTTTTTAGCGGGTGAAAATGATATACACCGATATTATATTCGCTCAATAAGCCTTTCATCTTCTTTTATTTAAACTATACTCCATCATCAGAACATATATAACTTAGCATCCATCTGGTTTCTTCCATGAGATTTCGTATAGCATTTAACACTGTCTGATCTGCCTTCTCCTTTAAAGCAACTCGCCAGAGATATCTAGAATATACGTCAATTACAAAGAGTATAAAACGTACAGCATAATTAAAAATTTCGCATGGGTTCGTGTAGTGTATAGCTATGCAAACCTAACAGAAAGCTTCCCACATCAGATCTTTTATGATAGGGGTGTGGTGGGAGAGCTTTTTGGCGACGGCGGCAAACAAAACGCGATCTTCGTATCCTTGATTAGAGGTAAGAATTGATAAATATGATGCAGATACGAGGGGCGCACAATAGGTTTTGGGAATCGGTAGGACAAAGCAGAGGAAGGGGGATGACTGTTTGTAGGGGTGTTAGGACAAGTTATGATAAGTCAGGACTTGCAGCCGCACGCTCCTGCTTTGTCTATTCAAGAAGCAGTAGCTGATTGCAGATCGTCAGTCAAAAATTTTTTTAACAATAGAGAAGGTTAAGCACCGCGTCGTGATAAATTTGTGACCAGGGATGGCAAGAATGCAAAAGAGATCCATGAACGCATGGTTGCAGTGTAAACCGACACCACCCATTCCTATGCAACCATTGCTCGCTGGAATAGGGAGTCCCGCCATGGTCATGTGTCCCTTGAAGATCACTCCCTTCCAGGATGCCCTTTAGACGTGATCAACGAGTAAAATTTAGCCCGTGTGGAGAGGATTATCCTTGATAATTGACAGGTGAAGGTCGAAGAAATCAAGCGAGAACATGGAATATTACATGGTAGTATTATCAACATATTCTACGACAATTTGGTCATGACCAAGGTCTCTAGGTCCTTAGAAACCTCACGCCCCATGATCGACTTCAACGTCGTCAAAGTCCACAGTTAAACAAGCTGCCCGGCGCGAGTGCGGATTCGAGGACCTTAACCATCCCTCCTGCAGTCCGGATCTGGCCCCTAGCGACTTCTTTTTATTCCGCCAGCTCAAGGCTGCACTGGGTGGACGCCGGTTTGGGGACGATGAAGATGTCCAGCTCGCCGTCCAGGAGTGGATTGAATAGCATTCGGGAGATTTCTGGTTGTCGGGAATCAGAAGCCTTAGGGACAAGGGGCGCAAGTGCATTGAAGACGAGGGTATTTATCTTGAAAAATAATAATCCACTTTTCCTCATATCTCGTTTCCTTATATCCGAATTGCAAAACTTATTAACCATCCCTCGTATCGTAATCTTATGATTAGATCGTCTGATATCTAAAAATGTCGAATGTGTCGCCGACGCTAGTAACCATCGCTCGAAAAAAAGGTCACTAAAATGTTTAAACAAAGATAACTATCACTTTGCCTCATTTAACCTCTTTATTTATTTTCCAGTATGGCGACAAACAAATAAGTGTGTGTGTATGATCGTGTATGTGTGTGCAGACTCTGAATCCTTCGGGGCGAGTCATAAAAACCCCACCAATAATAACTAGAAAAAAGTAAACTGACCTAGGGGGGGGGAGGGGAGTATTGGCGCCAAACCAATAAACGTGCGTGTATGTACGATCGTGCATTTGCGTGCAGCCTCTGATTCCTTCGAAAAATAATGCTGACCTAGGAATGGGGAGGGGTAATTTTAGCGACACACCAGTAAGGGGGAGAGGGGGAGACTCGGGTTGTAAAGTCAAGTAAGTGTGTACGTGTTTGAATGTGGTCATGAGTGTGTGCATGTGCGTGTACTAGAACTCTTACCTTTCGAAAACTAAAGTTTTTAACTACGTGGAAGAATATGGAGCTATTAACAGAAGATGAATGGAGAATGTACGCGTGTCCGTGTTTGAATTTGCTCATGAGTGTGTGCGTGTGTGTGCACTTGAACTCCTACCTTCAATACTACTTATTTATATATATATATATATATATATATATATATATATATATATATTTTTTTATATAGTTAAACACATAATAGTGTTTAAATAATAATGCTTCCTATGTAAATGGAGAAAATGACTCATCCAAGCAAAGCGTGAAATTCTAATTAGCTTATATGAAATTTATACAAATTTATCAGTTCTATTTCTCGTGTTTGCGACACCGGCTGATGAATGATGTAGATTCTCTCTGCTCAAGTACGATTGGATGGAGGAGAGGCGCTACAAAATTCATTTATATTGAATTGAATAAGAATTACTGGTTAATGGAGCCGAGTGCCGTAGTCTAGAAATAACAAAGTGGCTATAATTATAGAGACAGCATGACTCTCATAACGGCGTTGAAATTGGCTAAGCGACCTATTTCAAGATGCAACCTGGGTATCGACCATTTACGTGAGGCAGGGATGAATTTTACATGTTTGAAGGATAGATAGTAGCTGTCAGGACTCGATCTGTGTAGTATCCATATTTTGGTTATAAAAGTCCTATATCGTCCTATGGAAGTTGGCATAACAGCCTTTCAAACATAAAACCAGGGCCATTAGGGAGATATTATACTTTACTTTGTTGCCTAACTTCAGCAGTGGCACGCAAATTCACACACGTGTCTGTGTAACTTTGTAAGATCTTCTCTTTCTTCCAGGATTTCGACGACTAATCCAGTCGTTTTAAGAAAAGAGGCAGAGGGGGTGGATAACATTAAACGATAATAAATTAGAGAAAGGACTACTTGATTAAGTGCATTTATTTCCGCTGTCGGACTGAGTAGTTTAGGGGAGGTAACGGAGGTAAACGCAAGGAATCGGGGCACCCTTGTGTTGTCACTAGCTAAATGAAGCAGGGAAAAAGCCAAAAGTAATCATGATATATACAATCATAACATAATTGCAACGAGATTTAAGGTACGGGGTATGTGAATTCAAATCAACCAAGGGAATTTGTATAATTCAACGGAAGAAAAAAAATGATATAATCCATCCGCGAAGGGAGACTTCTCAATGAAATATTCAACCTCAAGTAAAATAAATCGATAATGCCAGACCCCCATACAAAGTTTTGGACTCGTATGTAGAATAATTAATTTATTAAAAAAGAGAATATATTCATATAGTTGATATGTATGGAGGATACGTAATTTTCACTAAATTAATTGACGAAACTCTTGCAGAAGCAGAAAATAAAGAAATAAATACAAACAATAATGTGAGTTAATGTGATAGGCTTTGAATTACAAAAAAATCATTGACGAACATGTCCATGTTTTCTAATGAAAGTGGAGAATATCATAGTTAAAAAATTGGAGTGGTTAGAAGTTAACGAACATTTTGGACCGAGATGAAAAATGAATAAAATAAAATATAAACAAAGAATTCTTAAATAAATTTAAGAAAATGTGTAGTGCTCACATTGTAAGAGTGAATGAGACACAAAAAAAACTAAAAAATGAGCACTTTAAAGATTTATGAAATTTTATAATAGGTTCAGATTTTGATATATTGAATTTGTTTTCTTTCTATTAAAGTTTAGATATGTGTAAAAAAAAAAATTACTATGATTTAATCTTAAGAAAATTTGCTGACTCTTATTAAATTGATTATGTGTAATAATATAAAAATTCAGGACTTCAATAATAATAATGTAAGGTATTGTAAACTAAATATATTAAATCTAAGTGTATAAATCTAATATTAATGGAACTCATTTAAAAGTATTAAAATTAATTTCATTTGTAAACTGTTTAATACTTGAGTATGAAGGCGGACTGTATATGTAATAGGGGAACTGGAAAGTGCTTTAGCCATAAAGATTCTATTCTATGAAGAGTCACATCTTAATACTTCCCAAGTTTCCACCAAATAAATAATACTTAATCTAGCTTCAAGATTTATTTACCTCTGAGGAAGTCTCTCATCACCTTTCCCCATCTTACAATCAAGAAAGAAGAGAAATCTCAACCTTTATGACTCAGTGGCTCCTACCTTGGTAACCAAGCTACTCACAGAGAGGCTACACACCACACTTCCATAAACGAACAAGCCTGGAGCCAATGTCAGGAAAATGCTGAATTAAGAGAAAAAAGGATGGAGGCTGCAACAAACTTTTAAAATTTGCAATAGACTGAGTGGTTGTAAGAAGTGGTATGAATGTATGTATTCTGAATATGATTACGACTTTATATCAAAGCAATAGGATAGGGATGGAAAATTAATGGATGTTAAATGATATGGGAGTGAGAGAAGGATGTACCATTTCTCCTGGGTTTTTAATCTTTTTATTGATGAACTAATGAAGAGATTGAAAAGTACTATATGAGGCTCCGGGGATAGGTGGTATAAATATCAACTGTCTAAGATTTGCAAATGAAAATCAAGATCTGTAAGAATTGCTTGATGTTACGGCAGATTATGGAATGAATCAAATTTATTAGAAGCAAGTGCAAGGAATTATCTTTGGTGACGTTAGGAATGATGGATGCATCCTATAAACTCATGCATAAGCATTTGAAAAAAAGTAGATGTTTAACAAAGATAAGAGAAGGAATGAGTTGGAGATACCAAGAATAATTGAAATGTTAAGTGAGGTTATGACAAGCATCCAAATGCATATAGAATTGTAAGGCATCTCAGTAAGAGAGATGAATTCCATGCTGTTTTTATAGGATATGTAAGGTGAACAAAAAGGGGCTAGGATGTGTTTATATGCAAATGAGGTGAAACGATTAAAGTATTGAAGGAGAGGTAGTAGGCAGCAGATATCTGGGGAGAATTTATAAGAATTGTTAATTAATGTACTTGGAAAAGATGAATGGCGCAAGCTGCGTAGAATGAGCACAGAAAATTAGAATAAGAACTGAATGTAAGAGGAAATTGCAGTCTTGAGGTATACATAGGAAATTTTGGACATATGTAGTCAGGAACCAGACAACAGGTCTGCCATAGAGAGAAGAATAAAGGGATTGGTTCATAAGAATTTGGGCGATGGGATCAGGGCAAATTGAATTATATGTATAAAATAGCATATTATAACTATACTAAACCAATATTTGAAAATAAATGAATAAAATATAAGTATTAAAGGAAAAATCGACAAAGTAAAACATACGAACAAAGGTAGAGGGAAGATACAAATAGGCTATTAACAGGGCAGAAAATTGATAGGTGAAAAATATTCTTGAAATAAGGCAATATTTTGTAATTATGAGCAATGAAAAATATGGATAAAATATGGATAAGGTGAACAGAAAATCGTAAATAGTACAAGACATCAATCTTTTTACAGAAAAAAATGATTTCATACGATTGTATACTTACCCTATCTACTGATACATTTAACAAAAATTTATCAACAGGTGTATCGATAAACGACGAATGAATGGGGGTCGCTGACAGCCAAACCACCCCTTTCATCATAAGTCAGAGCAGCATTATAATGGCTCTTGGGAGCTTCTCCAGTCTCTACCGACTTTAAGACTAAAAGAACTTTCAAAATGCCTACCACTTTCACCGTTCCCTATCATAATTACATATGATGGAGCAGCAGTCATTTTGTTCTCCTCTTTTAAAGTACAAATCTTGGGAGCAGGCATTTCTTTACCCTACATCCTTGTTTCATTTGAGCAACCCTTCTCTGATTCTCTTTTGTTAAGTAAGAATCATTGAAACCACACTCTCTATGCTCTCCTTTGTTTAGCTAAAAAGCCTAGGAACAGAACTTTCTTGGGTCTCCTCTTTTAAACAAATATTCCTCACTGCATCACTCTCTTGGCAGTAATCTATTGCACTCAAAAACCTTCGGAGCACCACTTTCCTGTTAAGTTTAAAATCCTTGGAGCAGCATTCTCTTGGAACTGTCTTGTTCAACTAAATTTCCTTAGAGCAGCACCCCTTTTGCTCTCTTCTTTTAAACAAAAGTTCTTTGGAGCCACACTCCCTTGCTCTCTTTTGCTAAACTAAAAATAATTAAAGCTTCTCTCTCATGTTCAGCTAAAGTTCTTTGCAGTAGGACTCTCTTTGATATCTACTTTTGAACAAAAATTCATTGGAGCAGCATTTTCTTGGCACTCTCCTTTATTGTTAAACTAAAAGTCCTTGGAGTAGCACTCTACTGGCTCTCTTCTGTTAAATTATATATCATTGGAGCAGCACTCTCTTTGCTTTCCATTTTTAAACCGAAATTCCTTGGAGCTTTGAACTCTCGGCAATTTACTATTACACTAAAACTCCTTGATACATCAATCTCTTGGCTCATCTTTGTCGAGGTATGGCCAAGTGTACCTGAATATTCGCACACAGGCCCTAAGGTAGGTCAAGCAATGCGACAACTGTTATTGTTTATAAGAGTGCGATTTAATAGATAGGGACAGATGCGTAACCAAGGAATATAACAAACACAATGCAAAAAATAGACTTTTAATACACACGAACTAAAAGGGGACAACAATAAATATATATATATATTTATATATATATATATATATATATATATATATATATATATAAATGGTACATAAAATGAGACGGACTTAAGCTCCGATTACTAATTAGATAACCGTGGTTAGGGACTTGTTATCATTGGAGATTGAGTGTAATGAATGCTTTATTTACTGTGAAACTCAAAGGGTAAGGCGGGGCAAATAGGGGGAGGTCTGGGTGACTTTGATTACTCACGGGGGGTAGCTACAGGAAGCACAGCGGGTGGGGCTACTCTTCTCGAGCTCGCGTTTGCGAGATGCGGGCCTCCTGTCTTCAGAGGGTCACCGAACGGACTTCGAAAGGGAGGGGCTTAAGCTCCGATTACTAATTAGATAACCGTGGTTAGGGACTTGTTATAATAGGAGATTGAGTGTAATGAATGCTTTATTTACTGTGAAACTCAAAGGGTAAGGTGGGGCAAATAGGGGGAGGTCTGGGTGACTTTGATTACTCACGGGGGGTAGCTACAGGAAGCACAGCGGGTGGGGCTACTCTTCTCGAGCTCGCGTTTGCGAGATGCGGGCCTCCTGTCTTCAGAGGGTCACCGAACGGACTTCGAAAGGGAGGGGGGCGAGATGACTTCTCCACACTCGGCTTGAGCGAAACAATGGAGCTCTTGTCGTAAGAGATAACCAGATGTGGGCTTCATGTCTTCAAGAGGTCACCGAATGAACTTCGAAGGGGGGAAAAGGAGATGACTTCTCCACACTCGGCTTGAGTGAGCTAATGGGCCTCTTGTCGTAAGTGGTCACCAAAAGAACTTCGGAGGATGGCTTCTCCAATCCTTGATCCGAAGGCGGGTGAGAAGGGCAGACGTTGCCACATGAGACTATTCTCTCTGCCTCGAAAATACGAGGGCGATGTTCAGCTTTTCCGTGGCTTGCGACAGTCGCTCACACTTCTTGGGAGAGAGCTCGTTGATTGGCACTCCTTTCGGAGAAGTCGCGTCTAACCAAAAATTTGTCCGTCAGCCTGGAGCGGGTGCATATATACCAGGAGCTATTCAAAACAGAGAGAGAGGTTGAGCCCATCTTAACTTTCGTTATCAGGCGCGATGAACTGAGTGCCTCCTTAAGAGGAAGTGTCAACGGCTGGGATCAGCAGCCAGACGAGCGACAGCAGCGGGGCTATAAACGCGGTTCACTCTGAGTCTACAAAGCAGTCTCACGACCCGAGGGAGGGGGGAAAGGTTGAGACTACCCGGGAGTAAGCTTTGGTGTGAAGTTTACGGGAAGCTGGCTGCGATTCAAACGAGAGAGAGGTCGGAAGGTGGGGGTGGGTGAGTAACGGCTCGTTTTCTCTCCTGAAATACTGTCTTAGTAGGTGGGGTAATAGTATTATTCAAAGGGGATTCCTCCACACGTAAAGATATCAAGTATCCAACTATTTTATTTACGCTTGTTTACACTGCCAGCAAAATCGCAAGGTCAAGTTAAAAAAGACTCTACAAGCAGCTTGCAATTTTAGACTCTCGATTTTCTATTATTCACATGTATATTATCTGAACTTATGCTCAATTATATTGTATCAACTATTTCCTTTCATAGATGGATACAATGAATGGGTAATTATAATCGCTGTCCGAAATCATTCTGCTTTTGAATCTATACAGGGGATTGTGCACAGATGTTGTTCTCGCTATGTGATATCAAAATTCATCAATCTCTTCAGAAGGAGAGAAAAATTACCTAGTGGTAGAATAAGTGAAATGTGCACCCTGTACAAAAATTGTGATACGTTACGAATCTCAATATTATTTGGGGAGAGGGAGATTAGAGTATATTTCTGTATCAATTTCATTGATTATAATCTACCAATTTATATTTACTTGAAAACCTACTAATGGCACTATGAGAAAAAAGTTCTGAATCAGGCTCTATCATCCTGCACCCAATATTTGTCAAATTTGTGAAGATATATTTTATACAGACGTAGCACCTGACAATTTAGAAAAAAATACAGACTGTCGTGGTATAGCAAGGACCGAGTGGTGGTCTACGTACGTAGAGGTTAGTTACGTACTTCAAAACTCATTAATTAAATTTTCTTTTTAAGAGTGCTAATTACTTTTTATTATTATTACGTTACTTTAATTTTTGAGGGTCTCTAGTGCCATGCTCAACGTTTCGAGGATTAAATTAAATACTTCTAAGAAAATAGACCTTTAATCAAAACATGAACAAAATTTGAAATCTAACAAAAACTACACAGTTTTGAAAAAACAAGTTTAAGTAAGACTTAATAAATTCAACAATTGAATATACAGTAATGGTTTACCCAAAGCTCACTTTAATATTGAACGCTAATTGATGTTTAAAGAAACAGATAATGGGATTTATTTACCTTTTAAAGGCTCACACGAGAATCGGGTTTGAGACTGACCTTGACCTCAATTTTTATGTAATCTCAAGAATGTTTTTTTCGGGTAGGTTCCTGGACGTCTTTCCTGCCCTCCAGATGTGTTTCTAGCGCCAGGATTGCTTTGAAGCCACAAATGAATTCGGTGCGTGCGACAAATGGCGTTAGGCACGTTGTCTTAGTAAGACGATTTGACCAGCGGGACGGGGAAAGTATGCTTATCCAACTCTGTGGATTAATATGGGAATAATTCGCACTGACGAGAGATGAGCAAACGAGTGACGCCTTTGACGAAGGGAAGTGCTTGCGGGAGTTCCCTTTGGGGTATTCCTCAATGGCGAGGACTATCTCTGGGTTTTGTGGTACACCAGGAGAGGGGGTTTCTCTGACGAGAGATAGTTAAGCTTGTTTCCACGCTTACTTAAAATTCGGTATGACCACCAGGAACTGGCTCAGCATGAGCTTCTTCTGTGTTCCTTTCTTAGGGTTTCCGGGCACTGAGCCGAACTTCGTTGTCTCGATCGCAAACTCGATCATCCCCGTTCTTCTGCAGTTATTCGATTATATAGTTCGTCACCCCATTGGGGGTAAAGGAGCGTAGGGGGGGGGGGCGTCTCCTCCTCTAATGGTTTTTCTCAGAGCGTCTTTCACCTATCCCTAAAGGGCAACTTTTGGATTTAGGCCGACGCTCCTCTAATTTCGCATATGAAGTGAAATTAAATACCAACTCTTAGGGGAAATCTTGCTTGTTTAACCGAAGTTAGGCTCGCCGGGGTAAAATATCTGATGATTGGTGCATTATGTTGTTGCGGGACGGCCTTTCAGGTGGTACTTGAGACAAGGGGAGAGAGGGAGGGGGGGTACTTAACAGGATTACGCCGCCAAAATGCCAGGACGTTGCGTTTACCGAACGGAACCTAAGTTCTCAGGGTGGGATATTGATTTCCCGACACAGACATTACAGAATAAAATCTCTTCCTTGCCGTGTTTAATAATTAACAAAAATTATGAGATTTAGACATTTGTATTGTCTTGTGTGTGTAACAATTCTGTATTTGAATGTTATAGCTGATGCTTGAGTTTTGTCTAAACCTGTAATTTATATGTACTGTTTTAATATACAATGAAGAGTTAAAAATTTATGGTAGTTTCGTTTCGGTTGTTTATTTACACATTATGTGGGTATTTCTCTTTATCAAAGAGGAATAGCCTTATTTGCTCTACTTTATACTTTAAAAAATTATTTATACAATTATGACATTAATTAACGATGTTTTTGCTGCTGAGATCAAATATTACCCGTGTTTGGCATATCATCACTATCTTTTTAGATTTTATTAGGTTTACATTTGGTCTATATAAGAAATCTTACCTTAAGGCGGGAAATATGTATAGTTTAATCTATCCCGATTTTTTATGATTTTTTTTTAATAGTATGTGTATTTTAACGTATTAGACTGAATGTATAAAATAGAAATAAAAGATAAAATAGTAATGAAAAATTTTAACATTACAGGTGGTTTGAAGATCGTACCTTTCTAGCGTGAACGCTGTAATATTTTCCAAATAGAAACCATTTATGTATAATCTCCAATCACGGCATTATTCAATCTTCCTTAATGCCTTATTTCCATCGTTGCGATATTTAAATGGAATCTCTGAACATGCTGCTCACTCGAATAAACCAAGTTTTCACGAAAAAAGAATTACAAAAGGCAAAATATGTGCCTTCATACATGCGAGATCCCATGTCTTGAATCTCTCAATAACTTTGCTACCTGCTGCTTGCAGTTTTGATCTTGGTAATCTCCTAAAGTTGCAAGATCTAAAACACGAAATGTACGATAGGCTTCTTTTTAGACTTTGGTTATCGCTCTTTCAATTTTCTCAGAATTCAACATTGTGTTTAGTTGTGGCCCGACATATCAACCTTGATCTTAATTAGTCTTTGAAAGCTTTTGGAATTTCAGACGGATTTCTTAAAAAGTTTCTCCTCCAATATCAGTCTATAAAAACTATTATATTAATCCCAATTTTGTATAGAGTGGGGATAATTAAACTTTGGATGCACTATATTAGTGTGCTTGACAATATTTAGCTTCCCAAATCTTTCCGATAAGCTTGATAGTTATTTCTGATTTCGCCCAAAAAAGTGTGTTTGTCTTCAAACCAAGTAAGAAGGGAAGCATCTTGAAGTCCCCACAAACATCACATCTAAATTCAGCGGAGATGATTTTGCCAAGAAGCTCCTTAACAATATCGTAAGCTACTTTCCTCTGTACGTAGAGTGTATCAGGTAAAGTGGATATTGGTTTCCAATGTATTGTAAGAATATTTGCATCCTCCAGTAGCCATACTTAAAAAAGATAAAGGTCATCCTAGATAGCAGTGTGAAACAGAAGATATATATTAAATTGTGAAATAAATAGATCATCGTAAAGTGCGGATTTTAAAACCTTTGAAATCAATGCATTTTTGTAACAATTGATGGTACAGAAAATAAATTTTTTTGGCATCAGCGAAAAAAATTGCTTAATCAGCAGTAAAAATTTATAATAAACAAAAGATTTGCACACAATTGCTACGTAATGAATGAAAGCAAAAAATATTCTCTTCTTTCTCTTCCTCCATATGTTGGTCTAACTTTTTCCGACCATAATATCCCCGAAAAATACATTTTTAATGCAGTAATTCAAAATATTTAAAGTTAACATAGGGAAAATATTGAATTTTCATTAGTTCTTTATCTAAGAAAGGCAAGATGAAAAAACAAAACTTATAACTCCCACTCGAATTCAATGAGTCATTTAATTTTCATCTATAAATATCATAAAAACTAATTTATAAAGCTATTATTGAGGTCGTTATGTTGCTCATTATAAGTAGGTCATAGCTCTTTTAATCCTGTGAGAAGAAGATATACTTGCAGATCACCGATGCTCTTCCTTTTTTGTCTCTTTTGGGGTAATTTAATCCACTCTAATCACAAAGGCTATTGAGTTGGACTTAACGTTTAACGTGGACTTTAGACCGCAGGTTTCTGTTGTGGGAAATTACTCCGAAGGAGTATTCCCTCCCTTCAATTCTAGAAACTACGGGCTTTACAGCAACTTAAAAGAAAAGTTCTCACCCTTTCAGCTGTAGTAGTTTTTCGTACAAATATTAACAGAAATTTATTGCAATTTTCCAGTAATATTTTAAATAAATATAAATATTATCAAATATTTCATTTCATCTGACTGTTAATGTCTCTTACTCTATCTGTAAAGGGGCACTGATTCGGTGCTTCACATGTAAAGATTCAAGTCTCGTTCCGCTCCTCTTTTTAAAGTTGTTTAATTAGGGCGTTCTTTTGGCCTTTTGCACTGTAAACTCTTCCATCCATTTCTACTTCCCATTAAGTTTATTATTCAATTAAACGTAATTTAGATGCTATTTTTAGTTTTCGCCTACTCGAGCTATTAATAACTCTTCCTATAAGGGGAAGAATTTAATTGCGAGTTATGGTATTTGATAGTGAAACTACTGTATAGGAGCATAGAATTTATTTACGAGACTAGTTTCGATATGAAGTTTACCATACACTCTTCATACCGAAACTAGTCTCGTAAATAAATTCTCGGCCCTTTACAGTGGTTTCACTATCAAAACTCCTTATTCCAAAAGTTTCTTTTAATATTTTCTCGGTTAACATTCCATGAGCATTCATTAATATATAAATAAATAGTATTAATAATGTCAATTCTCACCAAATGAAATATCCACATGCTAATATTGATTCCCAAGGTCTATTTCCTCTGTGATAAGTTCTCCTTAACTTCATCAGCTCTATTTTAAATTACTATCGTTTTTGTTTGCCTGCATATTTTGAAAAAAAGGTAAAGAGAAATGGAGTTAAACCCTATTCTAACTATTTTCTGTAATCTTCTCAGTAGATATCGATTTTTCTCCTGCACAAATAATTGGGCATTCAACACCAGACAAACCACTTCATCAACATTAGCGCCTTATTTTACCTTCTGAATGGCTGCTGAAAGAGTGTGTTCTTTGGCATTTTGGGTAGAAAGGAATAATTTAGTTTAAAAAAGCAATAAGCAAAAGAATTAAAATTATTATTTTGTTGAGTATTTTATGGAGTAAAAGAAAATTGTCTAATACCAAGCCCTTGTTCTAAAGGAGAGGGACGCCATTAAACGAGCAATTTCTCTACGAATGTATATAAGTATTTAGATTATGCAGTGATAGACCAAGGTGTAAAATTTATTTAGAAAGATGTAGTGGGTGAATAAATTACCATTCTCTGGATTTTATCCTTTAGTTGTACATATGCGAGATCATCTGCGTGAGAGACACATCATCACAGCTCAATCACCTGAGGTCGGATACGTGAAGTACTGTAAGAGACGCTCACAGTGCTCATATTACTATTTATTTGATAAAGCATTCATCAGCTCAAGATGATTGATAGCAATTCATTGCAAATTTAGTGGAACAAAGATATGTCAGTATACGGGTAAGAGAATTAACTTGAGAAGAGGGAAATGAACATCTTAAGGTCAAACTTCTACATTATTAACTCCTTCACAGCCATACAAAGCAGACGATGTACATGAATAAGATAAAATACATAAAATATGAGGTAGAATACATTCTTTTAAAAATTCCTTAAGAACATATCGGTCATCATCTTTTCACTCTAGGTAGTGACAATGAAATGTCAGGAACTAAATGAGTTAAAAGAAAAACCAGTCGAACTAAAGACAATGAGAACAAACCCACGAAAAAATAAAGCGTAATTAAAATAAAACTCCAAATTAAAGCGCCAAACAGGTTTTAGTTAAATTAATGATCAAGTAGCTGAATCATCATTAGAAAATTGCAGCAACAAAATAAGAGGATTTATTTTACAATGCCAAATTTAGGCGAATAACAATTATATTTAATTATAAAAAGTGAGGATAGAAAATGACTTAGAGAATATAGGTGAAAAATAAGAGGGGGATTGAATAATTAGACAAAGGATCAAATATAATAAACTCAACAAACTTATTTAATAGAACATAGAACTCATAATACAAATTTAGTGAGAAAACTATTTGAGACAACAAATTAGCAAACTAGAAGAAACAGCAGAGAGAAAAGAACAGCACTAATCGATAAAAACTGAGAAAAAATTTCAAACAAAGAACACTGAGAGTAATGAATAATTTAATCTTAAATTAAACGAGACCGAGGGCTAATATAGACCAAACTGAAACTTAGCAAAAAATAACGATGATATTGAAGCAGTAGAAAAAGATGAATTTATTCAGGTTCTTATGGGCATGAATAATGGCCAAGCGTCGTAGGAGGTTTAATGTGGCCTAGCTACATAGTTTTTACAAATTTTTCACTTAGGAATATGTAAGGTGTAACATGGCCGATGATGCTGTAGCTGACATCTGTAACATTGTGTGTGCTTCCAGCACCAAGCCCAGCATTTAAACCTAACAGAGCAAAACCCCACATCTAATCCTCTTAACCCAATTGCTTCTTTTTAGATGTGAGATTAAGTTTTCCACATATATTTACTCTTATTATTTCCCTTCTTTCTCTGTTATTTATCCTTTCAAACTTCGTGCGAGAGATGCCCTTGTTAGTATTTCCTTTTAAATTCGCTAAAAAAAAATTTGAACGTGTTTAGAGAATTTATCATTCCATTTGTATGGTTTAGGGCTTTTAAAGTGATGTCATGTAGCAAGTAAATAAATACAGGTCCTAGTCTTATATCAGATCGAAATCAAGTAACTACTGAAGAAAAAAAACATATGACTCCCGCCCCCTGCAATCAGTCACTGGATGAGTTAGGTTTTAGAAGTTTTTTTGTACCAATAATAATCTGCATGTTGTTCGACAGTTATTCCAGAGTATTTGAAATGCCTCTCATTCATAAATTTAAAAATGTATTTTGCTCAGTAAAGATCGATACAGTTCTTAGCTACAGTGGCAAGGAATTAGCAAAATCCATCTACACAATCAAGTGATGTCGTCCTTTAGGGTCGACTATTTTATTAATAGAATACAATTAATAAAAAAAAATTACATTTTTGCTACATAAGAAGATGAGATTTTCGGTACCTTGGAGTGGGAAAAATGGTAATTGCAATTAATGAGATATATTTAAGTCGCTTGTACTAACTGCTGTCATAATATTTTTTGAAACAAATCGAGAATAATTAGCATCAGTCATAGCAGAATTATTACAAGAAAATCGCACGTTTCGACTGAAAATGAACTTTCCAATGAGGAAGATAATGATAAATTATTCTGCAGATATTTGAATATTTAGGATAGACAATCAAATTTTTAAATAAATATACAAAAATGTATATTTAAGGTGCTTGTGAATTTTAATGGCCCATGGAAAGAGAAATTAGTAAATGGACATGCCTATATTCCTAAAACCACTGGTATATTCGAAGTGCTTTATAAAGGTTTTAACTTACTGACGTTGAACTTGGAAACTAAGCAAAAAGACCTGCAAAAACTTAGGACAACTCATATATAAATAGGATAATACATGTAATGAATATCTAGAATGGACCGTGGAAAAAAACAAGCAGATAGATAATTGATTGGCACCTACTGGGACCCATAAAACTCATAGGTGATGATGCCATATAAGGCCTTTATCAGCTTCGTGGAAAAAAATAAAGAATAATATGAAAATAGGAGACTGCGGAAAACTCTTGGAATGCCCCTACCTATACTGAATAATTAGTATAGAATAATTAGCATTAAAGGAAACATAAAGATCGATGTAGGGTTGTTACTGTCGATCCTAAAGCGTAATAGGTTTTTGAACTATCCCTTCAACTCATCTTTACTTGTGAACCTGTCTCAACCTAACCTTGCCAATTGACAGATAACAGGTATGACTTAATAAATAATAATCTCAACGCTCGGTTCCAGCCAATAATTAATATTTAGGAAATTACACATCGGCTCATGTTGCGATTAAAACTGGCATCACTTTTGAATACTTGGGAATTGAAGAATTGACTGCCCAGAAAATGACCCGTTCGTAAAATAAATGTAGATGTTTTGGGCCACTATTCTAGATATTATCAAAGGACTGAGATGAAAATTTTGGTTCACCTAATAATTAGGAATAAAAGATGCCCTATAAACTCTATAGCTGGTAGGGAGAAAAACATCTTAAAATATAACGTATCTTCGATAAAACAACCGGCATTTATCATAAAATTAGGAAACTTAGCAATGCATTAACATTATCAGAGCGTTAATTAGAATAGTGCTGAATTTAAGATTACCTACAACTATCCTGTGCGACTGTCTCGTTAAAGTTAAACTTTTGATTGACTTATGAAGAGTTCTGATAATTGTCCCAAAGAACGAGTGTAACGTAAAGTACCCTTTTATCAAGAATCTGGTGAAACAGAGACGCATTTTGAAAATTATATCAATTACAAACTGAGAGAGGAGACGAGGTAGACTAATTATAGCTTTGTTATAAAGTAAAGTAAACATGTTTTCTGCTTTGAATATTTTAATTTTGTCATTAAAATTATAAAAGAATTTTTCAGTATGATACACAATATCATATCTATGTTTTTACTATTATATATTCCTTAGTTTCAGCAATTAAGTGAGATATGTTTTTCTCGACTAAATTAGCTCAAGTCTTTGAAGAGGACCACTAAACTCTTCCATTGGTACTTGATTCGATTAAACCGCTAGAGTTTGAAGATAAAATATTGCTAAAACCATCAATTACAAATTCCTATATAAA
Source organism: Ceratothoa steindachneri (assembly GCA_963969495.1). NCBI lineage: Eukaryota > Metazoa > Arthropoda > Malacostraca > Isopoda > Cymothoidae > Ceratothoa > Ceratothoa steindachneri. The sequence continues at coordinate 11,366,195 of OZ018325.1, forward strand.
TTTTCAAGATAATTACCAAAAGAATGTGAAACGTAGTGTTTTTCCCTTCGCGTTTATACTTGCCGTTTGGCTAGTTTGAGTTGAATGCAAAGAAATGAATAGAAAGTATTAAAAAATCAGGAACAAAACTGTTATGTATAACATTTCCTGATATTTTGAAAGACTTTAACACAAAATTGCTTCTGTAATATAAAAAAAAGAAGTTTTAAGGTAAATAAACAGGTTTTGATTATCTTAAAACGAACTGGTATTGGTGTCTTCATCTCGTATGACAGAATGAAATAATTAAATTTTTGAAATGTCCCGCACTGGTATTGTTTAGTTAATACGTTGGGAAGACAGCATAGTGACTTGATTGTATGTTGATATGAAAAAATTAGCAAAGAATTTCAAATTAAGTTCGAATTAACACCGAAGGAATTTATATTAGTCCAATGAGGAATCTACGTTATTCATGAGTATGTATTTATAACTTTAACAACGCATTCTCTACACAAGAAGTTCAAAATATTATCAATATAACCTGGAGTCGAACGTTGATGCTAGCCGAGGATTCTGTTTAAGCTGTCCGCCAGGCCATTCTCGGAACCTTTCATGTACACAATTTTAAAATGGAATTCTTGGAAAGAGTGGCACCACCTCAGGAAGCGATTATTATTGTTCTTAACGTTCAATAAGTACGAAGGACAGTCAATAAGTTTTGCAAATCGGTAGAGCAAAACAGGGGAAGGAGGATGGCTGTTTGTGGGGGTGTTAGGACAAGTTATGACAAGTTATGACAAGTCAGAAGCTGCAGCTGCACGCTCCTGCCTCGTCCATTTCCGAAGCAGTAGTTGATCGCAGATCTTCAGTCACAAATTTTACAACAATGGAGAAGGTTGAGCACCGCGCAGTGATCAACTTTTTGAACAAGGTAGGCAAGAATGCAAAAGAGATCCATGAACGCATGGTTGCAGTGTACACCGACACCGCCCCTTCCTATGCAACAATTGCTCGCTGGAATAGGGAGTTCAGCCATGGTTATGAGTCCCTTGAAGATGACCCCAGTTTAGGCCGCCCTTCAGACATGACTCACGAGGACAATTTAGCCCGTGTGGAGAGAATGATCCTCGAAAATCGACGGGTGAAGTTCGAAGAAATCGAGCGAGAACTTGGAATATCACATGAAAGTGATATCAACATCATCCACGACAATTTGGTCAGGACCAAGGTCTCTGCCCGGTGAGTCAATAGAAACCTCACGAAACATCACGCCCCATGATCGACTTAAACGTCGTCAAAGATCGGAGGAGCTGCTGCTCCTGTACAACCAAGACCCAGCGGCATTTGAGTCACGCATATTGACAGGTGATAAAACGTAGGTCCATCACTGGGATCCCGAGACCAAGCTCAAAAGCATTGCCTGGAAGCACAGGGGCTTTCCGACCCTCATCAAGTTCCGGACCCAACCCTCAACCGGGAAGATCATTGCCACCATCTTCTGGAATTCTGAGGGAGTATTGATGGTAGACTATGCGCTTCGTGGAAGGACCATCACAGGCCAATATTACGCCGAGGAACTGGCTGAGTTAAAGGAGTGCATCCGTCAAAAGCGGCGCGGCAAGTTAACACGCAGTGTATTGCTCCCCCACGACAATGTCCCTGTCCACAAGGCCAGGGGTTCACAAACTGCCCTGCGCGAGTGCGGATTCGAGGAGCTGAACCATCCCCCCTACAGTCCAGATCTGGCCCCTAGCGACTACTTTTTATTCCGCTAGCTCAAGGCTGCACTGCGTGGACGCCGGTTTGGGGACGATGAAGATGTCCAGCTCGCCGTTCAGAAGTGGATTGAACAGCAGTCGGGAGATTTCTGGTTGTCGGGAATTCGAAGCTTCAGGCACAAGTGGCGCAAGGGCATTGAAGTTGAGGGTAATTATATTGAAAAATAATAAAACACTTTTCCTCATATCTTGTTTCCTTATATCCGAATTACAAAACCGATTGACCGCCCCTTGTAAGAGAGGGCTTTATGGTTAGTCTCGAACATGTTTAAATTTTGATCTATGAGGGGAATCGATTCGGCGTCGAACACGGTGGCGGAGTTTAAGTTCCGGAAGTCGATGCATATCCGGTAAGAATTGTCTGACTTCTTCACCATCACGGACGCGGAGCAATATTCCGACTCCAAGAACTCTATAATACTCATCTTCAATAGCTTGTCGACCTTCTCATTGAACGCTCTTCTTAAATGAATGGGGAGGGGCTACGGCTTCAAACGGACAGGTTCCTGGGTGGTGAGCGCAATATTGTGCTCGGACTGGGCAACACAACCAGGGATATCAGAGATTACATCGGTGAATTGAGTGAGTAGCGCTTGTAACTAGGTCTTCTGGGGGATCGGAAACTGAGGGTTTATACTCAACTCGGTCGATGGGGAATCGGGGCTATCTGGCAAGACGTAAGGTGTATATTCCGCGTCTTGTTTTCCTCCAGGCGACTTGTACAATGACTAAGTGGTCAGGTAGGTAGCTGGACTCCAAGACGGACTCTTCGTCCAGGGCCATAAGTTGGTTGGCACAAGCGCATCGATGGTACATTTTAAGCATATTAACGTGGAAGAGCTTAGTACCAGACGGAGTTTGGATCAAGCTGTCGACGGGGCCGCGTCTCTCCATCACTGGGAGGGGGCCTTTTCATTGGCTCAAATGTTTGTGGTTTTTCGTGAAGAGTAGTAAACGGCCTTCGTCACTGATTTTAAATTTTTGGTTCTTGGGCTTCCCTCTGAAGTAGGTTTTATACAGGAGTAGCCACAGAAGTGCTGGAAATCTGCGAAAATGTTACAAAATGGTTAATTTATTAAAAATAATTTTCTTCCAAGATATATTTGAAGGGAATTACATAATTGCATGTAAAACACTAATACAATATTCTTTCTCACATAGAGTGATAATTACTTACTTCTGACTAGATAACTTTAAACTTATTCATGTGTCAAAATCTTGTGAACTTTGCCCCCCTGAAAATTTTAATTTTTGTTGACCTCAGATATGCATGGCTTCTTTAATTCTCCTTCTAACTGATACTTTTTGAAATTGAAGGATAATTGAACTCCTCAACAAGTTTAAAAGATATTTCTTTGCGATTCGGTAGTAAGGTGCAAATGACCCGGATTCTCAGGATGCTGTAAGTCGTTTTCTGCTCCTTCTATACATTGATACAAAGCTCTTGGTCTCTTGATATTGTTTTAATGTCGGTTCCCCTTTTTTTTCTTCAGAAAATTTCTACTTGTGATCGCACTTAGCTAAACAGAAGTTGGATTTGTGGTCTATGTATTTCTGTATGTTCTCTAGTTTTCGTCATATTACTCACTTAGAAAGATATTGACTACACACTAATTAAAACCTTAACATGAATAACAAATATTTCTTGAAATTCTAATTTAAGTAAATAGTCCATTTTATTGATTACACAATATTTAATAAGTAACTAAATAATTCAAATATATTAATAAAATAAATATCATTAACATGCATATTCATAAATAATATGAAAAATTATAAACCCTTTGATTAAATATGTTAAATAATATATATATATATATATATATATATATATATATACATATATATATATATATATATATATATATATATATATATATATATATATATATATATATATATATATATATATACAGGGGGGCGACATAACCGATTGAGCAGTTTTGAGGAGTCAATGCTCGGGGGGAATGAGGGGGGAGGGAGGTGCGCGTGGTTTCGCTTTGCTCCGTAGACATCCCCATTTCAGTAGCAAACATGTTGTGGACACGTATGTTGAGAACAATCGATCTGTGATTGCAACGCAAAAAGCTTTTCGGCGACGGCTCAATATTCCGGGCAACGATGCCTTTCCTCAGGCGAACACAATTCTGTTCTGGATTAGGCAGTTAGAGGCAACTGGTAGCATGGTAAGAATAGATACACATGGCCGACGCTAGTCCATCAGAACACCAGAAAATGTATATATGGTGAAAGTAGCGATCGTGCAGTCGCTGAGATGTTCTGCTCGAAGTCATGCTATTGCTTTGAGAATTTCCGATCGCAGTTTGAGGAGGATTCTGCATATGGATTCGAATTTATATCCCTACAAAATAATGATTGATCAAGAATTGAACCAAGTAGACTTTGCCAACCGCAAAAATCTATGTAAAAACTTTCTTGCACATATAGCTCCCGAGGCAGATTTCTTCAGTATCGACGAAGCATATTTTCACCTCTGTGGGGCTGTGAATAAGCAAAATTCCGTCAAAGGGCTGAATATAACCCCCAAATTATCCAGGAAATATCGCTACATTCACCTAAAGTAACGGTGTGGTGTGCCATATCACAATTTTGCGTGCTGGGCCCGTAATTCTTTGAGGAAGAAGGAATGACCGCGACCGTCAATTCCAAACGTTATGTCTCAATGTTGCACAATTTTCTGCAGCCCCAAATAAAGTAGATTGTTGAAGATGAGGGATTGATGGACGTGTGGTTCCAGCAGGATGATCCTAAAGCTCATACAGTCCTAAACTCACTCAATGTTTTAGGACGAATGTTTCCTGAACGTCTGGTGTCTCTGAGGGTTGATTTAGGGTGGCCTGCGCGTTCACCTGATTTGAACATTTGTGACTTTTTTCTTTGGGGATATCTAAAAGAAAAGGTGTTTAAACGTCACCCTCATTCCCTACTACAGCTAAGGGATCGGATTATTGAAGAAGTTAACGCCATACCCAGCAGTATGTGCGAACGTGCTGTACGAAACTTCAGAGATCGGCTCCAACAGTGTGTTGCTGTTAACAGCCGCCATCTTCATACCATTATCTTCAGAACCTGGGAATTATAAATGGTATGTACTGCTAACTTCGAGTATAATAAAATTTCTTCTCTATATACCACCCCTTACTTATATATATATATATTTTATATATATATATATATATATATATATATATATATATATATATATATATATATATAAAATATATATATATATATAAGTAAGGGGTGGTATATAGAGAAGAAATTTTATTATACTCGAAGTTAGCAGTACATACCATTTATAATTCCCAGGTTCTGAAGATAATGGTATGAAGATGGCGGCTGTTAACAGCAACACACTGTTGGAGCCGATCTCTGAAGTTTCGTACAGCACGTTCGCACATACTGCTGGGTATGGCGTTAACTTCTTCAATAATCCGATCCCTTAGCTGTAGTAGGGAATGAGGGTGACGTTTAAACACCTTTTCTTTTAGATATTCCCAAAGAAAAAAGTCACAAATGTATATATATATATATATATATATATATATATATATATATATATATATATATATATATATATATATACACACCTGAGAAATTTGCATCATTATTTTGGCCAAGAGTAAGTATATGCTGAGATTGTATTTAACAGTAAAATAAGGATACAGGTAGAAGCCATATATGTTCTCAATATGTGCTAAAAGTATTTTTAGCTCTAATAATATTAGTTCTTTTTCATAAAGCTACTCTGCTCCTACTGCGCAGGAAAATGAAGTGGAAGGGGGTTTAAGATCAGTTCTAATTTGTTATATTAGGAGGGACGCAAGATTGACGTAAGTATGCTTCTGCCGTTTTAAAAGAAAAATAAATGTTCAATAAAGAGCCATAAAGAATTTGATAGCAATTATAATTTATTACATGGCACTGTTTAGCGAGTGTGAGAGAAAGAGACAGTGAAGTTAGAATGAAATAGTTGAGCTGGCTACAAAAAATAGAAATTAAAATAAAGAGTTTTAGCCATTTTCTGAACTTTACAAACGAGAGATATGACACTCCAAGCACGAATGGTTGGAGGAATGAAAACTGCAAATAACAAGATTTGTGTTTTTCGTAATATTATGACCATGGGCGTGACATATCTGTCTTGCGTTTGCTTTTGGCCGTACATGACTCACTGAGATTGTTGTATTGCAACATATCTTCGCCTGTAAGAATAAGCTAGCTGCCATTGAGTTAATATGCAAATAACTACTAGCCTTAACCGCTTGCATTAGAGGGTTACAAATTTTCTTCTAAATATTTAGCTAATATGAGTCTGTCCAATAGAGATATTAACTATCTATTAAAAGTGTTATCATTAGTAAAGAGATATGCTTAGGATTACTGTGAATTAGTCTCTAATTTGAATGATGTTATAATAAACTTTAATTCGTGTCAGATTAGTAAATTGAGAGGGGATAAAATGAGTGTTAAGGAGCATTTTGTATTTTGCTGCATAGGTCCTGAGTGTTGCAAAAATAATGGCTGGAATATTACGCGGTGAAAGTGAAGACAAATATATAATTGAGGGCACAATCATAGTTTTTTGGCTCTGAGCAGAGCTTTCATTTTATTCAACATGAAATTAGCCCCATTTGTATTGTTATATCTTTGTGTATTTTAGTGCATTTACTTTACTTCAAATTTCTATCATAGTATTTTGCATTCCTAAAAATCATTTAATGTTTCTTTCCTATTTTCTAACAAAAAACATATTATGTACTTATAATTAAAAATTTATATTAAAAAAATAGGAAAATAATAAAATAAGATTTTGTGAATGGTGCTCTGATCCAATGCCATTGTCCTTAAAAAGTGGATGAGAGGCAACTGAGGAAGTGCTTTAAAGAAGAGGTGGTTCTTCAATACACACTTGAGGGCACCAAGTAAGATAGGAAAGCGTAACGGATTAGGTGGATCATTTGAAATTTTAAGAGCAAATATCATATTATAAAATCAAATAGTTTATATTTTAGGCTCAATTAGAGCTGTATATATTTTAGTAATTTAGGATCTCTTAAATATAAGTTCTCGCAAGAGATTAAAGGAGGAAATTTCTTCAAATACTAGGTTGCTTCTCTTACTGGTAAGGTTCCTAAGGGGGAATTCTTTGTGTAAATATTCCTTGTTGTGTGAATAAAGGGTACACACATGTGAACAAAGTGTTCCAAGTGAGAAGTTAGGTAGAATAGCGCCCCCTTTTGTGCTGTAGGTTCTCAGTGCCGGAATTTTTTTCATACAAAATAACCGGCCCTATGCCCCCCAAGAAAGCCACGCGGTCTACTACTAACGAGCGAGGGGATTCGAACCCGTCGGAGTCTCTGACCTGTCCCCATCCCGTTACCATCTCCTGCAGGAGCACACGACGCCCAAGCTTCGTCATCAGACTCTGGAGTCTATGTCCACCAATGAGGTGGCCCCCCTACCACGCAACGCCCCAGGTACGTCGCAAAAACCCCCAACGTGCAAGTTCCCCCGGTCAACGCGGTTCCGGCCCCTCTTTTATTACACGTTATCTAGTGGAGACCCTCGAGGATATCTCATCTTCCCATCGCGGATTCCAGTCCCCCCAGGATATCCCCCGCCTGATTACTTTGGACAGGGTTATCCCTGATTGGGAGCTGGTGGCAGCGGCTCTCAGGTTGAGGGTGACGCAGCGCCTTCGACCCCCCGGATCCATGACATCAAGGAGATCAACTTTCTGTTGATCCTTCACCGGCTGAGGAAGCACCCGAGAAAGGAAGAGCTGGCTAAGTTGAACGCGTGCCTTAGGCTCTACTACCTTCAGGGCCTAGTGAACTGAAGGTACACGTTGAAGGTCGCCTGCCTGCAGATCTCCCAAGTGGCCGTTATAGAGATCGACCCAGTGATCTTGAACAGGACCCAGTTGGTCAGCAATTACTCCTCATCGCACGTTCGCAATGCCTCCCGCCCCTCGCAGGACCCCGAGGTAGGGAACGACCACAAAGAGGAAGGCAGCGATCTAGAGCGTGAAAGGAGAAGTGAGTGGGAGAAAGAGTGTTGGGCGATAGGGGAAGGGCTCTTCGGCCCCGAGCTCTCCCCGCCCACACCTCCCTCCCCCCTGTATTAACATCCTTTTCCCGCAGACCCCCTTCAGTATCGACGTAGAAGTCTGGGTGGGCGACGACCACGGCATCGTGGCTACTGGCGAGTGGTTCGGCTCTCCCGACGACGACCTGGTGGTATCCGTCGACCCCCCTACCCCCTCCCTGTAGGCCCTCCCCTCCTTCTCTTCCACAGGTTCTTCTGACGGACGAGGACTGGGAGGATCTCCAGGATTTCGAGTTAACGGAAGAGGAGTGCGTGTTAGCATGGGACCCTGGGGTCGCGGCGGCTGTGGAAGCCCTCAACATCGTGGAGCCCCCCCGTGGCGAGGAGGATGACCTTGAGGACCTCATGGACCAGGACCCTGGCCTCCGGGTGGCCATCGAGGATATTGACGAGTTCGGCCCGCCTACAACTCCCGTTCCCGTGCTCGAACCCCCTCCTCCGGTGGAGGATCCTGTTCAGGATGCGCCTCCGGAGCCCCAGGTCGAGTCCAGGGATGGGAACGACGACGAGGGCGATGCCGAGGGTGATGACGCAGAACAGATCTCGGTTTTTGATATGCTGGCAAAACTGGCATGTTTGCTCCGGCCTCCCCCTCCCCTCTAACATCGCCAAAGCAGCGGTCGGGAAAAGGGTGAAGGTTTTCCTGGGCAGATATCACAACTTCAAGACTACCAACTCCTAGATGAAGGGCGCTGTGGAGGCCCTTATCCGCTCGAATGTAATCAAGCCAAGCACCGTGATTACGTGTGTGCACAAGCTGTTCCTGGTGCCGCGGAACAATAAGGAGGACATGGTGGTGTACGACATGTCCCCACTCAGCAAATCGAATTTGTATTCCCCTCCCTCCTTCCACCTCCCCTCTTTAGGAAAGGCTCTACGAGCAGCCGGACCCGACTCATTCGCCATAAAAGTCGATCTTCGGAACGGTTTCTATCACGTTCCTCTGTACCCCAACGCAAAGAAATGGTTCGGACTAAAGATGGGTGGTGAGATCTACAGGTTTCAAAGGTTACCCATGGGTTTTGCAGGTAGCCCCTTAGATTATGCACATGTGCATGGCCCCCATGATGTCGGAATATGTGAAGGGATTCAACTGCACCGCAGATACCTACCTGGACGACATCCTTTTCCTAGGTTTCTCCGAGGACCTCTTCAGGCTGCGTGACACCCTTCTTACCACCTAACTGTGTGTCAACCTGGGAAATTGCTCCCTAACTCCAACCCAGCAACTGGTATACTTGGGTGTTCAAATTGACCTCGCACAAAAGGCCTTTCGCCTCACGCTGAAGATGAGAGGGCGGCTTGTCTACGCCCTCGACTAAGCCCCTGGGTGGACTACCCCTCGGATTTTGGGGGCCGATTGGCCCGTCCCTTAATTTAGTCTGCGGCTCTACTCCCCTTCCCCACTTCTGGGTGCAACTTGCTTGCCTACCGACGCAGTCCCAGGGTATCGCTGATTAAGGCCCTCCTGTCGTCGGACTGGGTCCCTTGGACCTCCCCGGTATTCACCTGGGGGCGGGTGTATGTGGATGCATCGGAGGTTGCAATGGGTTGGGTAACCCTCCGGGGTAAATTGAGTTCATTTATCTTTTCAGCCTCCTGTCCCTCATATATAGGGGATTTCATCGCCCTGTTCTTAGCCACCCTATGGTTCCCCTACTCCCGCCTCCTGGGGGATTCCACGTCGTCTATTAATCTCATTAGTAAGGGAAAAATTTTGATTGTCTGTTATTTATAATGCCCGATTAGCTCCTTGTTTTGTATCATTTCCTATTCATTTACAGAAGACCTCGAGCGTTTTGGGTTCCGTCCGAGGAGAATCCAGCGGATCTTCCTTCGCCTCCTAATCTTTGGGGCGAAGGGTCGATGACGTCATGACTCCAGGGACGTGACGTCAGGAACCCCTAGTCGCGACTCTTATCCGCCTATTAAAGGACTCGGACCGGCCTTGGACGGAACTCGCTCGAATTTATGAGTGATATTGTTTACTGTTAATTGTTAGGATAGTTCACAATATGTTTGGGATAGGTGAGAAATTAAACAAACCAAATAACCTATTGCATATAAAGTCTCTTAAACACCCCCCAAAAAATGAAAAATAAGAAAGCATAAAAAATAAAAGCAACCTATATTAGCATCCCAAGCTCATTCTCTTTTATGGGGTACTTATCTTAATTTGGCCAAATTTAGAGTGTTTATCTTTGTCGAATTTAGGAATGCTTACTTTTAATCAGTCAATTTTGAGGGCTACTCACATTTGCTTTTGCTCATTAATAGTGTTTATCTTTACTTCATCATTTTGAGCATTTTTGCGGAGTAAGAGAGAGAGGGGGCTAGAGAGCGTTTGGGATAATATATAGTAGTAATTAGTATTAGTAGCAGCATTTTCTTTCATTTACTATTCTTCTATTTATTTCATTATTATGGTTGATCTCAACTAGGTTACTAATATGATCGTTATATTAAACGACGAGTGTGTGCATGTTTATGTCTTTTGCCATGTTTTGGCTGCTTTTGTAGCACTATTGTTCCTTAGTATGATTCTCCTCAGTCAGAGTTTCAGATTTATACCTAGACTGATTCTCGGCATCGGGCATTCAAATCTTCTAAGAGCATCACTTGATGCGGTGATTGTGTGTATTCTTAAATAATTGCGATTGATTGGTTGGTACTCAGAGGCTATATTGAGGGCTTCCTTTTTATTATTTTCACATCTTCTTTTCTTCCGTTCTTTGGTGGTGTACATGATTCGTGTACTTAAATACTATCTTCACTTCCAAATTGGTGTAATCTTAGATTGGTCCCTTAGATTGGTCTTTTTATTTGTTCGTGTAGTGCACTTCCCTGGTTTCTATTTCCTGATTCATCTTTGAATCGGTGGAGTCATTTTCTATTTTTTTTTTCTTTGGCTTGCTTATCTTATTCGATTTCATGCTTCTTTTTTATTGTTGAGTTGTTGATCTCCAATGTGTCTTCTGAGTTTCTCAGTGACACTTTCTACTTCTCTTCTTGTTTTTCTTGTTCTGCCCACTCTTGTTCTAATATTGCGCTTTCCTCTTTATTTGTTTCGATCTTATTTTTGTAGAGTGTTCCCTGCGAGTTTTCACTTCTCTTGAGGGAGGATCCTCACGGAACCACATACTTTAAAGGACATTATTCTCTGGCACTAAATTAATAGTGGTTGAAAATGTACCAGGTGTTTTGAATATGGAAATACATTGTACACATTAATATATCTATGCATTCCATTATTGTGATCGATGGTTAACACCACGTTTTCCTTTATTTAAATTTTTTATCACTGTTTTCAAAACACTCTTGTATGTTTACTTTGCATTCTTCTCTTTTTATTCTATTTTATCTCTATTTTTCTGTTTACGATCTCACTTCTCTATAAGAAGTTAATTGCCCTAGTTCGATGTGACCCTCCACAGTTGATGCATTTTATATCAGGAACCTCACATTCATAGCCTTGTCTTGAAAAGTGACGCCAATATAAATGTAATAGCCGTTATTATTATTGAATTTGCAATACTAATTAGTATGCATTTAATGAATTTCAGAATTTACTAATTAAAATAATATAGACATTTCGCATTAAAGACAATTTTTCGTACGTAAGGTTATAAATGATATCGAAATCATTCTCTACCAAAGACAATGAATAAAGGATGATAATTTTTATCACTTGTAGCATATGCATAACAAGTTTTACTCTTTCTCTCTCTTTCTCTCTCTTTTTTCACGTGCTGGTGCAATTTTATTCTATTTTCTCATTAGTAGTTGCTCTAATTTAAAATAAAAATATAGAAAAATAAACTCGGATAAAACATTTTAAAATCGAAGGTTATCAGAAAATAATTGTGACGTGAAAACGAAATAAAGATAAAAAGTCCATTCAGATGAGTAAACTATTTCGAAAAAGAAATCCAATCTATAGAGGTCGCTTCTCATTAAATGGCATAGAATGTCTTATCTACAGTGCTGTCAGTGAAAGGAAGTTCATAATTGTTTCAATTTTTCTACATATATCACAAATAAAAAGAAACCAGCTACTCCACCTTACAAATCTGAAAAAATAAGAGCTTTCTAAACTTAAGGAAAAATAAAAATGCGTAGAATTATGATAATTCAAGTATACCTCAACGGACAGCGCGGGACTCTTGTCAGAGAGTTTCATTTCTTTATTGGAATATAAACTATAGTTAATTTACCTTTTACTTTAATTTACTTAATTTTATTATTCAATAATGAAAACAAATCAATTTACATGCTCACACTACGTCATATAATAATATGTATAAAACTGTTCAGCTACCATGCCTAGATGTGAGAAGGCGCTATTTGTTGAAAGAAATCATTAATATCAACTTTCCTTCCTTTTTATAAGCCTTTCATGGATGAGGAATGAAGATATTGCTGGGAGAATCATGTTATATCGCTAATTTTATATCCCTAATACTGTATTTATTCACCTACTGGTAACTATAAAATGGAATTTAGATTGACTCTATGAAAGAAAATTAAAAAAACTCAGCTATATAATCCAAACATTTCACACCTGTATATTATTTAAGATAACTAAAAATCTTTAATTTTATTCAAATGTTATTATTCACCTCTATACTCTCATTTAATTATTAGAGATGCAGTGTTAAACAGGCAAAGACGCTGCACCTAATATTTGACAAAGACGTAGAGTACAAGAGACGCTGCATACTTCTAGAGGTAAGTTAGGTTCTTGAGAATTGCGCAACCTCCCGTCTCGAGAGTCCCATGTAATTTTCTTATTTATATTCTCGAAATATTTGCCTTCAAAATATCCTTAATAGACCTTTTATTTTTCTGTTCACTTAAGTAATGTATCATTCTAGGTCAACAATGCCAACCAGTATAATTACTGCTTCATCTCCATGATTATCTGCACACACTTGTGTGTAATCTTCGATAAATATTTCATCCAATCCTACATTTTGGGCAGGAGATCTAGCGTAACTCTCTTCCCGACAGAGTTGATTTCAAATCGTTACTTTATTTATTAGCCTATCATCTAGCGATCACTCACTAGACACATCTCCCCCATAAAAAGTGACATGGCTAAATTTCCCTTCGTGAACTTTATCCACTGTTATATTATGTTATAGAGAGATTAATGTCCTCTTTAGAAGGCATGAAATATGTTTCCTAGAGTTGTTAAATTGGTTCAAATTTGATGCAAAGTGTTTAATTTTATAAACTATAATAATTTCAAGGCTATTTTAAAGGTAAAAATGACTACAAAATTTTTAATTTGTTAATTCGTGGTCCTTTTTAGCTAGAAAAATTGTGCTTAGGTACCGCATGATTTGTTTAAGGAGAACATTTCCTTTTTCTTCCTCTTATCCTTTGTTTAAAATGATTGCAACGTTTAAGGAAGTTCTTGAACAAAGACGTTTTTCACTCTTCTACCGAGTTGGTGTCTTCCTCCTTAATGCACGCCCACACAGAGAAAATTTGATCCAAGAAAGTCTATTCGTTTAGTTTGGAAATGTCTTCATACCCTCGTTTTCACGTGAACCTTGCATTATGTAATTACAATTTATTTAGGTCATCTCAACTTTCTTTAAATTGCAAAGTTTATTAGGATATGTATTAAGTGTAAAATATATCAAATAATATAAGAATTCCTCAACAAAGGTATTCACTGCTTAACTAAAAGACAATGATGGAAGCCATATTACTATTAATGTTTCATATAGTGGCTCATACCTTATATGTATCTCTAAAGGAGTGTTTTGATAAGTCATATATTTTGTTTCAAATTAGCTAATAATCTTGAATAAGAAAAACGCATTAAAGTAGAGCAATGTTTCCTAAGCCCTTTTTTCGTGATCCTGAACACAAATTGATATTGTCCATGAGACCCTCAGTGATGAAATATTATTTCAGTATTATTTTTTTTTTATCCAATTGAATCAAATTTACTGACTTTTAATATAATTTACTAATTAATAAATATAATATAATATTGATAGAAGATAAATGGAGGCAAACCTTCAGACTCAAACAAAGATAAACAAACTTTTGACTGCCAACTGTAATATTGTTTCATGAATGAGCCCTTCTGACTATCCAACTACAATTAACTGCTGATAAATAGAATAATTTTTCAGTGTTTTTACTTTTAGTTTTATCCAATATATAAGACAAACCTTCATTGTTATTTAATAACAATATACTTTGATATTTTTATGTTGATTCAAAGATATTAAAGGCACATTTTTATATTAATGTAATTTATTGAAACAAATATTTGTCTATTTAATCCTAAAGCTTCTCTAAATGATTTGGAAAAATAATTTAATTTTAGCAAGGTCTATCTCTGATGAATCTTCCAGCACTGCACTCAACTTTTGATAGCAGCAGTTTTTTTGGGGGGCTAATTTTTTCTCCAAACTGCAAGTTTCTTCTTGAGTTATGTATATTTTGGCCTTGCATTTCTGAATTCAATTCATTCAAGTGCCGAAAGATGTCAATTAAAATGCTAGTTTTACCACCTAAGCAGTATATTTGAAATAGTTGGCCAACAAATGATGCATTTGTTGGCCAATTGTTTCAAAGATAACCCGTTCAAAGAGGCAGCCTCGAGAGAGCCAACGGACTTCAGAGTGGAAAAGTGTGTCCTGCTTTTTGATTCTATCTCTTTTTCAGATTTTACGGAAAATACGCAAGTTTAAAGCTCTGATCTTGATAAAATTTACAATTTGGATACCATCATATAGCACAACATAAAGTTCTGGCTGAAGACGTTAAGAAGCGAAGTATTTCCTAAGTAAATAAATGTGATTTATTATGACATCGGGATTTTCTCCATTAACCTAAGTGACCAAACTTACTAGACTTCTCATATTCGACGGGAATGCATCAGTACAAAGAGCCAAACAGATCAACAAGTCTATGTTTTGTTTCTTGAAAAGGTTGTCCACCACAACAAAGATATCTTCTCCTCTAAATAGTTGTTGACAGGGCATTAAAAAACAAAAATTCTTCCATGATTCTGTCATCTCCTGTATATCTCACAAAAACCAAGAATTGAGGTTTGCCAGCAATAAAAATTTACCTGCTTTTTTCCTGTTCCACAATAAATTGATCCAAAATATCAAATGACATGAGATCAATTCGACGTTTGATGTTGTTTTGAGCTACATCTGTTTTACAAGTAGTTTTCACCATAGTTACTGATGCCGGTTTCACCAGCTCCTCTCCATTGTTGTGAGACTTTGTAGATCGTACAATATCCAATGCCACTTCAAAGGATGGCAAGGAAGATTTTTTCGAAGAAAAGGTTGAGACTAAAGAAGCATCAATCAGACTTCGTTTTAGCTGTTTTTCCTTATCCTTCCAGTAACTTAGTGACTTTTCAATAAAGTGAAGTTTCAGTTTTTTTTCATTCATTGATTCATTGGCAAGGACTTGCAGACACTGAACACACTGAGGGCCGAAATTCCTTGACGTATCCCTCAGATGGTTGAAAGCCGCATTTTAGAAAGTCAGGTTTATAAGTTAATTGTAGTTTGTGCTGGGTGATTGTACATTCTGGAAGGAAGTAATATCTGATATGAGTACAATATATATATATATATATATATATATATATATATATATATATATATATATATATATATATATATATATATATATATGCACCATACACTTTGTTAAAATAACTATTCATAAAGTGCCATAAACGCTTACCCAACTCAAGGTTAATTAATTCAGACTTAAAACACATAAGTATAAATGGCCAAACTGATCACACCAGTCAAACCAATAAACTTATTTTTAGCAAGTTTCTTTTCTCAGTAAAAATTCGCAAGCTTATGATTTTTCCTATATACGAGTATTATGCTATTAAACATTCTACTCCTGAATGAGCAAGTGAAACCGTTAAGCTCCCTTGCCGTAGAAATAAACAGACATGTATAAACAGCTGTGTACATATAAAACGTAATCCGATCTGACCAGCCCGAGTTTACATGAACCCAGGAAAAAACAAAATTAATCTTGCTATAAATGGTGGTTGATATACCAGAGTTAGGTTCCCAAAGTCATATACTATCTTGAGGAACACACACCCTTTGACCAAGCAAGTTCCACTTAACAATCTTAGTAGACAACACACGCACATACCCGCGTTCACATTAAAGAAGCGAAATTTCGCCCCCTTAATTGGCGTTAGTATAAATAAGCGGGCCGAGAAATTAGATAAGCGAATCTTTGCCCCTTTAATTGGCGTTAGTATAAATAAGCGGGCAGAAACATACAATGCCCTCAATTAGTAGCATTAGTATTACTAGTATCATCATTCAGTATCTCGTCCTCAATTCGTCCGTCCATAGCCCCGACAATTTGACGCAGAAGAAAACTTACAAAAAACACTATGAATTAACAAGGATAGTCAGCTAAAGAAGTGAGCACGCAAAAGAACTCCGGAAAACGCAACAATTTCACTTGCCCGAACCAATTTGGCCATAAGCCAAGATTAAAGGCTACAAAACCATTTTTCTTCCGAGTCCTTCCTTTTGCCAAGCAAGAACCAGGTTGCCATACCGACCCACCCTACAAGCGAATTACACTAAAGTACACATTGGAGTTAGACTAAAGTAGACTGAAAGGCCGCTTTTCTTTCTCTACCACATAAATCGGATCGTCAACCGTAGCACCTATAGCTGGTGACCTACCATAAACTGGTGGTTGCACACAGCATAAACTAGTGACGTCAACCTTTTCGATTCACTCCACTATAAAATATTTTCTGCAAAATCACCAATTTTTAAAAAGATAATGGTTTTCACATATAAACCTACAACTAAACCAAAACTCTACTAAATCACTGGAAGCTCAAAAGCTTTCAAAGATTTGGTGATAAAATTGGTTACAATTTTATTTATTGCGTAAAAAGAAAACAGTTTGGTGACAAAAAATCTAATATACTTTTTATTATATATTAGTTTTTAATGTCGTCATGAAACATTCAATGAAATTTATTTATGTAGTTACCTGAAAATATATTTCCCAATTAAAATAATTCTATTTACGTTTGACTTCCAAATTTAAACTTCATCCATTTCATAGATACTTAAGACTTATATTTTAAAAAAGTACATTATTTTTTTAGATAAAAAGTTAAAATACATTTAATTTTTCAAATATCTTATTAGAAAAGATTTTGATCATTTTTGTTTACATTTTTATCTAAATATGACAAATCGAAATTATTATACAATCCTAATATGAATACACTGTGAGTAAAAAGGTTTCGCGAAGCATATGACAAAAGAAAATGCAGCCTTATCTATAGAAATGTATTAGAAGATGATAGTTTTGTGAACATACAACAGGGTTCCAACCTTACCGGCTCCCATACAAGTATAATAATGCATGAGAAGGAGATTTGTTATATGATCTCGAAAGTAGTACAATTTATCAAGAAATTCCTTTTTAAGACGACCGTTTTCTTATTGATGCAGAAGAAAAGCCTTCGTCACATGCAGAGGGACAGTTCAGGAACCATACTGCAATCTTTGCAGAAATAGTATGTAATTCCCTTCTTATTTATATTATACACTATATTTGTATTTTCAGATCCAATATATCTCAAACAATGCTCTCTTCTTGACATATCATTCCTAGAAAAACTATGCATTTAGAAACAGTTAAGCAGTTCCATGACTTTTTATACTTCTGACAGCTTTTTGAAATCGTCTCAGTATTTAAAGCCGATGCTTTATACTCGCCCTTCTATGAGCATTTTCGTGTACACTCATGATCTTGGTATTCAAATTCATATGTTTGATTGTCTTTGCTCTTTTAACGAACATTTCCCCATGTGTCTGTATTATCTATACACATTTTCAGTTGTTTAGATTTAAATATTTACCCGTATATAAAATGTTTACTATCCTTAATATTCTTGTATTTGTCATATCTTTTTTATATTTTGATTTTCTTTTAGTATTTTCTTCCACCACCGTTATAATTATTCAGTGGTAGACAATGACCGCGTTAGTTAACTATTTTCCTCAATATAAATTCCATAATCACTAAATGTAGGTAGCTTAACAGTAACGAACATGCCACGGGCTCTCATAAAAAATTTACTTACTTTGATATACACAACCTAAATTATAAATTTGTTTCGATCATTTTTGTGCATTCACCACACCCTATTTTGAATGAAAAATGGTAGTATAACGGTCAAGAGTGAATTTTATGGGAAAGAAATATAAAATATTAGCATTCAATAATATATACTGCATTTCAAGGTTTCTTATACCTCGAGAAAGATTCAATCAGACAAAGGAAAGAAGCCAGTAAGGTAAAAAAAATAGATTACTCCTAACGGTCAATCAGGGGTTTTATTATTTATAATTGCCAGATGTAACCTGGGATTGAACATTTTAAAGATGTCTTCAATGAGTGTATGTTAACGATTGAGCGTTGGTATGTTTCCTGCTACGTATTATTGTATGGAGTGAGCGTATGTAAGTTACCTGCTATATATTGTATGGAATAAAACTCGGCCCATGTGTACGAAATAGTGAAAAGGTGCACTTTAGAGCTAAGTAAAACAGTACTGTAATTAGAGAAGTGAAAACATAATTTATTTCATTCAAAGAATGACAGGAAAAATTCATATATTTTATAAATACAGGCGAAAAGAGGTTGAAATCTATTTTGCAGTGAATTAGATACATGGAAGGAGCAAGAGATCGGAAAATAAGAGAAAGCAGAAAATAAAATAAGTAAAAAGCATTGAAAGCGAGAAAAAGAAGAAAAAATATGGAACCACTTGTCATTCTGATGACAGGAATGAAGTGGTTGGAGGCTTGGCTTCAAACTCTCGTAGACAAATAAAGTTCGGCTGTCAAGAATAAATAAAAAATAAGATCAATAAATTGATTTATTGTACCAAAGAAAATTATAATTGAATATCTTACGGACTATTTTAATTAGTTTTAAATAGGATTTCTTATAATAAAATAGATAAGATAGGCATTTCTTCATCACAATTTTCGTTAAAAACTAAAAATGTCCTAAATTTTGGCCATTGTTACTCATGACAAAAAAGCGGCGGTTATCTTTCTACATATATATAAAATTCAATAATTGTTGCCTGTCTACTTAATTAAGGCTCAAAAACTGTCAATGGGAGGTATAAAAATTATTTCATCAAATGGGTTATTTTTTAATTGATCAAATTTGTAAGTTTCTTCTCGATATTTATATGGACAGAGAAGGGATTGCCAGAAAATTCTATTTGTTAACAATATTTCTCCTTCTTTTTAGTGTGAATAGCAATAGAACTGAGAAACGTAAGCTCTCATAGATATAGAAATACATACCTGTGGAGTTAATAGTGTAGGTTAAGTTAGGTAATATTAATAAACAAAATAGAGGAAAAAATGATAATCATAGGAATTTTACTAAACTAAGAAACCCCCTAAAATCTAACCTATGGATCCTAGAAGGAAAATCAACTCAGATTTGTGGACTTGAAACAATTTTGTAACGAGTTTGACAAACTTCTTCGTAAAGCTTGCAGTACTAGGGCTACTCCCTTAAAATGAACAATGTCAATATCAATTAAAAACTTCGGACTCCCTCACCCATAACTACATAACCTCCCTTCATGCAGGAGTTAATTTCAAGTCCAATAACAGTAAATTTTGCTGCAGTTAGGCGGCAGGTACTCCCTCTTCAAATTTACCAAATACTTCATCTATCTTAAAATGATTCCAGAGAGATATCTTCTTGCTGGACATTATTCCATCTATAACTATCACCAGAAACAAGAAACCTACCCAATTTGTCATCTTAAACTCTGCCACTTGTAAAAATTACAACTTCTCTTAAACTAATTGATAACATGAAAACTCATTAGTGATCCGTAAAAAAACAACTCTTCAATCCTCCTAAAATAGAACTCACAAAACTCCCAAAGCGAAACCGCTTTAATAGATGGAAGAGACATCGCTCTTATAACCCTTCCCAGCTATATAATAACAAGAATAATAATAATAGCTATTTATAATGGAGCCTTCAAGGCTGTTAGCCCTCACAGAGCGTAGGTTGTGTTGCGAGTATTGAGAAAGTTTACAGGGGAGAGAAGACAATTCTGAAAAGATGAGTCTTAAGGAGATGTTTAAAAGTAACAAGATGGGGAGAGGATTGGACCTCAGCAGGAAGAGCATTCCAGAGACTAAGAGCACAAACTGAGAAGGAGCGGTCACTCATCGAGCAGAGGAAAGAACAAGGAGTGTTCAGGAGGGGAGCGAGGTTAGACCGGAGTGCTCGAAAAGTTTGACAACGGGAGAGGGCAGACGAGAGATAAGGTGGAGCTTTGAGGTTTAGGGCCTTGAGGTAATGAGTAGAATTTTGGGGGGCTACGGAAGAGAATAGGTAACCGGTGTAGCTCCTGTAGCAGAGGCATGAAAGGAGAGAACCGGGGGTGGCGAATAATGAGCCGGGCAGCATAGTTTTGGATTAGTTGTAAGGGGCGAAGTGACGAACAAGAGAGATTCATTAGAAAAGAATTGTACTAAGCTAAGCCTAAGGTGACAAAGGCATGAATATCATTCTCAAGGCTTCGTTGATCAAAATGGGATCGAACAAGTGAGACGTTAAGGAGGAAACCGAGGGACCACTTACATATAGGATGAATGTGAGGTATAAACGAGAGTTGCTTGTCGAAAATAAAACCAGAATTACTGAGGGTATCAGAGAAGGCGTCATTGGTTTCCCCGAGAATAAGAGAAGGGAAGAGAGCTTTAGATTTCTCCACCCTCGAAGCGGTACCAACAAGAACTTCAGTTTTATCGTGGTTAAGTTTGAGAAAGTCGGCAGACGACCATTCGTTTATGGTGGTTTAGACTGAAAAGAGCATGATAATTGATTAAGAGAAGAATACAAGGTATATCTGAGTGTCATCGGCATAGGGGAGAGAGAAATCCTAATCGCGAAGAAGGGAGCCACGAGGAAGTATGTAGATAAGAAAGAGGAGAGGACCAAGGACTGATCCCGGAAACACCCAAAAATAAATGGGCGCGGGCTCGGAGTAGACGTTATCGAGCGCGACCGACTGACTGTGAGAGGAGAGCTATGAGAAGACCCAATCAAGTGCAGTGCCCGAGAGACCAAGGAAAGTGTGAAAACGATCAAGGAGGACAGTGTGATCGATGGTGTCGAAAGCAGAGGAGATGTCTAGGAGGACTAGAATGGACGTACAACCGGTATCGGCTGTTCTACGTAAACTCTCTGTAACATTAAGAAGAGCGGTTTTAGCAGAGTGCTTCGCTTTGAACCCAGACTGGTATATTTCATCGATATTGTAGTTAGAATTATGGTCATTGAGGCGAGAAAAAACCACTCTCTCGAAAACCTTAGATAGGAATGGAAGTGGTGAGATACAGCGATAGCTTGATGGTTCACAGGAGTTAAGGTGTGTTTTTTTAAGGATAGGAAGAATTGAGGCATGATTGAAGAAAGAGGGAACCACCCCTGTTGCAAGTGAATTGTTAATGAGATGATGAATCAGTGTTTGCCCTGTTATATTCAATAATTTCATCGATCAGATCTTAATGCTATTAGCTCTCGGAATCTCATATTCATCATTTACCTGCTTTATAAAGCGACATCGATATATTTATTTATCCTCATGGTAAATCTCTCGTCAGATTCTTTGATGCAAATCTTTTTACCACCATCAGTATACAAAATGTTCTTTCCGCTTTACGCGTCGCCTTTCCAAGCAATATTTTATCATTTGTCTGCCCAAATATGTCATTATTAAGCCAGTTGATTTATGTTTCAAACAACTTCTTCATTGCTGGTCATGAGTTCTATACACAGAAATATGACTTAAGTATGGAAAACACACTTTCGTTAATTTTATGTAACCTTCACAAGCGAAATAGTAAACTGATTTCCTACCAAAATTTGCCCTACCCCCGACCTACTTGGATTATGCTATATAGACGATGCCTTTTCAGCTTGGCCACAGGATAAAAATAATATGCAAAATAAAAGCCTTCTTCACATGTGGAGGGAAAGTTCAGGAAACATACTGCAATCTTCGCAGTAATAGTATGTGATTTCCCTCTCATTTACATCATACAGTATATTCGTAATTTCAGCTACAATGCTCTCTTCTTGACATATAATCCCTAGAAAATAAATGCACTTAGAAACAGTTAAGCAGTTCCATGACTTTCTATACTTCTGACAGCTTTTGAAATCGTCTCAGTATTTAAAACCGATGCTTTATACTCGCCCTTCTATGAGCATTTCAAAGGTCTCATTTCCCTTCCTTCAAACAATTCTTTTTAGATTTGAATGGGTTTTAGACGTTGTACTTCCAGTCATCGACCCGAACGAGATTATAACTTATAGGGGCTTTAAATTCACCGTCTTTCGGAAGCCTATACACCCTCAACCGTACTTCCATTTGTGCTTATGCCATTACTTTCTGATCAAACCTGTAGGAAAATAGATTCTTGAATCTCCTAACCCATACAGAATGAAAGCCCTGTCAACCTTCTTTTACCCTGCTGTGAAACATCCAAAGCTCCCTCCAAAGAATAAATTTCCCGACTGTTAAAAATTATAAAAATATCAAAATATTTCTAAATTTCTTCTTGATTCACTTACTTCCCCTCTCCCCATTCAACGATTTCCTTGTCATAGCCTCCACCATTCAAACTATACGTACCAAGATGTATAAATAATCCCATGTGGTGGTTGCCCGAACTTTAATTATACGGCTTAAATGTCAGTTCTATTCCTTTTTCACCTATGACTATTGAAGCATGCCAATCCTACCTCGTATCTAAGCTTTACCTCTCTTTAAAATATTTCTTTCTCTTACTATTATCATTACAAAAATTTTCTAGGAGCCCCCTTAACACACACCTCCCCCACAGGACACATTTAACCTATGACCAGAGTTGTGGGCAGTGTTTCCAGGAGCGAATCAGCTGCAGGCCTCCTTTCGAAAGTGGTCGTGGGGCAAAGAAGAAAGAGAGGAAGAAGGGCTGCGAAGCCCTTGAATTGCTCATACAAGAACATGGATAATGGCTAGTAAACCTGAAAATGCCACAGTGTGATTACGATATGCAATTTTCCTTATCGCTATTCACTGATATTTTTAAAGTAGTGTCGATTGGTATGCTTTTTTTGTAAGGAAGGTAATGGTGGAAAGAATTTATACATTAACTTGAAGAAAAGTGCTAAAAATTAGTAATATCTATATTAGAAAATTGATTTAGTATTGTTAAAGTAGCAATAGAAAGCTTTATCACTTCCAGATTTCTAGGATAAATATTTGTCTCAGTGTTTTCATAAGTTTGTGAAGGTAAAAAAAATTCAAATTTTATCATAGACATTGAAGAAACTTTGAGATAATTGCAAGGAAATGTTTTTTTAGTGCCAAATGAGAAATTAAAGCGTAATTTATTAGTTTCCAAGTAATATCGAAAAAAGACAGAGCATATGTGACAAAGAAGATTACTTTATATTTAAGGAAACTGAAAACAAGTTAGTTCAATAACATTTGTCTTGATTAACATACCATTTTCTATTACTGTAAAATGAAACCATCTAAAATATTGTAGTTTTTTATTGTACCTGGAATATACTTAGTAAAATGAGTTCAATAAAATAGTTAAACCGAGGGAATTTACCTTATAAATGTATTCTTAGCTGTTAATTTAAATAAATGTTTTTTAGATTATTAGGATTGTAGTACCTAAAAATGATAAAATAATTCTTTAGAATAATTAAATACAATTTTAAGGAAAAGGGTTGATTAACAGGATAAATAGTTTCAACCTCAAACCACTAAATTGAAGTGACTTTGTTTAATCTTTGGGCTAAAAAAAAACCTGACTGCAATTCAATATATCTTCTTTACAAGGATTCATTATTTCTAGAGTTAAAAGAGGTGGCAGAAAGGCAAAGAAATCATGTGACAGGTGTAGCAATTGACCGCAACTACTAAGAAATAAAAAAAACAGAAGTAACTTATAGTTGACTACGAAATACTCTGCAATGCTATCGCAAATAGTTTGCGAATAAGATGAAAATGAGTTGAAGACTAAGGGTAGGAGATTCTTGAGGAAACTCTTTGCCGTGGTGTGAATGCCTTAAGAAATAGTGGATTTATGGCAGAGCGTTCTTGACTGCATTAGATTGAGGTTAGAACGCTTATGGGGCGTAACGTTACTCTAGGATGGTCGTTAAGACATAGAGGAAACAATTAATTCCCGAAGACATTAAGCAAGTGACGAAATTTTGAGGGAAGAAACCCTTCCTAAACTATACGCTGAGGGAGCGTCAGCAATAGTGAAAATGATTAATCTTCTTGAGGATCATTAGTTGTGAAAGAGCTGACTATATCGTGGTACATCGTATAAAAGATGCCACACTGTAATAGTATTTTGATTTCTGCTGAGAGTCTATTGTCGTTTTGCTCGTAGCATAAGGTGTGATTTAAACGACGGTTAGTGAAAGTATTCGCAATCACACAAAGTGATTTGAGATTTGTTTCAGAAGTGTCTTACTCGTTCTCACTCAAGAGCCATAGTTGTTTTTCCTAGAATGCATTTCACAGCCTACCAGGCTACATTTGTCTCAGCAGATTTCCCTTTCGTATTCCCGGGAATTCCAGATTTGCTTAAACTGAATCAGAATACTGGGATAAACTTTGTTTATTTCATTATATGTAAGTAAAATGTTAGTAATATGCTGAAATGTTAATTATGAGTTATCTGTTAACCCTTCTATTTTCGAAATTAATTAGTGGCCAATTATGTAAATATTGAACGATGTAATTAATTTCGGCCATGTGTTAGGAGTTCTCCACCCACACTTTTCGATTATTTTTAATTTAATTTGTGTTACCTATGACTCGAAGAGATCGATCAGCATTTCGCATTTTTATTCCTCTGCCCCAAGTTCAACCTTCAATAGAGTACATCTCACTTCTCAAAATGAAAGATTTTTCTCAACAGAGAGTTAGATTTGAAACCAAAAACGAGCTAAATTTGTTACAATTATAAGTGATAGAGATTTTTCAGTTCTCATTATATCATCCATTCACAAGCTTTTTTCATGCCGTTAAAATTTGATCTAATTAACCTGTTTTTATTCAGAAAGCGTTGCTTTGGAAAATAAGTTATTCACTCGTCCCTTGCCTTCAGATATTATTTATTAGTATATAAATTATGTTGGCAAGGGGTCGGCAAATTAATTTAGCTCTTTGCTTGTTTTCATTTAGTCAAATTCCTAGTTATTGGCTATATTTTTTTATACAATCCAATTTTCACTACCATGGCCATAAAAATAGATATGTATAACTTTAACGCATTGCTACAAACACATTTATATATAATTTAATCTGATGCATAGATGTTGATGTTATAGTATATACCCCTCTGTTTTACGTGAATTATTACTGCAGATATTTTCCAGAGGAATAGGTAGTCCTAATATAACCACATCCATCACATCAGGATTAAACTCTCCAGAGTGCGTTCAAAATTATGAATTTGTTCCCCTAGTTCCATTAAGTTTATCATTTGTTCGTTCTTAGCAATTCATCAACGTTATTCTTGCATTTGCTCACGATTTCCTTGTGTAATTTAGTCAGAAATTCCCTCCTCAAGTATTTTTTCTTTCCGTAAGATTTTCTCTAGAGTGGAGAACTATGTTGCTAAGGCGAAGCTTCCTTCGACAAACACAACCTGCTTTAATAAAAAAAATCCGAAATTAATTGTAGCGTACTGAATTCTGCCAAACTCATCCATAATGAAGTTGTTGCCCAACACGTAGAATACAATATAGGCATGATTATAGGTATGATTAAATAAAATTTCAGGTTTATGTAAAGAGGTGAGAAGAGAATTCCATGCAACTATTTTTTCAGTGAATCCTATCGATTTTCATTTGAGCAAAATTCAGCTCTGAATAGAGCTCAATTGAAGCGGATAATAATTATATTTTCCCACGTCTGTCATTGATCGCTCAGGTCCCTTAAATTATTTTGCTTTTACGAGATCTCATAATTATTCTTTTTGTATAACTATGCGTCAAACTCCTTTGTGCCTTAATATTTTGGTATTTATCTTATACTCCTATCAAATTTGCTCATCTAGTTTCATTATTAGAATAATATTTGATTTAAGTTTAAGTTAGCTTTTATAGACATCAGTTGAAAAATATTTTTAACTATAATGGAATAAGATATTTAAATTTTCTCTCACTAAATAATTTTCCTCTCTGTTGATTGCTGAATAAACGACACTGATTAAAGATATCATAAAAGCATAATATAATAGACGCCTGCAGACCATTACAAATGGTATCAAATGAAAGATGAGACAATATATAAATTTAAACATTGGACTTGTTGAAAGAGTTGGCGACAACAATTTTAAATACTTCTCTCACTAAAGTCTAATTGAATAGGTTTTATAGATTTTTCTTCTTAAATGGTTTATACATTATATGACGGTATACTTGACCCAATGGTTACTCTTTATCACCCAAAGTAATAAATTAATATAAATACAGAAGCTAACTTTTACCCCGTGAGCCAGGCCCCAATATTACTCTCCACCTGGCACGGCAGCTGTAAAAGGCTCTGTGGTATGGTTAGATTCCTTAGACCATCAGCTATCACCTCGAAGTTTACAACATCGCGAACCCGCTGCTTAATTCCGGTTATTAAAAATGGCGTCCAAGATGGCCGCCGTTCTTTGAAATCTCCGTATCTTGATCAATATTGATCGGATGTGAAAGCGCAATATGTTTTTTCTACGGTTGGGGGGTCGTAAAATTTAGTGAAATCCATTTAAATACTATATAGACCACCGTTTTTAATGAATTAGGTATATTGTTTTTTTTAGGCTAAATTATTGGCAAGAAGCAATTATTTTATTTGTGTATGATTTGTTACTTTTTGCAATATAAGGTATATAACCATATAATGGACTTTATTTTTATTCAATTATTAGTTTGTGGATGTTGATGAACGGCATTGGCATGATTTTAATCGTATTTCTTTTTCTTTGTATTTCAGATCATGAGGAAAGTGACTCCCAGTAAAAGAACATATGATAAATTAGTTTCTGTGCAGTTCGTTAAGAAAAGGCTGATGAAGAAACATATAACTATGATATCCGTACACATTGGCAGGCCTCACTCAAAGGCTTAAGATTATACAAGGTACAACCAACCACTCTTGAACAACTGAAAAATACAATCGCAATCAGAAAAGATGCAACAGCAATTTGGTTGGAGAATGTTGTGAAAGTTTCAGATCGGTTGTTACAGAATGTTCTCAAATGTCCAGACAAATGCAGGAATCAGTACTTAAACGAAATAAGTTTGAGTTTTGCCCAACGCAACCAAGTTGGTTCTTCTAGTATATATAGAACATTAAAAACAGATTACTTGATCTTCAACCACCCATAATCAAGGTAATACCCATAGATATGTGATAGATATTAATGAAAATGAATAAAAATGCAAATAGCAGCCACTTGGGACGTCATCTTGGATGGCACGGATTGAGCAGCCGAGAGGCGAGGTTGCGAACATGCATGGGAGAGCTGAGGGTCTAAGGAAACCAACCATACCCAACAACCTTTTACATCAGCCCGTGTTAGGTGAAGCCGCTGGCCACGGTGGTATTTCCTCAAAGATATAGGTAAAACAAGGTCTGCTGACCAAAAGTCGCGTTCTCTCACTTTTCTGATTTATGACGCTACGACCTACAAAAACTTTCAATAATTTCCAGACTAAATTGGGGAGGACCTTGACAATTATACCATTTAAAGGAAACTATAAACCAACATAAAGGTTTCCAATTTCTTTAGAATAGGCCAAATACTTATGAATTTATTGCCAAATAATCCACCCGCTAATCTTGAGAGGACTTCGGCAGTCATATTATTCGAAAGAGAATGTAAAACAACATAAAGATTTCAACTTTCGTTAGCATCGACAGATTAGTTATGATAATATTGCAAAATAATTCCATGACTAACCTTTGGAGGCCTTAAACAATAATATAATTCGATAGAAAATGTAAAACAACATAAGGGTTTCAAAGTTCGTTAAAATCGGCCGAATAATTATGATGTAATTGCCAACACAAAATAATTCCCGCGTTATCCTTGGTAAGACCATGGCTATTTTATCATTCGAAAGAGACTATAAAACAACAAGGATTTCAAATTTCGTTAAAATCGGCCAAATAGTTATAATGTTATTACAAAAGAAAAGCATAACGGTAACCGGCCGAAATAGTGAGATATAGAGTGGCCAGCGATTAAGAAACATCACTTCCTATATATCTCTCAATGGCTTTCATAGCACAATGTGATTTTTAAGATCATTCTAGAATAAGCTAATAAATCGATTGTCAGCCAAAATTTCTGGGAATTCATTAGAATAGGAAAACCAGGGTTCATAATGACCCTTAAAACGGCGTATGATTGCATTTCGAGAAGCTACAAATGAGTATGCATAGGAAATATCTAAGCTAATTAAAATCTCCAGAGCATTAATCAAGATAATCATACGCAAGAATAGTGGTACTGCAACAATGAAAACCTGTGCCAAGAAGTGTGAGGATGCAAAGATATTTGACCACCTATATTTTTATGATTATGAGCAAGGTTTAAGTTTACTTTAGCACCACTAGTAATTAGATTTTTCAGGATTTCGTCTAAAATAGAGTTAATGTAAACTAACGTTTCTGGAATCTCGCGTTTGCAAAGGAGCATCTTACCTGTTAAATCAATTCAATAGAAAATATTTTGCAAAAATAAAACAAAAACAGAACAGGCTATAAATGCTGAAGACCTGTTTGGTAGAATGTTGGTGAAGTTCTTCTTCCGATAAAGCTTAACACTTTCAAATACATGTGAAGGAAGCATAGTGTTATGAAAATGATTTACTACTATAGTATCTCTTGGGAAAATTAGGCGACAATGAGAAAAGAGTATATGTATTTGAACATATTGTAAGAAATCATCTACCATCATGACTTATCAAACTAAAGAACGCCAAGCAGTTTTACTATTTTACTATAAAAATCTTGGTCTCTCCTTTCACAGGTCTACCTATAACGAAGTCAAACGGGTTACAGTCAGGGAGTTGTGAGGGCAAATTTCAGATGGTGTATGATCAAATAAGTTTGGCGAAAACAAAACCTGGGTCTTCTGGTTAGTCTGGCAGGGTGCTGGTTCTCGCTGCATATCTAAGTCCTTCTTGCAACTATAAGAAGGAGTCAGTGGTCTACCACCTTGATTTTAACAAGAGTATTCAGTCTGAGGCTCTCAAGAACGAAGTGAAGTGGAATGAAGTAAACTTCACTGCTGACGACACCAAAGACGATGATTGTCGCTGGAAGTTTCATCAGCATGACTCTGGGCACGTCCTTGGGTGCGACTGCTAGCCACCTGCGTTTCTGCGAGTTGATCTTCTCGTCTTGGCAGTAAAACTTCTCACTGAAAATAACCACAGCATGTCTGGCTCTACCGGGTGTTTCAATCTGAATCTCTTTGGACAGAACTTATATTTTTTCACTTTGTATGAAAAATAGCGAATGTTCTTATGAATCCCAGCTTGAGGATATTTCCATCTACACCTTTTTTATTTTCGACGTCACGTGTCGTCTTTCTAAGATCATTGTTAATTGTCTCCTGGATTCTGTTACGATTTATAATATTCTTATGGCGTCATATCGTTGACCATAGGTTTTTCTCTCGGATCTCGCTTTCTCGTTGAATCCTGAATCTTGTATCTCCTTTCTGACCTTTTATACCATCTTACTGCTGATGTTGAGAAATTCCGAAGTCTTCTTGTTTGTCCTACCAGCGCGGATTTCAAATAAGACGATGCCTTTTTGACAAATTAAAGTGTTAAAATTTTATAAACTCAATTAATTGGCGAAAACAATAAAACACAAACAGTTATTGTTTTTATAAGGAAAATACCGACAACGAAGGAAATAAAATGCATAAAGCTAGCAGTTAAAAATTGCAAACAGATACCGCCCTCGCTCTTTATAGTGACGTTTTTGAATATTTAAACACTATTGGTTTGAAATGGCCTTCCAATGGCCATATGTGAAATATATAGATTGAATGTAAAAAGCGCAGCCATAAAATAAAAATAAAAATAAAGTCTATATTTAGATATACTATAGGAAGAAGGAAGCACATTTCTCGTTAAAACTACTACCAGTTAATTTATAACTACGATAAACGTGGAAGATATCAACATCAAATGATTTCCACATTATTTCTATTCTAAAGCATCAAAATTAACAGTAGCGTTTTTTTCATATTTCTTGGATCATATATCGTATCACACTAGAGTGCTGCTGGTAACAACGATAGGTCAAAGTACGTAAGAGCAGTTAGTTTCCCCGATATTTCCTCCAATTGGAACCTACGGACTCTTCCTGGTGCTACGTTTGTATTCAGGAGAAAGCTGTTGGTAATGTCCCATTCTGTACGGGGAACTTAGTCCAAGTGCCTTTGGGAGACAATTTTCTACTCTTTAGCGACCCATAGAGTGCTCGCTGAGTTCATTAAAAGCATTGGAATCATCTCGCGGTTCTTAGTATTCGTGACGCCACAGCTGCGTGTTTGCTGAGATTGAGGGCTCTGATAAGCAAGTTAGGCTCTCTACTAAAACGTAGGTATTAGACCAGTGCTTTGCTCTCCTCTAAATTAACTACATCACTAGATCATGGAATCCTTGACTGGAATTCAAAATCAAGTGATATTGCCCTGATTATTATCACACAAGTATCCCTCAATGTCTCGGTGGTGCCAATGAATATTTAGAACAACCTAATCGGGCACACCTCCAAGATGTGATTTCATCTGATTTAACGCTTCCCAAAACCGTACTGAGGGACAATATTTGATGTGAGAGTGTGCGCCAGAATTTGTTTATAGGTCCTAAACTGGGTAAGTTATGATAGTGGTTCTTGTCCCCATATCTGTTTTCTTTTGAAGATGATAGGAAACACTACTTTCTCCGGTGCTTGGGGCATTCTCCTGCATCCTTGTTTGCGGTGTCATAAATTTCGAAAAGGATGTGGGCGCCATGCGTATTATCTGAGCTTGCTTCCAACAATAACAGTTCTTTAGCCTATGATACAATCAAATGCTTAGAAGAGTTCAGACTCTATTTGCAATTTCGCTATGGTTCAGTTTATCTGTGCTAAAAATTATTTTCATAGTCATTAATGATCTCAGACTGTTGCATTTTATATAAATGTGTTTATTTTTCATTAATCTGGCTCACCATAAAAAATAAATCATTAATTTAATCTTGTAGGCCATGTTTTAAATTTATCCTTAATGATATTAATATAATTTGGGAGCATTTTGATGCCCGTTTCTTTATAATTTAAATTTTTCTTGATTAATAATAAATAAACGAGATACGAATGAATATCTTCATTTATCAATAAGGTATGAATTATTTTAGAATTTTCTCCTTCGAGTGAAGAAAAAAAAAAGTGATTTTAATTTGTTAGTCCTGTAAAAATTATTAATTATTCGGAAATTAATTTTGATTTTGTGTTAATTGGGTTGAATACCGTATAATTGTTTTAATATATTATGGATGCGAATGAACATATTTAGTAGTTTATATTTGCATAATTCTAACATTTCCCCAAAATGGTCTTGTTAAATAATGTTTTTACGATCGTATAAGAATATATCGGTCACATTTATAAATTAACATGTAGTTGTAATAAAATATAATATTAAAACATTTAAAAGAATTAATGGGACTTAATTCCTCGGATTCCTTTTTTTCTATAATATAAACCGCAAAGAGCAACGAAGGCGTATCACGCAGAAAATTTATAAGGTAAGATTTGTTTAAACACGGTCTGCTGACCAAAGCCGCGTGCTCTTACTTATTTTATCTAAACCTTACGACCTTCAAAACTTTTAATAATTCCAGGACTAACCTTGAGAGGACCTTGGCAATTATATCACTCGAAAGAGAATGTAAAACAACATAAGGGTTTCAAATTGCGTTAGAATCGGCCGAATTGTTATGATGTTATTGCCAAAACCAAATAATTCTAAGGCTAACCTTAGGAAGATCTTGCCAATTATATCTTTTGAAAGAAAATATAAAATAACATAAGGCTTTCAAAATCGTTAGAATCTGCCGAATAGATTCAATGTTATTACCAAAACAAAAAACAAGACAAAACGGGGACCAACCAACCAAAATAGTGAGATACACACGACTAAGCGCACGCAACTAAAAGGGAGAATATAGAGAAAGTGAAAATGGAATGAATATATATATATTCATTTTCCTAACTCTTACCACTTTAATTAAATGAACAATGAACACTTTATATCCTGCGTTGGCATGAAGGATGTTTACCCAATGCATCCACCTGGCTATCTAGTAAAGACATTCCAATATTACTGTATTTATTATTATAGAATAATTTTTGAAGGCTTTGGCAATAGATTACTTTTCAGCATTGGCTATACTGACATCATCCCGGCGTGAGTGCAAACTAGTGAAGCCCTGTCCCTTGGTTGATATGATGGGACCTGATAAACTCCTTGGTGCTTTCCGCTTCACTCCCTTTTCAGCGCTAGTATATATTTATTATTATTATTTAATCATACTATTATTTATTAATATATATTATTATTAGGGGTATCTCCTTAACCTTTTATATACCAGCATTTTGTACCAGGAGGTATTGTTCTCACCTAGAGAGATTAGGTCTGCTAGAAATGGTACCTTGGTGTAGAGCGTGTTATTCTAGGATCACCTAGCAACAGGGTATGAAAATTATATTTAATCACACACATTATTTGTTAGAGGACTCGACATTCACAACTTATTTTTATTACAGACTCGCATAATCCTTTCCAAAATTGCTCTTCCATCCAAAGAGATTCGGGTTGCTCAGCAGACTCTCGTCCTCTTATGGGTTCTCACTTGTATGTCATTGTAAACTGTGAGGCCCCAACCTGCTTAGAGGGTCAAAAACTGGTCAGCTCAAGCAATTATTATGCATGGAGGGCGCTAAGCTGTCGACTTTGCTCACCTTCTTCCAGTAAATATATAAGGTAGCAACTTCCACACTATCCTCTATGGTAAAATGTCAAGGAAATTTCGCCAGAATGGTGGGCCGGATTGACAAGGCCCACCATATCAAACTCGTGAAACGAGTATGTGTAAATTCTCATATTCTGGAATGTTTTTAACCTATAGGCCTCGGCTCGGTTGCCCCTATTCCCGATTTAATTACATTTCTAGCCATATCTCTCAACACAACTTGAAAACGTGATAGTATTCCTATTCGTATTTTTATTAGTTAATTTCACCCTTTCCTTTATTTTAGCTCAACTCTATTCTCTCTCTATGTCCGTTTTTTTATTTCTGCTGCATTGTTTCCACCAATAAATGAGGAGAATTGACTAGAGTAGAACGCTTTCTGCGCTTCAATTTTTATTGAAACCTTGGCCTCACAAACAAATGATCGGAATTCCTCTGTGACTATTCCCAATAGGAATTTATCCACGTCCTTTTCAGTTTGGCATATAACGACGTAGTTTCACGCACAATCCAATAATTTAACTATTGGGTTGAGGAAGAAGTTCTTGCGGCTTTATCAAATTTATTCATAACCATTAACAATTTTAGAAAACCTTAATTTTTAATTATAACAATATGCAATTTAATCAATGATGTATTTTCCGTTGTCATTTCCGACTTTTTCCCAACGTTCAACTAGTTTTTGATGCCTCTGCAATTAAAATCTCTCAATTTTAACTCGAAGACTTCGTCTAACCAGGTTCTTAATTCCCCATCAGTTTTGAACAAAACACCGCGCAAATTATTGGAGAGCGATCAGGACAGATGGAAATCCGATGGAGTAAAGTCTGGCAAATATGGAGGATGCGGCAGGATTTCTCAATTAAGCGTTTGGATGGCGTCTTTTGTCGTAGTGGCAATGTGATTACGAGCATTGTCGTGTTGTAGTAGGACTCCATAACGTCGATGAGGTTGCTTTTCACGAATAGCTTCGTCGAGTCGATACATTTGTTGAACGATGAGTTCTGCATTGACAATCCCTTTGGTCTTAAGGAGCTCATAAAGAATGATGCCTTTACAATCCCACCACACACACGGCATCGTCTTTCGTGGATGAAGTCCTTGCTTTCATCGCGGAAGGGGTTTTTTATTGGGGCTAAGCCATTGTTTTCGATGGTTCATGTTGACATAAACACACCACTTTCGTCGCCAGTGATGATGCAGTGAATAAATCTGTCCCTATATCTGCGAGTAGCCTTGTGACGAGCAAGCAAACCTGCGGCAATCGTGGAGCGTTGAAGTTTGTTGTTTCGCTCAAAGCGTGCGGAACCCATGCATCGAGTTTTTAAACTTTCCCCATTGAATGAAGGTGATTCACTACAGTTTTATGATCACACGCCACTTGTACAGCCAATTCTCTAGTCGATTAACGAGGATTTTCATGAAGAAGGTCGTTCAATCGATCTTCATCCAACTTAATAGGGAGACCAGAAAGTTCTTCTTCATTAAGATTGAAATGACCGTTTTTGAAACGTGAAAATCACCATTGAGTTGTCCTTTCTGATAAAGCATTTTCTCTTTACACAGAACAAATATCGCGACGAGCATTGGTTACGTTGGCATTGTTTCCGTCTCCATTGAAAATGAATAACAACAAGTGTCGAAAATTCGCCTTTCTTCCAACTTGACATTCCATTTTGAGGGTACAGAACAAAAATTAAATTAACACAACATTTAATTAAACCGCAATGACCTATTACTCAACTTCAAGACGTAGCCTAAGCAAAAGCTTAATAGTCTACGCTGTTAAGAGACATAGCCTAACCTTTGCAAATTTTTCTCTCATTATTTATTATTGTTTATTAATATGTGCCAAAATCACGTCAACAAAACTTAAATCAATACAACTTTAAAAATATCCTGAGAACGCTTGTTCAGTTGTATTTGTGCGCACCCGCACAACCTTAAGGATGGGTAAAGGGACCTGGTTCGACGAGTCAATGAGGGTTTATCTTTTTTCATTTCATTCTATCCAGGATAAAATAGGAGAAGAGTGAGAAGGTATACAGCTTCAGAATGCGGTTATGATCCATAGAATGCTCTGACTTATTTCGCTTGCATGTCCGAATCCCTATCCTAAGTCTACCTATCGCGTAGCCAAAATAGTGTTTGCTCTGACCCACGCAAGGTAGCTGCTCACACGCGTCTTAGTTCTCTATTGCTAATCTCCAGGTCTTCTCCGTTTAAGTCCCAAGCTTCGGATATGGCTCTTACTCTTGTGAATACCTAAGGAATGAGAGAGAAAAGAGCGAGTCCTTGTTAAGATCGTGATGTATGATGTATTGTATCATCCTGTTCAACGTTTCTTTATTAGTCATTTCTATATTACTTCTGGGTTGCTCTTGGAGCAGGTAAATTTTGATGACTGCAGATAACTTCTCCGAAAGTAAGAAATTGATTACTGATGACTCGATGGCTAGTCCTTTTCGGGTCATCTGTGATACGCTTTGGAAAATCATCGGAGGCTATAGTAGTAAGTACTATAAAACCATGTATCGATGTCATCGTAACAGCAAAATTACGAAGATTCATATCTTGGTATTAATTTTGTATTTATTAATGGTTCCTCAATTTGAACATTATTCAATTTTCCTAAATATTCTCCTATCTGATCCTTCCAAATCAATATTGTTGTGATAAAATAATCATGCAGAAGTAGCATCTATTTCTTTCATTGACGTCCTGGCTGACGGATGAGAGTTGTCATATTCTTTTTTCGAAGAAGTTGACAGCAATCCTGAAGATATTTCTTATTCAGAGTATTACTCTAAAGCTTTCAAGAAGACCAAGAAAAGGCTTGTACTGACATAACAAAAAAGACTTCTAAACTAGGACATTTTTCCATCTTACCCCTATCTAAGGTGTATCAGTTAGGGAAGCTCAAGTCTCCATAGATACTCACACAAGCCAGTGTCATTCCTAAACCTAGTGACTTAAACAGCAAAGGCTGGAACTTAGCAAAGGACGAGTTGAACCCGTGTGAGCGGCAGCCTTGTGTGGCTGAAAGCGAAGAATTTTAGGACTAGGCATTAGGTCGGTAAGATGGCACTACCAACACGCTAGTGGAATAAGCCAAGGATATAACTGGATCATAACCACATACAAGAACCATTAAAAAGCTCTCATTTTCTCTCTCCTTTCGCCTATGAAGAAATTTTAAAAAAGAGAGGACTAATTAGCAACTTCATGGTGATATCGACTATTTATACTATTATATTTTTTAATATTTATCAGTATGTATAGCCAGAGAAGATGACCATAATGGTCGAAAGGTACCTCGAGACAATAATAAATAAAGTATGAATATTGAAACCTTTATTCATACTTTTCTGAAGAGAGACGAGGTATGCTGACCAAAAGTCGCGTGGTGTCATTTAATCTGATTTATGAACTTACGATCTTCAAATTTTAAAATACTTCTAGGAATAACCTTGGAAGAGCTTTGGCAATTATATAATTCAAAAGAGAATGTAAAACAACATAAGGATTTAAAATTTCGATCGAATCGCCGAATAATTATGAAGTTATTGCCAAACAATTATCCAGTTAACCTAGGGAGAACTGTGATAATAATATCATTCGAAATAGAATATAAAAGAACATAAATGTTTCAAATTTCTTTAAAATTGGCCTAGAATTTATGATGTTATTGCCAAAACAATAAAAAGGAAAACATTAACCAATCGACCGACTGACCTAGTGAGTATATGTAGAGTCGCCCGAGACTAGACTCGCACGCAACTAAAAAAAATGTAATAAGAAAATTAGAAAAGCAAAGAATAAAGTTATCTAAAGCTGAGTTGGATTTGGACTTTAATAATGTACATATATATATATATATATATATATACACACAGTTGATAATTTACAAATATGTTCCAATAATACTTTCAATCACCTGTGCAAATGAAAAATAAAAGAATCATAAATGCAATAATTTTATTTTAAAAAGATACCAAAATGAATACATATTTTTCGATTTTGAGTGGAAAATTGACAAATATCTTTCAATAATAGCACCGTTGCTCTTGCCCAATCAGAAAGGGCCACAATACTTTGCTTCTCAATGACGTGATCTGTTATCTCCTTCAGCCACCATTCTTCTTCCACCAGTTTGACCCACGTCAGAGGACGTGCAAAAAATGATCATTAAACGTCGCAGATGAGGAGATGGCTATCGCAATATTTCCTAAAATCTAAAGATCCCTTTAAGTGCAATAGGAAACATTATTAGGAAGTAAAAGAGATTTAATACGACTGCTAGCATTTGGAGGAGTGACCGTCCACGGAAAATAAACAATGCAATCACGCTGTGGATTGCTCGGAAAATGCAGAACGATCAATTTAAAACTCGCATGGAAATTCAAAACGATCTTAAATTAGATGGAAAGAAAGTGAGCAAGAACACAATTAGTAGAACACTCAATCGCATTGGCCTACATTCAAGGTCGCCGAGGAATTCTCCTTTGTTGGGCACTAAACATGTAAATGAACGGCTGAAATTTGCTGAAACATTTGAAAACCAACCGAGCGAATTTTCGGACGCCGTAATATGGTCCGATGAGACCAAAATTGAACTTTTGGGGCAGAAAAAGGCAACTCAGATTTAAAGAAAGAAGGAAATGGTCAGAAACTTAAAAATACCACACCTACTGTAAAATTCGGAGAGGGTAGTATAATGATATGGAGGTGTTTTTCATCAATGACACTGAGGAATTGGAAATAATCAGAGTGAAGATGAATGCCTCTCAATATTACGAAATTCAAGAAAGAAACCTCTCTTGAACGAAGTTTTCTTTTCCAATAGGACAAAGATCCTAAGCATACGGTCAAGGCAACTCAAAAATGGTTTGGAAATAATGAGTTTGATGTCATGACATGGCCTAGTCAGTCTCCTGACCTAAACCCAATCGAAACTTGTGGAGGAATCTAAAGCTACAAGTTTGTGCAAGGAATCCACAAATTATCAAACAGTTGGAAGATCTCTAAAGAGAAGAATGGCCTAATATTCCTGCGAATACTTGTAAAAGGCTTACGACCAAGTACAAAAAGAGGCTTGAAGCAGTAAAACAGAATAGAGGCTATGCTACAAAATTGTAAATAAATATATGCAATACATTTGCGTGTTACTTTGGTATCTTTGTAAATAAAATATTTGCATTTATGATTTTTTAATTTATTATTTTTACAGGTGAATGAAAGTATTATTGGAAAGTATTATTTTATGTTTTTGTTGCTTTGAGGAAAGAAGAGTATGTAATTAGAACAAGAATTTAGCAGGTTGATATAGGAATAAGCCCGAGGAAGAAAAACTCCAATTCTGGAAGAAAAGAAAGACGAATCATGAATATTGTGATAGACTAGAATACAACTATCGTTCTATTCAGAATTACCATCGGAGTATTTCTTATAAACTGGTGTCATTCCGAATATTTTTTAAATAAAAAAACTGTGGTAATTTCAGTGAAAAGGAATAATTTTAGATAATACTAATTTTTTTATCAAATACCTAGCGGAAGACCTTTTATACGAAAGTTCCTTTAGACTAAAATTCCTATAGACGAAAGTTCCCCTACCCATATATATATATATATATATATATATATATATATATATATATGCAAAAATAATCACCAAAATACACGTGATCTAAGATGCTTGAAATATTCCAAAGGAAAATAATACACAGAATAAGCCCAAGAGCTTTCGTGTTTACATCATCAGGGGCAGAAGAACAATGGAGTAGAGAAATAGTCAATAAACAGAGAAATGTGACGTAATTCAAACATACTGACGAACAAAGACAATCGTTTAGGGGGAAGGGAAGCAACTGATGAACAAATGAATAGCCCATCCACAGAACTACAATATAAAAATCATTTAAACAAATTAAATTTGTACTGTAAACAAATATTATTCATGATCCAATTATCTAATTTAAAAAGACACTCACTTAAATTGAAATTTACGTTATGGGAGAATTTGATCATGGCCGATTCAATTAAATTTCTTTCCATAGAATTAGGCACAAAAATAATGGATTTCGCCTTAGACCAATCTATTTGATGGTTCAAAGTAGAATGATGAATAAACAGGGCATTTGAACTTTGCCCCTGAATCTTGGCAGCGACATCAGAATAGTCTTTTTTTCCTATCGGCCAGAGATCTGGTTTTAGGCAATCTCTCTTCCCTAGGAGTTGTACATCTTTTGTGACTTTGAAATCACGGTTTTTGAAAGAATTAGTCTCATTGTAGTATTAATGGTTGATCGAACACCGTTTCTTGTGCACCTCAATTTTCTTGCAATGTAATGATTTGAGTTCTTTGAGCTTCATGAATCGGTTTCTTCGGATTTTTTTTAGCTAAAATTACTACTTTTTAGTAACAATAATATAATCACTAAAAAAATACGAATAAACTTTAGTGTCACATATTGAATAGCAGAAGAAAGCCCCAACATCTTATGCACAATATGCAAAAACGCATTAAAGCTGTTATACAAGCAAAGGACAAACATATAAAATAGTAATTTTAGATAGGATATACTTGACTGTTTATTATATTACTTTGAATTATTATGTGAATAGGTTTCATTTGTATTCTCTATTTTTTCATACTTTCCCCACAATTTGGGTAAGGTTGTATAACAGCCTTTCTGGATTCTTTTCCAATGTTGGTGTTGCGCTTCGAAAGCTTAATCCTCTGTGTTTTCAGGCTTGGCGAGGAATATTTATTCTATCCTTCTCTTTCAGACACATAATTGCATTCAATTTGTTTCAATTCCCGCATGCCTGTTTATTGATCTGATGGCTAAAAGGCTTCATATTAATTCTTTGAAGGAACACCGACTGCCTTACTCTCTTCTAACTTCTTGTGTTAGTAATGAAAAGAACTCACATATTTTGGATTCTTTGTAGCTTTAATGGGGTTGTTTTAATGGAATGGAGTAAAGCAATATCAATTTATTAATATATTGTAGATCTTTTTCTTTTAAATAGTTACACCCTAAACTGATCTTATATTTGAAAAATCTGGCGAGCTTTTGATACACGTTAGTCCATATGCTTTCAGTAACCGTTAGATGTTCTAGTTAGTCGCCGTAAGTTGCCTTCCTTCTGGTACCTGCAAATATCGTATTCAATCTAATGTCTGTTTGATTTATGCGTTCGATGTTTATACATAGCTGAATATATTTTTAATCGAACGAGTTTTCCACTTCTTTGATACGGCAGCGAGTAGAACAACCCAGCTAGGAAACCACTAGGGCGACGTTATGCTGTCGTTTATGTTCTCGAAGGACCTCAGGCGAAAGCCAGAGGACTAAAACAAGTGCCTTGAGTTTTTGTTGGCCTGGATCCAGGAGGTTAGCGCGGGATAGCTGTGCTTGTGGCTGGCGGACTCTGCACCATACCAAACAAGAAGTATGACCAAGTCTTGGTTATTGGATAATTTATTTAACCTTATCACTCCAAAATTCTGTAGTCCCAACTCTTCAACTGTGGGTCCTGATTAATAAAGAGAGAGACCAACAAATCTCTGTGCACACCAAAGGTGGAAATTAGGTCAAAGATCACCACAAGTTTCATCTGTATTATCAGGGCCATCGTCTTGAAAGTTTACAGCCAGTTCCATCCCTGCCTGGAGATCATGGATGAGGCTGACGGCTATTTAATTGAATAAAATGAATAGTGTAATTCTTCACATTTTTAACATGTAATTTTGGTAGATATTTCTGTATAAAAGAACTCTGTCATTTTCAGTGTTGAAGTTGGGTGTCAAATTACTCATCGCACCCTGAGGTCAGTACTGTCCGTGAAGTAGTCACATAGGGTCTTTGTTAACATGGGGAAAAAGGTCAAGTTGGTTGAGTTTTTATTTAAGGCCAGTTCGCTAAGACTTATTAAATGCATGCCTATTAGACGTTTCTCATTACATAGTGGCTTTCCTACTTATCTTTAACTAAAGTTTTCAGGAGTAATCCATCGCTGCGTCTGTGCCGGGTAGTAAGTCTCTTTCGTCTAGGTAAAGGATTAATGTTATTTAACGCTCTTTCAAATATTTTCGATCTAAAATTCTGTTGCCAGGTTGACGGCTTACACGCATTGGAAATAAATTTGATTTCCTAACATTGGATGAATCAAGGAAGTAACCTACGATTGTTGATTCATTAAAGATTTATGAGCCAATTTTTACGGTGTCTGTAGCGCTTATTAAGTTCTCGATCGTTATTCCCGACTGCCCTTGCCCATTTTTATGCTACTTAAAATTATTTTCAATTTCGCTATGGTCAAGCGTTCAATTCAGAGCAGTCTCCTGATGCTGCTCGTTGAGGCCCTCGAAAGTCCTACGGCATCATGGTCTCTATCATGCTCTTCGTTCTCATGAGAAGAAATTTGGAAAACTGTCCCACAAAATTATCGGAATTTCTATTCCATTTTTCTTAAAACTTCGATAGTTTATCCCCTTATTTAAATGGAATTACGTTGTGCGACTTTGAGATCTCTTTTAATTTATTTATCTGCCTCCATAAGCTCCTGAGATTAACTTGATTGTCTATCCTATATATCATTTCCTCCCAACATATGCTCTTTTCCACGTTAATGGAGGATTTTACTTTCTGTCGAGCTGCTTTGAGGTCCCTCAGTCTACTAGGTTTTGGGCCAATTCCTCCATTAGGTCTCTAATTATTTTGCAGTTTATCTCTATTGATCCTGTTGAACAAGGCCAACAAATTGTCATGCCTCGCTTATACGTGATATCAGGACCACGGGTGGCCTCCGCCAACAAAACAAGAGAGGAGAGTAAGTAGCTCACTTATCGTTAACAGGTAGTTGAGGAGATTCTTCACTCCGGTGGCTTCTAGCGATCCCCTTAAAAGTGCTATAAACTCTGGCGGAGGACAACCACGGCTGGAAAGTACTTTGAAAGCCGTCGTAAAGGAAACCTCAGTCCCGCAAGAATTATGGAGGGTAAAAGAGGGAGTTCCTGCCATAACTCGCTCCGAATCTTTTTGAAGTGCTTCCACACTTCTGAGAGTCTGCCGCGTTACTTATTCTATTTGAAATATATGCTCCTGCAACTTTCCTTGAGGTAGTCTTCTTTACCTAATTATGTATAAATTTGCACAGTTTAGAGTACTTTTGTCCATTTAGAGTCGTTTGTTCTCTCAATGTGTCCATCCACTTCATAAAGTTTTTACTTTAATTATTTTCAAAGGTTGCTATTTTTCTTCTTAATTAATTACAAAATATTAAATC
Organism: Ceratothoa steindachneri; assembly: GCA_963969495.1. Classification (NCBI taxonomy): domain Eukaryota; kingdom Metazoa; phylum Arthropoda; class Malacostraca; order Isopoda; family Cymothoidae; genus Ceratothoa; species Ceratothoa steindachneri. The sequence continues at coordinate 11,408,553 of OZ018325.1, forward strand.
CGATTTTTATTTTTGGATATCTTATTTATATCATACTTATATTATCTTTTTGATCATATATATTCCAATCAATATTTACACAGGAAAAGAAAATTTGCAGATTTGGGATTTTCCTATCAGTTTGACGTTTTTCTTTAGTTATGCATTTATTTTGCCATCCTAAACTCCAAGGCTAGTTTCTTTAATATGATGTGACAATAATATTCTCGAAATAGTATTTGATTTTACGACCTTTTAATTTTATTTTCTCTTTCTGTCGTTGTTTCTCATTTCTTTTCCTTCTAATTAAACATTTTCATATATCGTTTGACGAAAATAGATTCCCTTTCCATTGTAAAAAAGAAACTTATTGGATCAAGCTTTGCAGCAAATCTCTATTCATCCGATTTTGAAAAGCACAATAGCACGATAAAATTTATTATCTAAGTATATTAAAAGTTTTATAGAAGATTATGCATAAAAATTACTCTTTCACTCATTTTGTTATAATTGTGGTGATCTTCGTTAATTGTGAAAATTTAATTTTTAAGTGGAAATGTTACACATATCAGTCATTTTTGTAGACCAAAGTGAAAAATTTAATACTTCTGCAAACTATCATAGCAAAATATATAAAACTCTGATCTTACTTAATCTCAGCATCCACTCCTTGATATTTGCCATTAAAATGAATCTGAGATGGAACCATGAATTTTCACTAATATTTTAAAAATAATTATGAATTAACCCGATTAGAGGTAAAAAGAAATCAATAAATACAAATAGTGGAGAAATATTTCGTGACCAAGATGTGATCTGATAAGGTCGAATGAATATTAACAACCTTCTTCATAATGAAATTAAATTTAAAATTATTTTAGTTAGTCTGCTTTAGATTTGAATAATTGAAAGGTAATACTAAATATATGATTTTCTATGGGAATATGGGAACATATATGAATCATGGAATATAAAATATAAGTGTATATAAAATACGGAATGCCTAAAAAAATATATATAGAAACACACGACTTTACCTTCTGATTTGTAGTTTACACTAAATTATGCAATTGCACTGTCGATAGATACAAAACCAGGAATATAATATAATTTATAAAAACAATTCATTTATATTTCTATTATTTACATTATTTAAAGGAATTATTAGCCAAAATAAATGTTAAGTAAAAAGGTTGACCTTCCCCATTCACAACCTCCCTTAGATTAACATACAATGGCATTTAATAACATTGCTCATTCAAAGATTGTTTTTATCGTCTGAAACTTCTTTCAGTTTCGATTATTAGCAATAATAATCTTATTTACCTAAAACGATAGAGGAAGATTGAAATTTCCATAATATGCCGGTATTTGAGGTATCTAAACCGTAGAGGTCCACATTTTATGATAATTGTTTTTTGTTTGGAGAGAGGTTGATTATGAGGGGAATGAAATAGGAATGACTGTAGAGAAGAAGTGGTGTGAATAATATCTTATGTACGTCATAAAGTAAATTACACTCTTGATTAAGAATTCGTGGTAGCCAATGGATACAGCGTTGCTCCGCTAACGTCGCATTATCGGGTTCGATCCCAACATGAGCGGAGACAGATATCCGTGCAAGTAGAGATCTGGCTACCAATTGGTGTACGCGCTGTGTTTGGGCCTGTGCTGGGGTGGGTAGATCTTACACTTCTAATCCCACACGTAGCCAATATCCACACTGCCTTTTTTTCTCTCCCATCTTCGCAACATAACTCGCACACATGCACTCGTTCCAAGCAATACTACCGACGGTTATCTATATCGACATACGTCGATATACGTCATGGCGAGGAAGGTTCTACCTGAACACAGTTTGGTGGCCTAACTCTTGGTGCAGTATGGCTCACTAAAGATCACCATACTAATCTTTATATCTATTTCATTTTCAGGTCGGGATCCGCCTGGATAAAGGAAGTTTGTCGAACAACTACACTCCCGATTTGTTAATAACGAAATTTCGATTTTAAGTTTTTTCTTAATTTATTCAGACCATTCCTAGGTGTTTGCCAGGTGAAGTACAAATTTGTTATGAGTCCCATTTGTACAACCTAGTTTTGGTTTGCTTTTCTCCTAGAAAATATCAATTTTTCCCATCATAAATATATATGGACAAGGTACTTAAAATTAGAGATAAATTAGGCCGAAAAATTGAAGATAACATAAAAAAAAGCATCAAAGTTGTCAACAGTTGTTAGGAATAGAAGATAGAAACAACCAAATTATCAACGAAGAATAAAGTTTGGAATAGTAAATGCAGATCACAAATGGTTTATTGTTATAATATGACCATATTTTTTAGCGAAAACAATTTCAAAGTTCCCAATACACAGCATCAATATGCAAGTAAACTTCAAATCTTATTCCATCTAAGGTATGAGAACAAAAAGCCGAGGAAGATTAGCTAGTGGGAAATAAATCTTGACACAAAACATATTTTAAAAATGTAATAATAAAAAAAAACTTGAAATATTTGGTTTCAATTCAAACACGCTTTTGCGAACAAGAAAATTTAAGCCATGGAGATATTTGATAAACTTGCAACATTGTATTTAAATGGATGCTACTTGAATAGTATTAATAAAAGACATCATACCTATTTATCTATTAAAATGTCTAGTTGAATTGGTTTAATTTACTTAAAATTAAACTAAATTAATCATGTAGATTTGAAGAAAACTTTTATGAGAATACTTTGTATACCTTGCTCGGATTGTAATTTCTACTATGTAGGTCAAACTTCTAAAGATATCTCTGTAAAATTTAACCAACATCAAAATGCAGTATTTAAATAGTACTTCGTCCGTCCATAGGCTTAAGACGGCTCACCAGATAAACTGGTCAAAAGCAGATACCATAATGCATATAAATGATTTTATTAGAAAAAATATCTTTGAATCTTTCCTAATCTCCAGCACAAAGGAGAGAAATGTAAATATTAACGCCGGTTTGTTTTTCTTAGATCCAGTCCTGTCTTTCTTCCTCAAATCAAACTTATCAGAGGTCCTAAAAAATCTCACCTTATAGGGAGAACATTGCTTTGTATAAATACGGTGTCTCTCTATTTTATATGCCATTGTGAGTTTGAAAATGTTAAGATAACGGAAGTACTAGCTCAAATCAATCTTTCTTTTTCCCTACATGGTCTATATATGTATATATATATATATATATATATATATATATATATATATATATATATATATATATATATATAAATTTATATATATATATATATATATATATATATATATATATATATATATATACACGAAGGGCGGTCAATAAGTTTTCCGAATCGGTAGGACAAAACAGAGGAAGGGGGATGGCTGTTTGTTGGGGTGTTAGGATCCTGCCTCGTCTATTTAAGAAGCATTAGCTGATCGCAGATCGTCAGTGCCAAATTTTTCAACAATGGAGAAGGTTGAGCAACGCGCATTGATCAAAGTTTTAATCGAGAAAGGCAGGAATGCAAAAGAGATCCATAAACGCAGGGTTGCAGTGTACACCGATACCGCCCCTTCCTATGCAACCATTGCTCACTGGAATAGGGAGTTCCGCCATAGTTGTGAGTCCCTTAAGGACGCTCCCTGTCCAGGACGCCCGTCAGATGAGACCAACGAAGACAATATGACCCGTGTGGATACGATGATATAAACTTGGAGAAAACATTTATGAGATATTACGCGTTTAGTAACCTAACACTGGTCTCAACTTCTCGAGGAAATAACATTAATATTTTTGGCTGGATCTTGCGGAGACGTCTTTTGCAGCTCTTAACAGGGTTTCACAATATATTGCTTACCTCAAATGGTTTTTACTCTTTTTCTACAACCATTTTTTACTCACTTTAATTGGGAAAATCCTTTGCTGCCCAAATGTCTTTGTCTTTGACTCTAATAATACATCATTACTCTTATATATTTAAGCTGATTACGTGAGCTCTAGAAGCACAAGCTTTAATGCCGTAAAGAACAAACTTTAAAAATTAATCCCAAGTTAAAATGCGTTTTTGTTCTGCTCCAAAAAATATCTTTCCTTTTGATTTATAATTAAGAAATTCCTTATTATTTATTTGTTTCCAACGCAGGATAGAAAGAAAAATGCTTAGCACAACAGTGGACGAAATGATCGGCTTGCCGATCACTCTTCTATTATATATATATATATAATCTTTCAACAATTGCCTCAAAATATACTTTATCCTCTTATCCATCTCCCTCTCTTAGGATCTTCTTAAGATTAAATTTCATAAATATAAGCTACTTTCTTCCTCTTCCACGAGACTTCTTAACCCGTCTCGTCTTCAGGAATTTGCCTTTGATAACTTTTATACTTTGTCCTTTTTCTTAATGATTGTTCAGGTCTACTGTTTTTTATTCTTTCCCTTATCATTTATCTATTCTTATTCTCTTTCACCTATAATTCTCTTTTAAGTCGTAGTAAACTACACTACTTGTGAAAGAGGCGGAAACCCACTTCACGATAAAGGATCTTCTTAACCCGTCTCGTCTTCAGGAATTTGCCTTTGATAACTTTTATACTTTGTCCTTTTTCTTAATGATTGTTCAGGTCTACTGTTTTTTATTCTTTCCCTTATCATTTATCTATTCTTATTCTCTTTCACCTATAATTCTCTTTTAAGTCGTAGTAAACTACACTACTTGTGAAAGAGGCGGAAACCCACTTCACGATAAAGGATCTTCTTCACAATATACGATGCATATTTCGCGTTTCTTCTCATGAAATGACCCCTCTCCTTCTCATCTACACCTTTTTCCTCAAAGGCCTTTATATTTTCTAGAATTTATTGGGTTTCTCTCCAATAGATTTAAAAAAAATCCTTTACCTGTTTTCACCCGTATACCTCTTCATTTGCATATCCACTCCACCCTTTTCTTCTTTTACTCATGCACAACTACACTTCCGATTTATATATAAATCAGGAAAGTCTTTCATACTAGTCACACTTTTTCATTTTTCTTCCAAGCTTCTTCCAAAAAACGGCCATGGAAACATTTAGAATTTCAATTCCAAATCGTTAGAAGTTCTTCAGTTTCATTTATTTTCCCTCTTTATGTATGTTTATTCTAATTCAACAGGTAGTTCTCCATTTAGTATAGAATTATAATATTAGAAAAGAAAGGAACCTCGCATAAAATTAAAATTTGCTTTCACGTAGATTGGATGAAGTGAAGGAGAGATAAATTGCGAGAGCTTTCATAACTTACTGATTCGAACTTAATCGTCTCCATCTACGTGAGTGATAATATGAAGCCCAGAAACATGTGAGTTAAATCCTTTCAATCATTTAATAGTTCCATCTTTTCTCTTCATTAATAAAATAGAATTCTTGTACTCAATGTGTTTCTGATCTCTTAGAGTGTGTCTGGCTCATTATTTCTTTATATCTTTGGGTGTGTCTATATTTATGGCTTTTAAGGAAAAGGTTCTCTGTGGTGGTCTGTATTCCGCATGTTGTACAGTGAGTGGGTAAGGAGTTTGGAAACAGTAATCGCGGGTGATTTTCGTGGGTCTAAGTCTCAGTCAAGCGAGAACCTGTTCTTCTCTTTTAGTTTTTTTTTTTTTTGCAAGCAGTTGTCCAACTGCCGTTCCAGCCTATTATTTGTCGTAGATAGTTGTGACCATTAATACGCCATTCCTTCCTTACTGCCTTCTTCTAGATTTTTTGTAGTTGTGTGGTATGTTGGTTTGATTGGTAGTAAGAACGATATTTTTGCTACATTGGAATTCCCCGTCATAAAAAAATGGCTTAGGAAACAGCAGAAAACTATTCTCCAGCTAAGAGTGTTCATTTTCTTCCACATTTTATAGCTTTTGGGTGTTCTGGGTTTTGAAATTGTAAGGTTGCCATTGTAGTTTTATAGTCTAAGAATTTTAATGGCTAAAAGCTCTAATTGTTTGGAAAGCCAAAAGATTGCCATGAGTTATACAGACAACACTGATGCGCAAGGTAGTACTTTTTTTTCTAGAGGGAAGGACAGCTGCGCATGCTCTGCATCGATGTTTTTTTGTGCCATTAATATGGATGGCTTGCTCAGTTTTATGATTGGGCTGGTGATCTTTGAAAATTTGTGGGAGCGTGTTAGGGGGATTGTTTGATCGTGATTGAGCAAATATTTCAGGGCAAGATCATTCGGGGTGCGGCCTCCATGGGAGGTTTGTGATGCATTTCCTTGGGAACAAAACTTGTTCTGATAGTTTTCGTGTTTCAATGGGTGCATTTCCTCGTGCAAAGGGAAAAAACGTGCGAAATCGGAGTTGTAGTACACTATTAAAAAAATTATAAATACCTACATAAAATAACAATAAAAACTGAAATCTCACTTAAGGCACACAGATACATTGTCGGATACTGAGTTAGACTTAAAAAATTAGAGAAAGAGTAGATTGCCCAAAGGGTTGCTCCAAAAGTATCGCACAGCTGCCTAGAGAAATAAAAATAATTACGCCTATATAGCAATACTGTGATCTATCCATGAGTGAAAAGAGATTTAGCTAGAAAGATTGAATTTCAGCGCGAAATGATTAGATATTTTATTCCCACAGAATAGAAGGAATCACTGAGGGAAGCAAACTAGGGTAGAGAAGTTGGGACGCTCACATTAGGGTGTTGAAGAGAAAAAGTGTTATTCTGAGATTTCAAGAGAAAAATAAGAAAAGAGACAAGAGGAATCCTCTTGGCAGTATACAATGTCATTATTTGAATACTAAATAATCTTTATTTGGAAGATGAAAATTTGCTAAATTGTTGAGTGCCTCTTTTCGCTGCAGTTTAACATCTTAAGAAAGAAATCACTATCTTTGTCTGTCTGCATTGCTGGAGTTTTGAGTTACTTACTGAAATAGCGGTGATTTACGGTCCTATATATAGTCTCTTACCAGAGCAAGTGTTATCATTTTCCTCCCTCCAAATCTGTGCCTTTAAGCTTGTTTTCACTTTAGTTCTCTGTCGAATCATAACTCCTTTCTATCTTCTATCATTGATCTTTTTCCGGTTCTTCTTCCAGTTTAGTTCCAATTTTTCATTGGTCTGCCCCCTCCCCATCACTCCCTCTAAAGCATATTATTTCACTTTTTGTTACATCTATGCTCCATTGTGTCTTAGTTAACTTACTTCATGTACATATTTGGTAATCTGTATTTTTCTTTATTTTTATGACTTACATTTTTCATTATTTTCTTTATCCCCTCTGTCAAATTCCGTCAGGCAATGAAGATGGATACCATGCCGAATTTATTCACAAATTGCTATCATCAATGTAATACATATTACTTATGTAGCTTATTCGCCACATGCAATCACTTTTTTGGGCGTGTAATAACACTTTGTTTGTGAATTGGTGAATTTATTGTAAAAATGGTGAATGTGAGCTACAATTTTATCAGTTAAATTAAACAAATAGTTACCAACTGAAATAATTCGAAAGAAAATATTTTCAGACTCAGAAAGTAATCTGTCAAATTGTAACAAATTATGAAAAATGATGGCTAAAAAGGAGAACATTTTTATATCTAGCCATTTTAGAGGAATGAAATTTTAATTAGGAAAGTTATTTCATCTCCAAAAGTGTCGTACAGCTGGCTAAAGGAATAAAACAATTTCATCCCATATAGAAAAAAGGGATCTATCACAGGAGTGAAAGAAAAGTTAGGTAGATAGAAACCGATGAGAGCATGGAATGTATTTTAATATTTGAGATTGAATTTCAGCACGGAATGATTAGATATTTTATTCCCTCAGTGATTGAAAAGTAAAATGATATATGAAATTAATAATGAAAGAATAATAACTGTTGTAGAATAAAATATGTGTACCAATTTATGAATTAGTTTTACCACCGAAATTTGATGATAAATAGGTGCTACTATTCAAATGAAAATGAGAAAGGTGCAGGTGCGCAAAAACTAGGCTAAAGGTGGTTTACGGGGAAAAGAAAATTCTGTAGATCGTAAGGTCGAACATTAATGATAAGCTTTGCGAGCATTGAGTTAATTGGAGATTGGTGGCGATAGAGGTGAGATGCATACAGCTCCTAACAGTAGTGGCCGAAAATCTGGAGTGAGCCGTTGACTGAAAAAAAATGAGGTTTCAGAAGAGATAAACAGCCCTCCCTGCCTTAATTTTCTAAGAGAGATCTGCGGCTCTACATCCTTAAATACTTTTTAAATAGGTTACGATTCATGTTGTTTTAGGATTTGTTCACTAATAAATAAATGATAAGGAAGATTCAAGCGAAACGAGTTATGCTAAACAAATTATTTTTATAAGCGGGCGGGGCTTCAAGTTGAAGAACCATCTATCTACCACCTAAACAAGGCATATTCCAAACAAATACACTAATACTGAAGTCCCCTTATCATATTATTGAAAGAGGGAATCTGGCTATTTTCAAATCGACACATTTGAAAAATAGAAGTGCCGATTTGGCGAATTAGAAAAATAAAAGTCTCTGGGTCAAATAGTATACCCATTATTCTAAAACTTATAAATTATATCCACTATTATTTTTATAAATTCTCGAACAGCATGAATAACAAACAACTCCAATTATTTTTAAATAATTGCTTCAAAGATACGGATACAACGAAAATTTACCAAAATGTATTAAATTTTAAATATTTGTAAAAAATGATTGTATTTGTGTCTCTAAATATATCTCACTCTCTCTTTCATTCACCCTGAATAAGACTCTACATTTCATTGGTAAAGGAGGAAAGAATATATCAAGACGCTCCGAAGATAATCAAATAAGATCGAAAGCTCAACAATTTAGTTTGTTTTTTACCAAACCCATTGATTTATTAGAGAGATAAATAGAGGACAAGTGGTCTATCATCTACAAATGGAATAGAAAATGCAGTTAGAAGAATAGAAAGTTGCCAAAGGAAATTAACTAAGGTGAAATCCATCATGGTCTTCAACACAATTTGCATTCAAGAAAGACTGCTACCCATATACACTAATATATATATATATATATATATATATATATATATATATATATATATATATATATATATATATATATATATATATACTAAATAACTAATAAAAATAAGGAGATACTGTTTAACAAGAGCTTTCGTCTTTTTATGGGACCGAACAAGGAAACAAACATACATATATTACCAAAAAAGGAAGAGAGAGATACAAAGGGGATACAATAACATAAACGCTTTTACCCGTTAATGAAAAATGCGTGGGGATCAACGTTATGCAATAGAGTGATTTTTTAATTTCGTTCCACTGGTCGAACAAAAAAGCTGTATGGGATGTCGACTGCACATATTTTGTTAGAGCAGTATCCTGACAAGCAAATAGCGCAGATTTATTTGGCCTCTGCCTTCGCCTCGCCAGGAATCGAACCTAGCAATGCCCATTAGGCTAGTGAATGCTTCACACTCGAGTGGCTAAAGCCATTCTACAGACACATCCCTTAGTTAAATACGAGACAAATGTGTAAATGAAATATTCATAGAATATAATCTTCAGAAGATGAACACGGTTTGTGTTTTCCTTAGTAACTTTTGTTGGACCTATCAGTGATGGATTTCTGACGTCGAGGTCGGAGTTCATTCACAGTAAACACAGCCACAAAAGTATCAGCAGCGTCATAAATTGGCCGCCCATTGCGCGAATACACTGATACTCCGCGCGTGGGGTATATAACTCTCCACGCATCATCATGAAAATATTACTTACAAAACCACTACCATTTCTCTTCCCAGCTTCACACCATAACAAAGCCCATCTCCCATATATTTGTACCCCTGTTGATCCGGTAATAGTATCCCCTATTTGGCCACCCCCTAACTATATACATATATCGTGGAATAGGGGCCCACCTCTCTTTGGGATTAGGAAGGCCTTTACCATCGCAGATTGGTGTAAATTACGCACAATACGACGTCCGCAACAGTTTTTACTGCACTGTTCTTTTATCGCAATAGTTTTTCCTTCATTGGGTGGTTTGTTGATATTTTAGTGTAAGAGTTTCCAGTTTCATTTATATAATATTTCCAAATCTAATTAGAGCAGCTTGACTCCATTCTCACCATAGCGTTAAAGCGTATCGACGCCCATGGCTTTCTTTCAATCATGATTTTGTGTTTTTATTTTATTCGATCTTAATGATTAACTTGTTTAAATGAAGAGTTTATACTTTAGTTCGAAATAAGTTGGAAAGAATGGCGAGGCCAATTTAAATTCTGACGATATCTAATTTTGAGTAAAATTTATCGTCTCACCTGATTTACACTTTTTGAGAGTTGTTTTCAGAATAAATTTATCTATAAGATTACATCGAATAAAAACTTCTGTTCTTCTCACTACCTAAGTTTAGTTTCTCTATCGACCGGGGCTGTTGATCTAATAATCAATTTGAAAAGAGAAACTCGAACGTATAATATAATTTCGAAGTTTTCTACTTTCATTAAAGGATCTCGAATGGCAACTGCCATAGAAGCCGAACTTACTTATCTAGCCTAAGGACAGGGTAATTAAAAATTATAAAAGGATACGCAAAGGTCTTGACAATACATACCTCCCAATTATCCTGCGATAATTGGACGGAAGATGCCTCAACTGAGAGATGATACACAATCTTCCATTTATTTACTCCAGCACGTTGTTTTTTTTACGCCAGATACCTTCTTGTAGGTTAGCAAATAAAGAAAGGAGCGACATCTTAGAAGAATGGGCTTTTAAACAAAATTTGACACGAACAATTAAAGTGATTCCGGGTTATTAGTAATATCATAGTAAGTGTCGTAACTCTAAAGATTGTGTTAATGACCATCAAACTAGTTCTTAATTCTTTCTTCTACGTTATCAGCTAAATGGTACTTCGCTCAACAAAGATTTACGTCACCAAATCAAGTTTCGGATCGCTGTCCATCAGGGTAAGGCCTTTCGCGGCTAAAGTGCATTTTCATGGACAACACATCACTCCCATGTCTCCAAACCTCTAGAAGAAGTTTCAATATTTACACTTACCAGCCCCCTAACTAGTGGCCGTTCTTCGGATTACAGTGTTCCCTACTCGCTGGATAGTGGCAGTGCGGTACTTATGCTCTTGTTAGACGTTCACTCCTAGCAATGATCGAGTCAGGAGGGACCTAGTTGCTGAGATTGCCATTCTGATTTTCATGTAAATTTCATTATCTAGTTTGGTGTAATTGTTCACGATTGAATGGGGACAGGTGGCGCAAATAATTAACTAATCTTCAGAGGGGAATTGGCAAAGCGGTTTCTTTTTAACACCCTGCAGCTTTTCTTCAAAATTACCTAAAATTGAAGCGTTCATATTACATACAACGATTAATGTACTGATTCACACGAGTCTCAATTTAATATGTAAATAAGATAAATCTAGAATAGATTTTACTTTGATTATTTGTTTGAGTGTTTGTGTTCTAATCTTTCGCCATTTAAACTCGGGGCATTTATGCAGTCACTTACCGTGAAGAGAAATAAAACCGTTAAATTCAAATATTAATTATTGAACTGAGTGAAGAAAATAGAAGACGGTGAAGGGTGAAATTATTTTTGAAAGAAGGTTAAGGTGAAAAGGATAATAAAAATCAAGTTGATTCAATAACGACTCTCGTTAAGCGTAAAATTTGTATTTTTAAATGGTTTAACAAGCAAACCAAGATAAAAAATGAAAGAGGTGATATGCTTGAAGTAAAAAGACCATGTCAAAGAACATTGGGAAAATTTTTCAATTTGGAGTATAAAAGATATTCCCAAAGTATTGATTCAGATCCCATTAAGAGCGAGACCGTGGTGTGGCTGCAGAACAGAAAATTCGTGCAAAGAAAATAAAAGAATTACACATCCCATGGAAGTGGAATGTACAGAGTTAGATTAAATCTTTTCGATTTAACATATTTAAAAATTTTCGTAATTGTTTTCTCTATGAAAATATATGTTTGCAAATGATTTTCTTTTCCCCACTTTACAGCGGGACCAAAAGATTTTCAGACACTTGCAATTTTTCTTATTCTTTGGGCATGTCTCTAAATATGTTACACCAGGTTTTTATGCGTATGTAAAACACATCTGGAAAAAACGAGTAAAAGATTCTTAAGAATTTTTTTAGATATATAAAATAGCGAAGCGATTGAAATGTATCAAATCCCGCTATTAGAATGGGGCATTTGTAGGCAAATTGTCTTCATATAACATATTTGTTGATTATATGATATTCCATGTCAACAGAAGATAATGGCAAAAACACGTAAGTATACATTAAAGGAAAAATGCGCACACTCCACGACGAGGGTCTCGGTTGTTGACAAATGGCCCCGAGGATGGGCGGATCATTTTTCAATTTCGCAGCAGTGTTGCAGAGAATCAAAAAAAGCGGGAACACCCAAAAACAACTTCATTCTGGACGATCAATTGTAAGTACGCAACATTGTGGTAGAATGAATGTAAGAATGTTTGTAGGGCCATTCTCCCACCCTCTTTCTAGCGGACCTCTCCATTTTTTGGTAGGAATGTGTGTGTGAATGGGGAAATGTTTTTATATATATTCTGGAATTTATGTTATATTTTGTTTTGTTTTTCTCTTTTCAGAAACCACTCTGTTACTCTTTTAAATTTTGCGAAGGTATTCCTTCAATTTGTAAACAGTGGCTGATATTGCAGAATTTTAGAGTAATTTAATTGAATTTTTTGTGCGTCCATAATTAATAATTCGTTGGGATGGGAGGGCTTTAATAGCCTTAAGACCGCGAGCGAATTGCTTTATTATTATATTGAGCGCGGAATTGCCAAGCCTTTAAACGCGCGCCACAATTTTGGCCACAAGGAGTGACTGTTGGCAAGACTTTCCATCAAAAGACTCTAAAACCTGAAAGCGTGGTACCACGAGAACTAAAAGCCTCTCTTTGTTTGTATTTTTTGTAACTATTTTCTGTTTGGTAGTAGCTAATTGGTTTGGAATAGGAGAATTGTTTTTTCTGCAAGTAGAATGTTTTTGGTATATATATGTATATATAGATTTCAAATATATTTATCCATACTTGTGTAAATAAGGGACTGTATATAAAATCCGTTTCATTTTTCTCTCCATTTCTCACATCCGACTTAGTGTAGGAAGCGGGTTGGATAATTTGGGGTTAGAGTGTATGTTCGCGGCCCGCGACAACATGAGCTCAGTTCTCTGCGTTGTGCGAGCCCTCTGAAACGCCAAAGCCGCAGTCGAGCTGAAACAGGAATAGATAGAGGGCAGCCATGTTAATGCATCCTTTAGAACAGTACTTTGTAGTCTGCTTTGGATAGAGCGGAAGTCATGTAAAACCTGACAGAAAACACTAATCAACTTTCCCCAAAAGCGATGTCGATTAGCTTGGGCACTTCCTCATCGCAATTAGACGATGCGTTAGTGGTAACGTGTCTTATGGTTCAACGACACCATATAGTGGATGAATGGTGATAACAGTAAAGCAAGGTGGCCGCTATGGAAAGGGATGTAGCTGAGTGTCAAGTTCAGAGATAGGGCATCTCACCGTTTGTGATTGCACCATAGATTGAGAGAAGTACCAAGCTGTACCAGTAAATTGCATGTTCTTTTCAGTCTGCGAGCTCTCGCGATGCCCAGAATCTTATTTTCAGCAGGAAAATGCCCATATAGCAAGTCTGCGTCCATGATACAGTGGTTCGTGGACGAAACTATCGCGCTAATGGACTGGCAACTTCAGACTCTGTATTTGAATACACTGGAAATCCTCGGCAAAGAACTAAATGATGCCATAAGATGTCGAGGAATTAGCCAGCTTTACACCCCTCAGTTGTCGTTAGCTCAGCAAGAGCATGCGACGAAGAATAAATGCTCGAATCACAACGAAGAGATTCTCGATACGTTACTGATCTTCTAGTATCAATTTTGTTTTGTATTTTTCTCAGGGATTCATCTGTTCATCTGTTTTATTTGATGATGTTACATGTTTTGGCACTTTTTTTATTTTGTAATTGTTGTTATTTGTTTATCTAATTTCTTAAAATCTCCAAGGTGTCAGAAAACTTTCGCTCTGAACCTTCGAAAGCCTTCCTCTCCCTCTCCCTCTCCTTTGCCTTCTTTTATGTTCTCTGTCTATCTCACTCTCTATATTACTCTCTCTATTAATATATTTATACCAAGCTATCTCTCATACTCTTAGTAAATATCTCATACTGTCTTTCTCATAGTCTCTCTTCTCTTTCTTTTTTACTCTCTTCCACTTATTCTCTGTCTATTAATCTCTCTCATACATTCCTGCGGATAGACTTTTTCTCTCTCTTAATATATATCTGTCTTTCTCTCTCTTTATATCTTTTCTATCTTTCCCATTCACTCGTCGTCTTTACATTGTCAATATTTTTAGAGGTAGCATCATGGTGTGGGGGTGTTTCTCAACTAAGGTTTCTTGCAATATCCACTTCATAGATGGTACCATGAATTCGGCAAGCTACAGAGACATTTTAGAAGAACATCTATCTGTTCGTTTCTGTAGAGAAGAATGAACTTGGAGAAGGATGGATCTTTCATCACGATAATGATCCGTAGGTTATTCCGAAAGCTACTCGCGAATGGTTCCGCACAAACAAAATTAACGTGGCCTGGTCAGTTACCAGATTGTAACCCAAGAGACAAATTGTGACGAATATTAAAGAGTAAGATTATTTTGATGGGTTCCAAGAACATCAAGGAATTGGAGGTAATTTGCAAAGAAGAATGGGCCTAAATACCAAAGTAATATTGCAGCACGCTAGTGAAAAACTACAGGAAACGATTGATGGCGGTGAAAGCCAACAAAGGTTACGCAACTAAATATTATTCAACAAATATCGATTTGTAAGAATATATTTTCACCCGTGTTTTCAGTAATTTCATTACTCTCCTGCCTTTTTGTGCCCACAACTTTTAAATTTACATTAATATATATCTGTTGTGTAAATTTAATGAAATTGATGGGTTGGAAGTCTATTAAATTTGAACTTTGAAGGTGTACGAATAATTATTTACCCCCCCTGTAAATGTTTAAGTTGATCTATACATAGAAGAAATTTCAACAACAATTTATTCAAAGTAATGAAGCAGAAAGTAACCTTAACTATAACTTGTAATTTTACAACTAAGGCAAGCTGAATTCCTTCCCTCGCTATCCACCTTTACCCCCCTCTCTCATCCACCGCTTTCTTTCTCTCGCTTTAATCTCCCACTCTCTTCCTCTACTTCTCCTTCTCTCTCTCAAATTTTCTGTCTTACCTCTAACTATTATTTTTTTCTCTTTTCTACTCTCTTTTACTATATCTATCTCTTACTTTCTATCTTTTTCTTAATCTATTTCTCTTATTTCATTTCTTTCCTTTACACTCTGTCTCATATTCTCTTTCTCGCCCTTAATCTCTCAGTTACTATCCCTCTATCTCTCTTTTAATATTTATCTTTCACATTGTCTCTCTCTCTAATTATTCCTATCTCTTAATGTCTTCTTCTCTCTTACTCGCACTAAATATCAATTACAATAACTTTTACTATGTTCATCTCTTACTCTTTCTCGATATTTTTTTAAATTTGCTTCCTTTGTTTACTATATCACTAAGATTGAATGGCAGATATCATTCAACTTTGAAAAATGCAAGGTGATGCACATCGGCAAATCCAATGCTCGAGAAGACTTACAGTTGTTAGGTAAAGATCTGGAGGCAAAGGACCTGGAAAAAGACTTGTGCGTGCAAATCAGCAGTGAGCTAAACTTTTAAAGGCACTATGCTGAGGTCGAAAGAAAATACAAAGCCTATTATGATATATAAAGAGGCAATTTGGCTTCCGAAACAAGGAGATTGTCCTAATCTTGTACAACTCTCTAGTCATAACATCACCGGGAATACGCCGTTCAAATTCTGGTCCTCTACACTGAGCATGGGCATAGAGAGACTGGAACGGATCCAGGCTAGGTCCACCAATTTAATTCCTTCACTTGGGCGCAAAGCTATCAGAATTGTGGCATTTTTCTCTGGAGACCCGCCGATTACGAGCCCAGCGATATTTTCAGGAGTGTCGAAAAAGTGGACTACAGAAGGATGTTCACGTTGAACACAAATCCGACTCGAACCATGGTTACAACCTGGATGTGCCCACATTGCAGACTAGTTAATAATTGCGGGAACTTCTTGGATAAGATCCGCGGTACACGAAACCATGTTCTGGTCGAGTTATTCGTCTGTAAAACAGTTCATATTTACAATAGATAATGTAATCCTTGAATATTTATATAATGTAGAGTAAAATATATTAAACTGGTCAACAAATTTGGAAAATTTTATGTGCTTCTAAAAATGAGATTAGTTGATTTTCATCTATTTTCAGGCACTGAACTCAAATATCAGGTGGAAAAATGCTTATTGTCTATAGATTTTAAGATAAGCGGCATTTAATATTTCATTATTTTATTATCACGTACAGTATATGACATTATGTTTTAGACTCTAATCCATATCCATTCTTTGCATTTTGCTTGACGCTTATAGTGGGCTGAAGAACCATCTCTTGCCAATGTCCAGCAATAGTCTGCAAGAATTGTTGTGCTCCATTTACCCTGGTACCGGGTTTCCATGGTTTAAATATCTTTGTGAAACCTTCCACCATGTTCGTCACTAATTGCCCCACAGTTTGCTGGAAACCAAGTTTCAACGTGAGTCAAAAAGTAGAGTTTAAGTGACATGTTACATCCCATGTTCTTGTAAGCCTTGATGACGTTTTCTACCAATTATTCATAGTTTCCTTGGTTAAGCAGCGGATAATGTGTGCAAATGATGGAACAGAAGTGTCTCTCGTCATGTGCCAGAGACACGTCCGTGGGATATATGCGTGTGGTATAAAAAAAATATGCAACAAAGTTTCATTATATTTTCGGTATTGTTTGTATTATTAAATAAAAAATTATAATTATCCTTTATATTTTTACCATCTTACTCTTGAATAAGAAATTTGTAATCATTTCAGTATTTTTATAATTTCTTTTAATTATGAGTTTTGCCTGTCTTAAATAATAATAATTTCTTTGTTTAGATGAAATAAATATTTTCAAAGGATTTTAATTTTCAATTTTATAATTTTCAATTAATTTTACTCTTGCGTTCCTCGTAATCATAATCCATTTAAATGGTTGTTTCATATTTTTATTTTGTCTCTACTTTTATATGATATATTTGTCTGCGTGAGTAGGTATAAATTTATATAAATATGCAGTGTGGCAAAGTTTTAACTCTTACGCTACTTTCATATGACGATTTCAACATTTTGATGCATTTTTAAAATTTAGCATAAATGATTTTAGGGGAAAGTAGTGCAAGTTTTAATAGTATTAATATAAATATTCTGTTTTTCTGATCTTTCAAAATAATGGAACTTTTCCGCAGTTTTTTCGCCTGGGTCGAAAGTTGCTCGATGCAAAGTGAAGGTTAAGAGCATCCCGTATTTATAGTTTTTAATCTGTCAACAAAGACAAACTGTTAAATTATTTGTATGATTATTTAGTAATTGATAATAAAATTCATTCTGTTTTCTTTTCAGATATCACCCCATTTGTATGAAAAGAGCAGGAAAAGCAAAAAATATTTCTTCAGTATTCGGAAGAATACGAGTATTTGCAGTTTAGACTGATACCTGCCGCTCTTATGAACGATTTCCTTTTTGCCAATTACGCCAACAATGTTTGACCAACAAATCAATGAAAATAGGTCATTTGGATGCGCATTTCAAAGCTAAAGATAAGATTCACACTAATTAATCCTTAGAATATTTCGAAACACTAAAAAAAAAGTTTTTAAAAGATCTACATTAATTTTGGGGGGGGTAATGAACCACAGCAAATAATCTTATTTTCAGGCCAGCTATGAAATTTCATCTTATTGGTGAGGATTTAATTAAACCAACAATATCAATTTTTAGCAAAACAGTTCTGCAACAAGATGATGAAGATGTTAAAAATATGTCTCTCAGCAATAATACAGTTTGCAGCAGAATAGATGAAATGAGTGAAGATGTTGAAGTGCAACTTGTTGAAAAACTGAAATCTAAGAAATTCTCAATACAGATGTGTGAATCAACTGCTAGAAACAATGAAGCTCTGTTATTGGCCTATGTAGGATATATCAATAATGAAGAATTTGTTGAGGAGTTTATGTTTTGTGAATTAAGAAAAATTAATACGACCGCTATTGATGTATATAGTGCGCTTAAAAATATTTAGATAAACACTAGATATCAATGAAGAACATTACATATTGTGCAGCAGATGGTTCTCCATTTAAGATGGGCAAGAAAATTGTCTGAGAAAATCTAATGGCGCTAACAATGTCTCTTGTTCTACATGGCATCTTAAAATCAGTTGTAAAGTGTGTCAACCACATTAAAGCAATGCTAAATGTAAGGGACTCTTCCATCAGTTTTATGAGTATATAAATGTATACCATGTAAGATTTTTGCTTCACACTGAGGTAAGGTTGTTATCTAAAGGCAATTGCTTAAAAAGATTCATGGAACTGTTCGATATTCTAAGTGATTACACAAGGGATCAATTTTAATCACATTCTTTGGTAACTTAGGTTTATCTACCATTTTTTATTAATTTTTTCATGCTGATTTCAAATATATAATCCATTTTTACCTATATGCTATAATTATTCTGTAATTTCTATTTTCTCGTTTCCCCGAAAACTGCCCTCCGGAAGGAAAGAGAGGGTGCTTGTAGCATGCAAATACTTCACAGTACATAGTAGTAAGATAGTAATAAGTGTTATTCTGCAAAATATTGATATTATTGTTTCTTTTTTCAGGTATCATGTTAGCGTTATGGCTTTGTCAAGAGGAAATTCCGTTAATCATCCAGACGCCTTCTGCTACGTATGTGGCTTTTACATGCGCAATCATTAAAGGCGCAATATATCAAAGTTTGTGATCCGCACTTATAAAGATAAGTTTGATGTTCCTCTTGGCGATAAAAATTAGAAGTGGCCCCCACATGCTATTTGCCTTAGTTGTGTGGAAAAACTTCGTGAATGGACGAAAAGAAGGAGAAATACTTTTCCATTTGGAATCCTCATGGTGTGGCGAGAGCCAAAGGATCATGTATCTGACAATTATTTCTGCCTGGTGAATGCTAAAGAGATTGACAAGAAAAATCGGCCTAAGATTGACTACCCCATCATTCCTTCGGCGATCCGGCCAGTACCTCATTCTGAGTACTTACCAATTCCGAATTTCAGTAAATATGCTTCCTCTGAGGATAAATATGATGTAACTGATATGGAACTCCACGGAATGGATTCAGAGTCTGCAGATTCACCATCAGATGCTGAACAGTCATTAGCTCCTAACTTTTTCAATTAAAGGATTTAAATATATTATACGTGATTTGACGCTCTCCAAGAAAGCTGCAGAACTTTTAGCCTTCAGGTTGAGTACATTTGTACTCAACCTAGGGAGAGTACATTTGTCAAGTATTTCTCTGAGGACAAACAATTTGTATACTACCACGATGTTCCTGCTCTGTTTATTGAGTTGGCACTTGGCACCTATAGCCCCGCTGAGTGGAGACTGTTTTTGGATAGCTCCAAGTGTAGCCAGCCTTAAGTGTCTCCTTTTGCCTAATGACAATAACTTTGGTGCAGTTACTCTCGGTCACTCTGTCCATCTGCGAAAAACTAACGATGATATAAGAATGGCCATGGATTTACTTAAGTACCATGAACGTAATTGGATCATATGTGTAGACCTTAAGATGGTCAACTTCCTCCTTTGCCAGCAGATGAGATATACAAAGTTTCCATGCTATATCTGTATGTGGGACAGTCGGGCACGTGACAAACACTGGTCCGAAAATGATTGACCAGTTAGGGAAACTTTGGAAGCATGAATGCCAAATATTGTTAATGAGTCAATCGTAAGTCGAGAGCAGATCGTTTTCACTCCACTTCATCTCAAACTGGGGTTGATGAAGCAGTGTGTCAAAGCGTTAAGCACTGACAACGATTTTTTTCAGTACATAGTATCAACGTTTCCTGATTTTCATAGGAAAAAATAAAAACAGGAGTATTTGATGGTCTCCAAATCCGAAAACTTCTGAGTGATTCTAGATTCGTGAACACCATGAATAAAAAAGAGAAGGCAGTCTTGCTCTCATTTTCTGCCGTGGTTTGTAACCTCTTGGGAAACAAAAAAGCGCATAACAACTAGGATCTGGTTACTTATATACTTTTAGCATATCATGATCTGGAATACAACATGAGTGTGAAGCTGCATTTCCTAAATAGTCACTTCAATCGAATCCCAAAGAATCTGGGATCCGTGAGCGATGAACAAGGGAAACGCTTCCATCAGAATTTGATGACGATGGAAGAGCACTACCATAAAGAAAGTAGAGAGAGGTGACGCCCCCTTGTCGCGGGAAGAGAGCTTGTGCGTACCCTTGACTTTTCGAGCTATGTCGGCAGGGGTACCTATCTTCTGGCACCCCTGGCAGGGTTTCCCTTGTCGATTTGGTCGGAAATTAGGTTCCAGACTAAGTGCGTCTTTTCTTTTTTATCCTACTCTATCCTTCATCTTTCTTTAAAAATTAATCCTATTTCTTCTACTTATACAAAAAGACAAAAACAACAAAAAAACAACCCCTATACCTATCATGTCACTCTTACCCTTTTTTCATCTATCTACATATAAGGACCTGGCAGCTACCTCACGCGTCAGAAGAGAGGCTTTGGAACCTCTATAAACAACGCCAATCGACGCTCACTCGTTGCGAGAGACTAGGACTTGAGGGGTCTTAGGCGTTGGGGCACGATAAATGGGATGAGGGTAGTGCCCCGGTAACCCCTTTCCTGGCGCATAATTATTGACCATTCCCAGTGACCGTTGACGGGTGCCTTTGGTAGCATTGGTCCGTGGTGACGGCCCTTTGTTCCCATGTTGGTTGCCAGGCAAATAAAAAGCCTTGGGTCGAGTCTCTTGGTGTGGCGGGATATCCACTGAACGCTGCTCCGAGATCTTGGCCGTCGTGAAGGAAACTAGTAGGAGTTTAGTACGGGGTGTGCTCCGTTGTTCACCTGGTGAGAAATCGATGGCCCCTTCGGGGACCGTCAGTGCTGCTTGGATGGGAGCCACGGCATGCCGAGGTTTGACAACTCGATCGGACGAACAGCAGCACAAGGAGCGTGCCTTCTGAAAGATCAGAAACCTCTCTGATCGATAGGCGGGAGCGACTCACGCGGGCGAACTCACCACCCCCTTTCTTTTTTATTGAGTGATCACAAAGTATTCAGAGTTATAAAGTGTTCAGCATGACTGGAAAGAAAGGACCTGGTGCGTTAAAGTATACCTGCTCGACATGCCAAAAGGACAAGTGGTGCGTAGATTTTCCGGAGGGGTGTTTCTCAAAATGCCACCCTGGAAGTATCTGCACGGACTGCGTCCTTAGGGCAGAACTTCAGGAGCTTAAGGAACTTTTTAAATCTTCTGAGGAAAAAACACGACGGCTGGAAGAAAAGGTGAAAATCCTCGAGTCTGAGCATGTGACTCAAATCCGTCATCCTGAAGCCATCATTTCAGAGATTAAAGCCACCAATGGACAGCAACAGCAACAAGAAACTCCCAACGACGCGGATGGCTCCTCTGTTGCGCCCTCATGCACCACGTCGATAGAGATAGGCCAAGATTCCGACGTCCCAGAGCCAGCAGGTGCTGGGGTTACTCAGGGCGTCAAAAAGAAGAAAAGGAAGAGTAAGAAAGGAAAAACAGAAGAGAAAGTAGAAACGGAAGAAAAAACGAAGAAGAAAAAGAAGAAAAAAACCCAAAGAGTGGGGAAGAAAGAGGAATCGAAAGAGCCCATACTGAAAGGGAAGCCTCTGTCCTCTGAACCCAAATGCGCGAGGGTCATCGTGATCGGTGACTCCCAAGCGCGGGATCTACAACCCTTGCTAGTGGCCCGCCTTTGCACCAGTGTGAAGGTAAGATGCCTTCCAGGAAAGGGGAACGGAGAAATAAGGGTGGAGGCTGAGAAATCTCAGATCTCTGAGAACTCAGTAGTTGCCCTCATGGCAAGTGGCAACGATCTCTACCTACGAGGAGGCAATGTAGGCGCCAGCGGGAAGATCCTGACCACGGTTATGGGAGGAGTTGACGACTGTGGGCTAAATACCCGCAGACGTGTCGTGGTCGGGATACTCCCAAGACGAGGTCCATCCCGCAATGCTCACGCGAGGAACGTCTCCATAAACCAACGCCTGGGAGATCTTTGTACGGCGGAAGGAGTCTTTTTTGTAGACCCCTACCGCACCTTTTACGGGAGAAATGACCTGTACAAAAGAGACGGAGTGCATCTTCCCTTTAAAGGGAAAGCTGCACTCGCAAACATGATCCAGGATGTTGTGGAGCGGACCCAAAGAAGTGTCAGACCCCGAGTAAAGGAGGACGTACGCCAGTACACCCGTGTTACTCCAGGAACGACCTTTTCTGAAGTCACAAAGAGTGGAGTGATTCCGCCACAGAGAAAGAAAGCGGGAAACGGAAGTGCGTAGGGAGTCCTACAGTCGGGGACTCCCTAAAAGTTCTTTTGTTTAAGGCGAGGTATATCAGAAACAAGTTTCTAGAACTTCGTGGCCTCGTAGCAACAGACGAACCGGAGATGGTGGCCATAACAGAGTCGTGGATAAAAACCTCAAGCCGAGATTTTGAAGGTGAATTCAGGATTCCCGGTTACCAGCTCTTCTTGAAAGATAGGCCAGACAGATAGGGTGGCGGTGTGATGTTGTATGTCAAGGATACTCTCAACTCGACGGATTGCAACATCGTATCCAACCATGAACTACTAGATGTTGACCTAGAGATAGGTTCTGCCAAATACAGGACCCTAGTGCTTTATAGACCTCCTGCCCAACTCGTTGAAAAGGACAGAGATCTGTACCAGCTACTAGAAGAACTTGTGTATCGTCATGGGTGATTTCAACACACAAGTTGACTGGGAAACCAGAGAACCCTGTGGCGAGAACGCACTACTCCTGGAGTTCACGAACAACGAGTTCCTCACTCAATGGGTGAGAGAGTCAACGAGAGGAGACAATATCCTCGACTTGGTTTTCACCTCTGAGGATGACATCGTTGAGGACCTCTCTGTTGGCGAAGAGCTCGGTGGCAGTGACCATCAACTAATTAGATTTGTATTCTAAGTCCCCAAGGCAGAGCCTGCAACTAGTAAATCAAGGAAACTGGATTTGAGAAGAGCAGACTTTGCAGGTCTACGCTCGGGACTGACTGACGCGAGGCTAAAGGAGTGCGATGCTGTTGAAGACTCTTGGAACAGTTTCAAAACCACATTTATGAGTCTTCAATCGCGTTTTATCCCTCTGAAATGCCCCCGTCGGTCTTCTGTTCAACCAAAGTGGTTTAATCGAGAAATCGGGCAACTGCTTAGGGAGAAGAGAAATGTGTACCGGCAATCGAAGATCTCGGGTGATTTTGACGAATACCGGAGGCTAGCCAGGAGAGTGAAGTCCAGCATAAGGGCGGCTAAGCGGTCTGAGAAACTCCATGGGCGAGACTCTGTAAAGAGAATCCCAAGGAGTTTTTTGAATATGTGAACAGCCGTAAACCAATCCGTCGAACGATTGGCCCTTTGAGGAATGAGGAGGGGACATTAAAGCATTCAGATGCAGAAAATGCCAACCTCCTCAATGACTACTTCTCTTCAGTGTTAACTGAAGAGTGTGGTCCCATTCCTCAGCCGACGGATTCCTACTCGGGGGAAAAGCTGGAGGCAATGGACTTCACCGAAGGAGAAATAAAGAAAAAGATCGCTGACCTAAAGACGATAAATCCCCTGGACAAGACGGGTTTCTACCTAAAGTGTTAAAGGGAGTGTGCGATGAAGTATCACGACATCTGTGCGCTATCTTTAACATGTCAATCCGGACCAAATGCGTTCCTAGAGACTGGTGTGAGGCGGAGGTGACTCTTATCTTCAAGAAAGGAGACCGTAACCAACCGTCGAACTACCAACCTATCAGTCTGACTTCGATAGTCGGTAAACTCATGGAAAGCATCATGGTGGACAAAGTAACGTCGTATTTAGAGTCAAACCTGCTACTGAGGAGTTCCATGCACGGCTTCCGAAGGCAACGGTCATGCCTGACGAACCTTGTAGAATTCTTCCACTCCGTTTTCAGTGAGCATGATCGGGACAAGGCGGTGGATGTGGTCTACCTAGACTTTCAGAAAGCCTTTGATAAGGTACCACACCGCCGCCTTCTCCGGAAAGTGCGAGTGCTTGGCATAGACGGAAAGGTAGCCGGCTGGATCGAGAACTGGCTAAGTGGCAGACGGCAACGGGTGGTGGTAAATGGACAGTGGACAGTCTTCTGAGTGGGTGCCCGTTACTAGCGGGGTGCCTCAAGGTTCTGTCCTGGGACCACTACTATTCATCATCTACGTCAACGACATGGACGGTGACATGGTTGCCAAGATTTCCAAATTTGCCGACGATACCAAGCTTGGTATGAACGTTGCAAAGGATGGAAATACTGCCCGCCTGCAGGAAGATCTTGGGAAGATTAGGGAGTGGTCGGACACGTGGCAAATGCCTTTTAACGTGGGCAAATGCAAAGTGATGCATATCGGCCACAGAAACTCCCAATCTCAGTATACCCTTAAGGGCACTGCTCTTGTATCGTGTGACACTGAGAAGGACTTGGGTGTTACTATCACTAGTGACCTCAAGTTTTCGAAACAGTGCAATGAGGCGGAGAAAAAGGCCCAACGGATGCTAGGCTATATTAAGCGCCAGTTTGGTTATCGGAACCAGGAGATTGTACTGTGCCTGTACAACTCACTTGTCCGAACGCACCTGGAGTATGCCGTACAATTTTGGAGTCCTTCATTGCGAAAGGACATCGCGAGATTGGAACGCGTACAAGCCAGGGCAACCAAGCTGATTCCCTCTATCCGACATAAAAGTTATGAGGATAGACTAAGGGAATTAGATCTGTCTCGCTGGAAACCCGTAGACAGCGTGGTCAGCTCATCGAAGTTTTCAAAATACTTTGAGGGTTCGACAATGTTGACTACTACGCGCAATCACGGCTTCAAACTTGAACTGAAGCGTTACAACCGCAATCTGTGTGGAAATTTTTTCACTTACAGTATCTGCGGTATGTGGAACGCACTTCTATTGGAAGTTGTCAACAGTGAATCTGTTGACCATTTCAAGTCAAGACTAGACAAAGTCTTGAAAAGTGGCCGTTTAGGGACGCAAAACAATTGAGCAGCCTTGTGCCCGCTTGATTGCTAGTCCAAAGGTACCCTCTTTGAATGGACCGTAAGGTCTCCTAGGGTACCTTCTTTCCTTGTTTTTACTCCTTGTTGTTGTTAGCGGACTACTGCTGCACGATTAGAAGAGATCTTCCAGAGAAGGCTTACAAAAGAAAGAGTTACAAACGCAAACTTTTGCCCGATTGTAATCAATAAGAGGTCCTTCAGCCTGATGTACGGTCATTAATAAATTAGCACCTATTTGATTACAGTATTTGTAATCTTAATGTATAATTTAAGTTTCTTCTCATATGCAATAAAATGTTTGTGCAAAAAAACCTGCTTTACTATAAATAACGCAAAAGCATGATTCAAGATTCCTTTAGAGTATGATGATAGGCGTAATAAAATTAAAATTATTGTATAATACTTATTGATTTTATGAAAATTCTGTAGCATTTAGATAGAATCTGATTTCAGATTTGAATTCAGTATGCTCTAATTAGGTAGGAAAATGTACTTTTGTCAATTAACCAAATACATTTTTCCCCAGTTTTATTTACATCACAAACCTGAAATGAATCTCCTTGTAAGCATATCTCATCTATTCAGCGGATATTTGAAAAAAAATGAATTTATTAGATAAACAGCTACAAGGAACTTATGACACTGGTAGATTCAAAGGCAAAGATATTTGGTTTCATTACATTTTTCGAATTATCACAGAAAAATGTTTGTCCAAATCTTTCACCGATTTTCTTGGCTTTATAATTTCAAGATAACTGATGCTGCTGGTCGTATTATTGCTAATCATTTCAAAACCCTAGTAAATGATTTTGAGTACAGATTTTACAAACTAAAAAGAATTTCCAGCGTGGAGAACTCAATCATTATCAAGAGCTGTCAGAAATAGAAAATGATAATTCTGTTAAAACCTTTTACAACATAAAAGGTGATATTATGTTGCTCTGTAATGAGATGGACACCAAATACCCATATTAGTTTTCTTGGTAGACAGAAAGAAAACTAATATGGCCATTTTCGTTCTCATATTTGGTAGAATGTAGTTTGATTGCGGTAACTGACTTATAACTGAAAAAAAGAAATAGACTTTATATCACAAAATAAGGCTATTTATGACTAAACGAAAAAATTTCATTCCTCAAATAAATGGATATTGTGCCAAACCTCAAGTTCAATCATCTCATTAAATTTATTATTTATTGAAGTTGATATATTATGCTTAATATTTTTTTACTGATAGTAGATTTTATTTTGTTTCAATGATTTGATTTTTTTTTAATTATATTTTGTTTGATTGATTGTATATTTTTTCAATGATTTATTAGTGCAATAAACTTTACAATTACAGAATAGACAGGCGTGCGTTTGGAAAAGGTTTTATGTTCTTCTGGATTTCTGTGTGGTTTCTTAAAGAATCAAACCTCCTGAACTCAAAAATAAATGTATTTTTGTTCACTCAGGTGAGATTTTTTCAGTACAGCATTTTCATTGAGATTACCTTATTTTTCCTGAAAAATAATTCAAAAACCTTCCTTTATCTAATAATGCATTATTATTTTTATATCATATAAAGAGGAATAAACATATGTAAACTATAATCCTTTTAATAAAACAAAAAAATTACAGAATGCAAAATAATAAAGAAAGTAATTCTAATTTCCAAGAAAAGACACCCTTGACGATTTTCATCTGATGCATCACGCTAGTCAGCAAGCATGTTTACGTCTCATTTTCTTTGGTACCTCGATTCCATTGTTTTTATTTCATAGTGGTATCTTTCCTACTGTTCTTTACTGTAATCCCCACAGTTGTTAGAAAAATAATCCAGATGGGGCTGTAAAAAGTGTATCTTTATAGACATTCGAGCTTCGATATGTTTGAGAGTTGTTAGGAGCTGATTGACCAGGGCAACATATTCTGGACTTCTTTTGTTGCCTAGAAAATTGTTAACTAGAGCTTTGAAAGCTTTTCAGGCTTCTTTTTCTATGTCCTTCATTGATGCCTTAAACTGCTGATCTCTCATTAAGTTCCTGATCTGAGGTCCATCAAAAATTCTAGCCTGGAGCTTAGCGTTACTGATGCGTGGAAATTTTTGAAGATGAAAATGAAAAGCTTGGCCTTCTTTATTAATGGTTTTAACATAATTGTTGATTATGCCAAGATTTATATGCAGTGGAACAAGCAGTATTTTGTGAGGAGGCACTAGAGGTTCAGCTATCAGATTGTTTGATACAATTCTAAATGCTTTTCGTGGAGGCCAAACCTTCTTCTCTTAGTGCATACTATCTGCATGACTGTCCCATAAATATAAGAAACAGGGATGCTTGGTGTAGCCTATTTGCATTCTAAGTATAAGAGACATTACCTAAAAGGAAATTTAGGAGGTTATGTAAATTTAAAGTATATTATTTCTAAAAACAAATTCAAAGTAATATTTCTTAAAACAAAATGAATATGTTCTGAGAAATCCTGTATGCCGATGCATTAAATCATTGTATTGGAACTAATTGGATATATGTACATCTTACTTAGAGTTTATTGAGTTCTGTTGTATCCCCTCTCAATTATGATAAGTTTCCCATTCACCCAAAAGGATACATTAACCTTTAGGGACACACGCCAACAAAGGATTTAACTAAAAAATGACTCATGATTTCCAGATTTGCATTCTTGTAAAATGTAAGTTGACCAAAAGGTGTATACAAGTATTAACAATTGAAAATGAAAATGTCAATATCAAAGAGCTTAGAAATGCTAAGTGTAAAATGAGCTTCCCTTTAAGTCACCACATAACCTCCAATTGTGGGTAGAGTAATTTATTGCATCCAGCAATTTTTTCATATTTTCATATCTTTTAGTAAGTTGGATTGAGTGGCATATAGGAACGAAAGCTATCTTGTTATCAATAGTCAGTAACAAAGCTTTCAAACATCTACTGTAGAAATCGAAGAAAAGTCTCCATTCTAATGGGTTGTAGGGAATTCCAAGGGCCTCAACAAGTCCTTTAGTATTGGCGCAGTATGCTAAAGTGCAGGAAGAATGCTGTTAAAATAGCTTCAAAACTCTTGATCTCTCTTTCTGTACCCCCTAGAAATGTTGTTTCTTTAGCGATAAGATTACTTTCACGAAGTCGAGAGCCAAGAAGGGGTGCATTCTCCTTTGAAAGCCTCAGATCCCTGGTCAAGTAATTTTACTGAACTTGAGTGAATGGTCTTGTGACGATATCATGTGTGGAAACCTGCTAAGACTCAGATGTGTCATAATCTTGATCAACTTCCATATTAATCTTTTCATGGACCTCTGTATGTTCAGGCGGAGAAGGTTTAGGAATTTCTGGACCATGGGGTAGGGGGTTGATGGCAGAAGGAACATCCGGTATGTCACACAATGTGTATTCTTCTTATTTATACCTTGGAAAAATATAATTGCATATTACATAGAGGAATTGATTTGGCGTTCACGATAGTACATAAATGTTTAGTAAAAAATATGTTCATGATGAAGTGAACTATGTTAGTTTTTAATTTTATGCTAAGTCTATGCATAATAATGAAATTTTCAGGAGCCAGTATAATACAGAAAGCTTAAATACTCGATATAATGCTCACCTTCAAGATTTGTCATGCAAAAATAGCAGTCCGTAGTGTGGTCCTTGCCCTCTATTTACACCATGGGAACACCAAAAGAGAGAGACTTCTGTTCGCTCTGACTCCAGCGTCTTAAACATATGTAGCATCTCTTGCAGCAGATATGTGGTGCAAAACCTTTATGTTGATCTCTTAGCCTTACTCCAAATATGCATGATACAAATATTTAATTTCAGGAGAAATTGTACATTGTTGCTCGGAAAAGGTCACTTTGCCGCAAATAAAGCAAATCCGTCGGAGCTATTCTTACATTTTCTGTTCATTTTTAACTTTACCACTATTATTATTATTATTATACTAAGCAATTTCTAAACTGCCAAAATATAAACTTATTAACATAATTACTTAAAATGTAAACAAAATTTACTGCAAATACAGTAGTGCAAAAAATATCAAAATTTTGATATACGAGGGGCGGTCAATAAGTTTTGCAATTCGCATATAAGAAAACGAGATATGAGGAAAAGTGTTTTATTATTTTTCAATATAACTACCCTTGACTTCAATGCACTTGCGCCACTTTTCCCTAAGGCTTCGAATTCCCGACAACCAGAAATCTCCCGACTGCTGTTAAATCCACTCCTGGACGGAAAGATTGACATTTTCATCGTCATCAAACCGGCGTCCACGCAGTGCAGCCTTGAGCTGAGGGAATAAAAAGTAGTCGCTAGGGGCCAGATCTGGACTGTAGGAGGGTATGGTTGAGCTTCTTGAATCCGCACTTGCGCAGGGCAGCTTGTGCAACTCTGGCCTTGTGACCAGGGGAATTGTCGTGGAGGAGCAGGACACCGAAAGTAAACTTGCCGCGCCGCTTCTCACAGATGCACTTCTTCAACCTAGCCAGTTCCTCGGCGTAATATTGACCTGTGATGGTCCTTACACGAGGCGTATAGTCCACCATCAACACTTCCTCAGAATCCCAGAAGATGGTGGACATGATCTTCCCGGCTGAGGGTTGAGTGGGAACTTGATGGGGGTTGGAGAGCCCCTGTGCTTCCAGGCCATGCTTTCGAGCTTGGTCTTGGGATCACGGTTTCATCACCTGTCACTATGCGTGACTTGAATCTCGCCGGGTCTTGGTTGTACAGGAGTAGCAGCTCCTTCAGGCTTTGACAACGTTGAAAACGATCATGGGGCGTGAGGTTTCGTGAGGTTTATAGGGACCCACCTGGCAGAGACCTTGGTCATGGCTAAGTTGTCGTGGATGATGTTAATAACACTTCCATGTGATATTCCAAGTTCTCGCTCGATTTCTTCGACTTTTATCCTGTTGAATTTTGAGGATCATTCTCTCCAAACGGGCTAGATTGTACTCGTTGGTCACGCCTGACAAGCGTCTTGGACGGGGGTCATCTTCAAGGTACTCACGACCATGGCGGAATTCCCTATTCCAGCAAGCAACCCCGTAAGGTGCGCGGCGATTTGCCATCCTGGCCGCCGTGCTGACGGGACTCAGCACCCCGTCCGGCCCCAGCTTAGCCTATCTTCCTTCCTTCAAAACACTTGTTTCCTTTCTTTTCATACAACCTTTCCCCCAACTTTCTCTGAACAGCCTCTAATTTCACAGGGTAGATGCTGACCTTCTTCTCGGCCAACCGTCCTGGATCAGGGCTGAGGGGGGAGGGGCCAATGTTCCCTCACCCCTGAGCTCCGGTCTGGGGTGGCTGGTTTTTAACAACCTGCTTCATCCCCACCCATACCTTCCTCACATCCCTTTTTCTCTCCTCTTCACATTCTATCTGTTTTACGCCGTGTCTAAGGTGGAGCCGCCATGTCGATGGACTGCCAGGCCATCAGGCGGAAGGGGTGGTCTCAAATGCCGGCGCCTGGCTCTGCCGGGCTTGTAAGCACCTCTTGCAGTACGGGCTACTGCGAGACGTGATGTGCGATTGCGTCCCGTATAAAAAATAGGGTCACCATGCCCATGTATGTACAACAAAAAAAACCCCAACCCTTAACTTCCCCTGAAACAACGACGGAGCCGCCCTTGGGCAGCTCCAGCAAAAAAATGGAGGTCTCTCCCCCTATGCTTGCGCAGGGGACCCTTCATATTTCTCTACCTGAAAAGGAGGCTTACTCCTCTCCTCAGAGGGTAGGGCCTTCCATGGGAGGGGAATCCGGGCTTGGCGCCAAGCACCGAACCCGAATCCGCCCCTATGCAAGGTCCTCCTCAAACGGCTGAGGGCTCCGAAGCAGTACAAGGAGGGGAGGGATCTCCTCCGACAGGTGCCCCTAGGACTACCAGGACCTTCTTCATTTCGGAAAGGGACCTGGCCTAGGCCGGTCCATCTGGCATTGGGGCTTCTGCCGGTGGAGGTGAGAAGCAGGTTCAATCCCCGCCCTCCTCAACTAAAAAGAAGAATAAGAATACAAGAAAGACAAAGAAGACTCGGGGCTTCTCTCCATCCGCAGGGGCTGCAGGGACGGATAGGTCTGCTGCCACTTTGGTAGGCGACCAAGCCAAGATCGACACATCCGGCCCCTCTACCCACCCATGTGCGGAGCTCCTGACTAAGACCAAAAATACACAGGGTGGAGCCTTGATGACATCGGGGTCCCTCATTCAGAGGTTACCTAGCGTTTTCGAGCCCGCTAGCTTCAAGCGCTTCCTCGTTATTCGCTCCACTGTTTGCAGCATGTTGTCCAAGGGCAACATGATCCATTAGAGGAGAGGATTAGCTAGTGCAATTGGTAGAGAGCCAAAGGTGACCCGTTTCTCGGACGGGAGCCTTCTGGCGAAGGTGGTGAATCCTGCCGAGGTGGCCAAGATAAGTGCTCTTCGGACAAATCATGGCCCTCAGGTGAGTGTGACGCCGCACTCTACCATGAACTTTGTGAAAGGAGTAGTTTATGCGAGGGAACTCTTTGACTACTCCATTGAGGAAATCACCCTAGAGCTGTCCGACTATGGAGCGGTCAAGGTCAAACGTGTTGTGAGAAAACAGGAAGGGGCCTCGAGACCCACCCCTAAACTCTTCATCACGTTCGACTGTGACAAGCTCCCTGAGTCAGGGCGTGCCGTTGGTACCGCAACCGCGTGAAGACATTCGTGCCACTGCCGCGGCGGTGCTATTACTGTCACCGCTTCGGCCATATGAATCGCTCATGTAGACGTACAAAGTTGGGGTCACTCGAAGTCTATGTAAACTGCTCCAAGGTCGCACATGATTTTCCAAATCGTGTGTGGCCAAGGGCGTCAATTGCGGAGAGCCGCACCCTGCTTCTTCGAAGCAATGTGGTGCATATCTCCTTGAGAAAGAAATCCTGGCCGTTCAGCCCCAGGATAGAGTGTCATTCTGCGAGGCTAAGGACTTGGTCCTGGCGCGCCCGGCTCTGCCAGGGACGTCATATGCCTCAATAGTTAGAAAGGCACCCTCCGCTCCTGGCCCATCCAGACCAACGAGCACGGTTGTTTCCGCGCCCATTGGGAGCCCTTCTGCGGGCTCTACCCAACCCGGGCACTCCCCTGGTAAAGCTGGCGGCAAAAAGGGTTCCTACCCAGCCCTGGCTAAAACCAGGGCTCCTTCCTTTTCCCCCAGCATGACCGTTTCCCGCCGCACGGCGAAACTGCCACGCGCCTCCACCGATTTGTAAGACTCACAGAGGGCAACACCCCTGAAGATGGTCGCTAGGCCATCTTCGGGAGTTCCGAAAGCTGTCCCCCGAAAGTAGGACAGCAACAAAAGAGCTTCGGCTTCTTCGCCCACGCCCCGAGGTGAAGCGAGTGGCTCGGAGACGGTGGTTCCTCGAAAAGAGGGCCCTCCGCCTCCGAAGCCGCAACGCCCTTTAAGGTTTCGAGGCGAAGGGAGGAAAATACTCGCATGGGTAGCCCAACCTCTCCCAATAAGTCCTCGAAGGCAACAGCGCCTTCAGCGCTTTGTCCGGCCAACAGCGCCCGGAGTTCTGCCCCCGGGAAGCGTACGGCCATTCCCGTGAGTGTCTTCAGTTCGAGGAGGGCCCCCGCGTCTCCTCCGAGCTCGGTCTGGAGGGCATATTCCTTTAATGGAATTGCCGTGGACTCCGGGCTAACTGGGAGGAGCTGCGGAGGCTCATCTCGTCCCGTTCCCCGTTAGCTATCTTTTTGCAGGAGACCATGCTAGGCGCGTGCTCCAGCCCGCCCTCCCGGGGTATAAGGGTCTTGCGACCCCACCACCGCGGGATGGCCGGGCTGGGGGATGCGCGGTTTACAACCGGCATGATGTCTCCGTTCTTCCTTTCTCTTTAGATACCTCCTTTCAGGCAGTGGCTGTGCAGTGCACCTGGATAGGAGGTATACTATCTTTTCTGCGTACATTTCACCGTCAGCTGACTTCGACGCGGGGGACTTCCGCTGCGTCGTGGCATGGTTGCCCAGGCCCTATCTCTTGCTTGGAGATCTGAACGGCAGGCATACTCTCAGGGGAGATTACTCCATAAATCCCAGGGGACAAGTTCTTGCCGATCTGATCGAAGAGCTTGAGATAGGTGTCCTAAACGTCGATAAGTTTACGCATCACTGTCCGAGACCCGCTTCCTTTTCTTGCCTTGACCTATCTTTGTGCTTCTCAGATGCACAGCCTGATTGAGGGCTGGTCGATTACCTCCATGGTAATGATCACTTTCCCATTCAAATATCATTTTTAGGGCACCTGCAGCCTGAGAGACCACCTCGGTGGTGCTTTGCGCGGGCGCGGTGGCCTGCAATTCAGGAAATGACTGAATTCTCTATCTCGGTCGAGGAGTTTAGGTCGGTAGATGAGGCCGTTGAGTTCTTCTCCGGCAACCTCATCGCCGTAGGCCTGACTACTATTCCTAGGACGTCTCGCCGTTTGGCACGCCGACCACTCCTATGGTGGTCGGCCAAGTGTAACACGGCCCTCAAACAGTAGCGTTATGTCTATATGCGCTATAAGCGCCGCCCGAACGATTTCACTGTCGCTGAATTTCGTCGAGCTAGGGCTAGGTTCCGGTATATTTCGAAGCACACATGCCGCTCTTCTTGGCGGGCATACGTGTTTTTACTTAACGGGAAGACCCCTTTAGCTGAGGTGTGGAGGCAAGTCAAAAGGATTCGGGGCAAGTTCTCGCAGGACCCCCATCCTGTTCTCCAGGAGAATGGAGCCACAATCTCGGGCCCCGCGTCCGTGGCGGAATCCTTAGCGACCGCTTTTTCCGCATTCTCTAGTCGTGATGCTGCTCCGCCAGCATTCAATGCACGTCGTGATGTTGCGAATGGCTCCCGGCTGGACTTTACCCGTAGAGGCGGAGAACCCTTCAACGACAAGTTTACTGTGAGTGAGTTGCGTTCCACTCTCGCTTCGTGCGCGGACACCGCCCATGGTCCAGGCGATGTCCCGTACGCCATGCTTCAACACCTGAGTGAGCGAGGCATGGCCTTTCTGTTAGATTTGCTCAACAGGATCTGGGTGGAAGGTCTTCTCTTAGACTCCTGGCGAATTGATACTGTGCTCACCTTTCGCAAACTGGGGAGAGATCACTCCGACCGGTTTCCGCCCAATCTCTCTAACCTCTTGCGTGTGCAAGTTGATGGAGAAATTGGTAAATGTTAGATTAGCCTTTTTCCTGGACAGCGGAGGCCATTTGTCTTCCGCACAGTGCGGCTTCTGCAAGTTTCACTCCACGTCGGACGCTCTGCTCCGACTGGAAAATGCCGTCTGCGAGGCTTTCCTTCGTAGACAGCACTACGCTACGGTGTTTTTCGATCTGGAGAAGGCCTATGATACCGCATGGCGATACGGTATCATGGAGACTCTCCACACGATGGGGGCGAGGGGACGCCTCCCAATGTTTATATCTGAATTTGTGCGAGATCGTCGATTCCGCGTACGGGTGGGGGGAGCCTTCTCCGGCCCAAAGGAGCAAAGAAAGGGTGTCCCGCAGGGAAGTGTCCTAAGTTTCACACTCTTTGCCCTGAGTATCAACCGCATCACCTCGGTACTGCCGGAAGATGTTCTCGCTACGCTCTACGTGGACGACCTTTAAATTTCTTTTGGCGCGGCCCAGATGCCAACTCTGGAGCGTAGACTTCAACAGGCATTAAACCACGTCTTTCACTATGCCGAAGCGCACAGGTTTCGGTTTTCTTTGGCCAAGACTAAGTTGGT
Organism: Ceratothoa steindachneri; assembly: GCA_963969495.1. NCBI lineage: Eukaryota > Metazoa > Arthropoda > Malacostraca > Isopoda > Cymothoidae > Ceratothoa > Ceratothoa steindachneri. The sequence continues at coordinate 11,443,665 of OZ018325.1, forward strand.
GCACTTCTGCCGTCATCCACGGCTTCACCCCGACCCAGATTTGTTTCTTAATGGGGTTCGCCTGGATGTGGTTGAGTCGCACCATTTCCTTGGTCTTGTATTCGACCGACGCCTCACCTGGGAGGCTCATATTCGCCGCCTTAGGCCCTCCTGTACCCGCGATATGAACATTCTCCGTTCCGTGACGTTCAGCGCTTGGGTGCTGATAGGGCTACTGCCCTACGTTTTTATCAATCCTTTGTTCGTTCAAAGCTCGACTACGGATGCGAGTTTTATGCATCCGCAGCCGAGCGTTTATTGCGGAAGGTGGATTCGATCCACCACACTGGCCTTTGCCTTGCGACCCATGCATTCCGCACTTCCCCCATTGAGAGCCTGTGGTCGATGCTGGGGAGATGCAACTCGCTCTGCGCTGCGTGCAGTGCATCACTCGCCTGTACGCGCAAGCCCGGCGCCCCCCTCAGTCGCCAACAGCTTTCGCTGCATCCGCAGCTGATCTCAATGGTACCTATGCCGCCGAAAGACGCCAGTCATACCCTTAGCCCTTTGGGTTTAGGGCCAGGAAACGCCTTCGAGAGGTAGATATAGCTCTCGGGCCAGTGGCGCCCCTGGTTTTGCCCAGGACGCCACCCTGGAGGGTACCACATTTGGCTATTTGTCGCCACGCCTCTGCTCCCAAAGCTTGTACTGCGCCGTGAGTATTGCGTTCGACCTTTTTGGAGCACACATGGTGTCACGCTGGAACCGTGCCAGTGTATACGGATGGCTCCAAGTCCCAAGAGGGGGTCGGTTTCCACGCCGTATCCCCTCTGTTTGAAGTCAGCGGGGCTCTACCAGGTGATGCGTCTGTCTTCACCGCCGAGCTGGTGGCAATACACCACTCGGTACGGGAGATTACGTGACGCGCCCGGTTTGGAGCGTGGATTGTGATCAAAGCGACTCACAAAGCGCCCTGAGTGGTCTCGGGGCATTGGAATCTCCGCATCCCCTGGTTCGCGATATCCGTGACGCCACGATTTTGGCGAGCCAGGCAGATGTCGAGATTATCCTCTGCTGGGTTCTTGGACATGTAGGATTTGCGGGGAATGACCGCGCCGATGAGGTCGCCAAAGAGTCTGCAAGGACTCTGCGACCGGACCAGCGTTTCGCTCTTCCTCACACCGACTACATGGCAGGAATACGGGCAGCTCTTCGGACTGCTTGGCAAAGAAGATGGGAGACGGTCGAAGTGAACTTAAAGTTTTGTGCCATTGCGCCGCGACTGTTCCCATGGACCTATCTCTCAATGCCGCGGCGGCTTTGGGTTGCTTTCTGTCGTCTCCGAATCGGACACACTCGTGTGACGCATCGCTATTTGATGGAGCGCTCTCCTGCGCCCTATTGCAACGACTGCGTCATCCCCCACACTGTTCGGCACATTCTTGTCGAATCTCACAGTCTGGGGGATCATTGCGCATGATACCTGTCCCGGTACCGGAATGGGCGGGATCGCTAACGCCTGTCCCTTGTACTCGGGAAGGATTCGTGCACATTGACTTCTGGATTTGTTGACTTTTGGGGGGAGGCCGAAGCTTCAGCCCCTTTATTTAAGGTTCTTTTTGTTGTTTTTCTTTTGTTGTTGGTTTGTAGGTTTTACTCTCCTGCACCGGGGTGAGGGAGACCTCCCGCCGCTGCCGGAGATTCCTTCCTGGTTGTTAAGTTTTTCAAATTTATATCATTGTTACGTTTTGATATTTTGATTTTAAAGTAGCCTAGTTCTAGGCTGTCGTGTTTTTCGGCGACTTATGCCTAAGTGGGCAGTTGCCAGATGGGCTCTGTAAAAAAAAGAAATTCCAGCGAGCAATGGTTGTAGAGGAACGAGCGGTGTCGGTGTACAACGCAACCATGCGTTCATGGATCTCTTTTGCATTCTCGCCTTCCTTGGTCAAAAGTTAATCACTGCGCGGTGCTCAATCTTCTCCATTGTTGAAAAATTTGTGACTGACGATCTGCGATCAGCTACTGCTTCTTAAATAGACGAGGCATGAGCGTGCGGCTGCAGGTCCTGACTTGTCATAACTTGTCCTAACACCCACATAAACAGCCTATTCCCTTCCTCTGTTTTGCCCGACCGATTCGCAAAACTTATTGACCGCCCCTCGTAATATAGGATATGTATAAAATTATTATCAACCCTTGTATCGAAAAAACTGGACCTGGTAGAGAAAAACAAATGCCACTACAGAAAATCTAAGGTACATCTTTGACGCAGACCAGTGCTATAGTTTAATTTCTTACATCAGGGGTGACAGCATAATTTAAGAAGTTGAGATGGGGTATGGAGCAAAAAAGTTGGGAAAACACTGGATTAGAGGCAAGTAGATAGGTTTCCACTTTTTCATAATGACTTCGTGATGGTCTAATTTTTCAAGGCATATTCAGGTATCGTTTCCGCTTTCTGGACAGCAAAGGCGGGTGGGAGAGGTGGGCGGGGAGAGCCTGCATCTATGCTATGCTTCTTCCTATGCTTTCGCAAAATACGACCTCCACGGTATGGACAGCAATGTCCTTTGAGGTACTAGTTTCCTTGTGGCTCTTTATTATTCTTTCTCATATTGTCTCTATCTCTTTCTTACTCCCTCTTAATTTAAGTTTATCTCTGTTCTAGGCTCTCTTACTCGTTCTCTCTCTTTTCTTTCTTTTTATTACCCTTTCCCATGCTGCCCCAAATTAATATCTATCTCTCTATTCTAATATCTCTTATTCTATCTTGTTTACACTCTCTCAGACTCTCTCATGCATTATGTTACTCTTTTTATTACTTTATCTCTTACACACATTTTACTAATTCTGACTTTATCTCTTATTATATCTCTCGTTCTCTCTCTAACTGTTACTTTTACTCACTTACTCTTTCTCTTTCTTCCTCCTTCTCTTACTTTTTCTATCTTACTCTCTCTTTCTCTCTCTTTCTTAATATCTCTCTTGAAATTTCTTTCTTACTCCCGTTTAATCTCTCTGTCTAACTTTCTTTCTTACTCTCTATATCTCTTACTTTCTAGTACACTCACTTTTACTATTCAATACTACTTTATATCTTACACTCTCGTTGTTATCCTAATCTTTTTCCATCTCGCTAATATTCTTTCTCTTACTCTCTCTCTCTCTTACAAAGTCTCTTATACTCTCTCACCATCCCTCTCCATCCCACCACCCTGATCCTCTCACACAAGCCCCCACGCTCCTTAAACATACCCAATACCACACCCCTATCCCTCCTGCTCCCCTTTCTGGAGCATTCTCTTATCTCTCACTCCTCTTCTTCCCTCGTCGCCTATCCCTCACCTTACAATCTCTCTCGTCATCTTACGATCCCTTTCCCTTTTATTCTTTTAATCTCTCTTACCATTTCTCTCTCTTTTTTCTATTGCTTCCCAATTCCTTTAATATTTACTACTATTCATTACTCTCTCTCTTAATCTTTCATTCTCATTTACTCTTTCTCTGTCCTTTATTCTCTTCGTCAATCTCTCTGTGAATTTATCTCGCTTTGACTTTCTTACTCGTTCATTCTCAAGGTTTACACTCTCTCTCTCTCTCTCTATCTCTCTCTCTCTCTCTCTCTCTCTCTCTCTCTCTCTCTCTCTCTTTATCTATCTATCTTACCCTACTATCTTTTTTTCTCCTACTCTCATACAATTTTTCTTACTCTTACTATCTCTACCTTAGTCTCTTTATATCTATTACACTCTCTCTCTCTCTTACTTTCTCTTTCTCCCTGTTTTTTCTCTCGAGCAAAATGACTTAATCTGTATTATTCTCATCTTAATCTCTCGATATTTGTAACTCTACTTTTCTTTTACTCTCTCTCTCTCTGTCTATCTATATATCTATCTCTGCCTTACCCTCATTAAGCAATGTTTAGGTTGATCTCCCAAAATAAGAGCTTTTAATGTCTATTGACACGCAAAAAACAAAGCCACCATAACATTACCATGTAATTTTCTTCATAGAGCAAAAGCTGTATCCATTCTCTCCCTTTTCACCACCGTCTCCCTCACTCCCGCTCGATTGCTAGTCCAAAGGTACCCTCTTTGAATGGATCGTAAGGTCTCCTAGGGTACCTTCTTTCCTTGTTGTTACTCCTTGTTGTTACTTCTTCTCCCTTCCATCTCCCTCTCTTTCTACCGCTCGCTGTTTCTCCACCTCTCTCTCTCACTATACTCCTCAACCCCTGGTTCCATCTTTCCCTAGCCCACCCCCCTCTCTCTCTTTCTCTACCACTCGCTTCTCTCTTTCTCATATCTCTCAGTATTTGAGCTAATGCTTTTGCATTTCCTTTACTTGTAACTCTTTCTCTCTCTCTCACTCTATCTCCCTTCATCTGGTCCTTCTCTACTTCTCCTTATCAGTCTCACTCTCACTCTTCCTCCCCCCTATCTCTCTCAAAAAATTCTCATACTTTATTACTCTCTCTACTTCTATATCTCACTTCCACTCTTCTATCCCTCACTCTTAAATCATATTACACTTTATTATTCTTTTCTCTTACAATCGCTCTCCTAAACTCTCTCACTCTAATTATTTCTCTCTCCTTTACTATCTCTATATTTGCCTCCTATGCTCTATCATTCTCTCTTACTCCCTCTCACTCTCATACTCTATCTATGTCACATTCTCTATTTTCTCTCTTTAACACACTTATTCTCTCTCTATTACTCCTATTTCTGTGATTTTCTATCCCACATAAAAGTTATGAGGATAGACTAAGGGAATTAGATCTGTTCTCGCTGGAAACCCGTAGACAGCGTGGTCAGCTCATCGAGGTCTTCAAAATACTTCGAGGGTTCGACAATGTTGACTACCGGGATATTTTCACACTGAGTGAGAACAGAACGCGCAATCACGGCTTCAAACTTGAACTGGAGCGTTACAACCGCAATCTGTGTAGAAATCTTTTCACCTACAGTATCTGCGGTAAGTGGAACGCACTTCTTAGTGGAAGTTGTCAACAGTGAATCTGTTGACCAGTTCCAGTCAAGACTAGACAAAGTCTTGAAAAGTGGCCGTTTAGGGACGCAAAACAATTGAGCAGCCATGTACCCGCTCGATTGCCAGTCGAAAGGTACCCTCTTTGAATGGACCGTAAGGTCTCCTAGGGTACTTCCTTTCCTTGTTACTCCTTGTTTCTCTATCTTGTGCTATATATCTTATTTTGTCTCTCCCTCTCTCCCTCTCTTTGTCTCTGCTTTCTGTCAGGTAAACTCTTTAACCCCTCCTCCCCCACTTCCCACACATTGTTCCCCCTTCCCACGCCCTCATTCTCCCCTTCCCCTTCCCCTTTCACGACCATTCTAATCCTCCTCCAATCCCCTTTCACTCCCTACCTCTTCTCGCTCTCCGTGTCTCTCTCCCTCTCCCTCTTCATCTCCCTCCCTCCCTCCCTCTCCCACTTACTCTCTTTTTCTTTATTCTCTATTCCTTTTTGCCGCGTTCTTTCTTCTTTTCTTCCTCTTAATCTTTAATTTTCTTTCACTCTTACCCTCTTACTCTCTTACGCTCATTCTTTTTTACGCTCTCACCTTTTTATTCCCTTTACAGTGTTTCTTTCTTACTCTCTTACCCTTTTACTTCATTTCTTTCTCTCTTTCTTTCATTCTCAATTTCTCCCCTCTCGTTCTCTCTCCCTCCTTATCCATCACCTCCCCTCTTACTTTCTCTCTTTCTCTTACCCTTTCACTCGCCACTCCCACGCGCTTACATTCTCTCTCTTGCGCACCGAAAGAAAGAGACAGAGAGACGGAGAGAGAAAGACAGAGGGTCAGACAGAGAGACAGAGAGAAAGAGAGATACAGCTAAAGAAAGAGAGAGGGTCAGACAAAGAGACAGAGAGAAAGAGAGACACAGCTAAAGAAAGAGAGAGGGTCAGACAAAGAGACAGAGAGTAAGAGAGATACAGTGAAAGAAAGAGAGTGGCACAGACAGAGAGAGAGAAAAAGAGACACAGCGCCAGAAATATACAAATAGAGAGAGAGAGAGCTTCCTTTTCCTCGCTAATTATAAACTTTTCACTCGGAAATTAACCTATTATCACTTTAAGCAAACATGGCTATTATACCTCTGATGCATAAAGTCCATTGTTCCCTACAACCAACTAAACAAAAGTTTTTTTGCGGTTCGTCATCATGTCCTTAATAATAAAGATAAATGGTTACTTTTAATTGATTGATAATAGGAAAAGTTGTAAACTCATTCAAGATTAATGGTATTAAAAAAAAGAAAAGTTAGGGAGAAGATAGGAAAGATAATAAGAGGAAAATATAGTATATATCCATAAATAAATCAGCTATTTACTGATTTCAATATAATCTATTTAAAATTTAGCGGAATTCTAGATTGAATGTGTCCTAGAATGATTTATGACAAATTGCATGAAGAAAATCTGAGCTTAAGAAGAATAGTGGTCCCATTTTACCCTTTCGAAAAAAAGTGGTTTTCAGTTTTGCCCATTCGAAAAATAAGGGTCCGAACTTTGCCCACTTGAAAATTGGTGGTAAATGTGAGGAGATAAATTAAAAAGGTAATACAGTACATTCAATTTTAGTTACAAACAAATTGTTCGGCAATTGTATCGCAAAGGCATGAAATAATTTTGCTTGTGTTTTTCTCGCAACACAAATTTCTGTAAATAAGAGTGTGTGTGACAAGTCTCTTCTGGATTCATTCATCGTTTTTAAATTACCTTTATGTTCATTTTACTAAGATCCTACATGAATTTAACTAATGGTTCACAGTTTTAATAACGTATGCTATGTTGCTGATTTCTTGTTGTTTTCCATTCGTTTGATTGAATAATTGATCCTTGCCGAACAAACCTTTCAATTATTCGACCGAGGGTTCTAATAACTCATCGGTAGACGATTTCCACGTGTCTCATGATTGTTGTGGTTGAGGTATCATCCCAAATTCTCAAAACCTATATTTGGTAATCTGGAGATCCTTCTCTATGATTTGTATTTGTATTTGTGTGAACACCGTGATTCAACCTGTACTGTAAGCCACTCAGTTTAATCGGGTTATTTGAAATATAGTTAATTCTTATTTACGAAATAAAATATAATAATAGACCAGAGTTTGTAGTGCAACCTTCAATAACGTAGATAACTAATAATTTCATCATACCGATAAAAAATTGCTTCAGTCCATTTGTGAACGTTTATTTTAGAATTATTAAAGAAAGATCTCTCTAATTGAGACTTTATATTTGTACTTTGTACAGTACTTATTTTGCCCCTTTCAAATATATAGATAAAAATTTTAAGCACATTTCGTCCAGTTCATCACCAAGTTACAAGTAGTACATTTCATATCGGACTCCCTAACCTCCATTGCATCTACGCTTAACACAAATTTTGGTGAGATTTCTTTTGGTATTTAAAACCTGGCGCCAGGAAAAATAAACAAAGTATACGTACATGAAATGTGAACGCTTGGATATTGATCATATCCTACGCATACCGTTTGTCTGCCAACTTGCTATCTTAACCTTTGTTCAGGAGTGATATATAAGATAAACCTTTTTTCTCATAGGTTCGATACACTTGTTTAGGTTCTTTTTAAACTGTATATAAATTCGATTGTAGATTGCACACTAAAGGAGAACCCATATTCTCATTCATTTTACCTTATTGCCCTATGTTGTATTGATATGCAATGAATTATTATAAAACAATATGTTCTAGGTGATTAAGAGAGGATATATAAGGTTAAAAATTTCTTGAAATACAAGATTTCGAGGCAAGATATTCACTCATAAGGTTATAGGAGGGAAGTAGATAGTTAGGCCAAGAAAGAAAACAAAATAAAATTAGGTGATAAACAAGGAGCAAATTGTTGCTTCAGGACGGGTAATTAAGAAAGCAATTTGGCTGGTTCCATCTATGATCATTTAAGTTAAACTTACCTCGCCCCGCTAACACCCCAGTTTGAGAGTAGAACACATTTAATCATGATAATTTTAATAGCTTTTTCCTCACAATGATTTTGTTTTGCAAGAATATCGCTCTATTTATATCGTCCACATGGATCTCATTTTCGGTTTTAGAGGAATATGGTACTTCTGTTTTATTGGTACAAGTTTCTCTTCTTTAGTTGTACATTCTCTAAGGTATTTGTTGTACACGTTGCCTTCGTGAAGTCAACAATCTTTCGTGGATCTTTTGTTCCATAATTCGTTGGAGGATTTGTTTTAACCATTTTTCTTTTGAAGTCATCACTACCATGATCAACAAAGTGTCGGAATAAAAGGCATGGCATGAGACACTATTCACATAGTTATACACAAGCAAATGAAATTGAGTATGGACCAGGTAAAAAAAAATCACTCTTGTCATCGTCCTAATTGCTTTGATTACGGAGGCAGAAGAAGCGTTAAGGTATTTTCATTTTATATCTTCAACTTAAAGTCGTCCAGTTTAGTTTGAATTTTGGAGATTTAAAACAACTTGGACGAATCACATTACGCAGAGACTTCCACCCATAGGTGTTATGCTCTTCTGGCTATTGGGCGAATTTCATCTGACCATCCGTTACGCATTCTTCTGGGTCTCCTTATATATATATATATATATATATATATATATATATATATATATATATATATATATATATATCCAACCTAGGATTATTTAGGTCAATCTTCTATCGTTTCTAACTTTATGTCCCTCCTACTATATCCGTTAACAATGTTTTTTTTTCTTATGCATGAATTGCTTTTATGGTCCTTGTGTTCTCTTTGGAACTTCCTCTTTTATTCGTGGCTTAGAGGTTTGAATTTCAGTTTCCTTTGTTACACCCTGGTATAATGCAGTGGATCTATAATTTACGTTGTCGGCATAAAAGCAGGTAACTACTTATAATGTATCAAGCCAACGTTTCTAACCACTCTTTAACTGCAACAATTTCGTTCGGCTTTTGATTTTTCTTCACAGTTGTTTTTCTAAAATAGCTCATCAGCCATAATTTATCTTTTCTTCGAGACAAAATTAAATAGCCTTTTATTCTAGTAAAAATAAGTTTAAAGGTGGAAGAATGGTTTGTGATAACCATAGGCCTTCTTCGAATGGTAATTCATTGCACCGTTTCCATTTGACAATCGTGGCCGAAGCACCACAAGGTAATGAAATTTACAATCAGATAATTCTATTAATTTTAGCTTACACGTTTATGAAAGGAAAAAGTTAGTAAATAAAGATTCAACAACAAATGTGGCCATAAACTACTTACTCAAATTTAGTCCTGAAATGTCTAAATTCTAAAGTAATCATTTAATATAAATTACTTTTTGAAAGGGAGAGATGATTGGAACCCCTAAATGTCCGGATTATAGCCTAATCTATTTGGAGATTAATTGATGCTTTATGTATTTTTATAAGACCTTATACGATGCGTGATCTGAAACAAAATTTTGGTTATAATATCTTAAAAATTCTGTTTTAATTATCGTTTTGTAATTTATTAAACCTAGCTGGTCTGGAAAGCGAATTGTAGATTTTTCTCATATAATTGATTTTATCAGATTTTGTAAGTATCAAGTTGTAGATTTTAGTTTCAAAAAATAAATCTAGAAAATTCAAGTAAAGAGGAAGTTTAATTTAATTCAGTTCAATTTATAATAAAATATTTTGTTAAAGAATTTCAGATTTAGACCCTTTTTTAGTGGCTATTTGAAATTTTTAAATGCCCAATAAGATGCCAGTTTATAAAAATACCCAAATTTAAGGAAAGAAAAATGATTAGTAAATTGAATTTAAAATCAATACCAAGATAAATGAGACTCTTTTTTTACAGGTTCATTAAATGTTGCGCCCATATGATTGGGAACAACTTCATGTCCTAAATTATTCTGAATTTCAGAAATTTCGACGAATAACATAAAAGTATTTTATTTAGTAATTGAAAAACGGAAAGAGTTAGACGAATTGAATAATTTAGTCGTAAGCATGATGATATTCTGCGTTTAAAACTAATTTCTCGCCAAAACAGTTTAAAGAGCCGGTGACAACCGTCCAAGCCATTTAGGACGCCCCAAGAAGCGTACAGCTGAGCTGGTCGACAGCGGGAGAGAGTCTGTTCGGCAGAGTCCAAAACGCTCTGTGCGCAAGCGAAGTCAGTCCCTCTGTATCCAGTGAGACGTGGAGGATATTGCTAGTAATGGATGTAAAGGCCTACCCATACAGAATACAGAAGAAGTAGATCCTTAAGGCCTCAGACAAGGAGCAGAGAAAGGCTATGGCAGTCAAGATACTAGAGAAGATTCAGGAGACCCCAACTTTCCTTAACTTACTTTGGAACTCAGATGAAGCTCACTTCCATATTGAAGGAAAGACCAAATGAGGTAGCCACCAAGCTCCTACACTCCCCTAAATGCACGGTATGGACTGCAATCTCAGCCAAAGGCATCATCGGACCATTATTGTTCGAGAAATCTGACCCGATAGTGACAGTCACCAAGGAGCGGTATGTTTAGGTCATCAAAACCTTCAAAAGTGAGCTGCAGACAATGTTCCCGTCGCTTATGGGGAGGTTCTGGTTGCTAGTAAGATGGAGCAAGCTCTAAATCTCAAACCTAACAAGAGATTGGCTAAAAGAGAACTTTGGTGGCCATGTGATCAGTCTCATGACTGATTTTGAGTGGGCACCGTACAGCCCAGACCTTAGCCTCCCTGATTTTTTTCTCTGGGGCTACCTTAAAGACAGATTGACGCAGAGATACCAAAGACCACCACGCAACTCAAGGTTGCAATCAGGTATGAGAACAGAGCCATTAGTCGGTCAGTTAAGGACGTCTCGGACAACTTTGTGCTTTGCCTCAAGAAATGCACAGAGCTAAATGGAGGTCATCTCGAGCACTTGTTCTAGTTTGAGGAAGAAAAGTCTGAAGACTCTCATGTTTTGATATGATGTTTTTGAACAAAATAAACTAGTTATCGTTAAAGTTTCATCAATCCTTGCAGAAAATTAAGAAATGAGGTCTTTCAAAAGTTGAGGCCCTTTTGGGGGGGTACCCCTGTATATATGAACAACTTCAAATTCAAAGGTAGCCGCAGATGCATAAGAACGATGAAACTAAATAGAATGTGGTTACAGATTAAAAAAATTGAAGCACGAAATTAACTTGTAAAATAACTCTTCTAAATTTCACCGTGGAAAATAATATAGAAGGACTAAAACATAAAAAAACAGTGGAAAGTAAAACTTACCATGGTTTTTATGGTTCTGGTAGAAACTTCTAAAGATAAACCTAGCAATGTAGACATATTAGAGATTATTATGGTTTGAAAATATAAAACTCAGTTATATAATAAATCCTCCAAATGTTTACGACTATTTCGTTGAATTTTTAAAACACCTTATGAAGTCATTCATATAGTAGATTTATGCATTTGGGTAAAATGAATACAGTATATATATTTATTTATTTTTAAATATCTTAATACTTCGTTGCCTCTCCCCTTAGCATTTTGCTTTAATTACAGCCAAGATTCTTAATGGTTGAATTTCACTAATTTTCACAAATTTATGAAGCATTCCTTCCTTACTATTTGTAATTTTTCATACTGTTGTTTTAATTGTCCTTGTGGTTTTTATTTTGCTTTTCTAAGGACTCTCCTAAGTATTCCCAACAGCGGAGTAACCTATGTATCCCTTTACACATGGTAACTGGAGGAGCTCCACATCCTTCCGGCCTGAGTGCCGATTAGTTAGGTCTTGTCACTGGGTTGAGTTGCACTCTCTGATGAGTCCTGTGAAAGATGTTGGTGCGCTTTATTCCCTCGCTCCTTCTCAGCGCTACTATATCTTTATTTTATTGTTTTACGACTATCGCATCAACCATTGAACTACACGTACTGTGTACCGGGAGGAATTGTTATCATCTGAACAGCGTTTGGTTCGCTAGACATGATGCTTGGCTGGAATTTATCACTTAGCGGCTGGGTATGATAATAATAAAGGATCTCCAACCCTCTTCGTTAGTGGACCCGCCTTTCTTTACTTCTGTTTATTATATACCCGACTACCTACTTTTAAACATGCTCTTCTAAGACACTTAAGTTTCTTCTAGGTACATATATGGTAGTTATGTCTGCACTATACTTTATGGTCAAAACTTGAGGACAATTTCACATGAATGACGCACTTGGTTATCCAGGTCCATCTTATCTCAAACCCCTGGGCCGAGTATGCGTAAATAATCACCTTCTAGAACTTTCTGAGCATCTGGATACTTTTCTCTTAAACTTCGAAGGCTTTTGGAAATCATATTATCTGATGTCATTACTTTTCTACACTCGAAAAAGCACGCAGAACGGACTCCAAGTGCTGGCTCGAACTATCTAGTTGTCGGAAAGGGTCGAATTAACACGAGCCATTCTTTGGGCGGTGGGGGAAAACGCTCTCAACATATCTATGCTGTAAAGGTTCTTTCCTTTTATCAACTTTGGATCCGTCTTAGAGCAGTTCTACCTTCGGACACTAAAATGAATTTTAAGAAAGAAGTGCTTTAAGCGAGGGAACTCATAGACTAATCCATAGAAAAAAATCAATGAAGAGCTAGCTGACCAGTGAGCAGTCAATTTTGAGCAGCTGATCAGAAAGAGGGAGAGGTCTCGAAATGCACCCATACAGTGGTTTTCGATAGCAATGCAGTAGAGTTATCCTAAGGAATGAAATTATGGCCCTTAAGTCGAGAACTTAGGACTTGGTCCTGGTTGGAACAGCGCGTCCTCTTACGTCGTATGCTTTAATTTTTAAAAAGTCACCCTCTGCTCCTGAACTCTCATCGCATACAAGTACTGTCGTTCTCGCGGCCCATTCGGAACCATGCTCCATATTCTATCCCTCCCCTTGGTCTCTTCACTTGGAAGGCTTCCATTCTCACCTCACAGCGTTACCATTTCCCATGAGGCGAACCTGATTCGGGCATCCAGAACATCCTTAGACTCACCAGAGCAAACCCCCCTAGAGGTGATCCCACGGCCCATTGCAAGAGCTTCTTTATCTCCCTCCCTTAAAGGAGGACAACGAAGAACAAAGGAGCCTCGCTCCTGCGTCTCCAACCAAGAATCAACTGGGTTGCACGAAGGCTAGCAAGTAAGAGACTAGGATAGCTACTCCAACTTCCACCGATATGTGATTGGAGACGACAGCGCCTAAGGCGCCTCATTTAGCAAAAGGTGCTCGGTGTCTTGTCTCTGGGATGCGTACGGACCTTGATGTGAGGGTATTCTATTCGAAGAGGGACACCACGTTTCCTCTTAGCCAGGCCTGGAGAGTATATTCCTTCAATAGAATTCTCGCGGACTCTTGATCAACTTAGAGGATGAGCGGAGGCTCTTCTCCCCCCTTACTCCTATAACTATCTTTCTACAGGATACAATGCTTGGCGAGTGAGGCCTGTAAACCCTTCCAGGGTATGAGGAGTTTTCACCCCATCACTACAGAAGGAGGACGCTAATTAGGATGCGCGATTAACATCCTTTTTTATTTGCTATAAATACCCCCTATCAGCTAATGGCAGTGCAGTTACACATGGATATGAGGTATAGTGTAATTTCTACGTACATTCTACCGACATGCACCTTCGACGCGTGAAATTTCTTCCTCGTCGTTGCACGCTTGCCGAGACAGTTTTACTCTGATTGTAGATTTAAACTGTAGACACGTGTCTGGGAGGATACATGATCAAACCCATAGGTCAGGTCCTTGTCAAACTGATTAAAGCGATGGAGATGTGTCTATACTGTGGATGAGTTTACGCATTAATATTCTATAAATGCTTCTTGCTTCTTTTACCTGCAGTGATCTATCCCTGTGATCTCACAGTGCAAAGCCTAATTTTGAGTCGAAGGTGTTTAATGGACTCAATATTAGGGAGTTATTTCCTAGTTAACTATCAGTTACTCGGCCGCTGCACAGTAAAAAAACGTCCCCGGTGGTGATTCGAATGGATGCAGGATCTGCCTTTCAGGAAATGACTGATTTCTCTCTACCAGTTTAGGAATTTATGTTGGTGGATGATACAGCTAAGATTTTCTTGAGAAACCTTATCGTCATGAGCTGAACAATTATTCCTACTATATCTGCTCATTTTACACGTAGTTTGCTTCCTTAGTAGTCGGATGAGGTTCACAAAGCCCTCAGAAAGAAGCGATATGCCTAAATGCGCTATAATCACTACTCGAACGACTACAATGTAAGTTAACCTCTTTGAGCAACGAATAACTTAGGGTATATTTCATTATTTTGTACCAAGCCCAGAGATCTTGTTGGCGGGAATAAGTGTTCCCGCTTAATGGTAAGATACATCTTGAAGAGGTGCAGTTGCGTGTCAGAAGATTTCGGGGATTTCGCGACCGTTCTCCAAATACTCTAACCGAGATACTGCTCCACAGTATTTAATGGAAATCGTTGCGTCGCTGAAGGCCCCTGACCGGACTTTACCTCTAGAGGTAGATAACCCTTCAAAAAGTGTTTTAGGTTCCATGAGTTTTGCTCGGCTCTCAATCATGAGCGGATTCCACGCCTTGATACCTATTTGTGCCATGATAATTCCGCTAGATTTTCTCACTTATGATCTGGACAGATGATACCTTCTTATACTCCTAACGAATGGATATATTGCTTGCTTGTCGGAAACTGGGAAGAGATCACTCTACCAAGGACGGTTTTATCTCAATCAATCTAACCTAATACTTGTTTAAGTAGAAGAAGAAATTGGTAAATGTTAGACTATATTTTTCGTGGACATCGTAGATGACCTGTCTTCTACACGGAGTAGCTTCTAAAAAGTTCGACTCCACGTCTGTAGCTCTGCTGCGACTGGAAAATGTTGTATGTGAGAACTTTTTGCCTACACAGCACTACGTCACGTTGTTTTGCCCTTAGAGAAAACCTATGATACCGCATGACTATATAGCATCATGAGCACTCTACACAAAATGGAAGCGAGTAGACGCCTACCAAACTTTAGTTCTGAATTTCTGAGAGATATTAGATAACGGATAAGTGTGGGCGGAGAACTCCACGGTCCAATAATGAATGAGTTGAGGCTCAAAAGCAAGTTTCTTAAGTCTTACATTCTTTCTCTAGCAATCAAAGTTATCAGCTCCATGGTACCTAAAGATGTTCTCGCTATGCTCTAGGTTGACGACCTTTTGATCTATTTTGTGCGAGTCAGATGCCTATTTTGGAGTGTCTACTCCAACAGGCATTGAGACGCATCTTTTGCTCTGCCGAAGCGTAGGGGTCTCGAGATTTCTTGAGTATGACTTAGGTGGTGCGATTCTGTTGGGTGCGCCAGGAAGGAATAGAATCGTATGGTGTCCCTGTTTTTTTTTTTGACTGACGCCTTACCGAGGAAGCTTATTTCCTCAGCTTTATGGTGTCTTGTGCATGTAGCATGGACAATCGTCGTTCAGTGACATTCAGCACTTAGCTTGCTGATGAATCTATTTATTTAATTTTGTTTCAATAGTTTATTCCTTCAAATTTAGACAACAGATGCAAATTTTACGCATCCGCAATTGAGCGTGTATAGTGGAAGGTGTACTGATCCACCACACCCGTCTCGGCATGGCAACTGGTGCCTTCCGCT
The DNA here is from genome assembly GCA_963969495.1 of Ceratothoa steindachneri. NCBI lineage: Eukaryota > Metazoa > Arthropoda > Malacostraca > Isopoda > Cymothoidae > Ceratothoa > Ceratothoa steindachneri. The sequence continues at coordinate 11,459,299 of OZ018325.1, forward strand.
TTTCACCAATATGAGCCAACCTATCGATGCCGGAGAGATGCCACTCGCTCTGTATACTAGAAAGTGCATTATGCGCTTTTACCTGCGGGCACGGCATCTCTTTCAGTAGCGAAAGAATCTCACCCCACTCACCGCCGATTTCCGCCGGTGCCTATGTCGTTGAGAGATGCCAATCGTAACCTAAGCTCTTTGACTTGAGTGCTCGATAACAGCTTTGAGAGCTTGGTGAAGCACTCGGTTTGATGGCGCCTCTGGTTTGTCCAAGAAGCCATCCTGGAGGGTACAAAATTTGACTATTTGTTACCACGCCTCTGCTACTAAACCTTTAGATCACAGGTAGTAATGCGTTCGGCTTTTTGTGAACACACTCCGTGTCACGCTTGATCCGTACCAGTATACACGTATGACTTGAATTTCCAGGAGAGGGGTCAGCTTTCACAGAGTATCATCCCTGTTTAACGCCAGCGTGTCTCTATTAGACGAGGCGTTTGCCTTCATGAAGGAACTGGTTGAATATAAGGCTCATTACGAAAAATAACGCATCGTGCCAGGTTCTTAGACCAGATTATGAATTTTAGCGACTCTCACAGCGCTCTAAATGCTCTCGTAGCGTTTGATTCTCCACACACATATTGGTTCCCTAAATCCTTGAAGCTACAGCTGAGCCAGCCCGGCGAATCTCGAAATTATTTTATGCTGGGGGCCTAGACATTTGGGGAATTGCTAGGAATAAGCGCACTGATGTTTGTGCCAAAGATTCTGCAAGGACTTGGCTTCCAGGCCAGAGTTTTTCTCTTCCTGAAACTGAATACATAGCAAGAATCAGGAACTCTCTCAAGGCTACCTGGCAAAGAAGATGGGAGACGGGTAAAGAGAACCTTTTTTGAGTAGCCTCTAATAACACCCCGGATTTAGGTCACTGTCTGCCGTCTTAGGACTCACAAGCGGGACGTAGCGCTATTTGATGGGACGCTCTACTGTACTTTACTGAATTACTGCCTTGGGGTCCATATAATTTGCAGCAGATTCTTGTTAAATGTTTTAGTCTGGACGATCTTAAGGCAGTTTACCTATCCCGGTACCGGGAGGCTTGTAGTCCCTACTACTTTTACATCATACTGTTCATGCACTAGTACATGCCACCTAAGTTGTTGACTATCTGAACCTGGAACTCTCCGACTAATTGAACTCTCCTTGGTAATGTTTGCATGATCCTGGGAGAGGAAGAGTTGCCCCCTCCCCCCCGCATGCCGTATCCTGCTTGTTTCTTCTTGCTTTTACTACGCGTTTTGTTTTTGTTTGTGAATTTTTGTGTTTTGGTGTCTTCTGCATTTTTTTAATCTCGCCTATCATTTGGCTGTGTGAAGATTACGGTGACTTATGCCTCTGTAGAGAGTCGCCAGATTATCGCTGAAAACATAACTCCACTAGGGTTCCATAGGATTAAATTCTGGGCCCCGTGGTGGGCAATCCATGAGCGTTATTGCCCTTAATTCATAATAATTCTGTGTGATTAGATGCATGGTATTGGCCATTGCCCTACTGAAATAAAATTTCATTTCTTGATGTTGTGGTTTGCAATATATGGATAAATGGCTTTGGTCTTTGTGCCAACATGGGGCTTTTAGTTGTGGATTTCATTATTTCATGAAATAAAGCATCTCTCCTTGTGCTGTTGTAGCCATGCAAGCCCATACCTCTATAAAACCACCTTCATCCATCACAGTTAACATCACACAACAGGGGAAAATTTATATATATAACGCTTCGTCTCACATATGTATGTATGTAAGTAGCTCAAGAATTGCTAAAATTTGGCAAAAATGTCAGAAAATGTTAAATTTGTAGATGGGATAATTTTTTATTCAAAATGTACTTAAACAAATTACTTAAAATATATAGACAACAATAAAATATTCTTTCTTACATACTTGATAATTTCTTTCATCTGACTATATAAATTTAGACCATTGTTCATCCGTACAAATTTTGTAAGCTCACTGAAGATGTTTTTTTCTTTTCATCTTAGATATCTCTGGCTTCTTACTTACCTCGCCTACTTTTAGCGCTTGGACTTTAAGTCTTATTTAAACTGTTCTAGGTGATTTCTTTTAACTTGAAGCTTCATTAGCCGCCTCAGCACTTCATAATTTGTTTTTTTGAGTCTCTAGCGAAGTCTGAATGATAGATGTCTTCTTCAGCTGTTGAGGGAAATTTGAAATCACTTTTTTTAAATGATACAGAGTTTTGGTCTCCTCATATCGTTACATACGGGTTAAGATTTATGATGACCTTCGTCTATGAAAAGTTTGATTTGTGCTGTCTGTGCTTTTGTGCCTTATTCACTCTCACTCATATTATATATTTAGAAAGATATTGAATACACAATATTAATTAATCTAAACTGATACAAGAAAATATGGTTAAATTTTGATTTTAAAATCATACCATTATATTAATTCTCAATCATTTATTAAAATACTAAATAATTCTAACATATTAATAAAATATTTGAATATTCAAAGTAAATATCATTATCATAGATATTGATAAATTATAAGAAAATTTCTCGAATGTTATATTAAATATGATAAATAAACTAAAATATGTAGTTTTATTAAAGAAATATACATATTTCTTATTTATAATAAGTTTAATAATTTACAAATTCTTTTATTTACACATTGTAGGTCCCAATGGTCGGAAATTATGTTAACCATCATGTGGTGTGAGCCACATGTCGTAACAAGCAGCTAAATATAAGCATAAAGATGCGTGACAAGGACTCATTCCTTATTGAGAACTGCATTTTAATCGACCACCAACGGATGAGTTCAATGCCCTCGGTCCAGGTCGGACACGCGCGAAACCCGCTCAGAATTAAGGAGACTTTTTCAAACAGACTTCCTCTTTGCTTCGTCAAGATTTAAAGCATTCTAAATCTTCCGATTGACGCATGATTATACATAAATTAATGCTAATCCTACTACTACTAGTCTTCGTAGCTTTATTACTACTCAGTTACGGCTTAGTCAAGTTGAACACTAATTAAACGCTGTTCCTCTTTGAATCTTTTGTCATAAACGATTTGATTGGAGTCCTGATTGCGCTCGCAATATGGCGGGTGCATATGTAGCCATCCTTGGTTAAGATTGATAGTAAAACTTTTGCTATTACTATTACTTATTAGCACCAATCATACACATAATGATAATTAAAATAATATTGATTATTTTTCCCAAGCGTTGATACTGATATTTATTTCTGCGTTCGCATTTCTTGTTTTTCTTTTCTTTGAAATTTTGGTTCTTTTATTTATTATATGTATTTTTTATTTAGCCATGTATGATAATTTGCTATGTTGCCTCAACTGATCACAGCTAACGATCATATGTAATGAAAACTTGAATTGAGTAGCCAATAGTTATTTTATTCCTTATATAAAATTTTCAAATTCAAAATTTTCCCTCCATTGAATTATAGATTTTGCTCGTTTGGTATTCTGTTTGCGACGTTAATTTGAAAATTTTTTATAATAAATTCTACTCTGAAATTTTATTTTATTTTCTCCCAAAGTTCCCCGTAAGTGGCGCGGCAATTTTACTTCCTGGCCGCCAAACTGACGGGACACAGAGCCCCCCGACCCCAGCTTAGCCTCTTCTCCTTCTTTCTTACAGGCTGTGTTTTTTCCCCTCTTCCTCACTTTCTCTACAACCTCTCCCACATCTTTCTCTGGTCGGCCTCTAATTTCACATGGTTGACTCCAACCAGGTTCCTTTCACCGTACTATTCCGAATCGGGGCTGACGAGGGTGGGTCCCGTCACCCCTGAACTCAAGTTTAGGGTGGTGGGATTTCAGTCGTGTGCGAGTCTAGTCGCGAGAGATTACATCTCACTATGTCGGTGGGTCCCCGTTTTGCCTTTATTTAATAAGATCATAACTATTCGGCCGATTCTAACGAAGTTGAAAACCTTATGTTGTTTTACATTCTCTTTCGAATATTATGATTGCCAAAGTCTTCCTAAGGTTAGCCCGGGAATTATTTTGTTTTGGCAATAACATCATGACTATTCGGTGGATGCTCTGCTAGACTAGACTAGGCTATAATATGCTATAATCTGCTAAGTATGCCTAGAATAGGCTATAATATGCTAGGCTATACTATGCTAAGCTATGCTAAGATGTAATGTACAAGGGTATGATATAATATGCTAATTTAGGCTATAAAATGCTATGCTAGGAGAGCATATAGTATGTTAGGCTAGAAAATGCTCAGCTATGCATGACTAGGATATAATAGAATAGTATAGGCTGTAGTTGTCTAGGATGGTTAATGCTAGGCTAGGTTATAATATGATAGGCTATGCTAAGCCATGCCAAGCTAAACTAACTAGATAGGTCTGTACTATGCTATGCTAGGATAGGCTAAATTATAATAGGCTAGGGAGGGCTATGCTCTGCTATGCAGGCTATGCTAAGTAATACTGCGTTAGGCTACGATAGGTTAGCTAACTAAGGCTATAATAGGCTAAGCTATGCAAGGTTATTCTAGTCTAGGGTATGGTATACTATAATAGTCTAGGCTATACGAGACTATGCTATAATATGATACGTTTGGCAATATTAAGTCAGGTGTAATCATAAATCAGAATAAGTAAGGACAGGCGAAGTTTTGGTTAGTAGATCTTGTTAAAAACCTGCTTAATCCTCACCCACACCTTCCTCACAGACTTCTTCTCTCTCTTTCAAGATATATCAAGTTTACGTCATGCCTAAGGTAGATCAGCCATGCCGATGAGCTGCCAGGCCACTAGGAGGAGGAGTGGCCTCAAATTGCGGCAGCTTGTTCTTCCGGCCCCTTATCCAGCCCTCGCAGAGTTGGCTAGTGCGTCTCGTAGCACTAATAGGGTCACCATGCTCATGAATGAATTTAATAACGAAAATTATACTTCCCCCTCTATCTTCCCCTCAACCATCAACGGAGCCACCTCCGGGCAACCCCCCCACAAAAAAATGGTGGTTCCCCTAGTGGTTTGGGAGGGCACCCTTCAAAACTCTTTGACCGGGGAGGAGGCTTACTCCTCTCCTAGGCCTACGGGTTGCCCTGGAGTTTTTCTCGGGTGACTCTCTCTTTCCAGTGCCAGTCCCCTCTTTGCTTTCCAATGGGACTGCTCATGAAGCACGCAGGCGGCCCAAAATTGACCAGTCCAACCGGGAGCAGTTTTATAGGGCTAACCACCTTAAGAGGGCAAGGGATGGCGGGACCCGCCGGCTCGTGCACCTTAATGTCCTGCGTGCGTGCGCGAAAAGCTTGCAGGAGGTCAGTATACCTTTCCCCCTCTCTTTCCTGACGGATGCCGGGTTGCCAGCCCATGACAGAATAAAAGGTACATCAAAAGAGACTAGTGATGTCTTAGGAGGGGAATGGCCACATGGAGGTCCCCTGAGATGGACATAGTCTATTAGGTGACCCCACCCCAGACAGTAGGATCTTTCATGGGGTCGAACGCGGGCTCAGTGCCAAGCAGAGAACCCGTGTCCGCCCCTATACAAGCTTCTCTTCGGTCGGAGGAGAAGCAGGATGGAAAGGGAGGGATACAAGGATGGCCTTCCTCGGCTGTTACCCTTGTGACAGCCAAGACCTTCTCCATTTCAAAGAAGAATCTTGCTAAGGCTGGTCTATCCTGCAAGCTGAAGGCAGAAGGGGATTCATTCCCCGCCTTCATCTCCTAAAAGACTCGGGACTCATCTCCATCAGCGGGAGCCAGGGGACGGAGGGAAACGCTGCCATTTCGTTTTACAACTCCGCCAAGATAGGCACGTCCAGCCGCAGTGCTCCACCGGGTGGAGTGTCCTAGACTAAGACCAAAAGTGCGCAGAGCGAATCCTCGATTACGACGGGGCCTCCCATTCAAAGGTTACCTGGTGTTTTCGATCTCGCTGGCATATTGCATAGGGCCACCGTGATCCATCCATCAGAGGAGATCTTTAGCTAGCGTGTTTGGTAGAGATCCGAAGTTGACGCGTTATTTGAACGGTAGCCTTCTGGCGAATGCGTAGAATCCCTCCGAGAAGGCCCGATTAGTGGCCTTCGAACACCGCATGGCACGCCGGTAAGTGTGACGCCGCAATCTACCATGAACTTCGTGAAAGGAGTAGTTTATTGGAGGGAACTGGTAGAGTGCTCCATAGATCAGCGTTTCATAACCTTTTTTGGTCACGGACCCCTTTAAGAATTTAATGAAAGCTACGGACCCCCTCCCCAGAATTATTCACATAAAAGTAATAAAAACAACTTTGCATGCATTGAATATATGTACTTCATAAGGTAATTATGATTGCCTAATGTTGATTGTAGGCCGATATCATACAAAAAGTATTGCTAAACAGCTGCTTAATCTTAACAAATACTCCTTTTCAAGTTAAAAGTAAATTAAAACCACTCAGTACGAAAAAAATAGTAATCTTGTCATTTTAGTCAGCGAGATGGTTGTTCTTGTTTGTCTTGAATCAGAAAATGAAACTGTGTAGTGGTCTTTGATAACGTGACGCGCATGTCATCTCTGACATCCAATCTGTTTCTATTTTTCATTTTGATAGAGACAAGTGCTTTAAAACCCTGATTTTCAAAGATATGTAGTAGCAAAGACAATCAGAGCACTCATAGCTTGTGGTACCAGACGAGGATATGCTTGTGCCAACGCCACCAGAATTCTCTAAAACTCTTCAAGTTGAATTGATTTTGTAATAGTTCCTTTGTCTTCAGGTCAATGAGGTCATCTTTGCCAAGGTCTTCATCGCCGATACAGTCTATGTCTGTTAGTTAAGGATTACTAAACCATGTTTCAACTTTGAGGTCGCCTAAGTCAAAGTAACTTTTGAAAGAGTTTTGCAAAGTATCAAAATGTCTGCCGAATTCGGCCTGCAGTGAAGTTGACAGGGCATTATCGGTCTCACCTCAGTACTGCTGAAGAACTTCCTCTAACATTGGAAAGTTTGCATAGTTGCATGACTCCAACATTCTCTTCCATAGTGACATCTTAGCCAGAAAAGCTTTCATTCTTCCAGCAACATCCCAAATAGTGACATCATGGCCTTGAATTGAAAGATTTATCTCATTCATATTGCCAAAGATACCCGGCATAAGGCTAAGCCAGGAATAAACTCTTTATTGTCAAACTGTTCTAAGAGTAGGTTCTCTTTTTCTCTCCAAAAAGTAAAATTTCTCTTAGCAGTTCAACCAATCGCTTCAAGATTTGTCCTCTGGACAACCAACGAACCTCTAACTGGTAGAGAAAAACTTCCTATTTTGCTCCCATTTCTTCGCAAAATCTTTTGTATATACGATGGTACAGAGCCCTAGACGGATAAAATTGATGACTTTCATACTAGTAGACCATACTTCTTTGAGATCTGTTGGCAGTCTTAGGTGCTAATGCATGTCGATGTAGGAAATAATTGTTAATCATGACCTGAGGACATTCTTTTTTCAGCAAAGCATCAAAACCAGATGTCTTGCCAAGATTTTTCTTCCACTCAAAGAATTGATCTACAATTTCGAAAATGTCAGTGGCCTTTGTAGTTTACAGAAGGGGCTCACAAAATAGAAATTCTTCTTTGATGGCATCAGCATGCACATAAAGTACTAAAACTAACAGCTGGCTCCATTGAAATTATGCAGCTGCCAATTCTTCTATTACTTGTTTCAGAATATTAGAAGACATCTCAGCAATTCAGGAGTGGATCGACATCATTTGACAAAAGCACTGCTTCAATTTTCTTCCTCTGTCCCAAGCCACAAACCAGCTCAACCATTTCCCGGGCACGTGGCTTTACCAAGGTCTCCTTGATCGTATTTGGCTTCTTTTGCTTGAAAACACGATGAGAAACCTTGTTGGATGCTTCAAGGAATGGATTTTTCGTTGAAACAAATCCAAGTTCTATTAAAGTTCCAGCTTTCTAAATTAGAGCCTTCTTCTTACGAAATATATCAATGCTGTCTGAAGCATTTTCAGGAAGAACAGACCTAGTGTTCCTTTAGCTTTGATGATACAAGGTGGAATGGTAAACATGTACCAACAGGGCCAACAGCGAATCAAGGGGTGAGCGTTTTCTTTAATTTCATTTAATGGGAAACTATTTTTTTGAATCTGACCAACAAGGACACATGGAAACCAATCTATTTTCTTTATCTCTATCTTACCCTCACGGACCCCTTAAAACCCATTCATGGACCCCAGATAAATAAGCCTGGTCATAGATGAAGATAGCTTAAAACTGTCGGACCATGGAACGGTCAAGGTCGAACATGTGATAAGAAAACAGCGAGGGGTTTCGAGACCCACCCCTATGCTCTTCGTCACGTTCGACTGTTACAAGCTGCCTAATTCCGTGTATGCCGGTTAGTATCAGTACCACGTGAAGGCATTTATGACAATTTCGTGGAGGTCCTAATTCTGTCCCCTCGGCCATAAGAATCGATCCTGTAGACGAGTAAACTCGGGGTTACCCGAAGTCTGTGTAAACTGCTCCAAGGCCGCACATGATAAGTCCAAATCGTGTGTGGCCAAGGGTGTCAATTGCGGAGAACCGCACCCAGCTTCTTCAAAACAAAGTGGTTCGTATCTCCTTGAGAAGGAAATCCTTGCCATTCAGGCCAAGGATCGAGCTGGTTGCAATACACAACTCGGTAGGGAAGATAATGCGACGGGCCTGGTTCGGAGACCAGATTGTGATTTATAGGCACTCACATAGCGCCCTGAGTTCTCTCGCGGCTTTTGAATCATAGCTTCCCTTTTTTCATGATGTCCGTGAAGCCACGGTTTTAGCGATCCGGGTTTGCTTCGACTGTCGTAGAATTGCTCATAGTCTGGTCCAATAATTATTTTAGTCCTTGATCTGGACACACCACTTTTGTTTAAGTCGATGGTATTGACCCTATGACTCAATCTATGATCATATATATATATATATATATATATATATATATATATATATATATATATATATATATATATTTATATAGGCTTTAATTCCTACTGAACGTGCGAAGGCTGGTTAGAGGCGAGTTGTGCCACAGTCAGGATTCACACTATGAAAGTCCCACTTGTTACTGGGGGGAGGTTTGTGATTGTTAAATTCTAAGTGTGCATAATATAGGTTGAATAAATTAGGTGAAGGGATTCTTAATTAAAGTCTTGCCAAGAGCACGTCAAAAAGCAGGAGCCACAACTAAACACACGTACAAAAATATACTTTACCCTACACAAAAATAATAATTAGAAGCAATAGTTAAACGGGCATTTAGGTAAATAAGGATTAAATATTTAACCGGATTAGTCCGGGTTGACAGCAATTATAATTAACAATATGAGGGAATGACTTACTTGAATCTCTTTAAACAAGGAGGGGAGGATAACACTGACGTTAAGCGTCTAGATTTATAATGACTCAATGGGAGTATCAATTACTGTTAATTAAATAGGTAATTTAAGAATAAGGGAACACTGGGTTTAGAGATTACCATTAATTGTGATGGATTTGAGAGACGACTACTCAGGTCCAGACGGGGTGGTTCAGGTGGCGTTAACACGAGTTCTCGGAGAGAGGGGGGATAAGACGACGGGTTCGGGGCTGCTGGCGACAGTTCCGGTTAGTTCACTCCTAACTGGATGTTACACTAACAAATAGTAACTTCCAGTAACTATTTAGATGTTCCTTTTTCTTTATCAAGTTGCGTTGAGCAACAGAGCGTATTCTTTTAGTCACAGACTATGCAGAGCGGAATTTGCCTCAGGAACACTTTGAGACAGCGACCAAATACACTCAGCGGCCCGTTGGCAGTCGATACGTTACGGTAACGACTCTTGTTCAACGTGAAGGTTACGCGAGTAGGTTTGGGACACTGCTGTAGAGGGATGAAAGGCGTTGTCATTTATACCGCGGACTGTGTGAAATCGAGAGAGAGATTCCATTCACGACAATTCGCTTATCCCAGCGCCTTCTGGACAATCTCCATGGTATCATAAAGAAGGCAAATAGAATTTAGGCTTCTCTGTGAGATAGGCCTTCTTTCGTCAGACCTTCTGTCGCTTGTTGGGGAAGGGTGGGGGGGAGAGAGAGGAGACGAAAGTCAACTCAAACGACAAATTTCTTTCGTTCCTACGATTGTCTGGCGGCATGCGAGTATGTTTGTTTCATGTCCTCAGATCGAGATTATCTTCTGCTGGGTTCCTGGACAAGTAGTAATTGTGGATAATGAGCACGCCGATGAGGGCACCAAAAATTCTGCGAGAACTGGGCGACCAGACCAGCGTTTCACTCATCTTCACACCACTACATGACAGGAATATGAACTGCCCTCCTGCCAGCTTGGAAAAGAAGAAAAGAGACGGTCAAGGTGAACTTAAAGTTACGTGCCATAGCGCTGTAACTGTTCCCATGGACCTACCTCCAATGCCGCCACGGCTACAGTTCGCTTTCTGTCGTCTCCAAAATAGGACACACTCGCGAGACAAACCGCCATTATTGCGATGACTGTGTTGTACCCCAGACTATTCGGCACATTCTTATTGATTGTCCCATTCTTGGTGATCTTCGCGCACGTTACCTCTCACGTTCCCTGATTTTTTTTAGGTCGCATGTTCCTGCACCGGGGGTAGGAGCGCGCTTCCTTTTTGCTTTGTTTTCTTGTTGTTATTATTTTTTTAACCTCTTTCCTCTTTTATCGTTAAAATTTGTTATTTACCTATTTTCTTTTTATTATTTGTTTTTTTTTTAATATAGCCAATTAGTAGGCTGTGCTGTGTGCAGCGATTGCTACTCAAGTAGGCAATCCCCAGATTGGCTCCCAAAAATTAAAAATAATATATTAAAAAAATCCTCCCAAATTTGTTTCATTCATATTTCGAGACTGTAATGAATAAATACCGGTTTATTCCTTATATTTCTGTGTAATTTTTTTATCCCTCGTTTAACCAAAACAAATGTTTGTTAGTTCATTTATCAATGCTAAATGATTTTTTATTCGTCTTTCTTTCCATCTCCTTATTTTGTGTATCTGTTCTTGAGTTGAGGAATATGGATTAAATTCACCTTTTCAATTTAAAATTTTTAAAATTGAACTTTGAAATAAATACATTTAACTTTCCTATTAAAAAAAATTGAACTTCAAATTTAAAAAGTTTACTTTCATATTAAAGATTAACCTTTAAATTTGAAAAGTTGATTTAAATATTTACAAATTTAACTTCAATTTAAACGTTGGCTTTCATATTAAAAAAAATGAACTTAAAATTAAAAAGTTTAGTTTCAAATTAAAATACTTAAATATAAAATTTAAAAGGTTACCCTTCATTTTTAAAAAGCTAGATATAAAAAAAACTTACTTTCGATTTAAAGTGTTTAATTTTAAATTTAAATAAATGAATTGCCCCTGCCTGGGTGGTAACCCTTATTTTTTACTAATTCGCCTGCATTTGGGTGGGTAGTTGAGCCCAGGCTTTTCCGAGCCATTAGTCCATTTCAGGCCCCAATGTTCCCACTTTGGTTGACCATGCCCTGTCAGGTGGTTCCTCGCTTACCTTCCCCAAACATTGCGACCTGGAGATGGTGTTGAGCGCATCTTTTATTTTAGTTCCGTATATCTTTTTGCACGATATTATTTCGGGTTTTGAGATCTATTAATTTTATACACGTCGAAAATACCAGTATTGCAAATTTACATTATAAAATATTTTTCCCAGTGCAGTATTTGAAAATATAGTCAAATGGTTATTGAGAGGGCTGAGTATGGATACCGGTTGCTAGAGGCGCTAAACAGCTGCCGATGAAGATACATATGATGAGTAGAAATCCCCCAGCCTAAGAAATAGGCTCTCTCACATCACGGTAGAGAGTTGGGCGAATTTTGAAAACATTCAGAACATGACAGCTGGAGAAGTTGATTTTTTCTAATTTTAAGCAGTTTATCATTACAAACACATATGGTAAGTATTAATGTAGATATAACAATTATAAATGTTTGTATGTATGAAACATTGCATTTATTGAAGAAATAACTGGATGAGAAGCAAAAAAACTAGGTTATTTTTTAGTTGGTTGTGGTGAAATTGGTGCTGTTGATGCCTCAAACATTAGGATGTATTAATTTTTTTAATTAAATCTTACTAGTTTTAAATTGAAAATCACATTTTTATGTTTAAACCATCTTTATTAAGATGAAGGTCAACATTTTTATTTCGAAATCCAAGTATTTTAATTTTAAAGTCAACTTTTTAAATTTGAATGTTAACTATTTCAATTTTAAATTCCTTTTTATAATAGGAAAGTTAACTTTTTAAAATTGAAATTAGATTTTTTTAATTTGAGGGTAAAATGGTGTGGACTCTTGCACTCAATACTCATACTTGTTAAATATTGTGATTCTAAAGAATAGCTACGTTACACTGGCCTTGTACAAGTTCGAATGATTCTTCAATTACATTTGTTTGCTAGTATTTTAGCATAAATTATACTTTACTGAAAGTAATAAATTACATTTTTTCTGTATTTTTTAAATCAATAATATCGTCTGTTTATATTTTTTGTCAAAAATATTGATTACACACTACTTTGGAAAACCCAAATGTTATAAAAGTTTTAAATAAGGCAAATCTGGTGGTAGTTTTTAATAATTTTTCCTTCTAATTTTTTTCATAGTTATCCTCCTTTTCGGTGTGACCCAAATCTAATTTAGGCATCAAGATCTTAATCATATTTTCACTTTCACATCTGTATACTTATATGTTGCTGTTGTTTTTATTGGTCTTTGTTTCTAAATCTAACTCTCACTTCCTCACAATTTATAGAAAAATTAATAAGGAATAAAATGGCTTAAGCCTATATATAGTGTCTAAATTCAATGAATTTACTTCTACCGAGTGTTAGGAGATGTACCAAAGGATATTCATCTAAGTAACAAATTAACTAAACGATTTTATTAACGAATGCAGACATACTCTAAAAGATATCATACGATAAAAATAAGGAAATATATGCTATGATCCATTTCTAAATATCTCTTTCAAATTTAATAGCGTTTTATTCTTTTAACCAGACCTTATACAAGATATAATGTCGATTTAATGTACAGGGTGTTCGGAAAGTCACTGTGCACTTTTTTAATAATATTTTTTTATATTTCAGATTTCGACCCCAAACCATTTATGTGAATAAATATGTAAGTGCAACTGATAGCGGTGTTTAGAAACAAAATAAGAAGGGTCTAAGCCTGTATTGATGCCAAGGGGGGTCACTTTCAACATAATTTATAATTTTCATTCATATTTACCTCCTGTATTCTATATTGAAACATTTATGTTAATAAATATGTAAGTGCACAGTGACTTTCCGAACACCCTGTATTTATATGAGCGAATCTTCTACTACATGCGATTTGGCCTGATCCTCACTTAAATTACTTTCTTACTACCCTGACCAAGCCATATATTTTATGCAATGTTTATCTTCTTGACTAAAATTATATTCAAAAATCTGTTTTATTCAGTAGGTTGCTCAATATTCCTTCCTAGTAAAGTTGAGTGAGGAATTAATGGATTGATATAAGTAGCTGAGTTTTCCTCCATAACCTTAAAATTACCATCGATTTGTGCTAGAATGCCGTTTAATAGGAATATAAAGTAAGGTTCTTAAACTTTAATGCGAGTAAAACTCGTTTCAAGGATTTTATATTGCTCGTATTTTCAAATTTTGTTTTACAATCAATCAACATTTGAATCATGAGGTAACAAGGGAAAATGTTTACGGCTCTATATAATCATACAAGCCCCCAAGGATAAATATCACAAAATGAATGTGTATACAGGCAAAATTCTTGAAAATAAAAAGGAAATAAAAGCATTTAAAGGTCATAATAAGAGTACAAATAATAATCAAATTCGCAGTATATAAACAATATATCCCTCATAGTTGATGTTTTAAATTGAATGTGCAACAAAATAAAATAAAATTTAGATGGTAAATGATTGGCAATATTTTGACTAGGCAGAAATGTAACTTAGTTGATCAACAAATTTTAAAAATTTGAATCTACAATTCTCTAGAATCTTTGTTGCTCCGTCCTCTCTTAAGAATCTGTACGTTTTTGACCTATCGTGAAGTGTTTTCTTCGCTTTAAAACTTGTATTCTTGTATCTTTTATCCTATTTTAATAAACTTTGAACTAAGTACCATAACACTATTTCTAGGATACTTAAGGCTAATTGTTTCATTCATGCATATATATAAACAAGATTTATACTAGAATTAAGGTGGATATATATATAATATTCGGATTTATAAATCAGGAAAGGAAGAAAATCAAGTGTTAATCTTCCCTAGAATTTCTGCCATTCACAGCTTAACTTCAGAGTTTTAAAACTCTTTGTTACATGGGTATTTATATATGATGGTCATTAATTTTTGCACTTTCTGACTATTTTGAAGAGAAAAATACAGGATTCATGTCGTTTTGACTTTACAACCATTATGCAAGTTCGAGTGAGAACTTTTATAATCATATATGAAATTGATCAATATTTTGGCAGGGATCATTAAAATTGCACAACGAAATTAAATTAAATGTGTCTAAGGTTACTTTCACAAATTTAAGAACTGAAATCCTTTGCCCTCATGAGCTGCACGGTGAATTTCTTTTTTGGCCGCCGTGCTGACGCGACTCAGCGCCCCGTCCGACCTCAGTTTATCCTCTCCTTATAACCTCCCTCACAACTTTCTCTGGTCTACATCTAATTTTACAGTAGAGCCAACGACCAGCTTCTTCTGACACAACCATCCCTAGATTGGGGCTGAGGGGGATGGAACAGTGCCTCATCACCACGTTGATCCATTTTTGGGTGGTGTATTTTTATCAACCTGCTTCACCCCGCCCCTGACCTTGCTCACATACTCCCTCTCTCTCTACTTTCATTGTCTATCATATGTACGCACAACCTAAGGTAGAGCCTCCATGACGAAGGACTGCCTGGCAACTGGGTGGAAAGGCGTGGTCCTAAATCGTGGCAAATGTCTTTGCCAGCACTGTGTTCACCCCTGGCAGAGCGGGATACTGCTAGGGGTGATTAGCGTTTACGTCCCGTGTCACTACTAGGATCACCAGGCCCAATGATGAAAATACAAAATATTGCTTCTACTTTCCCTTCACCACCGTTGGAGCCGCTCTTGGCTATCTACACACTAGAAAATAAGGTCATATCCGATGTACTTACTCAACAACCCGTCCTAACTTCTTTTACTGGAGAAGAAGCTTACTCTTCTCTTTTATATACGGATGAAGGGGACTTCCCCTCAACCCCTTCTTTGTAGTTGCCCTTGGGCGACTAAATTATACCAGCGGAGCTCCTCCGTTTACTTTCCTAGTTGACTACCAAGAAAGCACCTCAACGGCCCATTATTGGCCGATCCTGGTGAGAGCGGCTCGATAGGGCCAACCACTTTGAGGAGTGGCAAGGGATGATTGTGCCCTTTGGCCAGTGCCCTCTAAAGTCGGACCCAGGCTCGGTGCTAAGCAGAGTTCCCGAGTCCACCCCTGGCAAGCTTCTTCTCAGACGGCTCGGGCCTCCAGCGATCGACAAGGAGAGAAGGGACCTCCTCCTCCAACTGGTGCCCCTTTAACAGCAAAGATCTTCTCCATCTCGGAGAAGGATCTTGCTCAGGACTGTCCATCTGGCCTAAGGACTCCTTTAGGCAGAGGAGAGAAGCGGATTCATTCGCAGAGAAAGAAAAATAAAAGGCTATGAGCTCCTCTCCCTCAGCAGGAGCGAGGGGAAAGGACGAAGCTGCTGCCTTCTTGGTATGCAACTTAACTAAGATTGGCACGACATCACCCGGTGCTTCCCCGGGTAGGGAGTCCCAGACAACGACATAAGTGCGCAGGAGTCGGGACCCCTCATTAAGAGGTGAAATAGAATTTTTAAGCTCGCTGGCTTTAAACTCTTTCTTGTAATTCGCTCCACTGATGCTAGCATGTTGGTTGAACAAGGGCAACATGATCCATCAAAGGAGAGCACAAGCTAGCCTTATTGATAAAGAGCCGAAGGTGACTCGTTTTTTCACGGGAGCCCTCTGACGATTGCGTTGTATCCTCTGAGGTGGCCATGATTACTCCACTTGGAAACTTGATAGCACACCGGTGATGTGACGCCGCACTCTACTTTAACCCTGGTGAAAGGAGTGGTTTATACGAGGAAACTTTTAAAATACTACTCTATAAATGATATCACCTTAGAGCTACCGACCATGGAGCAGTCACGGTTGAAAGTCTCATGATAAAACAAGGAGGGGCCATGAGACCCACCCCTACACACTTCGTCCCATGTGATAGTGATAAGCTTCCTGAGTCAGTGCGTGCGGTTGGTATCGTTACCACGTAAAAGCATTGGTGCCACTGCCGCTGAAGTGCTACTACTGTCACTGCTTTGGCCATAGGAATCGCTCCTGTAGACGCGTAAATGTGGTTTCTATCTCCTTGAAAAGGAAATCCTGCCCGTTCAGGGTCAGGATCGTCTCTCGTTTCTGCGAGTCCAAGGACTTGGTCCTCGCACGCCCGCTGCTGCCTGGGAAGACGTATGCCTCAATGTTAAGAATGACACTCTCTGCTCCTGGCCCCTCTAGGCTTACAAGCACAGTAGTTTCAGCATCCAATCGTAACGCTTCTGCGGGTTATACCCATTTCGAGTGTTCCCTGGTGGTACAAAGAGTTCACACCCAGGCCCGGATAAAACCAGGGCTCCCCCTCCTTCCTCCAGCGTGACCGTTTCCAGTAAGGTGAATCGGCCGCGCGCTTTCACCGAGTCGTTTGACTCACAAGAGGCAACACCCCTTAAAAGGAAGAGAGTATTAAATTACTAGGCCTGATTTCGCCTAACTTTGCTGTAATTGGAAGGGATGTATCCACTCAGCCAATTGTAAACGTAACAAGTTAATATAAAAATGAAAATTGAATTGCAGAGAGAGAAAAATATTTGTTTATTTTATAGTTTTCCTACATTTTATTAAAAATATTTTCCTTTACAATGTGTAAATTGATTTGGGAAAAATGGCAAAAATATATTTGTGTCCGTAGAGCCTTTGAATCTATTCACTCCGCTGCTTCCTTGAGTGGAGTTCTTTGAGCCGAATGGCTAGTTCTGTTAATTGCGCTATTACTCACTTTCCAATCGCTGACGAATTCGTCCAATCAGATGAAAATAAATTTGACATAATGATTAAAATAATAAGCATAGCATGGCTGGCTATGGTATTGCTAATGTCTCTAAGATTGCTTAGGATACCAGTCGTAAATCCCGCAGGAGGATGTGCGACTATATTTTCGAAGCATTTTAATTTCCCCCTGGCTTGATTTCTTTTTTTTATGTAGATCTCTCGTTGGTTATGAATTATTTGTTTAATTAATAATATAATAATAATTTAATTAAATAATAAACAATAGTGGTAGTGAAACGAGATGCGTTGTTTGGGTGATGAGAGTCTTACGGATGCAACCCTCTTGATGTACTAAATTTTCTACAGTGAAGATTAGGACATTTAAGTTGCCTGTAATCGAAAGGGAGCGAAAAAGTAAAGTGAATTTAAACACAATCACAATAATGTTGTATTTTAATTAGTGGTATTTACTTTACCACTCTTGTATTAACATGACTTATAAGCAAGTTATCAAGGCATAGGACAATGTTTTTTTATAGAATAAGGAAAAATGTAGGTTAATAACAATTATTCGTTAAGCGATTTATCCACGATGAAATCGCACGAAAGAAAAATGTCATCACTGACCTAAATGACCTTATTTATCATTAGGTTACAACTTCAATGTTAATGTCTTAGACTGGCAGCGTCCTGGTCGTAAATCACCTCTGAGAAGCTAGCAACCATAATGTGGAACCCATGGGGGCCAATACAAGCAATCCCCTAAATTGTAAACTACAGCTACACTTATAACACAATATCAAATATCAGGAAAGTCAGTAAAATCATCACAATCCCTAAAACTAAAAGGCACTCTACACTACCATCTTTTACCGTCCCATCGCTTTCCCCTTCACTACATTCAATATCATATAACATCTCATCCAAAACCAAATTACTATACACATTTCATTATCACTTACACAAAATCTTTCAGAGAACAACACTCAACAACAACTCTACTTATCGATCTCCTACAAAGAATATTGCACGGTATCCACCAAAAAAAACAAATAGAACTCTTCTTATTAGACAAGGCAACAGTCAAGCTTGAAGTTCCAACATCCGCCAAATCCAAACTAAAGAAATAAAAAACTTGAACATAAACAATAGCAAACAAAGTGACTGGACAAGTAATGGCGGACAGACACACCAATGGGGCATTTTCTGGTCAAATATCAGAAACCAAAATCCTAAGAAACGTTGTCCCTTAAGCGTATGTACTCTCTCTTACCATGTTTAATATATGCATGCATGGTAAAAAAACACACAGCTCTCGTACTTATACAAAGTTTCATACGAAGAGGAAATAACTCTTACATATTTGCAGCGATGTAAAATCCCTGCTAGTCAGATTCACCGCCAATAGCTTAGTACAGTTCACACCTGGTCAAACTGAAGCTGACTCAAAATATTAAAAAAATATTCACAGCTACTCTCCTTATTAGAGATATCAGAAAACACGAATACAGACTTAACCTCACCATATACAACAAGAAAACACTCATCCAGGCCAAATTCCTGGCGTAACATAAGATACATCAGTTTCATTAAAAAAATGTGTTAAACATCAAAAACAAATGTTCAACAAGAATTAATACACCAAAATACATAGACAAACAACATTAAAAAATAAATAAAACCGAATTAGTATATATATATATACATAAATTATCCCTTCGTGAATGGAGTACACGAGCTCTGCTGTAGAACCGACTCGTAACCTCTCTTTATGGTTCATCAACACACTTAATGATATTGGAAACAAAACCCTATAGAAAACCTCAAGCTAAGTTGCAAATTAAAGGCATTCAAACATTTCCTACAAACTCCAGAAAACCACAGCACCCAGTATCCTACTTGGTAAAACCACCCTATTACAGATAAAATCAAAATAAATTCTAGCCATACCTGCCTTTTACGAAGTCAGCTGAAACAATATACAGCAAGATCATTGCAGCATTTCAACAGCTGTACTAGGAAGTAGAGGAGGTAGATGTGGCCACTTTGATGCAAGTTCAGAACCAGCCTTTAAATTTGTGTCCCCAAAAAGGTTCCAGAATTCAAAGTGTTATGAGGACTTCTGTGATGCTATACTCAATGTAGCAGCCTCATTCCAACCACAGGTAATTAAGCCTCTGAGGCTGGTTCTTCCCAAGTTGGCAACGTGCCTTCAGAGGCAGGAGGGCGATATCTTTGCCTTTAGAGACTATGATGAGTATGCAGATTATACTGTCACTCAGATGGACCCAGAGAAATTGTAGAAGGCACCAATTCACAGCCTGAATGCGGAGCAGCAGTCTTGGATTTGTTAACTTCGAGCTGTTTAGAAGAGATGCCAAGAAACTTCGCAATCCATCAGTAGCACAAGTCAAATCCAAGTCGACGGATCTTATCGACAGAAGGCAATCAGGGTCATTCAGGCCCTATGGCAGTGTGGACCGGAAAGGAAATGATGCTGACATGGAACACGAGGCAATATGAACTGAAGAAACAGGGCCTACATGACAAAGAGATTGCCAATGTGGCAGTAGATCGGCGAAAATCAAGGACCTGGACAAGCCAAACAGAATGGGGGACCATTCACCGCAGATGCTGCAGTAGATGAGTATGTGGCAGACACTGACAACAATCAGTACGCCAAGGTAAAACGCCTGTACCTGGAAGTTCGCTATGCTCGAGATATATCACTTTACTTACCGAAATCAAGCGACCTATTTCGCCTCATGAAAGAGTACAAGAAGCTTTCAATCAAAACCTATGCAGTGAACCTGAAACTGTACCTAAAGAACATTACCTCCAACGCAGAGGTGACACTGGAATACTTCAATAAGACCATGGACACAATTCTACGTCAATGGCTATCTGTTGACAGTATTGCTGAACATTAACACATTCTAAACACTCAAATTGAAAACCTGTATCACCACACATTCTGGTCTTGATGTGCATTATTATTTGTCTCCAGGTAATTTAATGCGAAAATATTGTGTTTCCTTAGGATATTTCACGTCTTTACCAATATAGGGAGGCAATTTTGAGTTAAAATCGCTCCTTTTGTAAGTGCAAACTTTAAGGCATAAGTACACATAGGGGAATTAGGTTTGATAAAACGGCTTATGATTGGTATTTTCTCGTTCATACTGATCATCTCCATATTCTAAGGGGGGTATATCAAAAGGTTGGTGATAACCCCACCCACCTTTTATGAGTGAGTTAGGAATGGTGGCTCAGTCGATGAGCGTCCTGTTTCTTAACGCGATGAGCGCTTGATGATATAGGTTCGAATCCACTCCTTTATTTCACACTCATATAGTGGTTAAAATAGTCTTCCATCTTTTCCTCAGCGTTTATTCGGGTTGTAACACCAGTTTTCCTTTCTTGGGCTATTAACAACATATATATATATATATATATATATATATATATATATATATATATATATATAGAGAGAGAGAGAGAGAGAGAGAGAGAGATATGAGAAAGGTGTATGAAGAAAAGTCCATTGGAAAATAAATGGGTGGAATGATGCGAACCACTACAACTGACTTGGCGTTGCTGAGCCCAATGGACGGAGGCTTATTCCACTCGGCTCTAACTAAGCGTTTAAAGGTTCATTCCACGCATAAATTATAAGAAGCCCAATTCGGTCTCCTCAGGCTACATATCCTCTCGTTGAATTCCAATTTTTTCTATTTATATTAGGCATAAATACTCTTGACAAAATTTAAATTTATAGACATCAGTGAGTACATTAAGGCATAAATTTATATGAGGGTGTGGAGGTGTTTAATTATTGATAATGCGTATTTTGACAAATCACGCCAAACTTCGGCCGCATAAGGCATAAATATGTGCCAAAATTCTTCGAACTCCTTAACGTCTCATTTCCTCCTCAGTCGGAAATACACACCAATTCACTTTTATATACACGTACGTTCGAATTCTCAGGTTTCAAATTATTTTATTGTTTAGGTAGAAAATCAAATAAATCCTACTTCCCAAATTATAAAAATCATTGACAACATTGAGAGGGAGGAATTTTTTGGTTCCATCAGACATTAAATTGTGCGTTCTACGGACGTAAGTCGTATTGTTATATCTGAACCCAATCAAAACTGACTCGCAGGCAAAATGCTCTCTTCTACTTTGGAGTAGAAAACAATAGTTCGAATAAATGCGTTAAATGAAATTAATAAAAATTAGTATACACAATTTAAAGTACAGTATTCTAAAGGAAACATACAAAACAACAGAGGAAGCCATGTTTATTTCATAAGGAAGCGAATTTTACCATTACTTGGGTTGTACCTAGATCTAGTTTGAGAATCTCTTGAAGATTTTGACGGAATAATTGTTTAGGTAGAAAATTTGGGCAAAGAATGTATGTCATTTTATATCTTTAGTAAGTTTTTAAAGTCAAACTAATTATTTAGGAATATGAAATAATTCATTCAATAACTATGCTAAATAGGAGAAAATATAATAGGTTGAAAAAGATAAGAGAGCGTTTTTGGAACCATTGTCAATGGTACAAAATAGGGGGCAGTAGGTAATCCATATGTATACTATTAAAACCATCTATTAATCCAGCTTTAGAGGCAAATTACTTTATCTCTCAAATGATGAGGTCGAAAGGAAAGTGACAGAGACTCTCGTGTAGGAAAAATCACATAGGCCTCAACGAAGTTAAAGAATGATATAAATCTTTACAGTAAATGACATTTCTAGAAATGCTAGCAAACATTGTCTCAATTAAAAGTCATTTTTTGTTTAGCTATGTTCGTTTGAAACCCGCGTCCTTTCAGTTTAAAACCGTTGTTAGGTGTGATACCATGTTCGTACTTAAAAGATTTTCATAATATACTTTTTCCAATTTATATGCGATTGTAAATACTTCTATAAGCTCACATCTCAGTTTCCTATTTAATCTTTCAATATACGACGTCTTTCTAATCGAGGGAATTAGTTTAGTTGCCCGTCGTTGACTTTTTTCCATTTTATTTAATCATGCTGTTATAAAATTCTAAAAGATTAGTTAAACAAGAGCGCTTCTGTCTAAAGCCGTGTTTACTATCATTTATGCTATTATGAGCTCCCAAAAGATCGATCACCCTATTGCGAATGACAGATTACATTAATTTACATAAGATGGATGTTAAACTTATGGGTTGATAACACTGGTCTGCGTCCAAAATATACCTTAGGTTTTCTATAGTGTTTCTTAATAAAATTAACCTCCTAAATCCGAATCTGTCATCCGTTTTTCTCTATCACCTCCAGTTTTTGCGATACAGGGGGTGATAATAATTTTATAGTTTATACATCTCCTATATTACATCAAATTTCAATAGTTTTTGCACTGCTCTATTCGCAGTAAATTTTGTGTACATTTTAAGTAATTATGCAAATAGGTTTATATTTTGCAGGTTAAAAATTGCTTAGCATTATAATAATAAGAATAATAATAATAGTGGTTGAGTTAAAAATGAACAGCAAATGTAAGAATAGCTCCGACAGATTTTGCTATGTTTGCGGCCAAGTGACTTTTCCCGAGCAGCAAAGTACAATCCCTGCTGTAATTAAATCTTTTTATCATGCATATTTTGCAGTAAGGCTAAGAGATCAAGATAAAAGTTTTGCACCACATATCTGCTGCAAAGGATGCTACATAAGTTTGAGACGCTAGAGTCAGAATTCCCTCTCTTTTGGTGTTCCCATGGTGTGGAGAGATGGCAAGGACCACACTACGGACTGCTATTTTTGCATGAAAAATCTTAAAGGTGAGCATTGTATCAAGTATTTAAGCTTTCTGTATTATACTGGCTCCTAAAAATGTCATTATTATGCAAAGACTTAGCATAAAATTTAAAACTAACATAGTTCACTTCAGCATGAACATATCCTTTACTAAACATTTATGTACTATCTGCAACTCCAAATCAATTCCTTTATGTAATATGCAATTATATTTTCCACAGGTATAAATAAGAAGAATAAGCATAGTGTGGCATATCCGGATGTTCCTTCTGCAATCAAACCCCTGCCCCATGGCCCCAGAATTTCTATAACTTCTCCCCCTGAACATATAGAGGTACATGAAGAGATTAATATGGAAGTTGACCAAGATTATGACACATCTGAGTCTTATCAGGTTTCCACACATGATATGGTCGCAAGACCATTCACTCAAGTTCAGTTAAATGACCTGACCAGGGATCTGGGGATTTCAAAGGCGAATACACAACTTCTTGGCTCTCGACTTCGTGAAAGTAATCTTCTCGCTTAAGAAACAACATTTAGGGGGGTACAGAAATAGAGAACAAGAGTTTCGAAGCTATTTTTTACAGCATTCTTCCAGCTCTTTAGTATACTGCGCCAATATTAAAGGACTTGTTAAGGCCCTTGGAATTCCCTACAACCCATTAGAATGGAGACTGTTCATAGATTCCTTCAGTAAAAGTTTAAAAGCTGTGTTACTGAATATTGGTAACAAGATAGCTTCCGTTCCTATAGACCATTCAATCCAACTTACTGAAAGTAATGAAAATATGAAAAAATTGCTGGATGCAATAAATTACTCTAGCTATAAGTGGAGGATATGTGGTGACTTGAAGGTAAGATCATTTTACACTTGGCATTTCTAAGCTTTTTGATATTGACATTTTCATTTTTAACTGTTAATACTTGTATACACCTTTTGGTCAACTTACATTTTACAAGAATGCAAATCTGGAAATCATGAGTCATTTTTGAGTTATATTTTTTGTTGAAGTGTGTCCCTATAGGTTAATGCATTCTATTGGGTTGATGGCAACCTTATCCTAATTGAGAAGGTATAAAACACACCTCAATAAACTCAAAATAAGATGTACATATATCCAATTAGTTCCAATACGATGATTTAATGCATCGGCATACAGGATTTTTCAGTACATATTCATATTCTTATTGTTTTGAGAAATATTACTTTGAATTTGTTTTTAGAAATATTACACTGAATTCACATACCGTGCTAAATTTTTTTCAGGTAGTGTCTCTTAAGCTTGGGACGCAAACAGGCTACACGAAGCATCCCTGTTTCCTATGTTTATGGGACAGTCGTGTAGATAGTATGCACTATGAGAAGAAGGTTTGGTCTCCACGAGAAGCATTTAGAATTAGATCAAACAATGTGATAGCTGAACCTTTAGTACCTCCTCAAAAAATACTCCTCCCTCCACTGCATATAAAGCTTGGCATAATGAAAAATTTTGTCAAAACCCTTAATAAAGTAAGCCCAGCTTTTAAATTTCTTCTTCCAAAATTTCCACAAATCAGTGACGCTAAGCTCCAGGGGGGAATTTTTGATGGACTTAAAATCAGGAACTTGATCAGCAATTTGATGCATCAATGAAGGACATAGAAAAAGATGCCTGGAAAGCTTTTAAAGCTCTAGTTAACAATTTTCTAGGCAATAAAAGAAGCCTGGAAGAATATGTTGCCCTGGTCCATCAGCTCTTAACAAGTCTCAAACATTTGGGAGCTCGAATGTCTATAAAGATACACTTTTTACAGTCCCATCTGGATTATTTTCGCGACAACTGCGGGGATGTAAAGAACAGGGGCAAAGATTCCACCAGGACATAAAAACAATGGAATCCAGGTACCAGTGTAAATGGAACGGAAACATGCTTGCTGACTACTGTTGGTGTTTGAAGCGTGATGCACCAGATGACAGGCACAAACAAAAATCGTCAAGGGCGTCTGTTCTTTGAAATTATAATTATTTTCTTTATTATGTTGCATTCTTTTATTTTTTGTTTATTAAAAGAAATATAGTTTACATACGTGTATTCCTGTTTATATGATATAACAGTAATAATGCATTATTAGATAGAGAAAGTTTTTTCTTTTTAAAATTCAGAAAAAATGAGGTAATCTCAATGAAAAGGGTGTATGCTGTACTGAGAAAATCTGATCTGATTGAACAAATATAGATTAACTTTTGAGCTCAGGAGGTTGGATTCATTGAGAAACCACAAAGAAATCCTAGACACATAAAAAATATTTTCAAACTCAGGCCTGTGTAATTGGTTGGAAGTTTTCTTTTTCCTTTCTTAAAATAGGAGTTATATTCGCTAACTTTAAATCTAATGGCATGACACCTTCTTCTAAACATTTGTTAGACATTTAGAATTTATTTTAAATGCGCCGAAAAGATTAAATCAGAACCTGGAGATTTAATCAATTTTAACTAACGGATATAAAAATCTATTTCGACTTCGAAGAATTTAATATCTCTTTAAAGGTTATGCTCGTTTAAGTATATCACGTCATTCCTTCGTGGTATATTATGTTCATATTCGTTTATTTATACCGATACAAAAAAATTAATTAATATATTCGCCGCTTTTTCTTTATCCGAAACTAATTCGTTATTGTCATTTTTGATAGTCCCTATTTTTCCCCATTTATTTCAGATATTAGTCACAGTATTAAGGATTAGGTGGTATTGGTACAAAGTAAACATTTGTCCTTAACTTGTGAATAAAAATAGAGGACATGCTGATGAAGTGGATAGGAATTTTGAAAGGTCTCACTCAATAAAATAATTGTCGTGGTACAACCACTCTATACCATACACTACTCCTATATTATTTGGGGGGTGAGTTAATCACCTACCCCAATGCCAACCGTTGAAGGACTGTTCGCAGAGATTAATGACCGACTAGGAGGTCACACTTGATGTGTTGGGTTTCAAATCCTTAATAATCAAACAGAGTACAAAATGGTTGGCGAGATTTATTTGAATAGGCCGAGAGTATCGTTCAAGGTTAGTTAAAGATGAAACAACAAAAATATAATTTTATTTACAAAGATCAAAATAAGAATAATAATTGGCAAAGGGGAATTAATTAAATTGAAAGAATCTCTTGATAATTATTATGAGAAGATATTCTCAAATGGAATTAATTGATTAGCGTTACTAGGCTAAAAAAAAGAGGGAACTTAACAATACTAATAATGGAGGGAAATTTCATTCTTACGGGTCGATGACTTCAAGGAAGGACCTTCTTGCGATGAAGCGAGTGAAAAACGTTCTGATGAGCCAAGTGGGGCACGGTCTGAATGAGGCAGGAGAGGCACGATCCAAACCAACCTTCTGTTGAAGATAGCCAAACTTCATATGACGTTCGACGGGAAATATTGTGAATTCTCGTAATTCCACTGGATGTGGAATCTTCTTTTCCTAAAAGGTAATCACTGGAGATTTTCTTCGGTTCAATTAAACGAAAGGAGACTGTTGCGCAAATTCTAGGGCTTGCCATTCAAAGTTACTACCAATTTACTAAGGTAGAATCACGGATGATAAAGTCTGCTGGCGGATGAATGCTCACGAGACGAGATGATAAGGACGGCCTTGAGGTGCAGACTGGACTCCTTGAACTACAGAATAACCCAAGTATTTGTATGCCCGATTCTGGAGGGGAAGAGAAAATTTGGAGAAAGGAGACACAAGCTCCAGACATCGTAATCCGAAGGCGAAGTCGATTTATCATTTACCAGCAATGGACGAGACATTGCAGCTCTTTCTCGCCTCATCCCTGGGGGTGGGGAGAGGTGGAGAAGCTTGGGGCCAGTTTGCAGGAAGGAACCAAATATTTTCCCAATTCGCTCAGGAGTCGAAAATTCGTGAATATTCGAACAGGAAATGACGTGGTCAACGACGGGATACAATAGCACGTGTTCTCTACTAAATTGGAGGCGGGGAGTGAGAAGTTGTTCTTTTACAATAATCTTGAATGCAATCAAGAGTCGTCTCTCACCAGGAGACATACCCTTTAAGTGAGATCTTCGTGCTAAATGACGTGCAAACAGAGGGCAGTATCTGAAAAGTGAATATATATTAGGAGCCTTTTCAGAAGAATGGAGTAATAGATCTTATTACTATAGAGCAAATGCTCTAACACAACTGAATTTGATACGAGTTGATCTTACTCTCCCCGATGATGAAAGTAACTAATGAAATGGTCTTGATTCAGAAATGCAATCGGTTTTCTGACGAGATAAATATAGTTTAACCAAGATTTAAGAAACAAGGTAATTTTAGGTGAAGAAAATTCAAAGGCAATAGAATTACTAATAAAAAAACGATAGTTTGAGGCTTAGCAGGGTTTCAGATTTTTTTTTGGGGGGATGCCGTTTTAATGCTACATATTTAACTTTTGCAAAAACATAGCCTTTTAACGGGAGTAATTATTCGGTTATTTACAGGGGTGACATTGGATTTTTGAGTGGAATAGCAAGTGCCTGAGAATAACAGATTTTCACTATCTATAATAACAAATAAAGGATTGTCAATGATATTTGATCGCAGTATGCATAAAAGGTTAAGATGGTTACAAGAGCCGATATGTTTGTTCTTCGTAATTTGATTGAATATAAAATACCAATTATACTATTTATTACATCCATAAAAAATTGATTCATTCATTGGGCGGGGTAGAAAGAGCAGGGTGGAGTTCTTGAATGGAAGCAACTACAGAAAATGTTAAATGTAAACTCAGTCCATATTTATGCTTTGCAATTAAGGTACTCAAATGTTGCCTGCAAGAATACATTAGTATCTCATTTGCTGACCTTTTAACTCTCACAATCAACGAAGAAATGAAGTGAAAATGTGGGGCAGATTACCTGAGCGTATTAAACACTAACAGGGTTAAGAAATCGACCAAATCTCACCTCTCGATCTTACATGCGATGAAATTGTAGTGACACATTTCTGCTTCTGGTCTCGTAATACATAGTTGCCTTTAAATCTCAATAGAGAACGGCATATTTTGGCTGGTGTTAAAACTAACATAATTATTTACGTACTTACATAAAAATATAACGCACGAACAAAATATTCTTGATTTAATTATAATAAATTAAAAATGTTTGTCTAAACTGTCTCAGTCAGCGAACATTTAGCGCGCTTGGTCAAATAAAATCGTGTAGAAGCACTACTTATAATTTTCAAAATACTTTTTATACCTTTACTAATAAAATGAAGAAACTAATCAAAGAAATTCTTTAAAATGAATAGATCATCAAGTTCAAATAGCTAAACAAGCAAATAGAACATTCGTTTTATTGCAAGAAATATTAAATAGAAAAGTAGAGAAATTTTGGTCTCATACTTAAAAGCAGGATAACGTCCTAGTTGGAATATATATCCTTGTTCTGGTCTTCTTATCTTCAAAACGATACTACTACATTAAAAAGAGTGAAACCAAAGAATAATGCTTATTCCAGAGCTGAGAAGCAAATTATATAAAGACAAAGTTAAATAATTGAAAATATCCTTGCTTGAATATAGAAACTTTCGCAGTTAATTGATTGAATAAAGTATAACAGCACGCAAACGGTGTATCCCAAAATTGATATTGAATCATTGTTAGATGTCTATCCTGGTGAACATTTTAACGTGTGAAATTGTTTCAAAATGAAACACTTTTTCAGCTTATGTAGACCAACGTACGTCAGACACTATGTTTAAAAATAAATCAGACATGAACCGATTTAAATATTAAACATCCATATTAAATCATATTCAATAGTGACAATGTATTTACGGGCTAATTACTTTCTACTTTAAACGTGCTCTAAATACGACCTTTCATTCTCTTCCTCACTTTTCTTTCTACTAACAATTTTAAATGATGAAGGGAATTACTCTATAAGATTTAGCTTATGAAAACATTGGCACCTAAACGTCCTTTTTTATCTTAAGCCCCACAAAAATTGGTAGTCAGAGAGTAAGTCCATCTAGAATTTTTTATAGCACAATCTTGCAAGGCACTTTGCTTCTTACATGCAGAAAAATCATTTACAATTAGCCTATATTTTTGATTAGCCAATTGAGTCAATATGTTTTGAATATTTTGTATCTTTTAATATTAATTGATAAAAACAATTCTTAGGTCTTTATTCATATGCCTACGGGGACACTGATTTTCACCTGTTGCAAGCAATTAAGTAACATATTTGTCTCATTTCGTAACTCATTAGGTTCTGCCAATCAGCCCATGTTTTACATTAAACAGAGGCTTTGGGCATAATTTGCATTATACGAACGAATGATTTCGTGCGAACTTCATTGATTTAAAATGACGCTGTGAAGTAATTTTATTCCTTTTATTTGTAAATTACATAGAAAAGCCTTAAACTAAGGCTTACCACTTCATAAACTCAAACGTGGAAAACTTTAGATTTAGTTTACTTGCAGCAATCATTCAGGCAAATCATACTCTTAATTCAACTAACTATAAATATGCTGAAGTTGCAGTGTAATTCCTTTTGACAACTTCGAAAACAATACTTTTATGATATATTATTGTCTAAATTGCAAGAATAAAAAATATTACAAAGCATTTCTATTTACTCTGAGAATTTTCGTAAAGCCGTATCCTTAAAACTAAAGTAGCGCGTCGAAACTTTAGACTGCTTAACGGGTTAAAGTTTTGGGGATCTTCAGAACTCAAATAATCTTTAAAGAAATGCTAGTCTATGTAGCAGCTAACATCCTTGCTAGCTCCTACAAAAGTATAATTCCCCGTCTGAGAGATTACTTATCTCGTTTCCTTAATTCACATTCATGTACGACATTCCAACATTGCTTACCATGTACGACAATTCCAATCATATAGAACTCGTACGATTTCCAATAAAATTTCCCTACGTATCGTCCGATAATAAATATCCTATACGTTGTACGATATATATTTCAACCAATCCAAATCCTTGTTTGACATATTTTAAACCGACCAATCTGCATCAACCTACCTCGCCCCAATGTTCGTTGACAAATATAGTCTACTCGTGATCTCCCTATCGTCAGACAAAGGTCAGTAAATTAACGTTGCCATTATTCAACTCAATCGAATATCTTACCTATTTAAAAAGTAATTCTCTCTTTTTCCAGTCCCCTTGAGATTATAATTCGAGCAATTATCTCTGTCTAAAATTATTCCCAACTCCATCTATCTGTACACTAAATATATCCTATCCTGTAAATTATATCAACCAAATTTTATATTAAAGATATCTAATATATTATTCCATAATTTCTAACTCAAATTTATATAAATATTTATCCGAATATATAATTACTCTAAGCCTACATTTATATTCGATCAAATTCATTATTTTGATTCTGTGTATTTCCCATTTTCTCCTTGCTCTTTGTTTGACTTCTATATCTTTCTCGTTAATTTAAAAATAGATATAAAAATATACCATCCTTAGTTTCCCCTGAAATTGCCGGTTGCCTATTCTCATTTTTACTCTATTAGAATATAATACGTGACTGCTCTATTCTCATTCCTCATTCTTATAAAGCATTGGTTGGTGAAGATCTAGGCTTAACATTCCCATCAACTGGAGTATATATATATTTATCAACACATATCTCTACAAATATATATATATATATATATATATATATATATATATATATTTATTACCTTTTTTCGAAAAAATCCGTGCAGGGAAGCGATTCGAACCAGGCACACTGAGGTAGCGAGCACCGCTTTGATCACAGTTAAAAGTATGCTCGCTGCCTCAGTGTGCCTTGTTCGAATCGCTTCCCTGCACGGATTTTTTCGAAAAAAGTAATAAAATATTACTGCAAGAAAAAATTATTCCGTTTTCTCTTTCAATGTGGTTTAATGGATTCCTTTTCATAATTCTCTTGTGCTACTTTGAGATATATATATATATATATATATATATATATATATATATATGTATGTACATTGTATACCCATTTTAGTGGTGCCTTCAGATCCGTTTCAAGATATATTTTGCCCTCCAGTTACGTGAAATATATTCTTTCCATGTGTTGAATACCCTCCCAATATTGAACTGAACCGGCCCCGCTCCCCATTTCAGTTGCCTCGAGGAATGTTCGAGTTTTCCCTTCTGATTTCACTCAAACCTTGAATTAACAATTCTTTTCATTCTCCTTAGTACTCCATATCTTAACAAATCTCCATAAAATTTATTTCACAACCGGAATAATGACAGACCACACACCTCTATATAAAAACACAGGATGGATAGTTTCCCTCAGACCAGTAGGAATTTTATTGTTTCAACCACTACCGCCACACCTCCGTCGTCTGTGCAAGAATTCCTCTATTTTTTGACTTCATCCACGAGTAACTCGCTTGCGGTAAGTAGGCATCCAGGGTTAGCAACCAGGATGTCAGCGCCCAACGCACCAACTACCCTCCCATCATGCTTCCCGCTTTTGATGCGTCCAGCCCTATCACTTGGTTAGAAATTTGCGAAGTTCTTAAGTCTCATCAACCAATATCCGACCAAGAGCGCATTATATACATCACGCAAAGAGACCCCATGAGTATTTTTACGTTGTTTCGAGGGATATTGCTCCAAAGTGGGATGAGGTGTATATGGGAAGATTTGGAGCATGCATTTAAGGTGGAGTTCGGAAGATCCCAGGTTGAGGTTTTACGCGAGCTCTAAAATTCGCAAGAGATGGGTGACCGCCGCCCCACGCGTTGCCATGAGCACCTAAAAGAGTAAAGCAGAGCTAAAGGTACGAACTGCGAACATTTTGATCCTCTCATAACAGAGATCTTTACGCGTGGGATTCCAGACCACATTAGGCCCCTTATTATGATCGGGGAGCACAGCAATGTGGACCAATTGGCCGCATCTGCCGAAATTATATATATAAATCCCTACGTTAATTGGGGGACTGTCCCACCAAACCTAATCCTCCCTAATCTAAAGACTTCACAGGTTAGGTTGTCTACAGAGTCTGCAGACGACCATTAGGACTTGTGTAACGCCTCTTTGCCTCCGGCGCGGGACTTAACTGCCACGTTGGAGAGGATCGAATGGGAGCTAAAACATCTAAAACTACAATGTAGCAGCTAACATCCTTGCTAGCTCTTACATAAGTATAATTTCGCGTCTGAGAGATTACTCATCTCGCTTCCTTAATTCATATTCATGTACGACATTCAAACATTGCTTACCATGTACGACAATTCCAATCATATAGAACTCGTACGATTTCCAATAAAATTTACCCTACGTATCGTCCGATAATAAGTATGCTATACGTTGTACGATATATATTTGAACCAATCCAAATCTTTGTCTGCCGTATTTTAAACCAACCAATTAGCATCAACCTAACTCGCCCCAATGTTCGCTCAAAAATCTAGTCCACTCGTGATCTCCCTATCGTCAGACAAAGGTCAGTAAATTAACGTTACCATTATTCAACTCAATCGAATATCTCAACAATTCAAAATGTTATTCCATCTTTTCTCTCCATTTCCAATCTCCTTGAGATTATAATTCGAACAATTATTCTGTGTCCAAAACTATTTCCAAGTCCATCCATCCAAACATTAAATATATCATATTCTGTAAGTTATATCGACCAACTCTGATATTAAATATATCAATATATCAACTCAAATTTATATAAATATTTATTTGAATATAAAATTACTCTAAAGCTACATTTATATTCGATCAAATTCATTGTTCTCATTCTGTGTATTTCCCATTTTCTCCTTGCTCATCCATCCATTTCTCTATATTTACATATACGCCGCTATATCTATAAAACTCATTATTTACACAATAAAATCATGAGAATTACTTCTTATTTGACATTATACAACTATTCTAGCGTTTCCTCAATTTCTGAAAGCATTTTCTATATCTAACTACATTCATCTTCAAAGCCTTGCGCGAGTTTTCATTTTTAAATACCCTCCGAAGCAGTGATTCTTTTCCGCTTAGCCTGATTTTACTTTTAAGAAAACTAAAGTACAAGATAAATAAAAATATATTAAATGATTTATCTATAAGAAAGCTCCTTCGTTGCCAACATATTGTGTGTGGGCTAATATGTTGTAAAGTTAACTCCAATTTCCGATGCATCACTTTTTCGAATGTTATACGCACTATTTTAAAATATTTATCTGTAAATTTCTTTATCGATGAAATAAGATATGAATATAAAAATGAAGTTAATTTCAGAAAAAGCGAACAATATTTTTTGGCCGTTTGACTTGACATAACCTTCTTTTTGACTTTTTGGAAGAATTAGCAGGTTCCACAAACGGAAAATTGTGGAATTCATAAATAAAACAGCAATGAATATTACTAATTGTTTTGATTACTTCCAGGAAGACAATGAAAATGTCACGTCCCTTAATCTCTTTAATACATGTGAGGACAAACTGGTATGCTTAAGGGCGTGAGAGCTGAGCGCAAAGGCAGAGAAGTGGTTCGCGCGTAGGTGTGAAATTTAATGAGAAGGTAGAGTGGCACACAGAAACAAATCCGATTTTTTCTTCTCTGATTCGATAATTTGTGGAGTGAGACATAGAGGCGCATTCACTCTGAATTAACATTAGCATTAGCTGCATCATCCGTAAATTCCTCTCCTTTCCATTTCTGATTATTGCCACGAGTAATACATAGTGTCTTTCTATGTTGTTTTCTAGTCCTAAAGTTTTGCTTTGATTGAGTTTTTCACTATTTATTAGAATTTGGGGGAGGTTTCGTTTACTACATTATTGCTTCAAAGTCTGTCTCACACATTTTTAAACAACAATCTAGCGCCGTTGCTGCTTAAACAGGAATGCTATCTAGAAAAAAACAATATTTCACACAAATTCTTGGCCAAATTCACGGGCACGTTCTAAAGAACTGTAGGAGGCAACTTTCTAAACTAACTGATATTAATCTAAACATACAATATCAAGCATAAATTAGGTCCTACAAATTTTTCCATGGTCTAAATTGTATAACCGCGATAAATGGTATTAAATAATACGTTTACAATACAAATTTGTTTATCTGCGGAAGATAATCACATTTAAAATCCGTTAGCAATGCATTGTCGATTTGAAAAATTAAATCAAGGGTGCCAAGAATTTGACTTGTAGATGAAAGAAATGCTCTATATACTTCAAGTCAAATATTTGTCCAGGATTTAGTGATATTAAATTACTCTCCTCTCAATTTATATTGTATATTCACAGTAATTTCGATAAAGAAAAATAACCAGCTCTAGAATTTCACATAGAATTAAGCTGCTATTGATGTAGTTTTTCAAATTTCTGTAGAGAAGAAAAAGTGCTCTTTCGTATTGATCTGAATGGTAGAGCAACGAGGCAGAGGTGGAAAGTCTTTTTGTAACATAACACCACCATTTACTACATGGTTTGCTTCTTGGGTTGGATCTATATAAATTATGCCAACGGAAAATTAGAGCGGTTTCTTCACAATAAATGATGTTGGGATAGAAATCATTTAAAACCATTGGCAAACGAATTATTTAAAAGTTTACGTATAAAAAAATTAACCGCATCTTATTTCCAGTGAGATTACGATTTATTAGAAAATTACTCTTTCAAAGGTAGCTCATTTTTTTTCTTCCTCTTTTTGTTTATTTTTATCTATTTCTTTTATATTGTATGGTAAAAATATCTTATATTATCGGATTGCGAGTGGATAAAGTATTCAAATTAATTTAAATTTTGTAACCATCAAATTATAAGTTATTCGTCGTTCGGCAGCATATTATAGAGTAAGCACAACTGTAGACCGCATACATAGTATACTATAGCCTGTATACTATAGAGTAAGTACATCTGTAGATCTATAGAAGAAATATAACATTATTCCGTATTTAATTTTTGAGATAATTCGAACCCGCGGCCCAAATTTTATTTGAGTAAAATGGACATAATAGTCTCAAAATGCATAGAAATTGAGATAAAATTTCTGAAATTAATGATTAAGTAGGACGTATTAGAGAAAAAGGTATCAATGTTTTACGAAAACAAACCATACATATTATGGTTTCAAGGCATGAGAAGTTAAAAAGGTATAAATGTAAATTATATTGATTATTTAAAGTTTGGGTAAATTATTTTAAACGCTGAAACCTACCCCTTTAAAGTAATTTTGCTATTTTAAAAAATTTTTATGACTTTTCTTGCACTTTATTTTGTACTAAAATGAATTGGGTTTAACTTGTATCCAGTCATATTTTTGCAGCTTTCCAGATTTATTCTCTGAAGACCAACTGAATCCTCTTTCACTTTGCCTGATAGGTATAACAGCTTCTTTCTAAATAGTGAAGCACTTTCATGCTATTAGAGCAAAACGTAATACGCTCTCACAGTTGTAATGAAGCGTTAATGAAGACTGAAATGTTTTTAAACGTCTTTTCTCTTTATTTTTTTATATCAGTCTAACAGCCTGATCATTTTAGATTTTATTCTCTACGTTTTTTTATTTAATTTCTACCGCATTATTGCAGCTATAAGTATTTTCGCTAGACTCTATACTCTGCAACCTCGGTTCAAAATGTTAATAAAGGAATTTAAATTCGAAGAATATGTGTAAATTTCTGAAGGATGGCATAAAAACGCTATAGGGAGGAGGAGCTTTAGTCATATTTTAAATAATAATATGGATTTCAAATATATGTTTTATTCCTTTCGAAGGTTTACTGGTGCGATTATAGGAAAGGAAATCAATATAACCTTAGAACATCCCTTAAAAGACTTAGGTCATAGAGGACTCTTAAATTGAATTTTTCTTCCTATTTTATATTCTCAGAATGTAATTTCGGTAGAAAGTTTCTCATAAAAAATAAGAATAAAATTTCTATAATGGTAATATTGAGTATATTTAAAATCCTGGGATAAACCAGGGAATAGGGCAGAAGGCAAATTAGAAATTAATACTACATAAAACATTGATTTGACAGAGGGAAAAATTATAAAAACACTTATTCCTCAATAACTAACGCAATAAAAAGGGGGCAAATCACTTAGGAGAAGCGAATAAGCGTAGTAAGATAGGGCATAAGAAAAAGCGCCTACATCCTATTCGTTACTATACATCTGAGGAGGGTCAATAGTTTTAACGCGTGCTCTCACTTATTCTGAATTACATCTGACCTTACAACTTTCGAAATTTCAATAATTCGCGGCATAACCTTTGGAGGCCCTTAACAACTATATCATTCAAAAGAGAATGTAAAACAACATAAGGTTATTAAATTTCATTACAATTGGCCGAATAGTTATTATCCTATTTCCAAATAAATCCTCGGTTAACCTTGGGAGGACTTTGGTAATTACCTGATTAGAACCATAATTTAAAGAAAGCGTGGGTTTCAAATTTCATTAGAATCGGCCGAATAGTTATGATGTTATGGCCAAAACAAAATAACCCCTAGGCTAAACTTAGGTGTACCTTGGCAATTATATCATTCAAAAGAAAATGTAAAACAACATAAGGTTTTAAAATTTCGTTAGAATCTCCGAATTGTTACAAAGTTATTACCAAAACAAGAAAAAAGCAAAACGTGGACCGACGGAATGACCACAATAGTGAGATATAGAATCGCATGCCACTAAAAACGTATTTTCTGCTTTGCCAGATGCTTTGATGATAAAAAACGTCGTTATATGTTAATTTATTATAGAAAGCCGACTCATTCGGCTCTAGTAATCAACCTCTCGCAATGTATCTACATATTTATCTCTCTCTCCCCATCTCCACCTCCCTCTCTCTCTATCTCTCTCTCTCTCTCTCTTAATTTCTCTCTTTTTATTACTCTTCTATTTCTCTGTATACGTGTATGCGTATTGGTACGTGCTGCTATATATATATATATATATATATATATATATATATATATATATATATATATATATATATATATATATATATATATATTATATATATATATATATATATATATATATATATATATATATATACTAGACTAGGTATATACTAGGTATTTTTAAAAGTTTAGAAATTCTTCCTCCACAAAGTTATTTATGTTCGTCTATCGGTACAAGAATTAAAAGTATGATGGTGATACTCTGAATGTTGCCTGATGGAAGAGGCTTCAGGTTTAGAAATGGCAATACCAGTCCTATGAGACTGGTAATTCTAATTCATTTACTATATTATCTTCAGCCTTAACTTCTCTCGATTTGAAAATCTTAGAGTCACTATATATCATTAAAATAAATCCAAACCTAAATAATTACTCCTCCTCAATTAAATTATTCACAATATAACCAACCAACACTTTAATAGATTAACTCGCCAACCGACCAACCGAATAAATTTCGTCAGTAGTTTTATATGTTTAGTTAGTTGATTTCTCATCTCCTACGTTAAAGGTCAGTCCCTTTGTTTATTCTGAATTGTTTTCGTTTTTTTTGTTTTTTTTTGTGTTTTTACAATTTAATATAATAGGTTATTTTTTGTTTACTTCAGTAACTTTTAATATGTGATAATCAAGTCAGTTTGTTATAATTTCACTTTCTATATTTTTTTTAAATATCACTGTGTAATATTATTTAATGCTATATATTATTAGTGTTTTCACTTTAATTTTAATTATTGTAAATTTTATTATTTTAACTTGCCTTCTTCCGCTTTTTCTTTTAATGCATTTTTTTAACTGTTATCAATTAATGTTCCTTCCTCTTCTCATTAGACGATATAGTCGCTGAAGATGGTCCTAGTAAAGGTCCGAAACGTCTGGCCAATAAATGATTAGTATAATCACGTGAGTCTTCATATTCCTGCTATATATATGTATATATATATATATATATATATATATATATATATATATATATATATATATATATATATATATATATATATATATATATATATATATATAATAATAACTTTCATGAGCGCGAAAGAATGATGAAGAAAAAATGATCCCGTTTTCTATTTCTTGTGGGTTCCTGGATTTATTTCATCATTCTTTCACGCTCATTAAAGATATTATACATTGTATATTCGCCACATGTTTAACTCAATTTCTCTTTTGTCCTTTGAATTCCCATTCACATTATCGATCGACCTTACGAAGCGTGCCTTAAAATCTTCCACGTCGCCGAGTGGTCTAATGTGCGGCTTAATTGAGATCAAATCGGTTGCTCGCTGCCGCAGTGTGCTCTGTTCGAATCCCACCCCAGTGCGAATTTTTTTGAAGTAGGTAATAACTTTTTCCGAAAAAAAAATCCTGTTTCTTCTAGTTTGCTGGATTTATATATATGTTTATATATTTATTTATAAGTTGTTGTGTAGGCGTTATTCCTTCCACATTAAAGATTGTGGTTGTTATTTATTTCACATTTATACAAGGTATTATCATTTATGTAAGGCAAGATGCGTTTGTGTTTATGAATATATATCTACATGAGTAGAAGTACGTGCGTATTATAAGTATTTTTCTTCAATAGCCTTATATTTCAGTGGTGTATCTCTCTCTCTCTCTCTCTAAATATATATATATATATATATATATATATATATATATATATATACATAATTCTTTCTTACTTGGTGTTATAGTTGTAACGTGCCTCATTCTAACGATTGAGATGGTGGGTTAAAATATATAGCAAATTATTTAATTGGAGTAAGAATGCTCGTTTGACCTATATGTTTGTATGTATAGTTAACTGAAGTATTAAGAGAGAATGGAGTTGACGAATACAGCAATGAATAGAACAATAATGTATGATCCTGAAAAAGAGAAAGAGGTCAGAGAGGGAGAGAAAGAAAGAGGGAAAGAAAAAAACAGAGAACGCGATAAAAAGGGGACTGGAGTTTCAACACTCTTAGGAGAAGTGGAGAAAGGGGTGGGCTGGGGAGTAGAGGTCAAAGGAACTCAGATCAATATGATGGAGGGATAAACTGAATAGGGGAGATTTTTTCCAATTATTATTTTATGTTAGAAAGATAAAATAAAGAAATAAGAAAATGGGCGAGAGTTAAAGAAATTGAGCATGGATTACTACGTTTTCAATCCTGGTAGGGGGCAAGGAATCAGGAAAGAGTTGGATGAGTGAGGCTGTGATTACGAGGGTACGGCGGCTTGTATACCTCCTCACTCTAAGACGTAGGATACAAAAGGATCGTCATATCAAGGCCATCATTGAACACAAACATAGCAAATGAATGAAAAGAATAGCCATGCATAATGGAGTAATAGATTCTTTAATCAGGCGGTTAGTGCATGCGGGCATGGTACTGCTCTTACAAGAGGAAATTTCACGAGCCTCTGTCTCAGAAGATGAAGGGCAAGCTGAAAGTTCATGCTGCGAAGCTTCTGAACAAACTGAACCAGCCCACTCAATCCTGGCATGTTTTGGTTCTTCTCGGAAGATAAGAATTTTTGTAAGGTCCAGGTGGTGAACTCGCAAAACAACCGCTGGTTGCTTTATCCTCAGAGATGTAATGAGAGTCTTCAATAGCATATGTCTCGTTTTTGTGGTGGTCAGTAGCGAGAACCACGTTTCCTTTCTCGAAGAGCCTTAGATTCAATACAACTGCATTAAAAATTCCTAATTGTATGTACTAGGATCTTCAAAAACTCTAATAAACCTTAAATAATAAGTTTCTATATTTATATCTTAACAGAAGACAGGAGACCTGTCAGCTAAGAAATTCTTTAAAAAAAAGATATTGATAATAGTGGGCCTACCTTCATAACTGTCTCTACCCTGTTGCCTAATACCATAAATGTTAGGCTCAAAACCTCTAATATCTTGAATATACTTGTTGCCATAGAAAATAAACTAGTACTACTTAAACCTAACCCTTTGTTTGAATTAGAAAGTTTTTCCAGCAGAAATAAAATTCTAAATGTAACTAGATATGTACTGAGGTTTCTTGATAAATGAAATACTTTAGGAGATAAAAGTAGTCCAAAACCCAAACTAAAATAAAAAAAAAGAACTAAAATCTCAAAGCCATTAACAGTGTTGCCACCAAATAATGGATCCAAATTAGACAATCTGAGAACTTTCCTTAATAACTTTATGCTATAAAAAACCTTTATTGATCAAACAGATATACAAAATGATCTTAAAACTTTCATTGACTAAATAGTCTCATTAGAACTATGGGTAGATAAAGATATGATGGCAAACTATAATTTTTATCCGGGTCTCACGTAATCTCACCATTTCCTAGATTGTCATGTCAAATCTAATCATTTTGGGCAGTCTGCAACCTACTAGTACAAACTTAGACAGGAATCCTCTGTTTTCAAAAGAAGGCAGACTGTCAAATAATCCTTAGTAAGTGTCTATAATGGGAAAAAATATAATGCCAAATCGCATAAAGTTTCTACTACAGCTTTAATGGTGAAAGAAAAGACCAGTTTCTGTATAACTTTTGAATCTACTGCAATCGAATATGCTGGGCATTTCACCATGCCAAGAGCATATTTTCAATCTCTACATTCTTAAAATAACCTCATCCCAAATGTGACAGGACTACCTTAAAGGTCCACCTTGACCTCTACCCCCCGCCTGGTAGAGGCCACGTGGCCATAAGCAGGATTTCAAAACCAAGGCAGCAAAAAAATTCTCGTCTGGGAAGAGCCAACGACTGTCCACAGCTGTGTTTGCTCACGCCGCCCGATCTCTCACTAAGACGTTTTCACCGATAACCACATGCCCAACAGACATACTAATACCCGCAGAAATAAAGCTTCAGCTAAAACCCCATGCCTTGAAGCGAGGATGACCACCTGAACGAATGTCTTCCCAAGGCCTTTTCTCACCTGGTAGACGAGGAATGGCGCCACAAGATTCCATTGGGACTGCCATGCCCTGAAGCCTTTTAGTGAGCAAGCTAACAGAGTATTTATTAGGAGGTATCTCGTTACTCAAGAGAGAGTACCGCCATCTTCCCGTGAAGATACATCACCCTCGCCTCGAGTCGAACCTCAGAGTGAGAAGGTTTCGTCGAATAGACTAATTGCCGTGAACTTTGGCTACAGTCAATAAACAAATTCATGAAGCGGCATTTCCTCGGGAATTGCGCGACTCACTCATCTCATCCCTTTTCAAGAATACTTCGCCCCCTAGTTCAAGATTACTTTTTTCATGCAGCCAAGAGCCTCTCATTTCAAGTTCAAGAACATCTAGGCTCCGCTTTAAGAGAAATTCGCTTAGTATTCAAGCTTACCCCACTCTTGCCCGAGGTAATCCTATCCTGCCGTTGAAAGTACCTCGCCCGTGCCGCAAGATTATCTCACCCCAAAGAATCTGATCTTTGGTTTTATTAATCCCCTATTCCAAGAGTCAAGTTTATGTGATAAAACGGTTTGAGGCCGCTTGAATTTCAACCGCTATAACATGTTTAGAAATACGTTGCTAACCACATGCATCTTCGCCTTAAAGCCAAGCGCGTTATCCCCCCACCTGAGCAAATATTTGATCAAGGAGGTTCACCTTCCCCTCCCCCCCCCCCTGCGTTTCGCCCCATGCGCCGATCTCGCCAAATTGAGTTAGGCTTATGGGCAGATAAGGTATGTTCTCATGGCGCGGCTGGGCATTTCCTCGAAGCCCCCACTCCATTGTCCCCTACGCCAAGGGGATGGCTCGACTATTTATATGGAAACTTTACCAATAAGAGCAGATCCAGATCCATATACTTTACCAATAAGAGCAGATCTAGATCCAGATTATTTTCGTAAGACATCCCGCCGATCCGGTCTCACCTTGTGCACCAGGGCCCTCTACCTCGAGATCCTCCATCATTGTCCAGAAGAGGACAATATCCCTTGAGTGCCAAGGTTCAAGCCTTCAAGACGCCAAGTCCACAAGGCCCCCACTGTTGTTCAGAAAGAGAACAACGTTACAACAGCCATTGTTCTTCGAGCCCGTTGACAAGAGACGGTTCTTACCCTCCCGCCCTGTTGTTCAGGAAGACACCAACATTAGAACAGCCATTGTTCTCTGAGCCCGTAGACAAGAGACGGTTCTCCCCCTCTCCCCCTGTTGTTTAGAAAGAGAACAACGTTAGAACAGCCATTGTTCTTTGACCTCGTAGACAAGATACGGTTCTCACCCCCCCCCCCGTGTTGTTTAGAAGAGAACAACGTAGAACAGCCATTGTTCTTCAAGCCCGTTCGTCAAGAAACGGTTCTCATTCCCAAGACTTCACGTCAGGATCATTTGATCCCCCCATCCCTTCGGCTGGAACTCCCCAGCGGACCGAAGACTCCCTCGCATCGCATCCCTCTGCACAACAACTTTTAATTACGTAAGCTGAACATTACCTTTGAGTATTTAACCTTTTTATCAACCCTATCCAGTGCCTTAAATGGTTTAGCAAACCATCCCATCCCTTTAGTTTTTGTTTGTTTACCTTTTTTATATCTCTCCTAAAACTCAATCCTCGGATTACCCAGATATTCCCACGACCCTTTCCATTCTCTGTTTATGTAAACATTTTCCGTTTTGTGTGTTGTTGATAGTTTAATTAATAAAACTCAATTTTATTAATGATAGCCATATTATTATCCTTGAGCTCAGTTCCACTTCTTAAGCATATTGAAGATAAATAACATCGGTCAACCAGATAACCACGCACTCTAAATATAATTGAATAGTTCCCTCAACGAATAGTTATATATGGTATACCTTCGAGAGTCCATTCTACGACAGTCTACGAGGTAAATGCATTTTCACCTTTTAAACTCCGTCCTAGAAGATTATCCCCTATTGTAATTATTTTCCTTGCTGACATAGTCAAGCATTTATCCCCTGATAGTCACCCTAGTCATTCAGTCATTATTTCCTTTTGAGCCCGAAATTAATTCGCAATTTATGCCTATGTACATGTTTACATATTTGTCTTGTTCAGTTATTAAACCTTCATTTTTTATTTTTATATTTTAATAACCTTGAATGGAACTTGGCATTTAAAGAACTCACCCAGCCAACGAATACGCACTCGCATAGATTTAATCGCTTGAAATTGAAACTTCCCGAACTCAAGGAAGAATCACTGTCCCACCTTAGTAGCTTGGTACACACGGTCATCTCTCGGTCGAATGTCACGTAAGCGTAATTGCCTTAACAGCTGCTATGCTATACACTTACGACACTACGACACCAAGATAATGCTGAATTTCAAAATGAAAATTAAACAAATAAATCTCAAAATCAAACAATGGCAGGGATATGGAGAAGGAAAAACATGATGGGATTTCAATAACAGTTAAAATTCCTGTGTAGCACAAACATCAGCTCCTAAAAGACAAAGCTCATTGGATAAAAGTAAATATCGAAAGGGAACTTTTATAGATCTTATGATAAGTTAGGTTTTTGTAATACATGGGAAGATTTTATTCAGATTTAAAGTAATCGTTCATTTCAGTTTCATCGAAAGTTTACCCAACTGGGCTGCATGTCATTTACTCGCAGTGAAAGTATTCAAAATTAGTAATTGCACTAGGCTTCAAAAACATTACATAATAATTTACTATAATTAATTAAAGTTTCACATAATTTAACTTAAATAATACAATGAAAATGCATGTAAGTGCATATCTATGCGTGGGGGAATTCCACGTGAAATTTCTTTTCCAGCACGGAAATGATCCCTTCAGACAGGGAAATGATGCGCTGGAGAAGATTCTAGAATTTGGTTAGGCTTAAATCGGTAAGCCTCGCCCCCCCCTTCCCATCTACAAGCGGTAGCCTCGAACCGCGTCCACCACGGACCACC
Organism: Ceratothoa steindachneri; assembly: GCA_963969495.1. Taxonomy (NCBI): domain Eukaryota; kingdom Metazoa; phylum Arthropoda; class Malacostraca; order Isopoda; family Cymothoidae; genus Ceratothoa; species Ceratothoa steindachneri. Next base: position 11,503,151 of record OZ018325.1, read on the forward strand.
TTTACGCGGGTTGGAATCACCTCAGCGTGAAGATTCGCGGCCATTCGATAGTAGCGCTCTCCCCTCCCCCCACAACACAGGGGGAGCCTCAGATATATATAGGGCTCGTCTTATATGTGGGAGACACAGAGTTGAGGAGTTTTGCCCGGACCCAAGAAGATTCCCCTAGTTCCAAGTCAGGTGATAACAACAAAGCAAATTGACGGCTGAACTTTTTGTGTGTTGGAATTAGCCCCAACCAATGAGGTAATTCCATTTGACGATCACTACCGAGCGGTTTTTCCGATTCCACTTATCAACACCTGTCGAAGCTTTCCTCGTTCGCCCCTCGTTTTTGAGTGGCCGAAATACTCTCCCCTGGACCGGACGTTACCTTCCTCCCCCTTTGGAGAACCGTTATCACGTTAACTTCCCGCTCAGAAGCTCTGAGCGCCCTTGCCTCACGTTTATTGCCTGCATAAGACATTCGTGAAGCTTCACCCTGACGTTTTACCTGGAATCCTCCGTAAGCCAACCCCTCTTCCCCTTTAGTAACCCATTTGAGTTAATCCTCCCCATTTGAATAGTCTCCTTCTGTAACGCATTAATTTTTGACTTCAGAGTCTGATGCATAACTCTGCAATTCCCCTCTCGTTTACCGATGTAATTTTGCCCATTAATTCTCTTATTTTTATGTAAATAAAATTGTATTTTTGTACATGCCACTTTAAGTAGCCTTGAGCTTTGCCATTGCCTAAAATTAAGCTGACCTCGTTGCACTCTTTCTTGCTGTTCCGTGCGTCGAAACTCATGGCGTTGCGTCCCCTTGTCGGTTCGCCTTTAAGTTATTGGTCCCTCCTTCATAGATATAATATGGTATTGGTATAATATAATGTCACACCACGACACTATGCATATATATATACTAATCTTGCATAGATGAGCTAAATATACCTTTATAGAAGTCATTTTATCTTGGTTTATGTTGCTAATCAATAAGCATTTTCAAAAATGTCTGTTAGCCACTCAGAAGGCAGCTAGTAGAACATGGCAGAAGGAACTCAAACCATGGGCTGTCTCTGAGTTTCAGTAATACTAACAATAAGTAAAGAGAACAAAGTCTGCTAACCAAAAGTTGCGTGCTCTCACTTATTCTGATTTATGACCTTAAGACATTCAAAAATTTCAATAATCATGTGCTAAACCTGAGAGGACCTTGGCTTATATCATTCGGAAGAAAATGGCAAACGACATAAGGTTTCAAATTTTGCTAGAAACGGCCGAATAGTTACAATGCTATAGCCCCCCAAAAACAGGAACAAAACAGTGATCAACCAACCGACCGACATATTGAGATGTAGAGTAGCCCGCGAGTGAAAAGGTTATCTTTATTCAACACATGTAGATATATATTCTCAAGTACTATGAAATAGACTTCCTGAAAAGGGGGCCCCTAATTTATAGAGGATTAAACTCACCTTAAATGAAACATTTGCTCAATATGGTTATCAAAACAAGGTAGGCGAGCTTCTGAATTAAGTTGTACAGTTCTCCCATATTTCCTAAATTACTCGTATCTCAAAATTTTCAGAGTTTTGTTGAGTTTAGATTTCCAAGCCCATTTTCCCATTGCGTCTCTGGTAGCATTGGAACTCCTTCATTCATTAGCCGAAAGAAAATTTAATATAAAATATACCCCCTGTTTAACCTTAAAAAATATATATTTAAATACATATAGAGATAAAAGTAAAATATTCTATATGGGGACTACCACAAGTACCTGGAAGAGTTGGTTTTCTTCTGGTCGAGTTGGAGGTGGCCGCTAGAATTCTGTACATATGTCACACAAGGAGGAGAACCCAGTTTTGTATGAGAAGTAATTTTTTTCACCACATCACTCTGATCCGCTGGCCTTCCAACTTCCAGGACTACAACCCCTGGACTATTGTGTTGGGCGTGGTTGAGAGAGAGGTCAACAAATCCCTGTACATTACTTAAGTGGAGCTTATGTCCTAGATCGACCGTGCCTCTTTCCATTTAAACAGGGAGCTTCTCGAGAATGCCTACTACTGGTTCCGATGAAACGCATGTTTATGGACGACAGCAAGTTCATTGAAGAAAATGAATACTACAATCCTTCAAGTTTTTAAATGAACTTTCTGGTTTATTTTTTTTTTATACGTTTACTTCTTCTACATACTTCTTACATACATACGTTTACTTCTTCTACATACAACAGAGATAACAAAAGATCAGGTTCAAGAAAGGATTTCCCATGGCGTGTTGAATGGATTGTCTCATAATAAAAAATTTATTCACAAATTTAAGATAAAATAAAATTTAATAAAATACATTCCAACTCTGCTTTAACAAAATGAATAATATGGCATTTTCTAATTCTGAGCTAGAAGTTTTCTTATTAACCTTTCTTTATTAGTAGTATTTATTAATCGCTTTTTAATTTTCCTCGTTTTTCTCAACATTATTCTTACATCAAATTTATATTGAATAAAACCTTTTTAATTGTTATAGATTCTTATATGCTATCAACCTGATGGCATTTTTTAAACGATTTAATGAGTTCTTAGAAAAGTATAAAAAACCTTTTAGACTTTCAAAGAGGGCACATTATTTGAGCTCAAATGGCTGGTGCATCAGTAAGAAAAGGACCTCAAATGATGCGTCCAGAACTCTTTCTAAGATCATGATTGCGGAAGTGGTTCAGAATTAAAATATCACAGACCGAGGAAACGTGGGACGAAATAAAAGACTTAGTGTACATATGCACAGTATAATTTTAAAACATATATTCGAGAACATAACCATAAAAGACCCACGATCGGCTCGAGGCTATCTTCACATAGAGATGTGAAAAAGGGTAGTCAGGTAAAGGATCTTTAATGGAAGATTGGATATGATCAGGAATTTGTTTCAAAACTCATTCTTTTGCAGTAGCAAACCTTAAAGTAATATTTATCGATTGTCTTCTAAAGTGTTACTCAATTGCTCTCGATGATATACCTAAGCAATCCATTTCATGTCTGGTAGTTTATAAGAAAACCATTTCTTTTCTATCACAGAACTACATCTTTAGTTGAGTAGTGTTAGGATTACATCCTTACATATAATCAAACACAAAATGTACTATGTTATAATAATATTAATAATTATAATAATAATGATGAAGATGCTAATAACAATCATAATAATAATGATGATGATAATAATAATAACAATCATAATAATAAAAATTACAATAATCGTAATAATAATAATAATGATGATAATAATATTAATAATAATGATAATAATAATGATGAATATAATAATGATTGATAATAGTAATAATAATAATAATAATGTTAAAGATCATCATAATTTCATTGATGATCCTTTGGTACTATTGCTCGTTTAATTTCCAGAATTAAGCTTTAATTCATTTGTAAAAATGATATAAAAGGAATTTTAAAGTTCACTTTCTAATTCTTTTAGGTTTAAGAACTAACATAAGAAAAGAAGGAGACTGCAAAAGACCATTTATGGCCTACACATGAATAGTTAATAATGTCTTAATAAAAATATAAATTTAATTTTCGGTTGTGTCAATATTTGAAAGAAAGTGTATCTTTGCCGAATTTTTATAAGCCTTTTACCTTAGGTAAGGTTTTTGTATCTTCGAAACTGAAATATTCAAAATATTTTGTTTAATATCTTCACCTCGTGATCGTATCTTCACTAAGAAGAGACTTGGCAACTTAAGGGCACCGCATTTACTCTATAATCGGCTTGCGATTATAATAGCTAGCTAATTATGAATCAACGAGTCAAAGTGCTTTTATAGATATGTAAACGATTATTTAGATTTCTATAAAAACGCTTTAGCTTATATTTGCCAAAGACGATACCTCTTTTGTTTCGGTGCTTCTCTCTAGTCTTATTTTGCGTTTAACAATGGAAAGATAATATTTAAAGGTAACGGTTAACATAATTTACACTATTGCTCGTTTGATCAATTAGAACGTATATGTGTAGAGCAAACTATTTCGTTTCTCTTTGAACGATGAACGCTGGAATTCCATATACAACAATTATCTTGGCGTTTACAACGCTTAATATTCCATCCACTTTAAAAGTTGTAAACGTGAGGGAAAAAGATTAAAATTACATGAGAGGAAAGCTATCGTGAACATTTTTATAGATATTTAGTTTCAATCAAGTATATTTTGATCTCTGTTACCGAGAATTTTGCAAACCTGTATATTATCAATTAATTTCTCTTTATTTTACAAAATTAAGTCTAGGGTAGTCAAGACATTTTATTTGCGTATCAGCCCGTCTACATTTTTATATTTAATTAAGGGCGAAAATGTTTCATACATTATCATATTGTAGTTTTCCATTTGCCCTGCTGGCATATGTAGGTCGACAAAATTTAGTCTATTATTATTTATATCAAGCTACATTGCTAAATCTTTTCACGTAATATCTTTCTGTTAAATTTTTTATAATCGAGACTAAATTAATTTTATCTATAACATTAAGTCACCAAATTTTCTTATAGACATATCCTAATTAAAAATTTCATAACCAGATAATTAAATTATGCAATAAGTTCAAATAAGCACTGTTAATCCATGTCTCTGCAACGGCGAATATATCAAACTCTTTTTTCGCAGGGAGTCCTTCGTGAGTATGTTTATTAAGTTTTTTACGAACAACACTCCTCTATGTGTTGTTGAGTTTCTGATGCATTCCTGTCGCAAAATCCATGTAAGAGCATTTAAATTATATCCCGTTTTTGACGAGCCAACCCAATTCAGGAGCAAACCTTGTTTACAAAATAATTCACTGCTCCCCTAAAGTTAGTTTTATATGTTGAGAAAGTGATTCCTTTCTTCCTGGCATAGAACACTAACAGCGCTGTTAATGTTAAATCTCTCCATTGCAAACATTCGCTACACCTATTCTCAGAAGAAAACATGCAAACGTTACCGTTTTACACTTTTCAATCAGCCTTCTCATCATTTAGCCTTATTTAGCCACCATTTTCGCGTACCTTGTATTTAAGATTACAGAGCTTAATCAGCTTCAATTAAGTCATGCTTTGGGGAATATTATTTGTCAAACTTAACACATCCGGTATTAGGGAAATGTTATTTTTGCCAAACCTTTGCATATGCAAATCAACTAGAAATATTATCATAAAATTGCCCCTAATCTTCCTTAACAATATTCCAATCTTCTGGTAAAGTTTACATCTAGATAATGCTTAAAAATGCTTATAATCCTGAAGGTTTCAATCCCAGAGTAGTCCATAGAGGTAGATGAATGAAGATTTGTGGAAAAATATCCTAGAATTATCTTGGTCCACTAGTAATAATGCATTGCAGGGTAAAGACATTGACGTTTATGCAAATTCTGACACACTAGGTGCATCTGATAGTGCAAACTCTCTTTTTCTATTGCAACGCCATCTTCCAGGAAGGTCATGCAATGCTGAATTTATTAAAATAAGCTTTTAAGGCTGAAGTTGTGTTATTTTCCTCGCAGCTATGATATTTTGCATAAAGCAGTTTAAAGAGCGGGGGTAATAAAGTCTTGATACTAGTATAATAAGTAAGTCACTTACAGAGATTTTTTTTTAAACGCGCGAACAATTTTGATGGCGAGCTACAGCACTTTTTTAAGCCTAATTAAATATCTTGACAAATTGAAGACCAGACGTTTACTGTGAGGTTCAATGGAAAACGATTTGTTCCTTGAATATAAATTGGAATGGCAACGAATGCATATGCTCACATAGTGTGAAAATAGAGATCTGTAAATAGTGTTGAAGTTAAAGCAGGTGAAAAAGGTTAAGAAATACATACATATATAGCCGCAAATCCTCCTCTAGGAATTGCAACCAGGAGAGAAAATTGCGGAATTTGTAGACGAGAGGGACTACAAACCTCCCAATTTAATCTCACATTTACTTGTGGGGTAAAGAAAGAAGAAATGAGGAAATTTTTCTTTCTTCAGATCATTTCGATGATTTTCCTTAAAGCCTCATTAAATACTTGGGATATATCAAACAATTGATATCTCTTACATATACTTATTGGCATTCATATGAATATATCAGCATGTTATCCAAATATACTTTATTTCTATTCTTAATATCAAGAAATTTCTATTTGTTTACCTTATATAACAATTTCCTCAATAACCTGTTAATCAATAATGCTTAGTAGCATTAGTCTGGCTTCCTGATTACTCACTTCGCTACCGACCTCATTCTATTCTATAAAATCCGATACGATAAACGGTGAATGTTTACCAATGTCATTGAAGTAAATACATTATTGGTGTGAAGTCATTTCGTTTTGCTTCCACACTGCAGACACATCAAGAGTCTGATGAAGCTACATTAGTTCCAATGATTTATATCTGTCAAATAATTGAGCCTCAATTTAATTATGCAATATTTCCTGCGTATTAATGCAGATTTGTCATGGAAATCTCCTAAGCTTTGTTGCATCAAATGCCATGTCAGAGTCATATTCCTGGATTATACAATGAGAAAATTTTCAGATATTCGCCCGTCGATTTGTGTATCTTACTGAGGAGATTCTACTTGTTTGGTGACAATGTCGTTTGTGATAATTGATTTAAACAGTGGTATGTTTTCTTTTCTTTTTTTGGCCGGTGTTGATTGATCATCATTTTTAAATATTACGATATTATTATATAATTTAGGTTTATGAGCACTTTTTTAAACATTGTGATTATAGTTCCCTTTAAATAAGGTTTGTTTTAGTAATTGGGAAGACAGAAAAAAGTATAAAAGCTATGGAAGACAGAAAAACTTAAAATGACACATTTTATTATCATTGGGCTCAAACCTAATAAGAGGATTCAAATTTTAATCCTCTTTACCCTCAGTGAAGTTTAGCATCCGAGAACCTTTGATTTTTTTTTATGGTAGAGGAAGGTGAGTGCCAATTCACTTATCTGCTCCCAACCACGAGCATTGGAAAGAAGCTTTACAATTTAGTTCTAGCAATCTTTATGCACTTCATATGCAGAATGATCCCCATGAGTACATATTTACATAGAAACTAGTGAGAGCGTAATTTAAAATTCATTTATTTTTCCTCTGGATACAAAGTTATCATATGCTTGACCTCTTTTACATAAGATGCAGTAAAATGTTATTTAAGAATAATTCTTTAGACGATTTAAATAAACCTATCCACTAAAGTTTTCAAAGCAAGGATGTTCAATTACCAAAACTTTCTTTAAGTATAATACTAAACTTTTCTTTGAATAAATTAAATTAAAAACTGTATTTTGGAAGATGTTTAATTTCCAAACTGGTACTACTTTAGTGTGCGTTGTACCAGGATAACCAATTTCTCTTATACGGTCAGCAACAGACCAATAAGTTCTGCTTTAAATCGTACACGAGACTGAAAATACTTGTATCTTGCTAAGTTTAGGCTACTAACATCTAATTTTCGTCATATTTCTTTATTGAGAAGATGTTCATGTGATTCATTCCTTTTGCCAGTGGATATTTGGTTCTGGAATAAACTAATATCTGGTGTCGAATGTAGAAAACTTTGTATTTTATAAGCCATGTGGTTTGAATGATTGGAATTACACTCATCCACTCTTACAAATATTGTATCAAATTTAAAAGTTTAACAGATGTAACTTCCAATGAAATATGCCTAATTTGCTATTTTATTAATGTAGATTTTAACAAAATTGGCAGCATCATTTTGTTAAGCATTATCAATTTAAATAGCAATGAAATTACTTTAAAGATTACTCTTTCTCAGATTAATACAAACATTCAAATCTACTAAATATTGATGATGTTTCAAAAAAACATATTTCCTTTTTCTACTAGTACATTATGAAATCGGTTTAAGTGAATGTATCTGGCGTTAATTATATCAGATTACCCACTTGAACTCCCCTCATAAATCACATATGCTTGTCAACCATAAATTAATTGTTTTTCAAAACTGGAACAATAGTGCAAATTGTCATTTCCTTAATTAAAAGTTTCAATTATATCTTCTTTAAATTAATCAAAGATTCCTTTTTACAGGCTAAATGTTCCTCAGAATAGAAAAATATAGAACTAGGAAAGAAAAGATGCTAGATATTAGTAAATAATTGAGTACTGGTTTGATTCAAAATTAGTATGATGTAAATGTGAACGAACTAAATAAGTACTCCATTGCAACTACTACACTGATTGCCCTAAACCATGTAAGCAAGCCTAAAGAAATTAAATTAGGAAGCTTTTAGACAGAAAATACGACCCATGACTTACCTAAGCATTAGAACAAGATAAAAGGCCAATTGATGTAGTATTATTGCACCTAAATAGATTTGAAAGATATATAATGAATAATTTCATACAATTACTGTTGTTAATGAATTAAAAGGTTTGATACAGCTAGAGATTCTAATCTCTTTGCAAAATGGCATGTTGGCTTAAGAGTTCTACCGTATCTTCCGCTCTTCAGTTTTTAGCACCCGGTTATCTAACACATTTTAACTTAAAATTTAAGAATGGAATTTTTTTTAAATTTAAGATTATATTTTTACTGTATGGCTCATTTCGGTACTAACTAAACTATAGTAAATCACCTATGATACATTTTAATGAATTTAAACTGCTATTTTAAGAAAATTTCCGAATAATTGGCCTTTAGCTTCGATAGTTTTAATCGAATTGCTGTTTTAGGTAACCTATAAATGTGTTATTGTGTAGTATGGAGGAAATATCCGTTATTCATTGTGATATAGAGGTCAATCTTCTGACGATCTTCAGCTTCCCAAATATAAAGTTTGCATTTGTTGTCTTTCGTTACAGTACTAAAATATTGAGCAGCATATGGTCCTCGAAAATCAGCAAAATATTTACTGTTATTTTGTAGAGAAATATATAACGTAAGCGTTTAAACGGCAAGCTTCTAATGCTGAGATTTTTGCTGTTAATTCTCGTAATTTAACTACATATTTAGTTAGCAGGTAATTTTTTGTAAGCCTGCTATTGTTTCACTTCCAATGACATGAATACCTTTCTTGTTGCGCATGTGCACTGACTCTTTTATTTTCTTCCAACTCTTAAAAATCAAGTGCAGTGGCAAAATTAGATCTTGCTGTAGCTAATTTATCAATATGGTACAAATAGCAATTAAGTAAAACATGCAATAAGCAATTAAAACAAAAAGAAAAGGTCAACTTTCGAAAGAAAGGGAAAATTAGAAAAATAAATAGGGGGAGGAATACAAGGGGCAAATCAGTGACGACAATACATGCATAACAGAAGACAGAATTGCGCTTTGATAAAAAATTAACAGTGGATTGAGTTGTATTTGTACACTTTTTAATTCAATGAATACTTCGGCATTTACAATTTTCTTGTTTATTTCAGAGTTAGAATATTTAGGAAGGACTTTTAATTTCCTTTTTCCTCTCTTTAATCAAACGATGCTTTATGGTAGTTCTTTATTAAAATATTTTATGTTAGAAAATACATATAAACAATCAAATATTCGCCCTCAAACCTAATATCGTAGTTTATACATGTTTCTGTGTGCTTCGAGAATTTCGATGTCATAAGTTGGTGTTTACATCGAGAAGATTAAATGAGTTACAGATTAATAAGCCCAGTGAAGATTTAAAATGAAATGGGAAGATACTAATTTGGCTTAGAGTATTGCATGAGTTTCTTTAAAAATACAAGTAGCTAATTTTATTATTAAGTTTGATATGTTAAACACGTATGTCTGTTGGTGCTACGTAAAGAAAATAAATTTTTGGTGCTTCCATCTTCCGGTTTGTTATTGTTGGTTTAGGTGTAGTTTTTTGGAGTTCATCCCTGCGTTAACATCTTTCCATAGGTTACTGTCGGTTTATCGACAGTTTGTTTCTTTAAATTAACTTAAACAGATACTGAAAATACAATTATAAAACCTTTAAAAATAAATACGGTTGTTATGTATGCTCTCTATCCTTCCTGGAGACAAAAACTGATCGAATTTCACGTCACACTAATTACGTCATAAATTTTCCGTTCCCGCCCTAATTGGTAGTTTCTTTATGTAACACGTAAGCACTCAGTGACCTTATTATTTAGATATAGATAATATAATCTGTTTTTTTGGTATTAGAAATGATATACCAAATACTTACATTACCCTCCAGCCAACATAAGAAGTGTGTCCATCAGAACCTTAGCCATCGAGCGATTATCATATGTTCAGCAGTGAATATTAATGAAGGAAATCTTAGGTTAAAACAATTTTAGCACTGAAGTAAAAAATAATACAAAAATATTTTCCCGATATGTTAAATTATTAAGTAGAATCCGCGACCGTTTCCCACTAATAAACACTATTTTATTTATAACTTTCAACTGAACTGCGACAAAAACCCGTTTTGCTTACGGCAGGCGAAGCCGCTAAAACAAATCCTAGCAAGTAAGAAAGAGTGGAGTTTAACAGAGGAATCAAAGGTCAGATAAAAATATAATAAGTGATACTGCAGAACCAATGTCAAGTACACCTTTGATGTTCGACATCGCGAGAGCAACTGGTTCGTATTAGCCGAGAAAAGCGAATAGGAAAGGTGAGGGCTGAGTGAGGGGGTAACGGCATGTCTGCACGAGCAAAGAGGGAAAGTGAGGGGAGAGGTAGACATGTTACGCATATAATTCTTCTAAAAGAGGAGAGAATACGTAGGTAAAATGTATTCTTCTTCTTAGAGTTAGTCACGAAAACGTTTCAAACAATCAGAAATAACTGTCAAGCCAGGGATAAAATGGATCTATCGCGTGTCTAATGCTTTAGTATTGTTGAAAATATTTTCGCTCTAACTCCATATATTTCTACAACCATATATTACGCTCCAAATATTGATCGTTGAATAGCAATTAATTCGTTTTAGAGATACGAGTAAAAATGTATCTTTATTTTTATCTTTTTAATCTATATCAGTATAATAAACCTTTTCTCTTTGAAGTTATTCCTCGAGTTTTTTACGTTATCAAGGTATTTTGCGCCACTCTCTTGATATTCTAGTTTCCTCACTATCGAGACGGATATTATTTATCGCTAATTTCTTTCAATGGTTGAGTGTTTTATGTATGACTAATGGAGATGTATTTCCTTAATCTTTGTCCAAAACCATCTTTTTTAGACATTGGACAACTTATGGCATAGAGAGACACCGTTCGTTTTCCGAGAAATTTCCATAACTTCCTTTTTCGTAATATCGTAATAAAATTAAATTTTCTTCCCTAAATAAACAAAAAGAACTAGATTCCTATGAATGAGAACCTATGCATTCATTTTCATATTTAATTAAGCAAAATAGAAGTAACTTTAAAGTGATACCTCAGCTCTGAATTAGCTGTGAGGTAAGTATAATTTCTCTTTTTAAGTTTATCAATTTGGTACGGTGAAGTATAGCTAAGCCTTGAGACAACAAGGGGTTTATTGTAATTATAAAAGTTGATTGTATGTTTATTTTTGGAACAGTAATTTGTAAATTAATGAAATTAAATCAAGAACAGATTTAACTACTGAAACCTTTCCTTTTTTAACTTACATATATCTCTTACAATGAACCTAAAGCTTAAACTATTTGATGAAATTAGGTCTTAAAACCCAACAGGATTACCTGGTGACATAAAGAAGTTCCATATCAGCATAGTAAAATTAGCTATTCCAGGTCTCTTTTAACGAATCCTGGTCATTAGTTAAATCAATATTGAAAAGGAAGCGACTGAATATAACGAAATTCAAGCCTTCGATGAGATGAATAAAATTTTAAATATAGTCTATTTCTACGATCTATTTCCCGCGTATTTGTGTTTTATTTATTTTGGCTAACCATGTTGCAGTTGACAAGTAGCAGCTTACATGCAATCGCAACCGCAATGCGCCCAGGTGGCTGTATTGGTATATACATATTTTCACACATATAAACTTACAACATCTCTTATCATTACAGCTCGTTCCTTACAAGCTTTCTGGTAGAGATACTCTACCTGGCTTTCGTGTATTAGTTATAAATATGTAATAAAAATAATTTATCATAAATGAGAAAATTCTGACAACTCGAAATCAGAGATATTGCATTGACCGAGTATCTTAATTTCTTGATTCCATGTCATTTTGTTTATCACTGCCAAAGTCATTTGTCTTTAAGTAAATTGCTGATAAACGGAACACTTACCTCAAGGAATTTAAGAGGCAAAAGCCATATTAAATCAAAAGTTTATTTTCACAAACTTAGTTACTTTATAATAAGGGAAAAACTGAACAACTCCAGATTTTGAGGACAAAATCTCAACTACACTAGAATCCAGGACTTATTAGCTTTTAGTTAACTAAAAAATAAGGGGGTGATAGGAGGTAAAGTGAAACCCGGAAAAAGGAATAGAGAACATATTTTTTTATAAACTCCACTTGCTCTTACACCAAAGTTCCGAACGGAGATTTAGAAAATATAGGCAAGGCAGTGACAAGTAATGCGAGTAAGGTAAAGGACGATCCAATGATCCGTGATAGAATGCATCAAAACCTGGCTTGATACCATCCCATACAGATTGAAATATATTGTCGTATGCAAAAGGCTATAAATGTGTGTGCTGAGCTAGAATTACTAAGAGATTGTAATGAAATAAAATAGACTTGTGAAGAGAATATGCGTGAATGATTATCAGGGCGTACAAAGAGTAATAAAATCGCGGAATATTTAAGTAGAACATTTAATTGCGTTTGAGAGAAAAAGAAAGTTCTACCCGAGAAGTAAATTGATGATTGATTTTATGTTTGATCGATATGCATGGAGAGTGGTTGTAAGAGGTTCTAATAGGTGCCTCCTGACCAGGATCAAAACTGATTGTACAAACCGTTAAGATATAGAGCAACTCATCACTATGAATGAACTATTTTGAAGGGAAAATATGCTAGGTGTCTTTATGCCTTGTAGTGCTTAAATGTTTAATTTTAGAAATGCGTTGATTCGCGCAAGTCCCACTCTGTGAGAATGTGGTTGAAGATAATGATGTTTCATGATGTACATGCGCCCCAAAAAACCGATGGAACAAAGTGATTTGCCTGTCTCATCAATCTTCTAGTCCATTTATTTAATGCCTAATCGAAAGTTTTCATAACATCATAATCTTTTAGCCTTCTGTGCTACTCATACAATATATAACACTCGACATAAAAAGCCAGGAGCTCAATCGGATCGATGTAACCTCTTGAGATCAATTTTGTGGGTGATTTTATTTACTGTTTACGTGGAAAAAAAGCATCAAATGTGGAATCTGATACATTTTTTAAGTTACATTTTAGCCATAATAGCCTTGGAAAATGGGCTAACGCAAACTCAAATAGCTTTTTATACTGTTATAAGATTCTAGGATAGAGATGAAATTTTCCTGGATTGTGATCATATTAGTGGGGTATGGATTCCAGTGGAGATGAATAATAGGTGTTAAAGACCATAAAACCTCTCATATGGGAGACTGCAAATAGTGATGTTCAAACATTTCTCACTGTGGTCTTTTTCCAGGTTAAACGGATAGGGTTGAACTTTTGAACATGAGAATCAATATTTTTTCATTAAATTTAAGTGTAGGAAAAAAGAAATTCGCGTATAATATAGGATAATTTGTTAATAAAAGACAAAAAATAGTCTTATACAAAGCATTTATATTCTATTATATTCGACTGCCCTACAAGTTTGAAAATAAGCCTTATATTTACTGAACAAGACTCATTTAGTATTTTTAAAGTAAAATGTATATCGTAGAAAAGTTTTCGAATAAAAGAGCAATTATGGGGCGATACAAAATTATTTGTAAAGATAATTTATTTATTTAAATGCTCTTAAAATTGGTATCATATACGTTTGAAAGATAGGAGCACAGCAAGAATTGAATAATTAATTACAAAATACAGATAGATATAAAGAAAGAGAGAGAGAGTTAGAAAGGCATACAAATAAACAGAAATATCTTATTACTAACAAAATCAGAGACTTTTGCAGGATTTTTTATAAGTTATATAGTTACTTTATGTACGAGTATATTCCCAAAGAGCATTGATAAATCTTCAAAGGGAGAATCAAAAAACACCGAACGAGTGCCACTTAATACTGGCTTATTTTGGTCGAATTTGCTGGGTCTTATTATTTTTTGTCTTCTCTTTTAAAATAAAATATCTTAAGAGTAACAATGTGATGCATCTTCTCTTTCAAAGTAAATTTCCTTGGAGTATCATTTTAAAGACAAAGATTCCTCCTAGCCCAAGTAACTTGGCTATCCTTTTAAAAAACTAATTTGGAGCAGCTTACATCGAGCTCTCCGTATATAGAATGAAATTACTTGGAGCAGTTTGCTCCAACTTTTCCCTATTATGTAAATGTGCTCCAAACACATAAAAAGCATTAATAAATATTTGAGAAACTATTATTAATTAAATCAAGCAATTAAGCAACCAGAGTAAATTATATAGAAAAAATGGTAGCTATTTTCATGAGAGACCCGCTTCCAGCATTGTATTAAGAAATTTTAAGTTATACTTTAAGTTAAACTTTTAGTTATACTTAAAAAGATGGGCGTTAGGTGAATACAAAATATAACCAATTATATATATATTTATGTGTATAAGTTTATTTGCATACGTCACTCTTACTAAAACGCCAGTAGAAATGATTCTACTAAAACCTTTGTTTAAATTTAAATTCTGCACTATTTAGGATTTAGTCGTATGAGTTGAGGCCCCTACCTTGCAAGAACTCTTATCTTCATTTCTCGCTATCTTTTTCTACCCAAACCCCCCTTTCAAATATGCTGCCCCTTTAGATTACAAGAACCTCCCTTTAAGGCCCGTTCCCTTGTAATACTGTAACTTACCCCTTCTTCCTCTCCCTTCGACTCGCTAAGATATCCCCTTCAACTTATGTTCTCCTCCTTTCTAAGAATCTTACGAAGGAATCCTTTCCGATCTTATTTTACCTACAATGAGCAATTGAATCAGATATTAAGAAAAACACTTATCTATCACCCTAGAATGTGTTAATTAGATTTTGCATTTCAAAGCCTTCCTAGCGCATGCGCAGTAAAATAAGATTAGGAATAGACAGCTCCTTTTTAATAAAAAAATGTAAAACGATTTTGGCTCCAATTAATTCGGGATTTGTCAGATATATACCTAGGACAATGTTTTTAACGGTACATGAGCGCATAATTATGCAAATGCTGACCAGCTATTAGTTTAATTTGGACCTTTCAAAAGCTGTAAAATATGCCAAAGAGGTTCTGGTAAAGAGAGAATAAAACGAGAAAGAACGTTCTCTTTTGTTCTTTACCCATTGGTTAGAACCTCCTTACTCTTGCATAGGCTAAACTGCTTGACTGCCTGCCGTGATCACAACTAAGTGACAATTCAAGAAGGGACCCTTAAGTGAAGCTCCGGCTTGTATCTTCAAGAACTGAGGGGCAATGAAGTAGTGAACCCCCATCACTTCAAAAATTAACATCAAAATTACTGGCTCATTTCTGTTGGCGACCAGGGCTCCTGCCCTATAATATTTCATGGAGAACTTGCTTAAGCTCTTCAACTTTACCAGTTCTTTTCTGAAGAGCACACTTTGGTTCTTCTTTAAAACTACAAACAAACACTTTCAACTGGAAATCCGAACCAGAAATTCTCTTATTGTGCACAGATTCTAAAAATAACATTGTTACCAACCGAACCATAGATCTCAATTTTACATTAATAAGCCTTTACCAAACAGTCCTACAATTTATTAGAAATGACTATCTTTTCTATTCATTCAGATTTGGTTGTGCCAAATTCACGGAGTCCACAAAACGAGGTACATTTCCTTTCAAGCGAATTGTGTTTTCTGTTGGTTCAATCTACATAACTTTCTCTTCAATAAATGAAACTGAAACTCTCATCTAATTTCCGACAGTGGAACACTTTGCGGTGTTAGCAGCGTTACCCAATACAAATTAAACTATTTATCAGTAACACAAATCCTTGCGCAAAAGCCCCACAACTTATTTAATGCGGGGTAACTCTATAAAACTAAGATTGTTCTACGAATTCCTGATTAAATAAAGATGTATAAGCTCCAGATTTTTGCAAGGCTGAGCATTCCACATTATTTACTTTACCAGTTACCACTAAACTATTTGTATCTTCTAGTCTTAATTGAATATTTAAATAACTAAAGATATTAATAACTCATCTAGTTAGCATAGTAAACTTGGTAGATTACCCCGCTTAATCGGGCTACCAAATGCACTGGGGAACATAATTCTAGGACCACTTCACTATACGAGTTAGGTAGTAAAAATACACTATTTTCACATATAACGTTTCCTGGTGGAATTCCAAAGGAAAATAAGAAACAATTTACTATTTACACTTTAATTATAATTAATCAAATTCAGATGGCTATGTTACTCTCGCTTAAAAGTCTTGCGATGAAGCGATAGAGAGAGGGCGAGAGTTTAAATAAAAACTCAACGAGTGAGAACAGAATACCGTGAGCAGTAAATTTTAAACTACGAGTATTTGCAACTATGATTTTTATGAATTATACACCAATATATCAAATAAGCTGTTATTTATTAAATTTGCGAGAAACCATAAGGACAATCTTGAATTGTATTTTAGGCTTAAGAGAGCTTAATATTTCGTTGCACCACGATGAGTCGATATAACAATTGCAGGTTTTTCTTGTAAGAATTGCCTAAGGCGTGGCAAAACTGTCTTGGAGTATCCTCCCACCCTTCGTTAAATATGTATAGCTTTTAATTTGACGGGTTTGCGGTTTTCAACTTAGATAATTATTCATTCAATATTCCTCAGAAATTCAACTCAGGAGATTGACTAGGCTATAGTTAACTCTGATAAAAACGTTACACCAATGATCTCCAGGCGAATCGAAAGTGACCAGAATAAACTGTCTGGAAGCTCTCCAAACTACTGGCGGTTGTAAGAAACATTTTCAATGCGTGTCTTAATACGGGATCCTTTTCCGAGGAAGTGAAAGTAGAAAGATAATATTCATCCCCAATCCGGAGAAAAACCCTAAAACAAGTGGATAACTATTGCACCAGCTTGCTACTGGAATTTAGCAGTAAGGTATTTGAAAAAACAATTAACAACAGAATATCGAAATACTTCAATGATAGCGACCTAAGGAACAGCTGCCAATATAGTTCCTGGAAAAACAGAAGCCCAGAGATGGATAAGTGAGTCATCCTAGAAGAAAGAAATAGAAAGAAAATGAGGATGACATAGCCTGTCGCGAAGTGTAAAAGACATTCAACAAAGTTTGGCACAAGGGTGAGGCGTATGCATTTCAAGAACATCAGAATGGGAATAAACAGCAAGATCGAAAGGATATTATGTGATTATTATATGGAGAGACGTGGTTAAGTAGAAATACAATGCACTCAGTAGGCAGAATTTGAGCTTGCTGCTGGTTTGCCCAGGGTGGATGTTTAAGCCCTTCTCTCTATTCAATCTACACTGCAGATATACAACTACCCAGAACTGAGTACTGCGTGAACATTCAATTCACCGAAGACATCAGCCAGCCGATGGTTTGCCCTTACAGGAATCGACCCATTCAAGCCTGAATGACGGCAGAATAGATAAGAAGCATCAAAACATATGAGAAAAATTTTAAAAAAATCAAAAAGGAATAAATTTATGATGGTCCCTGTGTGCAGGAGAAGCCTCTAATTTGTGTATGCTAAAGAAGAGCGCTACAGTTAGGACGCAGAGTGTAAGGAGCTTGAGCTAACCATTACGATAACAGGGTTACTAAAGGACGTTACTGAGAAGGTAAATCATGAAAAAGCGGTATTAATGTACAAGTTAAGAAACCTTAGCATGAAGGAAAAGAGGAAGATTTACTAGCCGTAATACAGCCCGCAACTATTTATCCAACCATAGCGATGTATACGATTTCAAGAAGTAGCATACTGAGAATTAAAATACTACAGAACAAAGCTATGTCCATAATAACAAACAAAAGGGAAGGATTACTGTGAAGACAACATGACATACACAGGGAGGCAGAAATAACGCAGCTTAGAATAATTGTATAAAGAGACAAGAAATTGATTGGAAAAAGCAAAACGAAATAGGGATTGATTTAACCAAGCAAATTCACAAAGAAAAGGATGGAGAACACACAATTTATTCCCATGTTTCCCAACGAATTATGAAAGAGTAGAAGAGGATCCAGAATAAATATAAACAAAGAGAAGAAGAATAGTCGACGACGACCAAGATTAATTCGCTAACTGAACCATCACCAGAGAATAGACTACAGAAAATTATAAATAGAATAGGAATATAAAAGAATAACAGCTTTAATAATAACAATTACTAATA
Organism: Ceratothoa steindachneri; assembly: GCA_963969495.1. NCBI lineage: Eukaryota > Metazoa > Arthropoda > Malacostraca > Isopoda > Cymothoidae > Ceratothoa > Ceratothoa steindachneri. Next base: position 11,521,576 of record OZ018325.1, read on the forward strand.
ATGGTTTCAAAGACTTATAAAAACAAATGCTACTGTGACAATGATACAAATAGACACATATACAAAAAAACAGAAATGCGTGATTCTCACGTGAAACAAATATAACTTTTTTCTGCTAACTATAACTACGTATAATGAACAGGGATTACCCTCAGCTCTAAGCAAACTAGCATCTCTTTGCAAACCTCTTACTTCCTTCAGTTTTCAGAAAATATTCATTATTACCTATTACATTCAGACACGGGACTCACAGTTGATACGTGTGACAGGATACAAGCTAAACATAGTGTTTCGGATTCCACATTAAGCTGTTAGTCCCCTGAAAACCTAAGTCCCCTTTTTTGTCTCTCACTATATATCCTCCCTTTCTTATCATTTAAATTTCTTCTTCTTTCCCTCTCTCTTGCTCCTACCCACAATACTTAGAGCGCCCGAAGCCAACTTAGGCCCTGGACAGTGTAGATACGGGGTACTACAAAGTAGTACAGTACTAGGCTATGCCTCTTTCCCCTCTATGGACACTCTTTTAGGGGCCAAGTGGGGAGAACTAATCGCACGAGCTGTTATTCGTCTCCCAACTCTCTTTTCATTTCATTGTCCAGTACATTCTTTGACATGAAACGTAAGCGGTTGGAAAACCAAAAAGATGTACATATATAAAAACGTATTTACATTCTCAAACACACCAAGTATAAAGACGTAACATGGACTAAGCATAAGGACAAATAAAATTAAAATACAGAGCTACACAATGTTAACGAAAACTGCACTAAAGAAAGTTCCGAAGAGGAGGCGATTGCGTAAAGAGAAACCTGAAATTTAAACTTCTCCCTTCACTAGAAGTCTTTTTGGCGATCAAAGTCCTGATCCTCATAAGATGTGTTGTGGTAGCAGCATCTTACCAGTCAACCGAGTTAACAGTACCAGCCCATAAACAACTTCAACCTGTTATGTGTTATCAAAGAATTTTTTCTTAAAAGTGACCGAGGAAGGAATCTGGAACCCATTATGAACGAAAATAAGCTCGAAAGAGTTACGCCATACTTTCCGACATAAGTAACACAGCACGTTGTTCCATGACCGGACATAATCCTGACTAGCTGAATTTTACCGTTCAACCCCTGTTGCACACTGTGTGCACATGTCTCAAATGACTTCACCCCTCTTCTAATGACCTTCTACATACATCAAGCCTATTTGGTTACCGATATTAGCTCGGAAGTCTCTCGCCCCGGAAAGTGGAAAAGTTACAGAAAACCACCGAGGGACTATCAGCTAGCAATGAGACAAATCTAGAAAAAAGAGAGTGAGTTAAACACCATAACCAGCTTGATCATTAAGACAGAAAAGAAGAACGACTCAGTTATATTATACAAAACGGTTCTTCAGCCTAGATGGACTAACAAAATAAGAGATAGCGAGTAAACATAGTAAATTATACGACTTGCTAAGTACAAGGGTAACGAACATAGAAATGTCAAATAATTTGTCAAGTAATTGACAAAGTAGAAGAAGAAGAAAACCTTACTAAATTTTGGACACAAACTACAAAAAGCTGGGATAAATATATAAAGAAACAAAGACGAATCGAAGAGGGAAAATAGCCAATGAAGTTCTATAGGAACTTGAGGTCTAATTATGGGATTATTGGAGAGGTTTTCTCCATGACACCTAAGCCACACTAAGAATTTGACGTAGATTTTGAAGGCCAGGTTATTACGATTTGAATACAGTTATTAACCACTTGTTTGCTGCCAGGATAATTCCAATGGGCGTGTTGTATGCGGCAGATATTCTTTTTTTAAATATTACTATTTACTATTTTTTCTAGCTACCTAGTTATTTTTCCACTGCAATGATTAGAAAAATCCGTGACAAATACGAAATATTCCGTCATAATAATTTTATTATAAAATTTAATCGGCTCTTTCTATTTTTCAAAGTAAAATTTAATTTAACCGGATTTTCTATTTGTCAAAATAAAATTCAATCTTTTGAAAAATATTAAATATCAAAGCACACATTCGAACGCGTGGACAGCATGCAAAAATTAACAGCTGAGAAAGGAATATCGTGAGATTTACTGACCTCACCCCATTTTCTTTCTTTCTTTATTTTATGAGTTACTTACATAATTTTATTTTTATTTCTGAATAGACATAATTTGTCTGTTTTCCCTCACCTATTTTAGATCTAAAAGGCTTTCTATAACGTGGATAAAAGAAATATTTGTAAGCAACCTTACATTTCGTTTATCACACAATATTTTACGCATAATATATTGTTGCATTGCATCGGTTCTCCCTACTTCTTCTTCTTCAATTTGTTTAAAAATTTAGGCGTGTTATTTCTATTGGAACGAAATGTTTTACTCTTACAATTATTTGCAAACACAAACGTGTTTGCTCCAAAAGAGTAGTCAAAAGCAACTCAATTTTGTACGCATCCGGTTTTTTTGAGGTGGAACGGTCATTCTCTTTGTAGGAATTTGTTTGCTTCAAAAACATTATAATAGGCATTTGTTTTGTAACAATTATATTTATCAAGCATCCGTCGAGAAATCATTCAAATATCTATTTATTTTGAACTTTGCGTAATAAATGAAGAGGAGGTCAAACCTGATAGTGAAGATTCAAACGTAGGCCCTGAAGGCCTACGTTTGCGTGGTAACCAGCATGTTGAGTATAAGACTATTCCGTTATATTGATAATATTGTGAAATTTTAATAGCTCTTTGCATTCTTCCAAACATATTTCTTTTGAATTTTGTGTAATGAAGCATGAAGAAGTCAAACCTGATGAATAAAGCCAAGTTGTGGCACGCCGCGTTCGTTTGCGTGGCAAAGGGTTGTACTCTTAATTTTCGTCTGTATTGTCATTATTTTCACTATTTTCTTCGTCTAAAACTTGTATATTATCATTGGTTTAATTAAGGGTCACCAGTGTGTGAATTTAATGGTTAAGTTTCACAAAAATAATTAAATCAAACATACAAAGTTTAATACATTAGTAATTATAAAAAAATCAATGCATTACTAAATAATATAATTAAGTAGAAGTGCAGGAATTTACTAAATAATAAAGAAGAAAGAAAAAACAAATACAACGCCATGATTGTCCCCCTTTGAAGCTACCATCTGATGTCAGAAAACTTAGATTGTAGTCGAAAATTGCAGCCCAGAAACAGCGCCCATTATCGTGCGCCCCGAAACTGAAGTATTACCAATATATCTACAACCAAGAGGGAAAAGGCAAGATGAGGTCATTAAGTCCCTTAAAGAAAGTAAATGTAAATGGGAATTTAAAGGGAAGACATTAAAAGAGGGCGAAAAAGAGGTAGAAAACTCTTATTCCGTAATAAGGTAGGTATCTATCCTGGAGCCTGCATCACTCTCAGTTTTGCAAACTAAAGGAAATGAAATCTATCAAGTTCAAGAGGAGAACAAAAGTCAGCAAGAGATCGACCATACAGAACTCCAAGGAAATCTAATTAATCAGTTTGAGCTGAAAGGAGAGAAAGTTTAGCATAGTGCAAATAAACACACTAGTCTGGATCTGTAAAACCGCAACACTCGAAAATATATATTCTCAACACGGATTAAAACCAGAAAGAAGACGAATGAATCTTCAATAATACAGTCATTACCGCTAAACCTTCAGGTAAGAAACCTGACAGAGAGCCATAGAATTCAGAAGACTAAAATGCGCAGAAGTTAACAACTTGAAGGAAGCATTGTTAGCATTTAAAATTGTAACAGAAATGAAGTCAATAATACTAACCACATGCTACCAAGCACCTAGAACAAAAGTATCTCTATATACACAACCTATTATTAATCTTGGGCCTATTATTTATGCGGAGTCTCAATGCCAGGGGCAGACACATGGTTAACATTCAACGAAAAACATATGTAGAAGCCAATGTAGAAATGATGTTAGAAAGAAATATTTTCAAGAGGATATGACCGGACTTTGTAACATTTATCACCGGCATTGCTTCTACTACGACAGGTGTCACTTTAAACAGCTTGAAACTTCCATTTAACATTCAAATTGAGCCTGTCATCATTGAATGTATTAACCATGTTGAAACATTAATGTTAATGGATCAGTATATAATACAAGTATCAGAACCTCAAAGGAAAGACGAAAGAATAGATAACTTGGAAAGTTATAGTGGAGAAGTGCGTATCTCCATCCCTAATGATATCTCATAAGATAAATCTGTAAGAAATTGACAAGGAAAATTCAAGGCTGACAAGAACGAACACAACGGTGGTTGAAAGAAACATCCGAAAGATGAGATTCACTACTCTTTTGTACTCTCACTTGAATAAAAAAACGAAGAGAAAAGCTTGACAACTTAAATATAGGATCAATTAAATCTCCCTGGAATAACAAGAGAAAGATATAATGCGCTGAAAAGAAAAGAGGAAATAAAAGATTTCATAGAGGGACAACAAAGCCATATATGGGATAGCGTTATTAAAAAAATGAATGTACATAGAAAGCTAGAGATTATCGAAAACTTAAGCAGACTTTAAATAAAAAAATAATTTAAAAATAAACGAGCAGAAAATCCAAGAAAGCAAAACCACAAACTGTGTAAAAATGAATTAACTTATTTCATCCACGAACTGTATCATTAAATAATCATTCATTATGGTGAGGGCAGTCCGCTGTATAGATTAAATACAGCGAGGGGCTTAGACACCCCCTTTTTTTACACTGGATTTCAGCTTTCAGGCGAATTCTGATCCTCCATAATCATTAAGCATCTTGGATGCTTTCCTGTCTCTCATGTACACACAGAGAATTGTGTCCAGATTGTTGTTTGTCTGGTGATTTAAGATGTTATATTGCATTTGCCAAATGTCTTCTTCACATATTTCTGCGAGAGATAGATGAAATCATCTTGTTGGCGATGTTTTCTTACAAGTATGTAAGTTTAGAGACTTACATGCTTGAGAAAAAACATCGCCAAGATTAGCCTAGCAACAAAGGAAATCAAAGGCATAATCAAATCACGCAAGCGGAATTCTCTATACCCCATAGGTATAACCAGAATATATCATAATAAGCCATTGAAAAACATATTCGAATCATTGAAGGACATCTATAAAGCATGCATAATACCGGTTAATTTTACTTACCTGATAGTTATAAACTAGCCGAAGAGATTTAAAGAATATCTCTGAGAAAAAGCCTTTATGATATTTACAAGTTCGTGTTAAGAAGAAGTAGAGACAACAAGATTTAATTCGTATAATAATAGAAAAATAGGTCGAAAAAAAAGCAGAGAAATATTACATCGATTTGGTCATAGCAGAGAAATTTAGAGAAGACATTTGGCAAATGCAATATAAGATCTTATATCCCCAGACGAACAACAATCTGGAGACAATTTTCTGTGTGTATATGAGAGACAGGAAAGAATCCCAGATGATAAATGATTATGGAAGATCAGAATTCGACTGGAAGCTGAAATCCAGTGGAAAAGAGGGGGTGTCACAGCCCTTCGCTGTATTTAATCTATACAGCGAAACTGCCCCCACCATAATGGATGATTATTTAAAGATACAGTTCGTGGATGAAATAGGTTAATTTATTGTTACATCGTACGGAACGAACGTTTTCAAGATAGGACTACAGCACTTGAGTTCAGCTACATCAACAATTTCGAAAAACGGAATGGAAGATAAGAACTAATACGAGAAATTTACGCGTCCCAATCTACAGAATCAAATTTACAAATAACAAAGTTGACGAGCATATCTAGAGAGATCATACAAATGCAAGAAGATGTTACGACAATACAAAACAGAGAGGAAGAATAAAGCAACAACAATGCTATAATTACTATACAGCTTAAAAGTTTTAAGTATGAAAAGAAGGAAAATTTTCCGATGTCAGGTTAGATCTTCTGGCCTCCGTTTGCTTTCCGTATCTCGAAACGAGTTGAGTTTTGCCTTGAATAATGCCTTGAACTTTGGGTTCCAATAAATCTGTAAGAGTGACTAATTATACTTGGCAGAATTAATTTAACCATCTAGAATGTTCTGTATATCAAATTGAGCGAAACAAAATAAACTTTGCTACTGTACAAACACAAATAAAATATTGGACATGAAAGATAAATAAAAAATAAGATAATGGACATGAAAGATAGATCAAGGTATACACGCTCGGCCGCACACGACCGACAACAATTCCAGAGGAATCCGCCACCCAAAGATTTGGCTACTCGAAAGGAGCACCCGGGAGGGGGAGCACTGTGCTCGAGTACTTTCCAACAACACAGGTTGCTTTGAAAATTCGTACTCGGCCTATTCGAAGGTAGGATGCAAAAAATAAAAACTATATTTCAGTAACCACAGTCAGCCTCGAAAATAGTGATCGAGGGAGTATTTAGGTTGGAGAAAGCAGGGCTCAAGAGATCTTTTCTTGTTTGTTTCTTTCTTTTCTTTTCTTCGGGGTTTAGGGGTTTGGTAGGCCAAAAGAAAGAAGCTTATGCGACGTCTCCTCTTAACAGAATACTAATTTACCCCGGTAAGTGGATTCTTCGCCATGAAGCAAGAAGAGAAGCCCATAATATCAACATGAAGAAAAGGGCGTAACAATATGGAAGCTCATAGAAAAACTACCTTCAATTTTTGCAGAGCACGCTAACATCAGATCAAGAAACCCCTTTAATAGTCGATTCACAAGGAGAAGACATCAGCTGTGAATTGAGGAAGTACCCTTGTATTTTTATGTGGACTCTAACTAAAAGAAACACGGGAAAGAAAGCCGACGGGGATATATATCCATGCCATAAACACAAAGAACCGATAAAGTCTACTTAATATGAATACCGAAAAAATATGCGAATATGGAAACAGAATTAAGCAAAACTAGCCAAAAATAGAGTACCGATTGTTGAAACAACAACAAAAACACCAAAAGTCATGAGAAAAAACAAAATAAATATTGAATTATCAAGTGAAAATATGTGTAAGTCAATAAATAAGTAAAATGCAAAAAACACCAAGTTTATAAGGTATGTATGGTTCTGAATCCTCAATATAATTAGTACGCTTGCAAAATAGAGTTGTTCCATTTTATCAAATCTTTCTGCTATGTAAAGAAGTTCAAGATAGATCAACATTGATTCTCTTATTCTCTTTCTAACTTCAATTGTTTTTTTTACTCATCCTCCTATTCTACCCTCATTCCATCGGTTCCGACTACTTTTTCCTATCTGGATTACTTGGACACCTTAGAGAAGGAGAGGGAGTTAGATGAAGGTTCGTCCTATGGCCATTCTTCATTCCCGTCTCCCCCTTAAGATTTGAGAGTTAAAAGGGTCGTCTGCCAGCGAAGAATATTTCTCTCTTATGTACTATCGACCCCCCACCTCCTCCCATAAAAATGGCAGTACAGTCCCAGAACTCAGTCAGCTTCCTTTTAGGCGCATTGATTTATGAGAAAACTACTTACTAGTAAAGGTGATAATTTCTGTAATAGGTAAAGGCAGAATTTTCGGAAAGCACACAGAAGAAAAAGAAGAAATATGTTATTGATCGATGTAGTTCCCTCAAGAGGAGTTAATTATTTCTGCATTATCTCTTCCACTTTTTATTTACTGTTAAAATCCAACTTCTTTCAACTTACACTAGGAAACTTGTTCAGCGCAAATTCAGATGAGGTACAGTTGGTATAAGTGTATGCTGAACCCCTGCAGGAAACTCCCTTAGGTTCCAGAAAAAGTGGAGCGGTCATCGGAAACAACCAAGCATCCACATTGATAACTGCTGTTAGGGTTTGGTCTACCTAGGTAGGGTAACCAGAGAGCATGCAAATCCCGGAAGGTATGTGGTAGATTTAGGATATATAGGAGCACTCTCCCACATGTTGAGAGGGGTACTCATTTAACTTCGACCCCGCAGGAGGGTAAAAGGTGTAGCCTTTTCCGATTGGTACCCGATGGAGCTGCACTTACTTACAGATACTCACAGAGGATCTTTCTGGAAGAGGCAATTATGCCACTAGATCCAAGGTTTTGAATTCAGAGCTTCTCCTTCTCTTAGGTGGAATGCCTGCCATACTAACGAGCTCCACCTAATAATTTCCCTAAAAAATCTTGTCAGCTTAAAAAGAAACCGGACAGAGATCCAAACTGCCGACCCAACGATTGCCGGGCAAGTGCGCTAACCACTATACTATCTTCGCAGCCTCGAGTTCAAATAAGAGAAGCCTTGTCACTGAGTTAATATAAACTATCTAATGGGGCCTAAGAAAGTTATTTTTGTGCTTTCCTCTCGCTCCCTCTCAGCACTACTACTTTTACGACTATCCCCTCAACCTTTTGTCTAAGCGCACTTTGAACCAGGATGAACTGTGCTCACCGGGAGAAAGTTTGATTTCCTAGGCACGGTGCCTAGGTGGATTACACGCCATCCCCGAATCACCTAACGTCAGGGTATGATATAATAGGTGATCACCCACCCAAGTCATTAGCAGATCAAATCTGCCTATTAAATACTCGCCTACCCAATTTAAAAATTGCTCTTATATCTACAGAGGTTCTTGCTGAGCGACGCACTTTCGTTCTATTATGGGCACCGTGATGTCCCTACCTGTGTCGAGTTCCCCTTAGCCCGCCTCAATAGGAAAGTAACTTAGGCCGTCAACTATGCTTACCTCCTGACAGTAAAAATATAAGATATATACGTCGGCACCATTCATTATATTCAAAGCTCGAGTAGATATGTATTCACCTGAATGACCGGCCTGCTTGTCAATGCCAAATCTAAGGTCTAATTCTTTCCCCGAGTATGTTTAATTGATCCAATTCTGAAATTTTATGATCCTAAGGGGACTTTTTCTTAACCTCACAGGCCATGGTTTTTATACTATCTACTTGCAAGGGTATTTTGTTATTTACTCACTATCATGACTACAACAGAAGGAAAGAGTGGGCGACTGCAGGCGCATGGTGATCTGACTACAAGCGCGATCATGCTATATCTAGGTGTTTGTGAGGACGAGGGTAATTGAAACATCCCTTCAACTTGTGAAGGGTCTTCCCTCTTACCTATTAAATGCGGCAAAGGGGCTTTCCCGTTTCTATCGTTTGAGGCACCTCTGGGAATCTCCACTTCAGAAACGGAGGTACGTCCTCCCCTGTTTTTTCAGCGGCAATTCAACTTTCTTCTAGTAGAGAGGAGGCTTATTAACTCCACTAAGACTACAGGTGTGATAGCTTCTCTCTCATTCCATTCTTTGAAGTAGCTCATAAAAGACTCCTCCTGTGTACTAGCTGCAGTTTCTTCCTTTTCCTACACAGGGGACTGTCAAAAAACATGCAGGCAATCCAGAATTGACTGGTAATATTGGGAGCAAGGCTTTGCATGAATCGTTTGAGAGTGTCCCCTAAAGTCTTGCGCTCATTCTTCTCAAGTGTAAAATGGGTCGGAGAACCGCTCCCTCTGTTTCCAGGATGTAGTTTGTAAAATATTAGGGGGGCTAAAGCATCTTATAGGTCTTCTGTGCTAGACATCATCTCTGTCGTGATGCCACCATAAATGGCAGGATCATCCTGGGAAACCTGGGAAAGGTGCCAAACACCGAGCCAGATTTCTTCTGTCAGCAAGCATCTCCTCCGGGTGCTCAAGCCCACAAAGATTCAGATGGACAAGTGGGACCTACTCCTCTGACTTGTGGCCTTTGGGCAGAGGCCACCCCATCCGGATTTGGTGCGCCTTCCGCTGGTGGAAAAAAGCGGATTTATTCTTCAACATTTTCTATAAAGAAGAGCTCGGCAAAAACCAGGGATCCCTTTCCTCCACGAGCGTACCTTTTCCCTGTGGCAAAACGGTTATGGTATTCTAATGAGTCGTTAGACTCGAATAAGGCAAGCCCATGATAGTGGTAGTAAGGCCGTCTTCTCTGATTCCTAAAGCTGCACCTCCGCAAAAGGCCAGCAATAAGGCTCTTATGCCCCCCCTCCCTACAGGACTTTGTGTCATGAAAATGGTGAATCCTCCGACATCCGAATGCGAAGCCACTCTACGCGCCAAATATTTTTTTAGGCAGAGAGAGGGGAAAGACTTGTTTCGCGAGAGAGAACCCTCACGATAAGTCTTCGAAGAAAGCATACGGCCAATCCCGTTAGATTATTTACCTCAAGAAGGGCCCCTGAATCTCCTCCGAGCTAGGGCTGGATGGCATATTAAATTAATAGAATTTAAAAGGACTCCAGGAAAACTGGAAGGAGCTGCGGAAGCTCATCTCCTCCCGTCTACTGTAAGCTATATGTCTGCATGAAAACATGCTAGGAGCGTGCCCCCTTCTCACCTTCCCAGTTTATAAGGGATTTGCAACCCACGACTACTATTTAGTTGGGGGCTAGGCAAGAAGATGCAGGATTTGCACCCAGTATTATGTTTTAGTCCCCCTTTTTGCTAGAAATACTCCTTTTAGGCAATAGAATGAGAGGTATAATCAGATTTCTGGGTACTTTTAACGATCAGCCGACAACTCGACGCGAGAAATTTTTGCCACATTGTGGGGTAATAGCCGAGGTCCTTTTTTCTGCTATAGGATTCGCGCGGTATACAAGAAATAGAAAAACCCGCTGATCAATCCTAGTGCTCAGGTAGTTTCTGACAAGATCCAGGAGGTGGAAATATGTTCCCTAAGTGTAGAGTAGTTTACGCATCACTGTCAGAGAAACGCTTCATTTTCCTGCCTTTATCTATACCTGTGTTCTCGGGCGGCATAACTTTATTTTGGGTGGGGGGTGGTCGATGAACTTCATAGAAACAATCATCTTCGCATTCAAAATTCTTTTCTGGGGCGCTGCCGAATGAATGGCCACGCCAGTTTTGTTTAAAGTTGGCGCAATGGTCCGACTTTCAGACAATGACGGATTTCTATCCCTTACTCGGAGTTTGGGAGGGTAGAAAAGGCCGTTGACATTACCTCCGATAACTTCCTGGTCGTGGTCCTGACTAGTATCCCAAGAACCTTTTGCTGTTTTGCACTACGGCAACTTCCTTTGTGGAAGCCGAGTTCGAGACGGCAATCAGACTGAAGCGTTATGCCTGCATGGGCTTTAATCGTCGGCCGAATGATTTCACTGTCGGTGACTTTCGTAGAGCTATGGTCAAGTTCTGGTATATTTCAAAGAAAGCTAGTCGCTAATTCTTGCCGAGCATACCCAACTTCACTTGAAGGAAAGAGCCCTCTCTCAGATGTGGGGAAGAGACAAAAGGATTCATTGGAAGTTCTTATAAAACCGTCTTCCCTTTCTTCATAAGAAATGTTCTGCAATTTTAAGCTGCACATCTTTGGCGGCATCCTTCACGAACTCGTTCTCAGCCTAATTCAGAAAAAAAAATTAATGCTTCTCTTGATATCGTAGGATGTTGGCCACTGGGCTATACCTCCAGAGACGGAGAACCATTCAACTACAGGATTACATTAAGAGAGTTTCTTTCCGCTCTCTTTTGATGCTGTCAGCAATGCCTTCCTTTGGAGACAGCACTAGACCACAGTGTTCATCGATTTAGAGAAGACCTATTATATGTCATGGCGATACGGTGTCATGGAGACTCTCCACACGACGGGGTCGAGGAGACGTCTTTTAATCCTTTTTCTGAGTTTTTGCGAGATCGTAAATTCCGCCTTTGGTTGAGAAGAGCATTCTCCGGACGATAAAGCAGGAGAAGGCCATGTAGCATGAAAGTGTCTCAATGTCACACTCTTTGCCTTGAACAAAGTTTATTGGTGTTCGGCTTGAAGTGGTGGATTCACACCTTTTTCTTGGTAGTCTGGTTTTCGACTGACAACTAAGCTTAGATGCTCATATTCGCAGCCATAAACTCTCCTGTACCCGCATCATTGACATTCCTCTTCCTCCATGATGTTCAGCACATGTGATGCCGATAGTGATACTACCTTACTTTTCTACCAATCCTTTGTTAATTCGTAGCTTCAATACGGATAAGATTTTTAGGCATTCTTAGCCGAGTGTGTATTGCAGAAAGTAATTCAAACACCACAACGATATCTTCCAGTTGACTCATTTCCCCCATTGAGAGCTTAATTGTCTATGCCGGAAATATGTTACTCGCTTTGCACAGTAAACCAAACATTAATCGTTTGCACGCACGGTCTTAGTGCAACCCTCAAAATCCATTGTCTCTTGTTTTATCCACAGCCAATCTCGACGTTTCTTATGCCACGGAGAGACGACAGCGTAACTTTGGCATTTAGGTTTAGGTCTAAGAAACCCCTTCGAGAGCTCGGCGAAACTCTATGGTCAGTGGCACCTCTGCTTCTGCCCAGGACGCCATTCTGGCGGTTACTACCTATGACAATTTACCTCGACGCAACTGCTCCTAAATTTCCCTAGCGTTGGGAGAATTGCTTTCGGCATTTTGGGAGTACACTTCATGTCACGCTTAATCCATGATAGGGTGCAAGGATCACTCTATTCCAAGAAGGCTGTCGCCTTCCAAGCTGTATTCGTTCGGTTTGAGCTTAGTGAATATCTACAAGTAAGCATCTGTTTACTGTCAGATCTAGTTCCAATAAACCGCTCGGTACGAGAGATAACTCCTCTTCGCCTGTTTGGTGACTAGCTTGTGATTTATCAACTACCAAAGCGAGCTGATAGTTCTTGGGATATTTTACTCTCCACAACCCCTGTTCGCCGCATAAGTAAAACACGGCTTAAGAGAGGATGTCGAGATTATCTACTTCTTGGTTCCTGGATATTTTTAAATCACCGAGAATGAGAGCGCCGATGAGTGATGAGGGCGGCAAAGAATCCGTGAGAACGGGAAAATCAGACCAACGTTTGACTTTTTCTCAAATGGATTACAACACAGGAATCTTTGGGGCTCTTATTATTGGCTGCCTAATTAGATAGAAAACGGCCTTATGGGAACTTAATTTTGCATGTCATTGCCAAGGACGATCCTCATGAACATACTGCCTCAATACCTCAAAGGTTTTACGTCACTTTCTGTCTTCTCAAACTGGGCACAATTTCGGAAGACACTGCCATTTGATTAAGCCTTCTTCCGCGACGAATGCGTTATCCCCCTGACTTTTTTGGCACAATCTTGTTAAATGTTCAAATAAGGTTGATCTTCGTGTACGTTACCTGGCCAAGTACCCGTACGAGTGGGGTCGGTACCACTTGTCTCTTGTACTTTTGGCGGTTTCGTATACGCAGACCTGTCGACTACTTGACTCTTAGGAGGATGACGGCACGTTCTATTTAATTTGATGCCTTTTGTTGTTGGTTGCATGACTCCCTTGTGGGAAAAAGGGATTCTGCCCGACGTCTTGCAGTGCTTTCTTCTTCTTTTTTCCCTTGTTCTCTTTCTTAATATTTGCCTTTTTTGTTGTTTGGTTTAGATTCTGTTTTTGTTATTCTTTTTTTGGTTTGGTTTGGCGATTTTTAAAGTATCCTAGTCACAAACTGAAATTTTAAATTATTTGACTTATGATGCACTTGCATACATAACACGCTCCTGTAGAACATAGAGAAACATGGAAATTTTGCTAAGATCCTCAATAAAATTCTAGCAAAAAATGGTATCAACGAAATCTGGTTCCATGAAGCCGACTTTCTTCAGATAATTTAAACTTCAGAGTGACTAAGGTCAGAGGAAATAAAAAGAAAACAAAAAGATGAAAAGGAAAAGGAAACATTCATCGAACATAAACCAAGACCAAGGAAGAAGAAGGAAAGAAGAGCCGTTTAGTGTAGCATGGAGAGGAATGATACAGGAAACCTCAACATTAAAGTATATATTAATGAATCTTACCCAAGATCAATAGGGAAATCTTCAAGCTTTATTCAATGATACATTTAAAAACATGCAATTGTTCGAAAAGAAGAAGACAGGAGAAGAGGCTGAAAGTTTTAAGGAATTACTCCTCACTAACGGAATCAGAATGTTCCCCGAGGACTTCGTTACCCGAAGATGAAATAAATCCAGACAAAAGCAGTTCCCTTGTCTATGGAATGAACTCTCAACGAAGACACCAAAAACTAACAAAGTGATAAAAGAGAAGTGTATTACAGTGCCTTGCGCCAAGGGGAACTAAAAGTGAACACAATAATTGTAAACAACTAATAGTGTCAGACAAAACGCTCGATAATACGAATTAACGCGAACAAATACATGCAGGTTAAAGCCAAAACACACATTGGTATCAGAGCAGGATTACTACAGAACACACATGAATGTAAGTGATTAAATATTTAAAGAGATTAGTAGGAGATCCTATCATGTTAAAGAAAGATTACCCTGAAATTACATAAGTAACACAATCTCACAGAGATAGTTAGCTCCCCGGTCACCTATGCAGAGATTGCATTAAGCAACTGGATCGTTGAAAGTCAGATAGGCATTTAGAGCCTCATTCAGTTTGACGTTATTAGTGGATAGAAAGAATGGAAATATTCCATTCTTGTCTTCTATCCCTCCCTGTACTGAGGAAAAAGGTCAACTTATATTAAGGCCTATGGAAAATTCAAACCAGACCATCTTTTTCTGATATTTCTCTTTTTACCTATTTCACTTCTCCTCTTCTTCTCCTTCCACTGGCTCTGTCATTCTTTCTGCCTCTGGCCTCTAATGACAGGCACCAACATTTGCTAAAATTAGGCTAAAATAGTGAATATATAAGCAACTATAAAAGCCTATGGAATATCCAAACCAGGTTAGAAAAAATCAAAATAATATCAAGATGTAGACATAAAACTTCAAGTGTGGTAATGGACAACAAGTTCTACCGATACCATAGCGAAGGGAAAGTTCTGGCTTAAGGATAATTGAGGCTCAGTTTGAGCAAACGCGCAATGCAACGAGCGAACCTGGCATGAGCAAACCTAGCAAAACTCTTCCGATCATACGACTTAGTAGGAACAACAAGTTGTATAATTATATTATCATATTCAAATTAAGTCTACCATACCCACCAATAGCATTAAATACTAAATATGAGACAAAGATAAGAAAACGAAATCGCATTAAGAAAAATGTTGTTCTCATAATAGCCAATGTGAGAAAAAGAGAGGGAAGAGACTAAAAAGAGAAATACGCAAAGAACTCTGCCAAAATTCTTCAGTTAAAAGCCCTATAAAAGAGGTTGAAAGCTCTGGGAAAAGGTTGTTCTACTATCAACAGAAAGGGAACGAAGACAAATATATATCCCTCAAAGATGTTAAAAATAAATAAAGTAAATTCAGGAGTGTGAAATCACGTACTAGAAACAACCCTGATCCAATATATTCGTGAAAATGAAGAAACCGCTTAGAAAAGGTAAGGAATGCATAGATCAAATTAAACAACTAAAAATTTACTTAATAAAAACATAAAAATATTCAAAATAAAACAAGAATGATATCCACCTACACAATTATTTAATTATGAACCGTGCTAGCCTCCTGGCAAACTATGAAATACCTTTCACCTTGTAACTACTATCCATTCTACTCTTAATCAACACTTTTTCCACGTTTTTTCAAGATGTAAGGCGTGCTTAAATCACGGTTCTCATTCAGCACGGTCTAAGCAAGAAGAGCTCATCGCCTAGTACAGGAGGCAAATTCATAAACATAACCCGAAACGTGATTCTTAATGAAGCTTCGCAAGTGAAAAAATCAGAATAATGTGGCCACTGGACTGAGTGGAGAAACTGATGAAGATGGATCTCTACTAATTTTTCCTAATTTTCTCAGTAAACTTCCACACATTTTCAATTTGATAAACAACGATAACTTGACTACCACGACGATCAAAACCACCTAAGGGTATATTTGTTAATAAGAAGCTAAAAACTTTACAGTTAAACTTAAACTGTTGTGGAGATAAAAAAATCATTTGGAAATTATTTCAGAAGAATCAACCAAGACGTAATCCTAATAAGAGAGCAAAGGAAGAAATAGAAAGATGACAAAATTAAAATCTGGAGCTAAAATGTCGGTGCACGGAATCCATCGGGATTTTTTAGGAGCCCACGAGGTGACTAGCTACTAGGGTAAAAGTTACTGTAATCAAAGCTGCAGCCTAAGAATAGGCTAGCTTAAAAAACATGCAAAAACAAATACAAAAGATTCTAAGAAATAAAGGCAAAGAAACAAGCAAAAAAAACAAATAACAAAAAGCAAGAAGAAGAAGGAAGCTAGCGAAGCGGAGGCTCTCTTCCCCACGGCGCAAGAAAATGCAATCTACAACAAGGAGAGTCGAAACATAATGCAGGAGGCCAGCCGCCTCCAAAAGATGGAAAGTCCACAAGTCTTAGCACACGAAGCTTTGCCAAGGAAAAGGAAAAAGAGGTAACAAAACCGCTTGTCCTGATACTAGAACAGGGAACGTGCGAAAAGAATATCGTCAATGGGACATTCAACAGGAATGTAGGGTGCGAGCGTGCGCTGCACCCCAATCGTGGTGCGTTCCTCCTGGTTTGTTAATTCAAAGAGGAGAAAAACTGACTTGAAGGCGTCGCGGCATTGGGGGGGTAGATCCAGGAGAACAGTCGAATTGCAATAGCACGAAAATTTCGGTTTCCCTTGGCTGTATTCCACTTTTTTTGCTAGGTTCCGGAAGGCTGCAATGATTCATGCATGTAGTCAAGATGAGGAAGAGCCCTAGGCGAGTCCTATGGCTCGCTCCTCAAATAATCTTTGTCGCCCTCATCGGTACACTCATTCCACGAATTTCCCAAATGTCCAAGATCCAGCTCGGGAAAACCATGGCATCACAGATATCGCGGAGAAGGTTGTGTGGAGGTTCCAATACTCAGGGATCACTCAAGTTAGTTTATGAGTCGCTATTGATCACAATACATTCCTAACTACCATGCATGGCGCGTTTGCTCCAGTACTGGGATGTGTATTTAAATAAGCTCGCACATGAAAACAGAATCAATGACTGATAGAGCCACGATAAATTCAAATAGATCGCATATGGCGTGAAAACTGACCACCCATTTTGATCAGGAGCCATTCCTATACACTCGCACGGATCAAGCATGAGAGAAAGTACTAACCAAAAAGGCAGGCATGAATCAATACTCGAAGCGCTGTGGAAGATTTGGGAGCTGAGGCATGGAAACACGTAGTAAAAAGTAGTACCTTCTAAGGTGGGGTTATAGATGAAACAGCGGTACCACTGGCCAAAGAGCTATACTGAGCTATCGATGGAGAGTTTTAGCCCTAAACCCATAATGTTGAGGGTATGACTGGTGTATCTCGGCGGCATAGGCACCTTCGACTCGACTGTGGAAAGAGAGAGAGCCGTTGACGACTAATGGAGGCACAGGTCTAACCCCTACAGGAGCATATTGCAGTGTAAAGGAAGCAAAGTGGCATCTGACCTTCATCGACAAGTAGGCTCTCAATGTCGGATATAATGAATGCATCGGTCATCAGGGGGAGACCGGTATGGTGAAATGAGCCGACCTTCCACAATACAATTCCGGCGGCGGGTTAATAAATTTCGTATTTGTAGTCAAGCTTCCAACGAAGAAAGGATCTGTAGAATAGTAAGGCACTAGGCCTATCAACACTCCAGATGTTGAAAATAACGTAATGAATAATATACATAGCACCGGTAGAAGAGACCCTAAAGCTTTGAGTATGTTCCACCTAGTTCAAATGTCCGTAGAAATCAAGGCCAAGGACACGGTGCAAATCCACGTCTTCCATGGGATTTCCGTTTATAAACAAGTCCGGGTTGGTGTGAAACCGGGGTTAGCTGCGGAAATGTACCATCTTAGATTTGACAAAGGTAAACTAAAACCCTTACGCTATGGCATAGCGAGAGATTCGGTTAAATGCCTGTTGTAGTAAACGCTCCAGAGTTGGCATCTGGGCCTCACCAGAGGAGATCGAAAGTTCCTCAACGTATAGCGTAGCCAGAACATCTGGTAGCACCGTGGTAATACCCATGATGCCTAAAGTAAACAGTGTGATGTAAAAGACACTTCCTTGCAAGACACCCTATTCCTGCTCACTTGAGTAAGAGAGGGTTCCCCACTCTCCCCTACACAGATTCTATGATCTCACAAAAAGTTTGAGATAAAGATTAGGAAGCTCCTCGCCACAATCGTGTGAAGAGTCTTTATGATACTGTAAGGCCATGCGGTATCATAGGCCTTCTTCAGATCAAAATACACCGTGGCGTAGTGGTTTCACTCAATAAAGGCCTCGCAAATAGCATTTTCCAACGTAGCAAAGGCTTTGATATGGAAAATAACTTCCATAGACCGCAGTGTGCGGAAGACAATTGGACTTCGCTGTCCAGATTAAAAGGCTAATCTAACACCTAACATTTTCTACATGAATTTGTACACATAGGAGGTTAGAGTATTATGCAAAAACCGGCAGGGTTAGAGTGAATGCTTCCCAGTTTGCGAAAAGAGAGCACAGTAGCTATTCGCCAGGGGTCTGGGAGGATACCCTCTACGCAGATCCTGTTGAACAAATCTATAAGAGAGGTAATGCCTCTCTCACCCAGGTGTCGATGCATGGCGTACAGGACATTGTCCGAGCCAGGGTCTGTGTCCGCGCACGAAGTGACTACGGAACGTAAACCGTCTTTAAATGGTTCTCCGCCTCTGGAAGTAAAGCCCAGTCAGCTGCCCTCGACGACATTACGACGCGCACTGAATGCTGGCGGAGCAGTATCTCGCTGAGAATGCAGAAAAAGTGGTTTAAAAATTCTCCATCAGGGAGAGGGAAGGGTCCGAAATTGTAGTCCTAGTCTAATGGAGAACAGAAGTGAGGTCCTAGGAGAGTGTGCCCAAATCCTTTTGATTAGCTTCCACACCTCGAGTAGGGGGCTCTTCCAGTTAATTGAAGACACATACAGGGATTGGACAAAATAATCGGAGCAGAAGAAATTTAACACCAATGATTTAATGAGCCATAAAATTACAAATATCCATCCAAATTTCATTGTCAGTGTTTAGTTAATATTGCAAAATATATAATTATTTATCATCTTTAATGATTATTTGTATTTCTTTTTCAGATCGCGGTATAGATGCTAAGATGCGTGACCACACTGAGTTCGAAAAAGGGCAAATTTTTAGAGCTCGAATTGCGGGAGTCTCCGTCACCACAACAGCTAAACTCCTTGAATTTTAGAGAGCTACCATATCAAGGATCATGGCAGAATTCAAGAAGCAGGGAAAAACCTCCAGTAGGAGTAATTCCGGTAGGATTTAGAAGCTCGGTGAAAGAGACCGACCATTGTTGAAACGTATTGTGATGAAAAGTCCCTAGACAATTGCCCCTAAAGTGACTGCAGAGTGTAATCAACACTTCACTAGCCCAGTTTAGACAAAAACTGTTCTCCATGAGATTAATATACCAGGATATCATGCAAGAGCTGCCTTTAAAAAACTCTGCTTTTTCATCAAATCATTCAGAAAAGGGTGAACTGGTGTATAGATCACAAGGGCTGGTCGACAAAAAATGGAAGCAAGTAATATTTTCCAACGTGTCCAGTTTCTCTTTTTTCCGCACTGCAGGAGGAGATTATGTGTGGAGGTAGCTCAACGTTGCTTGTATTCCTGACTGCCAACTTCCTACAAAGAAGCATGGAGGAGAGTCAGTGATGGTTTGTTCAGCCATATGTTGGAATTCTCTTGGTCCAATAATTGCCCTGCATGGTAGGATCAACAGCAACGAATATCTTAATATTTTGGAAGATCAGGTCCATCCCATGGTCCAGACATTATTCTATAATGTTGTTAAGAATTGGTATGAATAACAGAGAAGTGAGCTTTGACACATGGAATAGCTCCTACATCTCCATATCTTATTATTATTATTGAACATTGGTGGTGAGTCTTGGAGCAACAAGTTAGAAGTCGATACCCTCCACCGTCTTGTCTGAAATAGCTGGATCAGGTATTGTAAGAAGAATGACTCAAGATTCATCTAAATTAAGTCAAGATGCTGTATGAATAAATTCCAAGACACATCCACGCTGTTCAGAAAGCAAAAGGAGGACCAACTCCGTATAAAATAAATATTCATTGAATTTAACACCATTTGCAATTATTTTTTTTCAACCCCTGTATGCCCGCCATGGTAAGCGGCGCGCACTTATAGCGCATGGAGGCATAACGCTTCTCTTTTTAGGCTGACTATCAGTGAAGCGTTTGGCAAGCAAAACGGTTAGAAATCCTCGGAAAAGTAACCAGGCCCATGCAATGACATTACCGAAAAGTAAACGGCCTCATCTACTGACCAAACACCACCGTTGTCTTTGAGGCCCCTGCAAACCAGAAAATGATATTTGATTAAGTACTTCCTAACTAAAGTCAGGCTGTATAACTGGGAGTGTAGGGATAAATCAAGACAGGGTAATGAATTAATTCTAGATCAGTGATGGGCAAACTCATTCACAATTATGAGACCTATCTCCAGCTCGATGATCATATCGGCGAGCACCTGACCCATGTCATTGATCAAGTAATCTCCGCAGAAGGGGTGTCTACGGTTCAAATAACCAAGCATTAGAAAGGGTCTTGGTAGCCGTGCCAAGGTACGGGAGAAGTTACCTGTGTCTTGTCGGATGACGTTAAAATGTACACAGAAATAACAGTATACCTCCTATCCAGGTAAAATGACACTTCTACTGCCTGAACGAATGTATTTAGAACAAAGAGATGAACGGGGGCATCATACTGGGTGTAAATGGAGCATCATCCTATCCTCCGCCCGTCCTGTAGGAATGGGTTTGCGAAACCCATATACTTCAGGAGCGCGTGCTGTAGGTACGAGCCCATCATGATCTCCAACTTTTCCCCAAGTTGCCCCGTAGTCTGCGACAATTTGATTGAAGAAATTTGCCATCCAAACCTAGCTTGTAAGAGATGCGTGTCCATCTTAAAAGAGGAGACTTTCAAGAGAATAACCGTAAAATTCTCGGAGGCATAACTCACGAAGCTTTCAGTGAAGAAGGTGGTGAAGGCACTGTCATCTTCCATGACTTATCTGGAAGGTTAGGCTCGCCATAATGCCAGACCTTTCCTACCTCCACTGCGTAAATATAGGCGGGTGGGGTGGCTTTGGAGCTGGAGTTCTCCCCTTTGGAAGATCCAACGTATCCAAACCATCTAGCATAGCTCTAGGCGTAGGCGTAAGAGCGAAAGCTCTTGTGCTGCTGTCCTTCTTTCGGGGAGCAGCTTTATGAATCCCGGAAGAGGGATTCACGAACACCTTCAGGGGTGTTGCATCCTGTGAGTCTAACGATTCAGTAAAGTCATGCGGCTGTTTTGCTTTACGTGAAACGGTGAGGTTGGGGGATAGAGGGGAGTAATGGTATTAGCCGAGGCTGCGTCTCAGCCCTCCGTGCCGCCAGCTCTACCAGCAGAGCACACTGGGTGAGTCAAACCAACATAAGGGTTCAGAATGAGCGCTAAAACAACCTTGAACTTAGGTCAACAGTCGACCCGACGTATTCGAGGCTACTCTTAGCTCACGTACGACTCTGCTCTGGGTTTAGGAACCCCCACCTTGGGGTGGCCTGCGGCGGGATGTGGCGATCGTTGCCTAGTAGCTTGCTGAAATAAGAGCGGACCCATCAGTCTCCGGAGAACCGCCGCAGTGGGAGGAGTCTCTAGACATCTTCCTCTTCTTTTCTGCTTAGGAGAAGAGTGTGGGGGATAAACACGCTTCTCTCTCCGATATGGAGAAGATCTCAGCTGTCAGAAGGGCACCAGATGGGAGATAACATCCCTCCTCTCATTTTGACTGCTCAAAGGCCCGAGGGCCTTTGGTGTTTGTCACCATACCCAGGTTCGACACCATTGAAGATCCTGCATCTTGGTGCTTGGTCACCTCTGGGACCACGATCAGGGTGGCTTCCGTGTGGTCCATCCCTCACCATGTATCACAGATCCCATTCGAGTTACCTTGCTTGACAATCAAGTCTCTGGTCAAAGAGAGGCCTCGATTTCACTCATTCTCCCAGCCACTTTTACTATTATCACCATAATCCAAGAAAAAAGAAGAAAAGGGAGACTCATGGAAAGTAAATACTATGATCTCTCAATGACTTGGTAGGTTAAAAGAAAAGTATCCATCAGATCAAAAATTACAGAATGTGATTATTTACTCATAATCTATCCAGATCAGCGTTGATGGAATTTGCCAAAAATGGCAGCAATTTAGGCAAAATTCTCTTCAAACTTTAACGATAAAGGATGGTGCCAGCTTAGCCCCATTCTATGTGTAGAAGAGGAAGTTGAGCAGAGTTCACAGTCAGCACATCCCCTACCTAATACTTTCCTTAGGCAGCGGGATTTCGTCGCTCGTAACAGGTCAGGTCCTCATGGTCTACACTGTCACTCGAATGAGGCTCATAATTGGACAAAAGTTGGCCGGCGAAGCCAGAACATCTGTGGCTAGAAGAGCAAGTATGGAAAGTGATATGTGCGTATGTTTTATAGAGAAGAAGAGAATGGCGGGTGTAATGAGGAGTAGGGTGGGTGATCGCCTATAATTATCATACCTTAGTGTTAGGTGATTCCAAGTTGGCATGCAGTCCACCAAGGCACTATGACTAGGGTCGAAACTCTGTACAAGGGGAGGTACTAGTCATGATGCAAATTGAGGGGAGTGCTGTACTTATACTAATTTTCCAAGTTCAGAAAATTTATAAAAATTTAACTATGGCTGCTTTTTTTTAGATTTTAAATTTTAATCGTAGTAGCGTAGCGCAAGCTCGC
Source organism: Ceratothoa steindachneri (assembly GCA_963969495.1). NCBI lineage: Eukaryota > Metazoa > Arthropoda > Malacostraca > Isopoda > Cymothoidae > Ceratothoa > Ceratothoa steindachneri. The sequence continues at coordinate 11,544,330 of OZ018325.1, forward strand.
CCGTAGGGAGGAGTAGCGAAGCCATTGCCTGGTTATTTCTAGGAAATATTGATTGGTAGAAAGAATTTAAATATAAAAGTATCGCCGCATTTTATTAAATCATGGCAGAAAGGACATTACATGTATCTCTTATGAAATATTTTTAAAGGCTGGACTGGCGGAAACTGTACTATTATACACAGATTATTTTACTATTATATCTTAATGTGAAATAACCTAAATGAGATGTCGATATTATTATTCACTGTGATATGCTTGATAAAGAATAGAATAATAAACTAAAAACACAAAATTTGAAAAATTAACAAAATAGGGCTTTAAATAAACTACAGGGATAAATAAATTAACAAATAAAGGCATTGAAATAAGTACAGGTATAAATAAAATACCCAACGATAGCATGAAAATATAAAATATATACCCAGTTTTACAAAAGTGGTTACACTCCGGGGTATTTTTAGCTATCGTGAGGTTGACTTGTGTGAGAGAAAAAGATCTGTCAAAGTAACTTTGTCGTGGTATAGCCCTATATATCATACATACATCTATTATATTTGATTTTAGAGTGCGCGGGGTTTCCTTTTAAATGGTTGGGATAGGCCGAAGTCCGGTCACAAGGTCAGATCCTCGTAAGGGAGAGCTACTCCAATAGATGCTACTTCAAACTTGGTATTGGCTGAGAGTTCCAAATCTTACTTAGTTATAGGCTTTCGTTATACGACTATGATGAGCTCGTGGGTGAGAAAGTAAAAGGAGTCGGCAAAAATAGACTTTAATAAATATTAATAATTAAAGTTAAAATGATACAATAATATACAGTTAATTAAGACACATAGTTGCACAAAATGATAATGGAGAACGGTAGACGGCAATTATAAATTTAGGTAAGCTAAAATACTCGTTACGATACCTTGTACACAAATTGAGGGGTTGGGGAAGACGATGGTCGTTTCCAGCGAAGCGGTGAGATGATGGTTGGCTCATTTCGATGGGATCCAAGGTCAACTTGCTCGTAGTGAAATATTCTTTTGAGATAAAGGGGGTGGTAGGGGGGTACAGAGTCTTCGAGAAGGAAGTTTGTGAATTATTCCAGGGTAAATTCCTTTGAAGAAAACTGAGGCTGAGCTTCTCCGAGACGTCAACGGTTTGTTTGGTCGGATATGCGTATTCAAGGGGATATTACGCTAAGATGAATCTTCACTGAAACCTTTTGGATTAAGAATTGGTTCTGATTTGGAGATGGCGTCAATATGCGGAGTTGGACGGGTATTCTTACGGGGCGAAGAGTTCTTAACTAACTCTATAGGGTGGATATTTGTTTTATCCAAGAAAGAATGCTTGGTTTTGTCCCACAACGTTTCCTTGCCTTCGGCGTATGACAACCCGAATCGGGGAGGAGTAAGATGGTCTGCACTCATGAGCGCCTCTCGCACCAATCTGATCATTCCTCGTTACACGGGTAGATATGGACACCAGAAGTAAGAGAGCTTACCCCATAGTAGAGTGGAGGGGGAACTATAGCACATCGTTTGAGTCATGGCGAATACAGCCCGGGTGGCGATTGTCTCAACCGCTCCCAGCGTGGCTGAAAGTGGAGGGATTGGAGACTTCTCGTCTTGTTCAAATACTCTCCTTGATAAGGGCTACATTCCTTGAACCTGCTTCTGTACTTTCTCGCGCTTTTGAGCTTCGAAAATTGTTTGTAAGCTACACGAGACCCATCCTCCCCGTGGGGTCAATGCTTAAAAGCGACGTTATTTCTCCCCTCACGTGCTTGTTCTCTCACAAACTTAAAACGGACAAAGTAAAAGGAAGCGGTTCATGAATGAAATGCGGTTAATATTGTGAATGTGTGGGGTAGGAATTTTATAAGGGGTCTTTACTTCCATATTGTGACAGCTTTCGCCGTGCGCGGTCGTCGTCGATCACTTTTTACCGATTATTTATTAATTAATGTAAATGTGTATGAGCTTGTAGGGGACAAACATGTGAGGATAAACTGAAAGAAATAAAAGCGCTGAAACAAGAAGATAGTGTAAAAAATTTGAAAAGCGATGTAAGGCGCCGGGTGATCAGGCCTATCGGTTTCAATATATTTTTGTTTGGGGCTATTTTGGGTTAATGTTCTTTTAGTTTGTTATTTTATGGCGTTCAAGCCATGTGTCTTAAAAAATCTTGAATGTTTTTGTATCTAAAATGTTCATTTGCTGTTGTTTTAATGATTTTATTAATCCTTATTCATTTTATATTTACTATAGTATACTTTGTTTTTCGTTATTTTATGATGTGTATATTTTGGAGTTTTTTGTTTCTTCGAGCTTTTTTCTTCTTTCTTCTTGTCATATTTGGGTATTCGGAGTTATAATGAGTATTATTTTGCCAACATCTTTTAAGTTCGTGAAGTTTCTTCGTCGGTGAGATGTCATTTAACACTACGGTATTTTAACAAGTTTATCATGTGTAGAATGGCAGTTTGTTCCATGTTCGCCAGCAGGCTAGCGGAGCTTGGAAACCTAGCATGATTTCATAATTCATTTCAGGATTAACCAGTTTCTGCATATGCTTAGTCCGTTCTTGAATGACTCCGTTAATGGGACTTAACCACGCCTCCCTTTGCAGCTCTTTTTGGTGTCTTCTTTCTCACGGGCTTGCACCTATAATTAAGTATATGCATTTATTCTAAAAGACTTATACTCTCTTCGTTGGGGTCTTCGAGGCACAAGAAAGGGCGCAAGCGGGCTAGAGCAGCGTAGATCTTATTATTAGTCCTCTCACTGAGGTGGTTTCTAAGCAGGTATAGAGTTCTGGCTGCGGCCGAGGCTTTCAAAATTTGGACTGTGTGGCGTGCTTCCTGTACCTGGATGAAGTACCCTTCATTCCGAGTACATTGCACTCCGTGGTGTAGTGATTGCGCTTATCCCACACTCTGAAATCTCATAGTAGATTCTTTCCAATGCGGACCACCTTGAATTTCTCTTGTTTATAGTCGCGTGCAAGTCTAGTCGCAAGCGACTTTACATCTCACTATGTCGGGAGGGGCGGGGCGTTCTGCTTTTTTGTTTGTGTAATAACATCATAACTATTCGACCTATTCTAACGAAATTTAAAAACCTTATGTTGTTTTACCGTCTTTCGAATGATATAATTGCAAAAGTCCTCCCAAGGTTAGCTCAGTAATTATTTTTTTTTGGGGGGGGGGCAATCACATCATAACTATCCGGCCGTTTTGTTAAGAAATTTGAAATCTTTTTATTGTTTTACATTCACTTTTGAATGATATAATTTCAAAGGTCCTCCTAGGGTTAACCTATAAAATCATAACAATTCGGCTGATACTCTGCTAGACTAGACTAGGCTATAATATGATATACTCTGCTAGGCAAGCCTAGAATAGCAATGCTAAGATATAACGTAGAAGAGTAAGATATACTATGCTAATTTAGGCTAAAAAATGCTAAGCTAGGATAATATATAGTATTTTAGGCTAGACAATACTACCTATGCTTGCCTAGAGTATAATGGGATAGTATAGGCTATACCTGTCTAAGATAGCTAAAGCTAGGCTAGGTCATACTATGCTAGGCTATGCTAAGCTATGCTAACCTATACTAGGCTAGACATGGTTATATTATGCTATGCTCTTGTAGGCTAAAGTATAATAAGCTATGGGGGCTATGCTTTGATATGCTACGCTCTGCTATGCTATATTAGGCTATGATGTGCTAGCTAACCAAGGCTATAATAGGCTAAACTATGCAAGGCTATTCTACTCTAGGGTATGGTATGCTATACTACTCTAAGATATACTAGGCTAGGTTATAATATGATATGCTTGGCTCTATTATGTTAGGTGTGTTTATGCTAGGATAAGCTATAACAAGCTAGCCTATATGCTAGGTTATAGTAGCCTATTTTAGCTTGGCTATACTAGGCTAGGCTACTCTAGGCGATGCTAGGCTAGGCTTTTGCAGTCAATGCTAAGCTATACCTGATTAGGCTAGGCTAAATAAGGCAATGCTACGCTAGGCAATGATATACTAGGCTAGTTAAGCTAGGCTATACTCTAATATTCTCGGTTAGCCTAGGGTCTACTAAGCTAGACTATACTATAATATGCTAGTTTAGACTAGGGTCTACTAAACTATCCTAGGCTATACTAGGATACGACAGGCTAGGTTATACTAGGATACGATAGGCTAGGTTATAGTAGGATACGATAGGCTAGGCTATAGATGGAGAGGGCGAAGAAAAGACGTGAAAGGTGGGCAGCCATGCCTGCCTCCCTATACTAAGCTAGGTAATATAAAGTAGGCTATATTATGCTAGGTTATACTAGGCTAACTAGTTTATACTAAACTAGGCTAGGTTAGGCCCGCCACAGACAAGCTATTCTATTATAGGCTAGGTTTTAACGAAATTGGAAACCCTTATGTTGTTTTGCTTTCTCTTTCGAATGATAGAATCACCAATGTCATTCCAACGTTAGTGCGGAAATTATTTCAATTTTTGAAGGGCGTAATGTCATAAATTAGAATAAGTGAGCGACGCGGCTTTTTGGTCAGCAAACTTTGCTTGTACTTATTTTCGACTTGCCCTCGTATATGTTTAATCTTTCGATTTCTGCCGCCATCATAGAAGGACACTGAATTTTCTGGCTGAAATCATCCGCGCATTGAATTGTGAGGCAAGTGGGTTACACAGGTGCAGGTATATCTCCAGTGTATATCGATTAAAGAGTCGGGGATAAACAAACCACTTGTGAGAGTCCCACATTGAGCGTAAGCTTTAGTCTATCCGTGCTCCCCAAACTGATATTAGACGCTCTCTCCTTGACATGTCAAAGAGTTATTTATAAGTGTTCCCTTAGTCTCAGCTGGAGAATCTTTGCTCCAGTTTATCAAACTCTTATTCGGACATACAATGTCCGCATAACTCCCCTTCCTTTTGGCTTTGGCGAGAGTTTTCGTGATGTTATTAATCGCCATCTCCCTACGTCGCTTTTGTACAAGTAGTTTTCCTCCTTGTGAGACACTAGCCTTAGGTTTAGGATTTCGTTGAAGAGATTCCCGGTGATTTCCAAGAGTTAAACGGGTCGGTAACTCTCTTTCCTCGATGGATTTTTTCCATGCTTGTCTAAATAATGCATTTTAGCTTTCTTGAAAGCATCTGGAAAATATCCTGTATTCAGACACGTATGAAGAATCCTTCTCATTCCTTCGGTGACGTTCATTGGTGTATTTTTAAAGTTTAACTTTGCTAGCCCGATTACCCTGGGGCTTTCTCTCAGAATCATCGGAGCGCGCGGTAGAGTTCTCTTTCGGTTATCTCGGCGTCTCCTTCGTGCTGACTCTCCACCTGGTGGATAGGGTGCGTCCTAGATATTTGAATGTTTAGCGCCTTTATAATTACGGTTTCGAACTGCATATCATAATCTCCATTGTCCTGTTCAATTATACTGAATATTTTTTTCACAATAACTTCGGAATATTGCTTTTATGTTTCAATTTCTGATTAGATGTTTTCATCTTCCTCTCTTATTTCTATTTTCTTCTGTATTCCGGTTGATTCTTTGAGACGCCTGATTTTATAGCAAAAACCTTTGGAAGATTCATGATGATCGAGGTTTTTGATCGCATAGTTCTAACGTCTCTACTGTTGTTTGTAGATCAACTGTTAGAGCTATACTTTGATCTTTTTACTTTAGTTATTTTTTGTATTTACTGATAGTTCACCAATCTGAATATTATTCAATCTTTATGATTTTTGTCGTAACTGATTGGTCCAAACAAATATTCTTATTTTAAGATAATAATGCATAACAAGGCAATGGCTACGCCACTTGCCCAGGGGGAGGGGGAGCTTGAGCTTCGCTACTAAGATTAAAATTTAAAATCTAATAAAAAGCAGCCATGGTTAATTTTTTTTAAATTTTCGGAACTTCGCCAATTATAATAATTTTAAAAAGGAACTTTAAACTAAATTTTCCCCCTTTCAAAATATCACGTTGCTAAAATATAGAGTTATTGAAAAAAAGATATATAAAAATCAATTTTCTGAACTTCACTATTTGTAATTCTTTGGGTTTTAAAAAATTCACAAAATTTCGATACTTCTATTTATTTCTGAACTTCACCATTTTGTTTTTTGATATTATAAAAGAATTATTAGAAATAACTTTGATAAAAAAACATAAGTCATAACCAAACTAAGATGAAATTATTATTCCAATACTCAAAAAAATACCCTTCTTAAATTGTAGAGTTAGCGATAAATAGCATCCGTTTTCTGTAAATTTTCACTGTTTGACCAGAATATGATCCATGAAAGGGTTGAAAGACGTCTTGGCTAATGAAGAAATGCGACTTACCACCATTAATCCTCACCTTTCGTTTTGTGAAAAGAGAGTGAAAAAGTAAAAAAAAGCTGCAGCGCAATCGCAACCAAGCATCCAGCCCCTCTGATGTGCATGAACGTAACATACACTTTAAGATGTTTTGGTTAAGATTTGGAAGAGACATTGTAGGATGGTGGTTCCCCTTTTTTTTATAATGATGTCGATGGTCTGAGCGATAGGCACATTCGTGAACAGGCTTTCTACGTCAAGGGATGATATTAGTCCTGACGGTCTTGTAGCGTGGAGTATGTCAATGTATTCCTCCGTGGGTTTTATACTATATTTCAAAGAGATGTACGGTTTTATTAATTCATTTAGGGTTTTAGCTAAACAGCACGTAGGAGTCGTGACTTGAGAAATAATGAGCCTCAATGGATTGTGCGGCTTATAAATTTTTACATTGGCATACAGATAACCTGGTGTGTAATCACCGATGATCTTTTGGAAGTGAAGTTCCCCGATGAGTGCATTTGGATTTAGTTATTTGTCCGTTTATTTTCTTATTTAAGTCATCTGTTGGATCTTTTTTCAAGGGTTTAAATTTAGTCGTGTCACTTAAGATGGTATTCATTTTGTTGTTATATTCTTCTCTGTTTAGAATGACGTATATGTTGGATTTATCAGCTTTTCTTAAGATTATTTCTTTGTTGTTTTTTAGAGAGCTGATGGCCTTACGAATTTCTGGTGTTATGAGTTTGCTGCTATTAAAGCATTTTCGTTTAGTGGCTCCCGCGCGTGGTTTGTCTTTTAGGTTGGAGTTAATTTCAATGATGGCTTGATCTTGTAGCTTCAACATCGATTGGAACAGGGATTCTAGTTTGACTTTTTTTAATTGGGATTGAATTTGGCTTGTAGATGGCAATTCAAACTTTGGTAAGAATTGCGTTTACTAACTAATATAAATAAAAAAAAACTGTCTTCTTTACAATAAATCTAAACTATAATTCTACAAATTATTTAAACTCTAATTTTTTTCCATTCAAAGCCTAAAAATTTTAATGTTATATTTGTACCTTTAGAATTGAGATTTAGTATATATCTAATAGTCCTACGAAGATGACCGCATTATGGTAGAAACATCGCTACTAAATAATAAAAAACGTCAGCAGCAATTTTCCTGTCCTGGAATTTCTGTTAAATTTTTTATATATATATATATATATATATATATATATATATATATATATATATGCAGGACAGAAACCACAGTGATTGGATCAATTTATTCGCGAAAACAGGTTTCGCGGGAAACCTACGTCATCATTAATCACTGGAAGATTAAAGAAATACAAAGGAGAAGCAAAGCTTTTACATGTCAGAATCTGATTAGGGGGGCGATATGAGTAAGCAGCGGCATTTTTTTAGGAGAGAAAGTCTAAATTTCTTATTTGGCAGTTATATCATTCGGAAGAAAATGTGAAACAATATAAGGGGTTTAAAATCTGTAAGAATCGGCCAAATAGTTATGATGTTATTGGCAAATCATTCCCTGGCTTACTTTAGAGGACTTTTGCAATTAAATTATTAAAAAGAAAATGCTAAACACAATAAACATTTTAAATTTCAAAGGAATCGGCCGAATAGGTATGATATTATAAAGAAAACAAAATAATTCCCGGGCTAACTTTTGGAAGACCTCAGTAATTATATCATACGAAAGAGAATGTAAAGCAACATGATTTAAAATTTCGTTAGAATCGGCCGAAATGTTACAATGTTATTACCTCCCCCACAAAAAAAGAAAAATGCTATTGACCTACCAAGCTACAGAGTGATATACAGTCGCACGTGATTTAAATATAACAGAATGGCCATATATCTCTCACCCAGGTGTCTACTCATGTCGTACGGGACTTCGTCTGGACACGGAGGGAAAGGGATTCCACGCAGGAAGCGGGACCGGAAGGCAACTCACTCAATGAAAACCTGTCGTTGAAGTTTCTCAGCCCATGTAAGTAAACTCTAGTTGGCGACCTTCTCCGATATCAAGACGTGCACTGAATGCTGGCCGAGCATCCTACCAGCTAGAGAATGCGGAGAAAGCGGTTGTGAATCGTTTTAACTGGTTTCCACACATCTGCTAGAAGGTTCTTCCCATTGAATGAAAGCACATATGCCCACCAGGAAGAGCGGTAAGAGTGCTTCGGAACATACTGTAACCTAGCCTTATCTCGACAAAATTTATCGACAGTCAAATCGTTTGCGTGGGTTAATATCACATGTATCATAGCACTTCTCTTTGAGTGCAGTTTCATACTCCGTTGACCCGCATGGAAGCGCTCGGCGTGAAAAACAGCCACAAGTTCTTGGAATACTAGTTATGCCCACGGCGATGAGGTTACCACAAAGAACTCAACAGCTTGATCTACCGAACTAAACTCCTGAGAAAGAATTTATTTCCTGAAATGCAGACCACCGCGCCCAGGCCCGTGCCTGCGTGAAGAATCACAAAGGCTGGCTCTCCGGAGGCAACGACTCAGTAATTGATATTTAAATGGAAAAGTCATTACTAGCATGGAGGTCATTGACTCCCTCCACCTAAAATCAGGCTGTGCATCCGGAGAGCAGAAAGATAGAGCAAGACAGGAGAAAAAAGTGGTTCTCGGGCAGTAATGCATAAACTCAGCCATATATAGGACAGATAACTCCAACTTGTCGATTAGGCTGGCAAGTGCCTAACACCTAGGTCGATATACTAGTCTCACCAGAGGGGGTGTCTACTGTTCAAATTTCCTAGCAAGAGAAAGGGCCTAGGCAAGCGTGACACAACGCGGAAGTTCCCCCGCGTTGAAGTCTGCTGACAGTGGAATGTGCGAATAAACAACAATATACCTCCTATCCAGGTTCGGCTGCACAGCTATGGCTGAAAGCAGGTATTTATAACAAATAGAAGAACAGAGACATTATGTCAGGTGTAAATTCCGCATCATCCTGCCGGCCCTAATCTCGTTCTGGTGGATTCGCTAAACACTTATACCCTGGGAGAGTGGGCAGTGGGTACGCACCCGGCATAGTCTTTTTCAAAATTATAGCTAAGAGAGAACGGGAGGAGAAGCGCCTCCGCATGTCCTCTTAGTTGACTCAGAGTTTGCGGCAATTACATTGAACGAATATGCCCTCTAGGCTTAGCTCGGGAAATATGCCGGGGCCCTCTTCGAAGAGAAGACCCATACGGGAATGGCCATACTCTTCCTGGAGGCAGAATTCCGGGACTGTTGGCTAAACGAGGCGCTGTTGCCTTCGACGATTTATCGGGAGAAGTTGGGCTCAACATACTACTTCTCCTCCTATCAATTGCCCGAAGGGCTTTATACATAGGCGTCTCAAAGGGATCCGAAGCATTATACAGAAAACTTCTGTCTGAGAAACGGGTCACTTTCCACTATCTAACAATCAGTCTGGGTAATACTCTCTTCTATGATGCATCATATAACCCTTGGCAAACAGACTGAAATCAGTGAGGCGAATAAACAGAAAGAGTTTGAAGCCGGCGGGCTCGAAAACGTCAGGTAGTCTCTGAATGAGGGGGCCCGATGAAATCGAGTCTCTGCTCTGTGCACTTGCGGCGTTGGTTTTGTCTGTCTCTCCCCACCTATGGTAGCACTGGGAGGATGGGGAATGAACCAGCTTCTCTTCTCGGCCGGAAGGAGCTCTTAGGCCAGATGAACCGTCTTTAGCATGATCTTTCTGGGAAATAGAGAAGTTTTGGGCTGTCAAATTGGGAACAGCTGTGAGAGGAGATCCCTCATCTCCTTGTAATTTCTCGGGGGCGAAGGGCGTCTATGGAAAAGATAGCACAGGGATGGGCTCAGGTTCAGGGCTTGGTACCGATCCTTAGTTCGAACCCATGTAAGATCCTACCGTCTGGAGTTACGTCACCTCAGTGACCATGTAACCCAAGACATCAGGGATCCCATTGGAGTTACCTTTCTTCTCGGTGAACACCGGCGATCCAGCATCCATCAGGGAAGAGAAATGGCCAGTTACGCTGTAACGTAAGAGACAGGAGTGTAGGAAGTTAGGGGAAGGGACCGACGCGCTCGGACATTCCTTGCTCCCCATAGGAGTTTAATCTTATTTTGACAGCGGTCAAATATTCGTCGCCTGCGTGCTTCATGGCAGAGTCCCATGCGAAAGTAAAGGAAGGACTACCACTGTAAACAAGATGGAATCGATTAAAGGGCGTTTTAAGAGAAGGGGGTGAGAGGTAGTCCACCGCACCCGTATTCATAAGAGAAAAATAAGACTCCTCTCCATTACAAGATGTTTGGTCCGATGAGAAGTCCAGTGAGAGAACAAGGTTCGGGTGATCATGTGTTTTTTTAATTTTTCATTAATAGAGACGGGTAGCAATTATTGTCAAGGGAAGCAAACGTTAATCACCCGCCGCACTAGCCCGCTCTGCGAAGATTTAATATAGGGCCGGCAAATCCAGATGCCGACATTAGAGACACTCCTCCAGGCAGCCCATCAGCATGGGGAGTAAAATTGATAGGCTGTGAAGAGAAAGAAAGAGGGTATGAAGAAATGTAAGGGTGAGTGGGGGCAGGTTGTTATAAACCCACACACCAAATGAAACTTCAGGGGGAAAGAGACGTTGCCCCTCTCCCAGCCCCGATCCGGGATTGCTGAGTGAGACGAATCTGGTCGGTGTCTACCCTATAAATTTGAAGGGTCGAACAGAGGCGGTTGTGCGAGAGGTTGTAAGGAAAGTGAGGAAGCAGGGTAAAATAGGGCATTAGAAACAACGAGAAGAGGCTAAGTGGGGTCGGAAAGGATGCTGAAGCCAGTCAGCAGGCAGAGTGGCCAGGGAAACAAATCGCCGTGCCCCTTATGTCGTGTTCACCCTGCATATATATATATATATATATATATATATATATATATATATATATATATATATATATATATATATATATATATATATATATATATATATATATTTATATATATATATAAAATTTGAAGGATGAACGAAAGGAAGTTTTTAGGGAAATTCATTTTATTTTCTTGATATAACGTTTCGGGTGAACTTTTCACCCATCTTCGGGTATTGGAAATACAATTTGTGCAAAACAATTTAAGTTAAGAGTCAAACAGATAATCAAAGTGACAAATTTATGGAAAGCATTTAATGTTTATTGAGGGGGGAATAGAGATAAATTTACAGGTAATTGATATTTTTGGATTATTATGTTACGAGTTAAAAATTAACGATTAAGGAAACACAGGAAACACATGAGGATAAACCAACCTTAAACAATCAGCCATTAGAGGATAACTGGGGAGAAAGGGTGAGGAGCGTAAGAAGAAAGAGAAGGTTAGGAGGTTGGTAATATTTTTGTTTAGAGTAGAAGTAGTGGATTCAAGAATCCTTAGTGATATGGGATCAGGGGCGGTTTTTAAAATCGTCCGTTGTGATTTCAGTTTAACACTTAATAGAGTGAAGCCTAACAGGTGAGAATTCTTTCGTAGAGAGAACCTTTCCTGTCCTGTGGCTAACAGCTAAATGTAAACAGAACCTCGCCCTCAGCGAGCGCACCGTACTACTTATGTCTCTCCCCATTTTACAATGTTGGCAAGTAAATTCGTAAATAACGGAGCAGTTTTCTTCAGGACCGATTCTGTCCTTACAATTAAAGTATAATCGTATGTGGTGTCTATTTATAAAAATTAACTTAAAATTGGTATGGAAAAAGAATTTATTTAATAGAGATGTAATTTTTTTAAAAAATTTTATTTAAAAAACCAAGATCCGGAAAGATTATGTAAAGGATATCTTTGTAAACAGTAGGGAATTTAAATTTGGGATGGTAAATATTATTTAAAAATTGGGCCGTAATTTTTTGAGTCAGAGATACAGGAGAGCCTTTTTTTTAAATAGTTAGTCAGAAATACGACTTCTTGGTGAAATCCGGAGTAGCATGAACAAATATTAAAAGCCCGGAATATTAGTGTTTTGATGGCACTTATTTTGAAAGGAAAGTCACAAAAACTGAAAAGGTTTTGGCCTTGACCAGTAAAGGTTGGCTTACGAAAAACTTTGGTTACAAATCTAGTTGGGACAGGGAAAATTTGGATATCAAAAACGAGATTGAGGAATTGAGCTCCTTTTCGCAAGTAAATTTAATATTAGGATGTATATGATTGGTATATTGCAAGAATTTATCGCAGGACACCTGTTTATTGAACAGAATGTAAGTATCATCGAAAAAGCGGTGGTAAAATAAGGGTTCAATGCTTCTTCCAAGTTCCAGGCTAAATAATTGTTCCTTAAATAAAGCCATGAAGATATCTGCAAAGACATGGCCCAAAGGACTATTCATGCCTACCCCATCTATTTGGCAGTAGTTCGTTGTTAAAAGTAAAGTGATTGTCCTTAACGGCTAGTTTCAGCGTTTTTTTTAATAGTGTAGGGGTAAATTCATGAAAATTGGAGTTGTTAAGGAAAAATGCACGTCGGACAATTATGTCAATGGTTTGGTCACGAGGAACATTAGGAAAGAGAGATGAAACATCGAAACTACTCATAAAAGAGGGATAATGAAGCTGAAAATTTTGTAATTCTTCAACCAGAGGGGAAGCATTTTTGAATTTTAAACTGGTTTGAGGAAAGAGGGGTGATTAAAGGAGCCAAGTATTTAGCAAGTTATAAGCAGGGAGATTATAAGATGGGGCGAAAGGTGTAGCCCTCCTTGTGACATTTAGGAAGTCTGTATAGAGAGCCTAGGTAAACCTGAAACATGCAGGCGGTTGTAAATAAATGAATTCAAAATATTAAGGTTTTTTAACTTGAGCAAAAGGCGGTTTATTATGTCTTCTAACTTGATGGACAAAGATTAAGGGGTTCAGAGATCTTTTTGAACTTAGAGTTATCGGACAACCAACATTCATTTTTTTCTATGTAATTTGATTTGTTAAGAAGACCGACACCTCTACCCTTATCACGTTTGGTAATGACTATCTCATTTCTTTTTTTTAAGCCTTTGAGTGTATCAATGTCATTTGGGCTTTCCTGTGTCTGACTGAAAAAATTACGGCCTAATTTTTAAACAATATTTACCATCCCTAATTTAAATTCCCTACTGTTTGTAAAGATATCCGTTACATAATCTTTCCGGATCTTGGTTTTTTAAATAAAAATTTTCAAAATAAATTACATCTCTATTAAATAAATTCTTTTTCCATACTGACTTTAAGTTAATTTTCATAACTAGACACCACATACGATTATGCTGCAATTGTAAGGACAGAATCCCGCCTGAAGCGAAGTGTTCCGTCATTTACGAGTTTACCTGCCTCAATTGTAAACTGGAGAGATACATAGGCATTACAGTGCGCTCGCTGAGGGCGAGGTTCTGTTCACATTTGGGTGTTAGCCACAGGACAGGAAAGGTTCTCTCTACGGAAGAATTCTCACCTGTTAGGATTCACTTTATCGGGTGTAAAACTGAAATCACAACGGACGATTTTAAAAACCGCCCCTGATCCCATATCACTAAGGATTCTTGAATCCCTGTATATTAAATACCTTTCTCCTTCCTTAAATTCCGATTCCTCTTTTCACCCACTACTTCTTCTCTAAACAAAAATATTACCAACCTCCTAACCTTCTCTTTCTTCTTACGCTCCTCGCCCTTTTTTCCCAGTTATCCTCTAACGACTAATTGTTTAAGGTTGGTTTATCCTGATGTGTTTCCTGTGTTTCCTAAATCGTTAATTTTTAACTCGCAACATAATAATCCCAAAATATAAATTACTTGTAAATTTATCGCTATCACCCCTTTAATAAACATTAAATACTTTCCATAAATTCGTCATTTTGATTATCTGTTTGACTCTTAACTTAAATTGTTTTCCACGAATTGTATTTCCAATACCTGAAGATGGGTGAAAAGTTCACCCGAAACGTTGTATCAAGAAAATGAAATAAATTTCCCTTGATACGTCCTTTCGTTCATCCGTCAAATTAAATTTAAGCTCCATAGGAGAAGATCTAACCAATATATATATATATATATATATATATATATATATATATATATATATATATATATATATATATATATATATATATATATATTAGGGTGACCCTTATTTGGAGACTTTTAAATTTCAACTGGGACGGGCAGTCAGAATGTTCCATTTACTCAAAAACACAGTGTGTAAAAGACTTTTGAAGTATATTTATATTTAGAGGTCGCTCAATGAGCTTAAAGTTTGACATTTTTTTACAATTATGTTACTATGGTTCTTGGTTTATTATTATAGTTCATACATTAAATTTTGGCTGGTATCTTAAGTAGAAAACTAATCAACACAATAGAAATGCAAATTTATGCACAAAAACTAAATAAATAAAATTAAAATAAGGCGCAGCATTAACAAGGTTTCATTAGTGTCATAAACATCTTGCAGAATATGGCAACTGTCCAACACTGACCCACTACCGCTTCCACTAGGCTGTGGTGATGCTGTGAGAGACGGACGCCCTGAGTTGTTTCCCTCTCTACTACACGCAGTTGTACAGTGCAGCCTAGACAATAATGGCCATTTTCTTTCCTCTTTTTTATTTGTTACAGGTACCATGGCGTCTGTAACCAGAGGTATGACAAGTGCCTACCTACTTGATTCAGTCGAGCCTACCATCATTGGGAGCATGCTACCATCAAGGAAACAGGTGCTTCAATACTATATCTACCACCATCTTAACCAGAAGACGACGACAAAGGAAGCAGCGGCGGAAACGGTCAAACTAGTGAGTACCCTCTGGGTTGGCGCACGTATTCCAATGCAATAAGTGCAACGAGCAAGAGAGAATGTTATACGACTACACGATAACTGGAAAAGTCTAAAGAAGAACAAACACTCGCAAAGAGAAAAACAACAGAAGAACAAGAATGATTTCCTTTTTTTCTCTTCATCGCCTCTTTGACATCGCACATGAAGATGCAATGTCAATGATTACTATCTCCGATGACAGGGAGTTTCTAAGAGCCCAGAAGGAGGAGGTGCACCGGGGCACACTATCATAAACACTGGACATGTCTCTTGCACGTTGAGAAGAACAACAGCTGAGGGATGAAGAGAAGAAAGAACAGCGTATGAAGCTTTCTCAAGCTGAAAAGCGGAAACTCGAAGCAATCACTGAACTCGCATCCAGCTCTACATCAAGTTCCAGCAGTTCCAGTCCGACTCATTCCCCTTTTCAGTGTCATGGTGCCAAAAAAGATGCTGACGGCTCTGTTGCAGGGCCATCTTCAGTCATCATGCCCCCAATAAAGCGCACCAGAAACTCGAAGAAAATTATGAATCCACAACTCTCAGCCGCAATTGATGGGGCCATGATATCCGATCGTGCAGGAGTTCATATACTTGCAGCAGCTGCACAAAGTATTGGTCATGATCCCAAAAAGTTGGTGATAAACGGCGCAATCGGATGAAGCTTCGTGCAGAAGCCGCAAAGGAAAATAAAAACTCATTCAGGCCTTTGGTGCCGCTAGTTGTGCACTGGGATGGCAAAATTGTGCAGACAGCAGCTGGTGGTGGTTTCAGGACATGGCATTGCAAAGCTATTGGGAGTCTCTTATTCGTTCCCAGTGGCACTGGCCAAGCAATAGCCAATGCGGTAATGACTGCTATCGAAGACTGGGAAGTAACATATCGCATTTCTGCCCGATCCTTTGAAACCACAGCTTCCAACACAGTGATTTCGTCAGGAGCATGTACCATAATCGAGTAATGGCAAAATTGAAGAGTTCTTCACCTCGCTTGTCATCACCACAGCTTGAAACTGCTGTATGAGAAGGCATTTACAGAATGCATCGGCCCTTCTTCTGGGCCTGATATTGCTCTCTTCAAGCGATTCCTTACCAAGTGGAAGGACTTGGGCAAATCTCTGCCTCAGCCATTCACCGAGAAAAACATACCGCCACACCTCCTTGAGCGTTGCGATGACCTCACGATTGATTTCAACCGACTACTGGAAGAACACATTCCACGTGACGACTACAGGGAGCTACTAGAGCTGTCTATATTCCTCTTGGGTAGACAACCTAAGTATGGGATAAGGATATTGCGTTCTGGTGCCCTCCACCGTTCCCGCTGGATGGCAAAAATCATCCACGCCATCAAGATCTACCTGTTCCGAGATTAAGAGCAATTCAACCTCACTGGCAAGCAAAAATCTGGAGTTCAACGATTCGTCACTTTCAGCATCTCGAAGTACTTCGTGTCTTGTTTCCGCGCGACATCTCCACCTGTAGCCCCGGCACAAGACCTCCAACGGCTTAAGATGCTGGTGTCATACCCCGACAAGGCAGTGGCCAAGGCGACAGCTACAGTCTTTGGGTGCCATCTCTGGTACTTGAGTGAGAGCCTGGTTGCTCTTGCGTTTTTTGATGCTCACCTGGCCATTCGGATGAAAAGGGAGATGTTGAATGCTTTTCAGTAGGAAGAAGAAGGCCTTGATGATCCTCCTCAACGAGCAACGGTCGAGCTAACATATACTGCACTTGCAGATAAAACTGTTGGGTTGGATTCAAGTTTCCTGGCACTTAACCCAACGGAGAATCCCGACAATCAGGACTTCGCTATGTCTACGGTGGTAAAACAACTAATATAATAATAACGACTTCGCTTAGCGGAACATCGTTCTGATGCAGGACTTCAACCTAGCCCTCACAAAGAACGAAGAGTAGAGGCAGTTCCCCTTCCAAGTAGTGGAGAAGCACCTGAGGAATTATCGTGACTTCAAGCTATGCCATAATGAGTGTGAGATGGGCGCCCATAAGCGTCCCCCCACCCCTTGAGAGGTTAATACTCGAGAAGAGGAGGACCTAGAATCAGTGCTGGGAAGTAAAATGCGTTTATTGCATCAAATAAGGTGACTTTTAAATTGTTAATGTTCAACAGTTTTCTAAATCACCTTTGACGTTACAAAGAAAATGTCATTCCTCTTACAAAAAATAAGAAACTTCAAACTCGTTGAGCTACACCTAAATATTAATATTTTAAAATTAACTTGGCATACATTGTTTTTGGAGCAAATGGAACAGTTTAACTGCCCGTCCCTGGTAAAATATCAAAAAATCAAAATTACCGACAAATAAGGATCACCCTAATATATATATATATATATATATATATATATATATATATATATATATATATATATATATATATATATATATATATATATATATATATATATATATATATATTTATATTTATAAATATATATATATATTCATCGTAGCAAGGTTTGTTAGAGGTGACTGTTTTTTCTCATTTGTGATTTTACTTTCACCTCTTTCAATTTATTCTATATTTGCCTTTACGTCTGGGTTGAGGCCGTGGATAAGTTCTCGGAACTTCTTTAAAACTCGGATTTTAAAGTTAAAGGATGGAATAGGAGAAGAATCCTCTGGCAAAACGCATTATTTATTTCACTCCTTTCGATACCTTTGTATCATATTAAAGTAAAAATACAAATAAAAAGAGTAGAAAATTGATTTCTATATCACTGAGTGAACACTTTTATATACAAAAAACCAAAGAGATCAGAGGTGCGAATTTTTTTTCGGGGGGGGGGGGGGCTCCTTTACTTAGGTTGTATGTCATTTAAAGGAATTGCTTATCTCTACTTTATTTCCCTTCCTAAAAGGAATATATATTTGTTTAACGGCGGATGACTTTTCGAGCGATTTTTTGTCCTATTTTTCTAGGTATTTTTGTTCCCTTACTTACTTCATTCCTTTAAGTCAATGGAAGCTACTTTTTTGAAAAATCCTGGTACACCTTTTAATTGTAGTGGTTGGACACCCCACTATTTTTAATCATCTACCAGTATTCTCTAACAAAATCATATAATTTACTTACCTCAGGCAGATTTCTTTCGTGCCCAACGTGCTAACAAACAATATTTTAAAAACGAAAAAACTCTTTGTTAACGGTAAACTTCAAATTACATTTTAGGCTCTCATTTTTAGTGTTTAAGAAAAAAAATCCAAAAGATTAAGCGTAGTTGTTTAGGAAATAAATAAGACGTTGGACCACACATCTTATTGGAAAATGTATCAAATAGACCTGCTCTAGAGTATATATACGACCCAAGTGGCTGGAAAAAGGAGGCATCAATTTCTAAATTCAGAACATCGAGAAAGTGTGTTTGTTGTATGTCAAACTCTTCGTAATAAACCAGCCTATACGGAACGGATTGTTTTGCAACGATAATAAGAAATAACGCGGTAAAAAAATATTTTGTGAAAAGACCCCAAAATAATGTCAAACAAAAAAAAAAAGGCCTTTTATAGTTCAATTTCAGATTCACTCTGCAACAGAATTTATTGGCAACCATAAAATGTGATTTAATTGAATAAAAACCAAAGGAAAACTACGTCAAAAGAATATATAGTGAGAGGGATAGAATATTTATGAGAAATGGATAATCAACTTTGGAAAACAATCAGAAAATAAAAAACCTTTTTCATTCCCGTTTTTCGAAACAAAGGGAAACTGAGAAAAATAAATGCTTATCATTGGTCAATGACGGCGTTTAATACAGCTCGCTGATTGGTCAGTGAGATAGCTGAAAAACACTGAAAAATAGCAAAACAGTAGCGAAAGTCACTCGAAAAATCGTCCCCCTCTAAAGTAAACAATTAACAAGGACTATACCCTATTGTACATATATCCCAACTTGACCACTTTCAAATATCCTTCGACCATCAGAAAATCTTTCCCTTCCACTAAGCTAAAATATCAAAATAAAGGTGCAGGCATTTCTTTATTCTCCTTTAAATTCCCAAATTGACCCTTTTTCTATGTGTAATGGACCGGAAGGTCATTAGTTAAACTCTTCAACGAACATAAGGGGATATCTTCGTAAATCAAGCAACGCATCATTTATTTTTAACCATATAAAATAAACGAATCATGAGCGCAATCACCTCATTAGCAATAAACTAGCAAAACAAAGAGAAATGAAAGCCGCCAAAGTAGATTACGAATGCCTCCATGAAGACTGTAAGCTTCATTCTTCGAATAAATACATTTAAATGGCAACCACATACATATCTGGTCGACCTAACATGCCCTTGTAAAGCGGCTCCTTCAAAAATCACTACATAATGCAACGCGGAACCCGCATCTAAAGAGAAATTTTAGTGGAGAACACTGTAATCAAACGGGGAACTGACCGCATACGCCTTCCCATCATTGAAGCTATCTTAATCCAAAAAGAGAAACCAAGGCTTAATGGCTAACAGACGGCTACGCATAGGACATTAAAACCCTTAACGGAATAAAAGGTTAATGCTAATAAAATTCTCATTCGCCATGTTTCCTAGGTGTCCTAATCTGAACTTTAGCCCCATTCCTTTTTGATATAAACATTCTTTGACCTTTTAGCATTATCTTTAAACACAGGATTAACCTTAGTATATAAATGTGCGCTTTGGAGTTGTTTAAACAGTGTAAAATGATTTCGCTCACAAGATGGTCAAACGTGATCGAAAGCTTGGCTGAAATAAAATATAAACATTGGAACCCATATCCATAACCTTTCGAAAGGTGAAAAAATATTATAAGAAAATTAGAGAGGCAAAGTAGAAAGTTAATCAAATCTCAGCTGGACCTCGTCTTTATAAAACATGCATAAGAGAGAAACGCTTATATCTCTCTCTCTCTCTCTCTCTTTCTCTCTCTCTCTCTCTCTCTCTCTATATATATATATATATATATATATATATATATATATATATATATAGAGAGAGAGAGAGAGATATATATATATATATATAGGGGTTAGAGAACATATTGGAACACGTGTTAAATTCAATGAATATTTATTTAATACGGAGTTGGTCCTCCTTTTGCTTTCTGAGCAGCATCGTTGGGTCTTGGAATTGATTCCTGCAGCTTCCTGACTTCATTGAGAGGAATCTTGAGCCATTCTTCTAGCAATACCTGGTCCAGCCCATTCAGACACCACGGTGGGGGGTAACGACTTCTATCTTGTCGCTCCAAGTCACACCACAAATGCTCAATAATATTAAGATTTGGAGATTGTGGGGGTCACTCCGTCTGTTGCAGCTCACTTCTATGCTATTCATATAATCCTTAACAACATGAGCGGTGAGTATTGGGGCATTTCACTTGGAAAGAGCACTCACCATCAGGGAATAATGTCTGGACCATGAGATGAACTTGTTCTTTGAAAATATTGAGGATATTTGTTGCTGCTGATCCTACCATGCATCGTAACGATTGGACCAAGAGAATTTCTAGATATGGCTGCCCAAACCTTCACTGTAGGGAGAAGGAAATTGTCTAATTATGCAATTATCTTAACCGCACCGTCATAAAGGGGTGTCTTTGAAATCAGCTTTTTGGGGCTGATGGATGGGCCATCTCTGAGTGTTGTCTTCCAGTTCAAGGAGAATAGGATCACCTGCTGGACCTGAAGCAGAGCAGTTGTCTAATTAAGCCATTATCTTAACCCGGCCAATTTGTCTTGGATATATTTCCACATAATATATATATATATATATATATATATATATATATATATATATATATATATATATATATAAGATAGTTAGAAGAAGAGAAAGTTGCCAAAGGAAATTAATTAAGGAAAAATACACAATGGTCTTCAACAAAATTTGCATATATATGTATATATATATATATAGTACAGGAAAGAGAAATTTGACGGAATGAGCAATGAGACAAGAAACAGGAGTTTTTTAGAGGTAAGAGAAAGGGACATTAGAAGAAGACTAGAATCATAGAGAGCAGAGGGCGGCACAATGAAGGCAATCCTTTACCCAGAAGACAGAGATAACGCCAGGGGAAAAAAGTTTGAAATTACTGGCCGGGACTCGAACCCGGGTCTGCTGATTGCCGGTCAGATGCTCTACCGCTGAGCTACCAGGCACAGTGACTCTACTTCGCCCAAAGCGTCACCCCATCAAACCCAGTATCTCTCTAAGCTAGGAACCTCCAAGGAATTTTTATAACTCATCTTCTTACCCGCTCACAATTTAAAGGCTCATCCCCAAGTCACATACAAAGAAGAAGGAGCAAATGCAAGTTCTGCGGGTGATAACAACCACCACAGTGCTTTCGCCATATTTATTTTCTGCCTTTCAAAACAATTTTGAAGACAGAAATAAAGGTGCAGAAACCTTGCATTGCAGACCATATTACAATATAGTACAGGAAAGAGAAATTTGACGGAATGAGCAATGAGACAAGAAACAGGAGTTACCCGGTGAATTATTTGGCAATAACACCATAACTATTCGGCCGATTCTAAAGAAATTTGAAACCCTTATGTTGTTTTACCTTCTCTCTCGTATAAAGTAATTAATAAGGTCCTTACAAGAATGGTTTGTGAATTATTAAAGTTTTGCAGGTCGTAAATTCATAAATAAGAATATTTGAGAGCGCGCGACTTTAGGTCAGCAGACCTTGTTTTTGATAAATTCAACCTTCAGTCCTGCTTTATTAAATTGAAAATGCAAATTATTTTATTTAAGACAAATCGCATTATATTACTTGATCGACACTGTTTTTCAATTTAAAATGGGTGTACTTGTATTCAATTTCACGCTATTCTTTAATAAAGAGGTTATACCGAGGTTATCATCATTCAACTTTGAATCACACATGTTGTCTGGATTGATTGGTGCAAAAGAAGTTTTAATGGATAAACAAATGCATTATATTTTTGAGGACCCAGAATACAAACGAACCGTCTACGGTAGTTCTCTTTAGTATAAGTAGGATTTACGATAATAACAGTAAAACCAAATGAATTTTTTCGTTCAGGTTCTTATATCTAACGTGTAGTAACAAAAATGTACAGTTCGTACTAAGAAGATCTTCTTAAGATAGAACGTGAAACAAACCTGCCCTTCATTTGTGAATGTTTATTAACACTTTCATGGCCAATAGTGCCATGTATAACAACATAATTTCAAACCACTTGATAATTAATATATATATATATATATATATATATATATATATATATATATATATATATATATATATATTATCTAATTCGTGAAGCTATTGGTTACAAAATAGTGATTAAAACTGATGTAGTAATAAAACTTAGTCTATAGAAAAGAGAAAAATATTTAATTACAACATTAGTTTAATCAATTTCTATTTGGCGATTTCACAAAAGTTATACGCCCACACCTTTTAATAACCTTATTATTTATACCCTGTTGAACGTTAGTGTTAATATAATTTATCTTTTTTGCCTAGACAATACTGAGACTACTACATTTTCATTTTTTAAAAGAGGCCTGGACTGAGAGTCTTCCGTATACCCAAGTCAATATAATTAAACATTTAAGGCATATTAACTATTTAATTGTATTTTATCATCCCCAATGATTTAAATCTAAAACGAATATGTTTCTAAAATTTCCAACTTATTTTTAAGTAGGTTATTAACGAGTCTTTCGTGAGCGCTTGTAAGGAAGTACAATCGTAAGATGCCTAAAAAAAAATGTATCCTTGATATTTCTTACAGTTTTGATAACAGGATTTCTTCTGACGCGTGGTACCCATAAATTATTGATATGGTAGTATAAAAGATTAGGCTTTATTGCTTTTTACTGACAACCTTGGTGATGGAGTTTACACAGAGAAAGAGAAAGAGAGAGAGTGAGAGAGGGGGCGTCTTGTGTGAGCAGGTGTCACCGGAGGGCAAAACAGAGTTAGGAGTATGGCTATTTATGTAGGTGTTAGGACAATTATGACAAGTCAGGACATGCAGCCGCACGTTCCTGCCTCGTCTATTTAAGGAGCAGTAGCTGATCGCAGATCATCAGTGATAAATTTTTCAACAATGTAGAAGGTTGAACACCGCGCAGTGATCAAATTTTTAACCAAGGAAGGCAAGAATGCAAAATAGATCCATGAACGCATGGTTGCAGTGTACACCGACACCGCTTCTTCCTATGCAATCATTGCTCGCTGGAATAGGAAGTTCCACCATGGTCGTGAGTCCCTTGAAGATTACCTTCGTCCAGGACGCCCGTCATACGTAAGCAACGAGGACAATGTGGCCCGTGTGGAGAGGATGATCATCAAGAATCGACGGGTGAAGGTCGAATAAATCAAGCGAGAACTTGGAATATCACATGGAAGTGTTATCAACATCATCCACGATAATTTGGTCATGACCAAGGTCTCTGCCCGTTGTGTCCCTAGAAACATCACGCCCAATGATCGACTTCAACGTCGTCAACGTCCACAAGGCCAGAGTTGCACAAGCTGCCCTGCGCGAGTGCGGACTCGAGGAGCTCAACCATCTTCCGTAAAGTCCAGATCTGGCCCATAGCGACTACTTTTTATTCTGCCAGCTCAAGACTGCACTGAGTGGATGCCGGTTTGGGGACGATGAAGATGTCGAGCTCGCCGTCCAGAAGTGGATTGAACAGCAGTCGGAAGATTTCTGGTCGTCGGGAATTCGAAGCCTCAGGGACAAGTCGCGCAAGTGCATTGAAGTCAAGGGTAGTTATATTGAAAAATAATAAAACACTTTTCCTTATATCTTGTTTCCTTATTTCCGAATTGCAAAACTTATTGACAACCCCTCGTAACACTCGATTCGTGAAAGCGTTTGGCCTTTCTCCCACTAAAGAGTGATCTTTCAGGAACTACAAACAGGTAAAAGGTAGCTTGAACAGCAAATAGCATTTTTTCCTAGTTTTTATCAGTCTATTTTTTATATTTTCTAAAGAAAGGGGAGCCTATAGGTAGGTTTTTCTTGATGAGATGGGGCTTCTTCACAGTTCTTGCCAAGTTGAGACCTTTCTCGAAAACTGTTCCTACTAAAGTGTTCGCACCGGCCTTTTCCACCGGTGTGCAAGCTTGGCAATGGAGGCAACCTTAGCAAGGAGCGATCTAGTGTTAATTTGATGTTATTTGGCGTCCAGAAGCCTCCTTCACCTGAATATATTCAGTCTTTTTTAGACCTATAATGATCGCATATCTGATGCTCTTTGATGCAATACCATTAGCAACTAACAACTCTCCTTACAGCAATCATAGTTGTACGCTATTACCATATAGTTTGTAATTACACATCACTTATTTAACTTATATTTTTCATCATTTTACCCTGTTGAACGAATAGCAAATCTTAAGGGAAGCAAACTCGCTTCTTACTGAAATATTAGGACCTGAGCGCGAGGATTGTAATTAGTTACGTCATAAGCAAACTGTTCTAGCCTTTAAATTTCAGGTAAATTAAATGATTAGGAGATAAGGTTGATACCTGGGAACTTTATCTATTTGTAGCACACATACGAGTATGTAATTTTTATTTGATATTTAGTTTTATAAACTAAGAGTTTCTCTTCGTACCACCAGAGAAAGAGATGAGCTACTTTAGAGAAGCAGAATGGTTTATAATGTTATAATGGCAGCGTAGATATTTGAAACTTTTATTTATAATATCAACGATACGAACATGCGACTGAATTCTTATAAGGGATAAGAAATTTAATGTTTAGGAATGAGAAAATCAAAGAACTCTGGTATATGAACGCAAATATATGACATAAAATGTACATACAGAAATTGAAAACTGAAGGTGCTATTAAGAACGACCTTTTGAGCAGGGCCGTGAAAAAATCTTCCTGTTTCTTAGAATTTTGTAGGCCCTTATTCAACTTTATTTTCCGATGTTGTTTCCCAAGTATTAAAATAATTTCACTGTTTTATATGTATCAAACATTTTTTAATGTAATAAATATGTATATTACATGTTGTTTATGCTCCTTTAAGATTTAACTTTTTTTTTAATATTACTCGTTTGGAGTTTATTTATTCCTATACTCAGTCTTTCAGCGATACATGAAGCCTCAGACCTCAGTGTGGACCCATTCTTTATGTACTTTTGCTTTTAGTTCTGACTTTCTCACGACTAAGAGTGCGACATTGTATTATCACACACCATCTCTAATATACATGACCAATAGGAATCCTTCATGAATTCTGTGTGTTTTAACGAAGTTAATAATTATAGCGAGGGATGAACTACTTTAATGAAATTATCTTTCTTTATCTATAACCGTCCTGTGGAAAAGTGGTGTGTAATTATTGTTTATTTAAATATTTAATCAAATTTAAATCGCTATGTGTGTAAGGCAGCAAGAACGTTCCAGAACTTTTCCCGACGCATCATTTAAAAAATGACTAAGCCAGATAATGTCGCCTGTTTTGGAAAACTGCGCCTATGAATGTTTTGCGATGAGTGCCATAAGCAATGGCAGTAAGTGTGTGTCTGTCGTCAACCACGTCTGGTGATGCGGCAAATGGCGGTCGAGCGCGCCAACCATAGCTTGTAGGAAAGAGGCTGATATTGATGATGTTAGCAGTTCAATAAACTTTTATATTTTATATTTCTTTAAAAATCTTTCATATATTTACGAGTATGTAGATAATTCCCCCAAACAAATAACAATGACACTTTAGAATGCGAACTTGAAGCCTATTTCTGTTTATCTGATCCTAATACATAATTCTCGGCAGGATTTTTTTAATGATGTCCATTTTCTTTCTTAAGCATTCTGATATATGCATTTAAAAATAGTATTGGATTGCTTTAATCTTTCTACTTTATATCTTATATCAATTTAGAAGTATTTGGGAAATATGCAAATTAATTATTAAATTAATGATTTTAAAATCACACTTAGCCTACAAATATTTCGAATATGTATATGCGAACGTCAACAAAATTACAACCAGTGAGAAAGAAATAACATTTACAACGTTTTCATTTGCCTGCTGTATTTGGAATATCTCTCCATAAACACCAGCAATAGTCTTTAATCGCAATTATGTTCATATCTGAGACACAGATTAATCACTTCCTTCTTTAAAGATCTTGATGGCAGCGCTCTATTTAATCTATACTCTAATCACCCCAGTTTTCGGGGAAGTAGTCAAAATGCGAACCGAGATTATGCATATTTGCAGAGATGCATCGACGAGGAAAAGGATAGGTTTGAGGATCCTTCACTCCACCACGCAGAAGGCCTTGATTAAGATGATTGCCCAGAAAGTTTGAGTTAAGATACTTGAATGAAAGAGAGGAAGGATTTTGATTGTTATCTATGTATGTTTCGAATTAACATCTTTCATGTGCTCCATGATTTGAGGACAAAGGAGTTACCTAAATAATTCCAATTTTCATTAGTTAGAAGTTAAAATTTATGTTCCAGCAAAGTAAAAATTGTGTTTTAACCACATTTACCACTATTCCAAGTTATATATTTACTATTCTACTTCCAATTTTTCTACAAAATTCTTTTCCACAACTCCGAAAGGCCCACCACTCTCCATTCTCCAATAAGGAGATAACCCATTCCTAAAATAATCTCGTGTTGTTTAAAATTTTAGAGTTTGTCATAACTACTACTTTTCATTGGTATTCATCAACTACAATATACACAATCTTCATCTTCAATCTTACTCTCACACACAGGTCAACACTACTTCATCTCCCCTCCCTCCTCAACCAAATCAAGCTACTCCACCTAAATCGATATTTTAAGAGTGTTATATTCGCCTACATGATACAGCATGTTAACATTTCATGCTCCCAATCTCACCATTTTGCTGATTCAAACCATCACCAGCCATGGGGATCGCCTTGTGTGGCCTGTTACACTTAGTATCTGTAGGAGCTGCACGTCCTCCCGAGAAGCCCTGCCACTGGGTTTATTTGAACTCTCCGATTGGGCCTGGAAAAGTTGTTGGCGCGATTACTCCTCGGCCCCACTTCACTAATTTACCTTTTAATTATTATCATTAGTTATTATTAGTAGCATTATTATTATTATTTAGTATGATTTTTATATTATTTATCATTATTTAGTATGATTTTTATATTATATATTATCATTATTTATTATGATTAGTATTACTTATTGATATTTGTGTATTATTGTCATTATATATTATTATTTTATAATATTATCTATTATTATCTGTACATCTATCCGCACAAACAAGTCCAATACGCACTTTGTATCAGGATTGTTTCCACCTATACAGAGTTTGGACCGGAAGCCATGGCGCGTTGGTGGACTACATGCCATCTTAGGATCACCTAGCAACAGGGAATGGTAATAATAGGTGATCATCCAACCTCCCCGATAGTGTACCTGCCTATTTCCACTGCTCTTTATTGCATAACAATCCTTTTCTGTATGGGCTTCAGGCCAAAGTCGCCAGATTGGCAGGCCGGGTTGCCAAAGCTATCAACGTTTAACCTAGACTAATTATGAGGAAATGATGATATTCTAGAAATTTCTACTCCTATTGAGCCTTTTCTTTAAACCTCCCAAGGCATTGGAAGATCATAGTATCTAGTTGCCACAATCCCCTTTTGATGCGATCATGGTGAAAGCGGAAGCGCTACCTCACCCTCTCTATCTGTGGGACGGGACGATCAAAATTGAGGTACCCTTTCGACCATTGGAAGGGTCTCATCTCACCATCGCCATGCAGCAATTGGAGCCACTTTCGTCAGTTCCACCTCTGAAAAAAAGGACCCCCTCCCTGAACTTAATCAGCGGCCCCTCAAAACCTCTTTCAGAGGAGAGGAGGCTTACTTCTCTACTAGGCCACACTTACGGGACGGTCCGTCATTTGCTGGAGCGTTCGCCTGCGCCTTATTGCGACGACTGCCTTGTACCCCAGACTGATCTGCATTTTCTTGTAGAATGTCCCTTTATAGATGATCTTCGCGCCTGTTACTTTTCCCGGTACCGTGAAAGGTAAGAATGCACAGTCCATTTAATTAGAACCTTATTTGCTTCATTCGCAAAAAATACACCATATTTCCTACAAGAAAAAATAGATCTAGTCAAAACAAAATATAAGTTCTGCTAAATTCAACATAGATACCATGTCGAAAAGGCAGACAAGACAGTCTTTCTTTGCGTAAGTATCTTTAAAATAATCATCCTTATAATTGGAGTCAGCTCCAAATTTTTAAGCTCTTCTTTTATATATTACCATTCAAACTTTGCAACAAAATATTCAAAACTTTATTTTCTTAAAATACTAGTTTAATTTCCATAAAAATTAAACAATATCCATTGAATTATCTTCAGATATTATCCTAGTGTGATTTTAGAACAGCCGAGTTACGAGGGAACTAATGGTTATTTGAATAAAGGATGCTGCCAAAACTAAGGGACGATTAGTATAAATCCATCCCTAACCAGAAAAAAACTGATGCAATTCCATATATCATAAACAAATGGAAAAATATTAATAGAAGATTATTGGGACTCGATCTGAATAACTTGAGCAAATTTTCGTTACCTAGGCATCACCATTTTGTTGCATTGTTCTATTCTGATTTAATTGTATTATTCTTTTAAACTTTGCTATTGAACTTCAACGCGTATTTTTCATAGGCTTTATATTTGCTTTATTATGGGTGAATTCATACTTTTAGGCCAATTACAATGTCATGAAATGTCATGCTGTCTTTCCTTAAAATTTCCAATCGTCACTTTGCTTTCTTGATTAAGTTTTAACCTTAACTCGTCTCGCCATTCTGCTAAGTTAATCAGAGTATCAGTATGAGCTCATAAGACACGTGTGATTCCGCTGCAATACATGCATACGTTAGGAATGTGTGTCTATATACGATGGAACTTTTCTGAGAGAGAGGGAAGAACAAGGGACATCGCAGATTTGGATAGGAGGACCTGACCTGTATTCGACAGTCTTACAAAAAATCTATAATATTGATCTAAGCAAAACTTAATGTAAATGGGTCGACAAGAAAAAATTACATTTAATTTAAGTAAAAAAAATCAGAACTTTGTCTAAAAGGGTAGTGGAACAAAAAAAACAACTAAACTATATTAAATAAGTATCAACAGGGACCATATATTTGTACTGAGTTAAAAAAAGAAGAAAAATGGATATATATATATATATATATATATATATATATATATATATAATTAGCTGACGGGTTTACAAGCGACCTATAATTTAGTGGATTAGCTAGCATTGTTGGCTAACGCATTCCGGCTAAGATTATCAGCTTTACAATTTTCGGTACCACGTATCAACAGCCATCGCATTATACGCCCGTTCTCGCTCTTAGCATTTCGGAGGTACGACAAAGGGCGATGGTCCGTTTCGACAATAAACTCTTTTCCTATTAAATACATGCCAAATTTGGTAATACTCCTTACTATAGCTAAAGCTTCCCGTTCTATTACCGAATAATTACGTTCACCGTTCACAAGCCAGTAGCTTTCGGCTCACGTAAGCCACCAGGTGGCTCTTACCTTCGTCGGAGTATTGGAGCAGTACGCATCTAATCCTTTCATCACTAGCATCCGCCTGGATGCCGAATGGTTTAGAGGGATTAGGGAGCCTCAAAATGGGGGTGGACGTTAGCTCGGCCTTGGCACCTGGAATCTGGCGGTAGCTTCCGGATTCCATGAAAGCGGATCTGGGGATCTCTTCTGAAGGAGGGCACTTAAAGGGGCAGAAATATATGCGAAGTTAGGGATAAATCGACGGTAAAAGAAGGCCCATCCCATAAATGACCTCAGCTGTTTCTTAGTGCAGAGAAGGGGTATCTTGACATTGGCTCTGACCTTTTCGCCCTGGGGGCCCATCTGATTTTTCGAGCGAACAGGTTCTTGAGTTGTAGGGACGATGTTACGCTCAAATTGATTGGAGCACCTGAGGTTCTTGGGGATGAAATCTTCAAATCCATTTTTCAATTGCTGCAGCTGACTCTCCTGAAGAGGCGCTAGCCTTGGGAAGACATTCAGCACGGGGGATGATTATTCCGGGGGTCCAGGTAAAGATGGGATAGGGTAATCACCATCTTGTTTAATGCATACTACTTACACGACATTGAGGTAGTCAGAGGGATATACCGCTTCAAAAGGGGACTCTTCATCGACGGCCACAATATTGTTGATACACGCACGGCGGTGATATTTCTTTTAACATATTGATGTGGAAATAGTAACTTCACCTCCTCGCCAGGCTTAAATCTTCTTTCCTTCGCCCTTAAATCGAAATAAGTTCGATTTTTCTTCAAGTGCGATGTAACAAACCTTCTTTGACGATATAAGAGACAGTCTTGTTACCACGGACAGAATCTGGCCAGAGGATCCGCGATTTTTCCCACAAGGCAAAAAAATTTAGACACTCCTTCTGTCTTGGAACGAACTTTTAGCTCATAACGCCGCTAAAATCCGAGTCTAAGGGGCTTTCAAGTGCAGCGCGCGTCTGGGAACCCTTCATTGCCTGGGCTCTTTTGATAACGGGCTAAGCCAATGAGTTAGATGCGACTTGGAGGCACCTTCCTACTAAAAGGGAAAAGAATTTGATAGGGGTTTCACACGACTTCAGCCCATTCTGAAAAATATTGACACTCTAGGTAACAATTTACAATGGGGAAGTTGTTTGTGCGTCCCAGGTAGTCATGGACTACCAAAAACTGTTTGGGGTCAGGGGTCACAGGGTAAGAAGTTCATTCAATAACACAATACAGGTACACCAAGTATCGTGGACGAGGGTGGAGATTCGGCAACCATTAACGTTTCCGTTCTCAAATTTCAAACTTCCTGAAGAAATTTACTTGGTGCCCTGGGGCACTGGGAGACGAGGTTGGAACTGGGGTTTCTGGTCACGATGAAGCGGGAGCGAGAGCAGGAACAGCATTCATTTGGCGGACTTGGTGAAGGAGATTACTCCGGAGTTGGGAATTTGGGGGACAGTACCGGCGGTCGTGACCTCCGGTACCGCACGCGAAACATACATTTGGCCTACGGGGAAAGGATGACGCTGAGGGATTAGAGATTAGGAGATGACGCCACGGTGCTCCAATGGAGAGTAACTTCTGGGCTTAAAGGGGACCGTAACCTTGACGAATTTTGGGGTGTTCTTAGAAGGGAACCGCCAGATATTAATTTTTTACCTATGGATGAAAGGGGATGGGCTTTTATTTTCCTTTGGGTATGGATTGTGACTCGCCGCATCGATATCTGCCTCTTATATGCACGCTAGAAGGAGTTGCACCGACGATCCTTCACGAAAGAACGGATCTACGGTGGTAGCAAATGATCCCTTAAAACAAAGCCTACCAGGGACTAATAATCGTGGGGGACTTTCGATGCGTCTAACCAGAAATTGAAATGACGGGAAAGAAAAAACCTCAAATGAAGAAAGGTCATATATGGTTAAATACGGGCATGTCGAAATTTCACGCGGGAGAAGTCAGGCGTCATATTCTACGTCGTGAGAAGTTTGGATTAGAGGGTGGAGTAATCCTCCGTGGCTTCGAGGGAAGAGAAACACAAAGGTACCGGAGCTGAGAGCTAAGAAAGGAAAGAAGCTTGGCGACACCGACTGTCTCGATGTCTCAATGATTAACTCGAAAAAATTCTCAAAGTTAGTTAGAAAAGAGCCGAAGTCCTCTCCTTCTTTAAAAGTGGGGAGTTTAAGGGAGGCGGTTTGAGGAGCTTCTGTACGGAAATTTCCTCAAAGGAATTCGAGCCTATCGCGATTTAACTCCAATTTATATTGGCAAATTCTCTCGCGGTCTTCGTTCTCTATAATCTGTTTTTTTGTTCAGCTTTAGCTCTCACTTGTTATTGTTGTTCTCTGCTATACCCTCTTTCATTTTTAGCTTATTCATGTATATAGGCAACTATGTCTTTGCTACTTAAGCCGACAGATTCTGCTTGGTGTTTGAATCTCTCGAACGACGACATTTTGTTCCGAACACGGGTGACGGTTGCCCGAAATAAGGAATGAATTGACCGTCGGTACGGGCGCAGGAGCTGCTTGAGCCATAAAGTACTCACACACTGAGGAATACGCTTGTTTAAACGCGGAATCTTTGCTATCCAAATACCCTCACTGATAATGCATAATTATACTCAAATTGAGAAAAACGGGAGTTTTCTTTATATAAGAAGGGATCGGACTCTAGAAAATCCATCAGAGATTAATGTAACCACGGGTGAATCTCTGTCCCTAATCAAAATTTCCTAACAAAAGTTTTTGGTCCAAACATACACAAACACTAAACGATCAATAAATATTGCTGGGTTGTTTCCTCTTTTGGGTTTTTTTTTTACAACTTAAACGGTACTCTGCTTTGGGAATTACAGCAAAGTTAAAGGGTAGCCTTTAAAAGATCGCTTTAAAAACCTTTTAAAGACGCCACACCTTTCACCAGTTTTTATAATTATATATTATATATATATATATATATATATATATATATATATATATATATATATATATATATAATACTGGTAATTGATTTGTTCCTTGGGAATCTGATATGTAGCAGGAATAAGAAGACCCAGGTAATTACACAAATCATTTATTGGCCGGAGGTTTCGGGCCTTTACTAGGACCATCTTCAGCGACTATGTCGACTAATGAGAAAGGGAAGGAACATTAATTGATAATAGTTAAAAGCTAGCATTAAATAATGGCTAAAAAATCGGAAGAAAGCAAGTTAAAGGTTAGCCTTTAAAAGATCACTTTAAAAACCTTTTAAAGACGCCACATCTTTCATATATGTATATTGTGGGGGAATTCCACGTGGAATTTCTTTTCTAGCACGGAAGTTCCATGTGCTGGACAAGGTTCTGTTAGGATTAAATTGGTAAGCCTAACCCTCCCCCTTTCACAAGCGGTAGCCTCGAACCGTGTCCCCCACGGACCACCTCTACACGGGTTAGAATCACCTCGGCAAGAGGATTCGACGCCATTCGAAAGTAGAGCTCGGGCATATATAGTGCTCGCCTCCATTGAAGCCGACACAGAGTTGAAAAGTCTCGCACGGAACCAAGAAGATTCCCCTAGTTCCAAGTCAGGTGCTAACAACAAAGCAAAGTGACGGCTGAACTATTTGTGTGTTGGAATTAGCCCCAGCCACTGAGGTAAATCCATTTAACGATCACTACCGAGCGATTTTTCCGACTTCACTCATCAACTCCTGTCGAAGCTCTCCTCGTTCGTCCCTCGTTTTCGGACGATACCGCCCCTCCCCCGCCTTTTTGGAGAACTGTCATCACTTTAACTTCCTGCTCCGAAGTTCCGAGCGCCTTCGTCTCACGTGAAGAAGACATCCGTGAAGCCTTACTCCGACGTCTCACCCAGAATCCTCCGTAAGCCAACCCCTCTCTACCTTCAGTAACCCATTTTAGTTAATTCCCCCCATTTGAATAGTCTCCTCCTGTAATACATTAAATTATAACTTCATAGTCTGTTGCCTAACTACAATTACCCCCCCCCCTCGTTTACCAATGTAATTTTGCCAATTAATTCTCTGATGTAATTTTGCCTATCAATTCTCTCATTTTTATGTAAATAAAATTATATTTTTGTACATGCCTCTTTAAATAACCTTGAGCTTTGCCAGTGTCCATATTTCACCTGACCTCGTTGCACTCTTATCTCGCTATTCCACCCGTCGAAACTCGTGGTGTTCCGTCCCTTTGTCGGTTCGCCTTTAAGTTATTGGTCCTTCCCCCATAGATATAATATGGCATTGACGTAATGTATTGTCATACCACGACATATATATATATATATATATATATATATATATATATATATATATATATATATATATATCGTGAATAACTAGACTCCGCCATAAATATATATGTATGCCCTTTGGGAGTTTTGGGGTTGAATTTGGCTTAGGGTTCGAGCTGGCCGGTTCGTGATGGCACATAGTTATGAATTCAATGCAGATGATTTTCCTTTACATTTACGGTGTTATTTTAAAACAAATAATTCAGAGTGTAAGTTGGCCAACGAATAACGGCTAGATGATACACGTTTAAAGTTGCAAGAGAAAGACAATAACGAAAATATACCTTTACGAACGACAAAAGAAATAGAATTGGATTTACACAGATATAGGGTTTAAAGGGCATGATCGCACATGCGAAATTAAATATTGGCACGAGATATGGAGGGATAATTTTAGGATCAGTGGTCAGGTTCAGGTTGGTGATAAAAAGAGGATTTTAACCGGCGCTCGCACACAAAGGATGGACAGATTCACGTAGGTCAGATTATAGATTAATTTGTTGGCGACAACGGTTACAATGCTTACGTGTTCGTTGAAAGGAAGTGCCGGCTGGGATACGATGAGTGCGATGTGGAAGTTGGTTTACCTCAGGGGTCGGATGAGAGAACACACGTAGCTTAGCCTTGTGAGATAGAAATCCCCGTCCGATACTCGTCTATTGACTATGGCAGAGTTCACGGATGTCGATTTAGCCTTCGTTTTCGAATCAAAATCGTTGTTTCCTCCGATCACGACGGGCGAGCATTTTATTAGCTCGTACGCGGTATTAGGCAGAAAGTCTTGAAGTATTTAACACTAAACCGAGTCAGAGGATTATATAGACGGCCTTGGGGGTGGCCTACATGGCTTAGTGGGAGCTTACACAACTCGTGCGATATTGTGGCAATGGCAGCGATTCCTTCCGGAGAACCGAGATAAAGTTGGCATAGAATGTTCGAAGAACTTCGATTTTCTGCCTGAAGACAGGAAAACTGGGGTGCAATAAAAAGCCGT
The DNA here is from genome assembly GCA_963969495.1 of Ceratothoa steindachneri. Taxonomy (NCBI): domain Eukaryota; kingdom Metazoa; phylum Arthropoda; class Malacostraca; order Isopoda; family Cymothoidae; genus Ceratothoa; species Ceratothoa steindachneri. Next base: position 11,579,372 of record OZ018325.1, read on the forward strand.
AGATCACCCGTGCTTTCAATGCTCCATGCGGAGATCTCGAGAGAATGTCGTGGGTATAGAAGGGCACGTGGTCGCTCTTCGACCTTATTCTTTTACAACGCTTACTGGCGTAATTTCTCCTAATGCGTATAATTCAAATCATTACTTGTAGATACATGTTCATACCACCTCTGAACAGTTTCAGTCTCATTATAATTCATATCCTTGTTTCCAACCTTATCATCCCTTTCACAGTCGTTGATCGCAACAGGAATCGTCAAATAGTTATCATTTCTACTGCCCTCAGTCGAGATACTTCCGTTTATTTTCCTACCATCCTTTCGACTTCATATATACATACCAACGTTGGCACCAGCTGATTCTGATGCGTTCTTAAAAGATCGCACACTCATCACATTCATCAAGACTTTAATCACCCGAGCAACTTTCTTTCCACTTAAGTCATTATAGTCACAATCTGCCTTAGCTGCATCAATCTAGCTTAAGATTGATCTGTATATTTTAAACTTTCTACTTGTTTAACGGCCAAAACGTAAATTAGGATATCAAAGCCACCACTTTCTCACTACAAAATATTCCTTACCCTTTTCTGCATCAACAGCAAATATCAATATAGACAGAGCCCAACTCTCAACATTACTGATCTATCTCAAATACCATTCCCTCAATCCCGTACTTACTTTTTTCGGTACTCCATCCAAATAGATATTAAACAGCCATAATGACACCAGATACACTTGTCTTCCTGCTCCGCATATCAAATAACGGGCGGAAAAACAAATAAACTTCATACAATCTAACATTTTATCACTTACACTATAACTCCTTGGCACCTGCAATAATTCTTGTCAATATACACGGTTATATGCTCCTCCTCATATCGCTAAGCCCACCATAAACTTTACACCTTTTTTCCTTTGTTTATTCAGCTTCTGATTCTGCCTTTCTTTACACATTTTTCTCATGTTCTCATATATGCTCAAAACTAATTTAACCTTACATCAAACATTAATATCTTCTGATCATTTAGCCTAATAGCTCTTAAATCTATGGCAAACAACAACCCACTGCAGTATATTATATTTTCCTAGAAAATAATCAGTCGTTCTCCTTTGCCCCAAATATATGTCTTTATCTGCATGATAGTTTTGAAAGGATGCCTTAATGCATAAACCTTACACGCTCTATTCATATTCATTTGTACCAAGTGTTCAGGTTATTTTGTCTAGCATTGTCACCTATTTGTTGATTTATGGGTTTGGAAATGAAATCTCCTTTGTAGGTTGGTAGGCTGGGTAATCAGTATGATCGTAGCTTCCTTAAAGTGAAAGATTTAGAGCTGGATTCACGAAGGTTTTATTTGGCGGGATTTGTATTACAAGTGAGAACAAAATTGTTAACTGACTAACTACCTTTTAGCGAAAAAATGTTGCTCTATATATACTTTTCCTACTAAAACTTTAGTTATACCAAATGAAGCAATCAGCGTTGAGCTGACTGGAAGGATGGTTTAGCTGAAACTTTCATTGTCTTGACGTGGTAATGGCGGTTTACTTTAAGAAGACGTTTTAACAAGAGAATATTTTTCTTTACAGGTATTTTACTTTCTAATATATATATATATATATATATATATATATATATATATATATATATATATATATATAAATATATATATATATGTGATACATCACAATATTTAGGTTACTTGTAGGAATGTTAAAAGAGACCCATAAAACCCTCTTCATTATCTATCCTCAGCTACTCATAGTTGAACCGAAGTCCGCGGCAATTCCATTTTTCCATTTTGGCATAAGATGTCCGAGGCTGCGCCTGTCGCTACTGGACCGAATCCTCAGCTTCGCGAAATGAGAGAAGATCCTTGACCTGAAAGGCCAAGATTTCCTGTTCTAGGAGGTACTCACCACATTGCTGCACACTTGGCCACACGTGGTATGGATTTATCGTGTGCGGCTTTGGACTAACTTACACAGATTTTGGGTAACTTCGAATTTGCAGATCAACAGGAGTAAATCAGATTCCCAAAGTGGTGTCAGTAATAGCACTTGGGCGCAATACCAACCGATATGCACCGACTCAGAGAGCCTGTCACAGTGAAACATGAAGAAGAGTGTAGGAGTTTGTCTTGAGGCCCCTGCCTGTTTACTCATTACACGTTTTTAATTGACTCATCCTTGGTCGGCCAGCTCTAAGGTGATGTCATTTTTGGAGTAGTTCATGAGTTACCTCGCATGAACCACTCATTTCAAGAAGTTTATTGTCGACTGCGCTGTCACACTCACTGGCCTACAGGCCTGACATCAAGTGTCCGAAGAGCACTAATCATGGCTGCCTTGGAGGGATCGGACGCATTCGACTGAAGCTTCTGCTCCGAGAAACTGGTCACCTTAGGTTCTTTCCTAATCAGGCTAGCTAGATCATGTTGCCCTTGGCCACCATGCTCCTGTCAATGTAGCTCTCACAGATAGAGAAGGGACCTGAGTCTTTTTTGTCTTTTTCCTGTTTTCTTTTCTTTTTAACTTTGTAGAATGTGCAATGAACCCACTTCTCTCCATTGGGAGGAGCCCTTAAACCAGATGGACCGGCCTCAACAAGATCCTTCTCTGAAATGGAGAAGGTTTTGGCTGTCAGAGGGGCACCAACCGGAGGATGAGATCCCTCCTCTCATTTTTAGTCTTCGTGTATTTAAGCCTTTTGTTGAGAAGCCTGCACAAGGGCAGACTCAGCTTCGGTGCTTGGACCCGAGCCCGGGTTCAGATAAGTGCAAGATCTTACCGTCTGTGCCTGCGTCACCTCCGGACGCATCTCTCTCTCCCGGCAGGGCTCGATTTTTCCATCCCATAAGACATCATGGATCCCATTTGAGGTTCCTTTTTTCTCGTCTAGGGTGGCAACCCAGCTTCCATCGGGGAAGAGAAAAGTCAGGTGCGCTGGTCTACTTTGTCCTTAGATTACGTGATTGCAGTACGTAAGAAGACACATAGAGATGGGACTTGCAATCCCTTAGCCTCATAAGGGGGCTAGGCATTTCGAACCGCTCCCACTAGAAGCAGTCTATCTTGGGCCAGCTGCTTACTCTCTTGCCACTCTCCTTTAAAGTTAAACGTGGGACTGCCTTAAGGTATCTTGTCCGGTCCTGGAGCCGTATAACCACACGATTCCAAAACTGTGTAGAGCTATTTTTTTGTTAAATTTCTTGTTTCAAGATTTTTGGTATCTTTATGAGGAATTCATGTGGACTCCCTATCCACCCGAATTGTAAAGAACTCGGGTGTTACATTCGCTTTACTTGATATTTTGGCAAAGTGTCTCACTTGCGTGTTTGCCACGTCAATTGGATTCAATATTGTGTTTCCATTTATGCGAAGTTCAGGAGTAAAGTCTCGACTAGACTTTCCTCTCTGGCCTTTGCATTTGATGTGAGTTTTTGAATTTATTGTGGAAACTTAATCTTTGCTCATTATCGGCGGCCTTGTTTATGGAGGCACCTATATTTTGATTGTTTTTTTATTAAACTCAATCTTCGATTCGTTGCCGAATTTGGCCAACATTCGAACAACCAGTCACTTGGCCTTTGTGCTTTTACCTTGGCAAATCATTCCGGGTTACACCAGGGAACCGATCGTTGGCGAGTTACTCTGAGCTAAAAGGAATAGATTCTTCGCCTATTTGGTATGGGAGCGAGGAAAAAATACCCAGCGCTTCATTTGTTTCTGAAATGTCATTTACCTTGATGCCTTCGAATTTTTTGAGGTCAATTTTGGCCGCGTCACCCTGTACAATCTCTAGCGTGGCATACCCGAAGTGGGTAGTCCCCTACCCGAGAAGTGATTTATTGGGAAATATTTGCTTTCTAAACAGGTCGTCGTATGTTTTCCAGTCAAAATCTGCCGTAATTTCGGGTGAACAGATGGCCGTGTCGAGTCTTAATAACGTTTGTATGTTGAATCTCTTGCGTTTTTCCTGGATCCGAGTTGGTAGTTCTCTGTTAATTTAGATATCCATTCCTTCCGTTGTTGCATATAATGTTGCCACACTCAGCATAACGGCATTTAAAGTCTTACGTTACGTTAAACTGACTAGGTAATTCTGAGATTAAGTCTCGTAAGTCGGCTGTTGGTAGGGGTCCTGTGGGTTGGAGGAAGATATTTGCGATTGTATACGGTTTCCTAATATGCAGGGGTATGGCAATCGCTTCTAGAGGCAAGTTAAGGTTGAGTGGAAGGGTGGGGACATCCTAATAGGTGTTAATGGCACAGCTACCAGATATTCTCTCTCCGATTGGAGATGAGTTGGTTACCCAAGTGTAACTCTGTAGAATTCAGAGCGATGCGTTACTAACATGGTTTCTTAAAACTGAGTAGGTAATCATGAGATTATATCTCGTGAATCGCCTCTTGGTAGAGGTCCTGTTGGTTAGATGTCGGATGGTGAGCTGTCATCTGGCTCTCAACATTATCTTGTGCGAAATCTGTCTTCGATAGCTGAGGTTCCCGTAACCTTTTTTTCCCATATACGTCTGAATTTTGTCAAAGGTGTTTTCTTTTCCAATGAATTTAAGGTCTAAGACCTCACCCGTCTTCAGAGCCAGCCTAGTACCCAACGCGCTACACTTGAACACAGGGTGACTAAAACTGTAGGCTCTACTAGAGTCCCACTGCCACATTGATTTAACGTTCAAACATCATGTACTACCACAGTTTATTAAAGTTGGCGACTGTCGAGTCTCGGTAAAACCCCTACATAAAACTACCCAAACGTTGCTTCAATTGTAATCAATTTGGACATAGTGATATTGCCTGTCAGCTATCTTGTTGCTGCTTAAATTGTAGTCATGATTACCATGGCCTTGAATGCACTAAAGCACCGTTCTCCTCCAACCGCCGCGGTGGCCACAGTGCCACGGCAAATATCTGCCCAATATTCTTATTTGAAAAGGAGCAGGTCCTCGACCTGCGCGTCTCTCTGTGTCTGGAAGTGAGAGAGGATTGCCAACGTGCTCAAGCACAAACCTCTCCTGTTGGCAGACTCGTGGCGATTTGTGTTCCTGGCCGCCGTGTTTACGGGCTTCAGCGCCCCGTCCGGCCCCAGCTTATCCTCTCTTCCTTCTTTCGATCACCCATTATCTCCGTCTCTTGTACCAATCCTCCCTCATCGTAGGGGGCGCGGCGATTTGCCTTCCTGGCCGCCGTGCAAACGGGCCTCAGCACCGCGTCCAGCCTCAGCTTAGCCCGGCTTCCTTCCTTCGCTAACCCTTAATCTCCGTATCCTGTACCACTCATACCTCACTCTGCCCATGCTTTTCCGTCGTTGCTTTACAACCATATGTATCTAACCTTTTGTTGGCCCCTTCTTTTCCTGCCCATGGACCTCTCTGATCACGACCCGGCGCTCATATTCATCACATAACCGAATACTCCGACGTAAAGATGTTAGGCGTGGTGAGCCTAACCGCTCGGAAGCATGTCACCAAGCTTGATCCGCCTCTCTGATCAGCCTCCCACACAATGTGTGATTTTGGTCCGGGGTTTTCAAGGGCTAGCGGTGAAGGTGTATACAACCGCCCCTAGTGTTACCGTCCGGGGCCATGTTAAAGGCACCAAGTAGTGCCGGTCCATTGTTGGGGTCAGTGTGGGCCACCACAGGCAGGGATGTTAAATTTAACTTATTGGCCATGGATACTATTCTTAACTAACCAACTCTACAAAATGAACAAACTAAAATCCCACAAAAAAACAACAGCAAAAAGCAAAAAATAAACGACCTCAGGATCATATTCAGAACGGCTTGTTGGTCCAGATACATAACGCTCAAAACCACAATAAATGGACCATTCTCTACACTAAAACTGCGACAACAACTACAAGTCATTGAAGAAGAATCAGTACCAGAATTCTTAATCAATCGTGACCAAACAGAGGCTACAGTTATAGCTAAGTCAGGAAAAAATACCAAAAAACTACTGGCCCTCACCGCCTCAGGTGATAATCAAATAAAACCAAATGATAAAATAATCGAAACATGAGAGTAGGTACGGTTCTACTCAACAGATATATGCCTTGACCCGAAAGTACGGAAGCCTTCATATGCCAAGGGATAATAAGGATGTTTGAAGATGACGGCCATCAAATAGACTCTGTGTCCATCTTAGAGAGAAAATCGCCCACACGCTCAACTCCGCTGAAAAGCGCCAAAATAACATTCAAACAGTAAACCATCCTAGAAATAATTAGATTCGCAGGACAACAATCCGAATACAGGAAGAACTGCCCACTCCATTTCAATGTCGGTTGTGCCTGATGTTTGGTCACCCAGCCAAATATTGTACAACTAAACTGATCCACAATTATGCTTCAAATGCAGCGAAAAAGTACACAAAAGTAACCAATGCAAAGCAAAGGGAAATTAAATTAACTGTGGAGATAACCACCACGCATTCAAGCGAACATGTTCACACTTCAACTTCCATCAGGAAGTACTGATTAGAACTGTTCGTTTTAAAAATCCGAAGGCACAAAGCCTTAAAAGCCATGGCCAAGGAAGAAAGAACTTTAAGTACTCCCACTTATGCTACCGTTGCTTCCACCAGCAAAGCTCCAACCCCCCAATTACTCGTAACTTCCAAACAAACATTAAACCTAACAGCCCTTAACAAAACTTCAATATCCAAGGAAAACAGCCTAGGACCACTAGAAAGCCCAAAGTTAAAACTCAACCACATCCAAACTGAACCACCAGCAACTAAGCGCCCCGAAACAAACCTATCTAAAGCGCAATCACAAAAAAGAAGCCACCAAAAATCACGTAAATCTGCCGCTTCCTCCTCCTCATCAACTAAAAGCCCAGAAGTTAAAGCAACCCAAAGAAATGGCTCATAAAAGCACAGAAACTATATGCTACGATAGCGAGCTACCTTCACCCCTCCACAACAAACTCATAAACCCACAACCCTTGACACCAGACTCCCATTGCCCGGCATCTCAAGCCGAGAAAACAGTACCGTCTGGTTCAAGCACACCAACAAAAAATAGAAGTACAAAGCCCCCAAAAGACACTCTATTTTCCCAAATATCACCACATAGATTACCAACGTCTCCACCAAGGTCCAAATAGTCAACTATAAATATAGAAGAATTGGCAATAAGAATGCCTCCAGACATACAGTCCTACTATCAATACAGTATTTAAAACGAACACTCTCGCCCGGTAGCCAAAAAGAAATGCCTCTCTTAAGCACCCATGGCAACACAAAACCAGAGCTGCAGCGCCCTCAGGTAAAATATAATGAACCTCTCACTAATAAAACTAACAATACGGACAGAAACATAGAGAACCCGATAATATCAGCACGTTGAAACAAACTACACAAAACTCTATATAAGTCCGGTAGCTCCACCCTATACGGAGCCTCCAAGCCTCCTAAATAGATCTAAAAACCGAAGAATATGACAAACAAACACAAATCCTGAAATGGAATATTCGTGGCCTCCGGGCCAACTTCGTATCATTACAAAAAAATAATCACAGAAAAAGACCCAGTGTGCATTTGTCTCAACGAGACTATGCACTCAAACCCGTAGCAGCATCTGAATAACAAATATGATTCTCATTTCTTTACAACGGACTCGATCAAAGACAGCGCAATATACACGGTCCTAAATGCCATAGCGGTTTGGCTACATTGTCTAGAGCTCGTAAAAGTATGTTCTATATACTTGTAGGCTAACCTGTCCCAAAACCGCCAGGACCTCGAAGCCCTCTTCCACCGACTACCAGAGCTATTTCTCATCCTTGGCGACTTCAACGCCAGAAGCCACTACTGGAACGACACGAAAACAAATACTCGAGGACGCATCATAACAGACCTAATAGAGCTCCAATACATCTACATCCTAACTACAAATACCCTAACACAAGGAGTCAATAAGAATAAAAGATGGGAAAAAATGGGTGTAAGATAGTAGGAGAGGTTATAGTGAGAAAAAGTCTTATACCAGAAGAGGATGTGTGCCAGCTTATCTGGCATAGTCGTCTCGTCGTCTTCTTTATTTCTTAGCATTTTTCATGTGAAAATTAAGCATTCAAGCCTTAGTATTTGTTTGTCTTGGTGTTTGGGATTTAGAGGTTACTCATAATTCGAGTACGTTCTACATGTTATTTTATTTTTACTTTTGTCCACTTCGGATATTTTTATTAATTTGATTTATAATTTGTTGATTTAATGTTATTTTATTTCGGTTATTTGTCCACTACAGATTTTTTTTTAAACATGTTGAACAATTATTTTCATTGTCCTATTTGTGAACACTTTTGAGTTTTTCAGATATTCTTTATCTAAATAAAGGTATCACATCTTCCTGCGTACGCAGGCAGTTGCTGTTGAATCCGCGTTTGTAGTGTCGTAGTGTCAGTTGTCTATAATGGGTTGTCGTATTTCTTGGTTTATTCTTTCTAGTAGATTCTCTTTGATTTTTCTTCAAACCGAGTTCGCCCTATTTTTTAAGATTACGTTTGAGGATCCAATTCTGCGATGGCGTGAAGTCTGGTCGAGGGAATGCGGTCCAATTTAGATGCATTAAAGATGAAACGGAGAGCCTGGTTTTGTACCGCCTAAACTTTCGTCGACTGGGTATTGCTCTCTAGGTCCATCAGAATAGCATGATATAGGAGGATTGGCCTCACCAGGGCTAGGTACAATTTCCTTTTGTTCTGGGGGAAGAGCCCCTTAAATCTGTAGAGTTGGCGTCATCGTTGCTTGGCTTGTACGACATTTACATTGATATGTGCGCCATATTCTGATGATGTTATATTTAATCCTTGGACTAGGGCTTCGCAAGTGTATGGATCAAAGGATAAAACTCGTCTTACACTAGAACGTCGGCTGTTTTTTTACGTCCGATGGGGTAGACTTTAAATTTTTCCACATTGGTGCGGATCTTATTACGAGCCTCGTAGGCATTGAGGTTGCTTATTTCCTCTTCTGTTCTATTCGTGATGTCGATAGGATTGAGATAATCGCTGGTGATTAATTGCGAAATATCGTCGGACAGCTGGATGTATTTTGCATAATCATGGGTTGGAAAGGAAAGGCTGCTTGTTTAGATCATATAGAGGGTCGGACTTAGACAGCCTCCTCAGGGTACCCCGGTCCCAAGGAGAATAGCTGTCCTTCAATGCTGTTGATTTTTATGGTCGCCTCGTGGTCTTAAAGGTAGTCACAAAGAAGGCTGGTCCTCCAAAAAATTATCATCAACAACCCAACACACTGTCCAACAGAGACTTAAGCCTAACCTCCATTAATTTCCCCACAGAAACTCATTGGGGCGCTTACTCAGACCTATGCGGCAGCGATCACTACCCAATGTTGATTTTGTTTCTTGCTCAAAGAGCCTCACTTTACAGGAAACGATGGAATTATTATAAAGCAAATTGGACCGCCTTCGCATTGACAACAGCCAAACTCCAACCCAATCCAGAGTCGAATATCTGCTACTTCACGGCAGAACTACAGAAAGAAGCTTGCGAACACATCCCAAAGACTAACCACAACACCAGCAGGCGCACTAATCCATGGTGGAACCAACAGTGCCAAGATGATAAAAGAAAACGTGATAAAGCTCACAGAATTTTCAGAGGAACTAAAACGTTACAGAATTCCCAGGTCTATAAAAGAGCATCTGCAATCGCCCGAAGGACTTTCAAAGAAGCTAAACGAGCCTCCTGGAAACAATATGTATCTAAAATTAACAAAGATACCCCTATTGCAAAAATTTGGCGACAAATAAAAAAGATGTCACGACAGCGCAGCCTTATTCACCTCCCTATCCTATGTATTAACGGAATACCATCAGCAATCAAACCCAAGTCGCTAACATAATAGGGCATTCCCTCAGTACCATTTCTAAAGGATCTTGAAATAAGACTATATTAATACTGAAAATTCTATACAGAATCAACAAATTTAAACTTCTCAGCCAATAGAATCCTTGCGTACAACAATCCTTTCTCTATGAACGAATTACAATCATCCCTAGGAGAAAGCCCAAACACAGCTTCTGAAAATGATGAAATCTTAGACCTCATCATATGTAAAATCCACCCAAACGCCTTAAAACTACTAAAGGACATTCATAACCGCATCTGAACTAATGGCTCCTTCCAGGATGATTGACGTCAAGCGCTAGTCCTCCCCTTCTTAAAACCAGAAAAAGATCCCAATGAATTATAGACCGATTTCCTTGTCACCAGGCCTATGCAAAATATTAGAAAGAGTGGTCAAGGCTAGATTGAAATGGTATCTAGAAACAGACAACCTTTTGTCCTCAAATCAATATGGTTATAGAAAATAACGCTCCACATTAGATCCTTTAACCCTCCTTGACCACGACGTCGGACGAGCGTTCAGCAAAGGGAAATTTGTCACAGCGGTATTTTTTGACATTGCCAAGGCGCATGATACGGTTTGGTGACGTTATATACTCAATAACATACACGAGCTACGAATCAGAGGTCCACTCGTACTCTTAATTAAAAACTTACTTAACAATAAAAAATTCAAAATAGATCTCCATGGAGCCCCGTCTACACAATTCAGCCAACACGAAGAAGTACCACAAGGAAGTGTGCTCAGCACAACCCTCATCATAATGGCAATCAATAATTTGACTCCCCAAGTACCACCTACCATTACATGCTCATTATCTGTGGACGGCTGGCAATTTGGCTCCCAGGCACCAGCGCAACAGAAGTATCAAATCGCTTACAAGAAACAATACACAAAATAGAGAACTATTTTGTAAAACACGGCTTCACAATTTCAAGTTAAAAAACAACCGCCATAACATTTACAAGAAAAAGACAAATTTTGAATATCCCATTGCTACTTGAATGACGCCCAACCATCTTTCAAAATAACATAAATTTTAGGTCTCACATTGAATCAGAGGCTTACATGGAAACCCAACATGCTAAAACTCAAAAAATGGTGCTAAAAAGCTACCAACATTTTGACAAAACTGTCACATCATCACTGAGGGGGCAGCCAGAAGCACCATCTTTTACCTCTACGAGACTCATCTTGTCCAAAATAAATTACGGATGTCATCTGTATGGAGCAGAATCAAAATATGTAATGCAGGAATTAGCTCCTGTGCAAAACCAAGCCGTCCGTCTAGCGACCAGTGCCTTCAAATCAACCACAACATCCTCACTTTGCGCTGAGACTGGAATACATACTTTGCATCACCAAAGACAAGTTGCAGAACTCAAATACCTGGCACGTGTTTACAGACATCCAAACAAACTAAAACGAATATTAAAAAATACGCTACCAGCAGACATCCCAAGGACCTGCAGCTACATTACCTACACGGTAAGGGTTAAAAAAACTCTTACAAAGTTTAAACATGCCAAAGCCAATCATACTCATTGACAACGACTATACTATTGCCCCGTGGATTATTTAACCTTCAGTAATATGTCAAATAACTCTGCCATCTTCTAAATTGACAATGACGCCCGTAGTGCTATCCAATATTTTCCAGGACCACCAAAGGTCCCATCAACCATGTCAATCCATTTTTACAGATGGATCGAAGTCGGCGGATGGCGTGGCATGTGCAGCAATTCTCCCGCACCATGTACGAGCAGCCCTACTTCCGGATTGCTCTTCCGCCATCTCGGCAGGACTCACTGCCATCTACATAGGTCTCAAGTCAGTCAAAACAGGTACCAATAAAACCACAATATTTTCAGACTCAAACAGTCTGCTGACAATGATGAAATCACGCAACCACACTCATCCTCTAGCCATTGAAATTTAAAGAAAGATAACGTCGCTTTCAGGTAAGGTAACACTATTCTGGTACCCCTCCCATGTAGAGATAAAAGACAATGAAGACGCTGACAGAGCTGCAAAATCAGCAGTCACAGATAAATAACTATCTAGTGCACCAACATAACACAAAGATTATTACAACCTTTTGTTGAGGCAGGTAAAAACCAGTGAAAGTTCGAATGGTATGTACAAGGCCATCAACATCTACGACAAATAAAAGATGACGTCAACAAATGGAAAAGCTCTTCCAGAAATTCTCAAAGAGATGAACTCGTCTTAAGACGCTTACGACTAGGAGACAGAAAGCTAACTCACATCTATCGCTTCGCAAATTCTCCCCCACCATAATGCACTACCTGCAACGCCCAACTATCTATCCCGCACATAACACTAACCTGCACTAGATTCCACCGACACCGGAAAAAATATTTGGGTAACAGCCCAACACTAAAGAAAGTCCTCGGCGACGAACCCAAAACAAGTACGGCACTGGTTGCATACTTAAAGGAAAGTAAATTTAATATGAAAATCTAGAAAAAAGAACAGAAGCAAAACACGATAAATTATGAAAATTCACTTGCAATTTTAAAAACTTTTTAATTCATGCACAATTTCATTACCACTACCCATTCATTTCAATTCCCTTCATCCATCACATCACCATTCACAACTAATGACTATTATTCACGCTTTTAAATTTTAATCACTACAAAATACCGTGCCTGTTTAGACCCATAAATGGGTGAAAGAGGGTATAAAACGCTTTAAAAAAATTAAAAAATGCACGATATACCATCGAAGTATCGATCTTCTACTGAGATACCTAATGTTGTCCCCCTCATTCCTAAAGCTCTAGCCGGACCCGACGTTCAAGGTGAGATTATTGAAGACAGCCGCTATCCGAAATAATCTTCTATTTCGACCGGTGAAGGTTGTTTTACCCTGCCTCGGTGCCCAAAGGTACGTGGTAAGAGAAAGGACTCCTCACCTGGTCCATCGGCCTCTGTATCTGACTCGCCCGATACTCAAGAATCTTCAATTGATTCTTCTCCTGTTAGTGAATATTCTCTCCCCCCAAGTCCGTCCCACCCTTTAGAGGTTTTAGGAAACTTACTGGTGCAAACGGTAGCAGAAATCCACCCAGTTCCTTGTACTTTGTTAAGATCGCCTGCCCCCACTTACTCAACCTCGTAGTCATGATCCGATGGAGGAAGATGATATTCCAACATCACCAGCCGTGGTTGTTGGATCAACTCCTCAGACATCAAAAGCGCCTTCGGCCCATCAATCCAGATCTACCGACCGAAAATCTTTTCTGGATCTTCCGTTTCCGCCTGGCTGCGTTCCACAATCACAGGCAGGAACCTTGGCCGGTTCATCAAAACCATTGGACATATCCTCTATCACTGCTTCCTCCTGAATCTCTTCCCCTGCAATGCAGGCGCTTCAAAATTTTCTCTTCGTCTTCTTAGCCCTTTGGAACGCACTTCAATCTTAACATCAGCTACAAAGGAGAAAAAGATATCTAATGCGGCATCTAACCATCCCACATATCCTCCGTTCTACAATGGAAGTGTCATAGCGTATTCTCAAGGGGGAAAAACTCCAAAGTTTTTTGGAGGACTCTTCATCCCGCTGTTATTTGTTATCAAGAGAAGAAACTGGATACAATTACTTTTCCGGTGGAACCGGTTTTCGTAATTTCACCCATATTTTCCCTGTCGGAGGTTCGTCCCATGGGGGCGGGGGAGTTATGGTTTCGTCATCCCTCCATGTATCTCTCCTCCCCCTTCACACTACCCCCCACCCCAAGCTGTTGCTGTGAGGGGTTTCTTATAAGGCTTTTTAGTGTTTGCTCTGTTTATCTCCCTCTTTCTTTACCCTTGTTAAGACCCGACCTTTTAGAACTTGTAGATCAGTTTCCCTTTCCGCTTTTATTACTCGGATATTTTAATGTCCTTCACACATATTAGGGTGACATCTCTTAGAATGAATAAAGAACAGTGTTTTAGATCTTCTTTTATTATCTGATTTTCTTTTTCGTTTTAAACCACAACGATTTACCACTTATGATTTCCAGACGTATTCTTTTATTTGTATTAACCTGTCTCTCTGTTCCCCGGATTGCCTTACTGATTTTCGATGTCAGCCCTTGATGAGATCTATGGGAGTGATCAGTTCTTTATTGTCTTGTCAGCTGTTCATTATAGCCCTAACGCAACCATGCTTCCCGACTGGAACTTAGGCCATGCCGATTGGGAAGGCTTCCGGGAGGCGTTTTTCCCAAGGGCCTCCTTGAAAAACCTTCGATGGTGTCGACACGGCAGTAATTTTAACGCGGCCACACACACCATTCCAAGAGGTGACCCTTAACGGGTCGCTCAACTGTGCCCTGGTCAACCTCGGAGTGTTCGAGATCTGCCAAAAACTAAAAGCTAGCTCATGCTCTATTCTGGCCGAACTCAACCTTGTGCAATAAGGTTGACCAAAACCAAGCTCGGGCGCTTCGCCAAACTTCGCCGAAATTCATGGTGCCGCAGCGTTTCATCAATTTCCTCTACGACCCCTACCGAAAAGATCTGTAAGATGATTAACAAGATCCGAAGTTGTTATGTCAGCCATAATACCCGACACACAATGTCGTGGTATGACATTAAATTATATCAATACGATATTATATATATGGGGAAGGGACCAATAACTTAAAGGCGAGCCGACAAGGGACGGAACGCTACGAGTTTCGACGCGCGGAACAGCGAGAAAAGAGTGCAACGAGGTCATGTAAAATTTAAGCAATGGCAAAGCTCAAGGTTATTTAAAGAGGCATGTACAAAAATATAATTTTATTTACATAAAATAATAGAATTAATGGGCAAAATTACACCGGTAAACGAGCGGGGAATTGCAGAGTTATGCATCAGACTGTAAAGATAGAAATTAATGCGTTACAGAAGGAGACTATTAAAATGGGCAGGAAAAACTAAAATTGGTTGCTGAAGGGGAAGAGGGGTTGGCTTATGGAGGATTCCGGGTGGGACGTCAGGGTAAGGCTTCAAGGATTTTTTCTGCAGGAAATAAACGTGAAGGCGAGGGAGCTTGGAGCTTCTGAGCAAGAAGTTGACATGATGACGGTTTTCCCAAAGGGGGGGTTGGTAATGTCCGGTCAAGAGGAGAGTATTTTGGCCACCCGAAATCGTGGAAGGAACGAGAAGGGCTTCGACAGGAGTTGCTGAGTGAAGTCGGAACAATCGCTCGGTGGCGATCGTCAAATGGAATTACCTCACTGGCTGGGCTAATTCCAACACACCAAAAGTTCAGCCGTCACTTTGCTTTGTTGTTAGCACCTGACTTAGAACTAGGGGAATCTTCTTGGGTCCGGGCGAGACTCCTCAACTCTGTGTCTCCCACCTTGAGTAGATTCTAACCCGCGAAAAAGTGGTCTGAGGTGGACGTGGTTCGAGGCTACCGCTTGTGGATGTGGGGGTGGGGGTGGTGGAGGATTACCAATTTAAGCCTAACCAAATTCTAGAACCTTCTCCAGCGCATAGACGTCACTTCTGTGCTGGAAAAGAAATTCCAAGTCGAATTTCCCCACACACAACTTACAAGGAGCCTTAGTAAAGTAAAACTTGATGGTCAGCAATGCCTTGACCGAACATTTAGGTTCTATCAGCAGTATCACCCGTTACAATAATCTTTTCTAGCCTATAAATCAAATGAAGAGTCTCATCGTCTCAATCTTACAACAAAATATATCCTTTAATATAATGCCCTATTCACCCTCAACGAGTTACGTGCTGCATTGTCCCTTTGTAGATCCACTTTTCCTGGCATTGAGAGGACCATTTTGATATGATTCGTCACCTTCATCCACACTCATTTTCTTACCTTACTTGTACAAACTTATATAGATGAAGCGTTTTTCCAATCATCAGGGCGTATTGAGATTGTCCTTTCCTTTGTCAAACAGGGTAGGGACTGGTTGAATGCAGATCACTACGGCCCTATAGCTCTTGCCAGCTGTCTGAGTAAGTTGTTAAAGAAGATAGTGTTGGTGCGCCTGAACTAATTCCTAGAAATTAATCACCTACTGTCTCAGTTTTAGTGTGGTTTTCGCAAGGCTCATAGTACCCTTGACCACTTACTACGTTTCTAGCGATCAGTCAGGAAAGCATTCTCGTTAAAGCATAGTCTTGGCCATACTTTTCGACATTGAGAAAGCCTACGATGCAAAATTGGGATAAGGCGTCTTAAAACAGGTATACGTTTGGTGTATGGGAGTTTTTTCCGTTATTTATTCAAAGTTTCTTAGTATATGGATCTTTTATGGCACGTGTTGGAGACACCTAATCTTACCTACAACCCCAAGAGGAGGGAGTTCCTTTGGGACATATTTTAATAGTTCTATGTTTCGTACTTGCGATCAATGATATTATTTCCTTCCTACCAGATGGTGTATCGGCAATCCTGTTCGTCGATGACTTGGAACTACCCTGTTTCTCCCCCCAGATTCCCTCATCAGTGTGTAGAGTGCAGCTAGCAGTCGATGCGGTCTCGAAAAGTGCAGAACTTAAGGGATTCGGCTTTGCCACGAGCAAAACTATGGCATTGTATTTCAATCGGAGTAGAGGGGTTCTTCTTCCGCCACCTATCCCACTACATGGTGTAGATATAGAGTTCGTCCTTGAGAATCGGCATGTAAGTGTAACTGTTGATTCCAAGATCTCCTGGTTATCACACCTATGCCGTATTCGAACGGGCTGTCTGCGGCCTCTTGGCATTTTGAAATTCCTCTCCCACACGTCGTGGGGCAGTGATCTTCAAACAATATATTCAATATACACAGCCCTCGCCCAATCTAGATCGGACTATGGATGCCAAATCCCTCTCAGCAATAGCTTTGGGTCTGGGGTAGTGTGAAGGGCGAGGGAAGATACATGAAGGGATGACGAAGCCATAACTCCCCCCAACGCGTTCGCATTGGCGACACAGGCTTTACACACGATCTTCTTGTTTCAGCTGATTGTAGAATCAGCCCTGCTGTAGTTTTTGTTGTGGAGACCAATCAGTTGGCCATCTTCTTTTAGAATGCCCTCATTTTGCCACTCTCCTGTCTCAACACTTTTAACTATATCTCACCTGTCCCGCATTCGTTTCATTTTGTCAGAGGAAACTTTAAACACCTTTTAAACACTTTTTCATTTTCTTTTATAACATAGTGGTATTGTCCCTCTTTTATAACTAATTTGCTTCTTTTTCTTACCACTGCCACTTAGAATCCACTTGGATTGGGCAGCTGCCCAACTTGTTTCTTACTTTAAACCTTGACGTTGTTAAATACACTGCGTACTGATGGCGAACACTCATGGTATTAGTTGAGCGTCTGGAGATTGGGCGAAGTCCGGCTCTATTATCACACCCTTATTCATGTTAAAGGAGTGGTGTGTGGTCAATACTGTTTTGTCCCTTTCCAGCTCTGCTAGCTGAAATACTTTCTCTTTCTTGTCTATTTTTTTTACTTTTACTAATCTGCTTCCATCTACTTGAAGCGAGAAGTGGAAATTGTGTCTTGGGAACCTAGAATAGTGTCTGGTTTTATCAGATACAACCTTCTAAAAGAGTGGTCTATGAACTGAACTGGGTGAAGTTGTAGCGAGAGTAGTTCAGGAAATGTATTCATGGATCTACATGAACCTGATACTTGTCGAGTATTTGAATCTTCCTGTGGGTTTCGCATCAACTTTGGTCATTTCTGTAATATTGAGATTTGTCGCTTGTACATTTGTCTCGTTCCTGTACTATTGTCTTTTCCTTCTGTCTGGTTGTTGGAGAGAGGATCTGGTGCTAGATGTCGTACCATTTGCTTTGTCCAGAACCTGAGTCATTTTACTTCCTGAGCTTTTGGTAATCGTTGTGGAGCAGGAAAGAAAAGCAGGTCGCGTGAGAGAATGAGATGCGCATCTAGTTTCTTATTTAGCCGTTTTTATTGGGTTTTGTGCGGATTTACTATAAAGAATTTGCTTAGACAGAACTGGACCAACTACTGCTTTTAAACATTCCGTCTTGCTATTACCAATAGATAACCGGACTTGAAGCCCGAGAAGGGGACTGATAGCCTGGTTTAAATCAAACCCAAATAGGCCCGTTGGCGCAGACAACGGAACGATTCTGTATAACGTAGTCGGCGTAAAGGAGCAGGCGCGGGGCCATGCGCTTCATCGCACGCGTACCTTACAGTAGACCAGGCGACCGTGAAGGATACACCTGGTGGTTATTTACCCTTACATCGTTGTCTTTGGTTGTGGCCCGTTCCCGCAGTCCAAACGCCCAGCTTGGAATCTGAATAACGAGAGAACACGTAGGGGCATGGTTTTATAGCAGCCAATATCCCGAAGATGTTTATGAGGGAGTTCAAGCCAGGACCGATCTCATAGAATCAAAGCCCTTCTCTACTAAAATGTGTACAGTGTCCAAGCCAAGCAATTTGAAGAGATGGAGTAGTAGAGTTTGGAAAGAAAATCACAGAGAAGCCTAAAAGGGTTTGTTAGGTAAATGGGAGGAGAGGTAAGGATATAGCCAAACAAAGCACTAGTTCAGTCAGTACGGCTGGCAGAAAGACAATGCCTGGCTCTTTATTGCGTAGTCAATTTGTGAGCTACTCCATAGAATACATGACCTTAGAGCCAGCCGCCCGAGGATAGCGAATGAAGAACTTATGATCAAAATACAGAGAGGAGCATCGAAACACATGCACTCCTCGTCTTGTTCGACCCTGACATGATAGAGTCGCTATCTGTCATTTGATATAGCTACCGCGTGAAGGCATTTGTGTCATTGCTGTGGAGGTGCTACTACTGCCACTGCTCCAGCCATACGAATCACTCCTACTTACTTGCGAATCCGTTTATAACCTGTATTTGTAAGTTGCTTGAAGACCACATAGGATAAGTCGCTAACATTTAACACCAAGAGTGAATTGCTTAGAGTCGTACTCCGCAGCTCACCACCAAGCGATCAGGGCCAGGCAAGAGAATGTCCCATTTAGTTCAGGTTGATATCTTAGTTCTTTTATTTGCTT